>CM074577.1:73935000-75135000 GCA_037305975.1 Chrysolophus pictus | reverse complement strand
GATGTATCTCAGGAGAAGCATTCTATTGTAGCAATGGAACCTCAGCAGATATCTCAGTCACCTGTGAGCATACATGTGCAAGACTGAAGATCTCCATATTCACTCTCACAAGGGCTGCCTTTAGAAGACTTCATTTGGGCAGTGGTTAGCTGGCATTTCTGAATGACCCAGTTCCTTCCTGAGAGATGATTTCTGAAATCACTTCATGCAGAGGCAGTGATCCTTACATCTTTAAAAACACGTTGAAAAGAACACCAAATTCAATACTGCATTTATCCGTCCAGACTTTCTGTGCTGGCTCATAAATGCCATACACTGAAGAGAAAGTTCATTCCTGGCATGTCTTATCAAATAAGGGTGAATGACTTTTATGTTGGAAAAAACAGGCAGCTTCAAAAGTCCCTCCACCAGCCCATTCCTTTCCCATTTTTACTTTAGGAATATTAGCCCTTGCCCACCCTTCCCACTGGCAGCAAGAGGAGACAACAGGGAATCTCACAATGGGGACAGCCTGGTTGGATTGCCTTCTTCTTGCTCTCCTTTGAGCAAAATCCTCTGTTAACCTATAGGAGGACAGGCTCTTCTCCTCAGATGTTCTGAGAGCTTCATTACATCATTTCCTCTCCTGGAGCAATGCCAGTGTTTCCCTTTCTGCCTTCTTGAAAGGATATTCCCTATGTCTAGCCCCCCATAAGGGAGGTGCTGGTGACTGTGATGGGTGGGGAACAGCGTGGCAGCAATCCACAGCCATAACCTTCTGCATAGGTGCCACAGCACTCTGCAGTGTCACAGGGAGCTTTTGTGGGGTGCAAATCCTTCCTGAATCCCGGTTATCTTGCACAAAGGTTTGCAGGGAAGGAGCCCTCTGCCCCCTCATCATGCACAGACGCTCTGACTCACTGGACTCAGGATTCCCATCTGGATGTCTCTTTGAGAGATGGGCCCAAGCCAAGAAGTCAGTCTATTCTTAGCCCTATCTCCTATAAAGATAGTTTTCCCCACAAAAATCTTCCTTTCAGGCATCTCAGAGAACACCTGTCTCCAAGCAAATACAGCAGGAGGAGCGGTGTGAATCCTGTTCCCTGCTCATTTTAATGAGGTGTTAATATCAGAGGCTGACAGAGATTATGTAAGTGCTAACACTGCTAAGCAAAACCGTGGAAGAAACAAAAAAAAATGGAAGTCAAATAAAGTGAACCCTATCACCACCAGTGCCAGCTGCAGGAGCAGGAATGGTACTCGGAGGCAGAAAAACATTCTTGCATTATTTGTGCCCCAGAAATGATGCCAGCTGCTCGCCAGCTTTCCGACCAGCACCCTTTCATCTCCACCTCCACGGCTCGTCCTGGTGACTGAGCCACAGAGCCACACCACTGCCACCTCCTCTGCACCCCTGTCCCCTGATTCCTGCAAGAGATTGGCACCTGGCAGCAGCGGAGAAGCAGCAAAGAGGGAAGCCAGAGGGGGCAGTGTATATTAAAAAACAGCCGCAGTGCCTCTGAAGCAGTACGGAACAAGATTGTGCAATCAGTGGCTTGTGCACCCATGTGATCTTGTCGCTGCGAGCCAAGGTTTTCAGAAGGAACTGAAAGGAATGAAACACCCACTAGATTCTGCTTCGGATCATCTGAAAAGCTCAGCTGTTTCCCTCAGCCTCTTCTCTTCATATTTTACATTTGCTCATCGTGCTATTTCTCCACAGAGCTCATGGGAAGCCAGGCTCATTGCCAGATCTGTTTGTACACAGTCCCAGGGTAGGCTTGGGTTACTGGCTAGCTTCCTTGTCCTGGCATTCCCTGCATCTTGGGGCTGTGAGCTTCCAGCAAAAGGCTGCTATGGCCAGGCAGGGTCAAGCAAGCACAGATGGGATCAGCTCTGGTTGTAAATGTTTCTGCAGGCTGCTACCCTTGCAGGGTGATGGGGAGCACCTGGAGAGGTGATGTTCTGCAGTTCCATAGGGTGGACAAAATATGAAGGCTGAAAGAGGAGAGAAAAAAAAGGAGAAATCTTCCCCACTACATAGTTAAGACAAAGAGAAATAAGTCTGTACAAATAGGGGAAAATCACAGCTATACGTACCTGTGTGTCTAGTGGTTCCTGTGCTGGGCTTGTGAGTAAGAACATCTAGGTTCACTGAGATTCTTGTCTCTTGGACCTGTGTGACAAATACCTGAGTCTTTCCCTTGTGTAGGGAACCCTGTGTACCTTACATCTTACTCCAGCTTACGATGGGATCTCTGGTTGGTGCTGTGTGTCAGCCAGGGTTATCCTGTGGGGCTGTTTGCCACCCACACGTGCTTCCCGTGGAAGCAGCAGTCAGTCGACACACGAGGGGCACAGGGAGTGGAAGGCTGCAGTGCTGGGCCAGCAGCTCCAAAGCAAAGCGACAGACTCCTGGAGAGAAATCAGCTCTTCCAGAACCTGATTCTTCTTTTCCTCGTGCAGATGTCTCAAGATCAGTAAAAAAAAAAACATTCTTCTCTCTTGTAGCCTTCTTCTCTCTGGCTACAGAGGGAGTCCAGCTATCTGAGACAAGAGATGCGGTAAGCACTGAAGTTAGGTGAAATTAATCCCTCTGCATCTTTAGAAATGAGGACAGTTCCACGCAGGTCTTGACATAGGGCCCTTACGTGTGGAGACAGCTCTGTGTGAGACACCCCTGTGTGCAACTTCATACCAACCTGCATGTGAATCATCCTTGAGATGATGTGAACAGTTCCCTTAATCCCACTGTGGGATAGCTGTAACACCATATCATTTTAGTACCTAAAACTGAGTGAAAACGTCAGATTCCCCTTCAGTATTTACCAGGATAATGCCCAGAATACTTTGGGAGGAGCTGCAGAGCCTCCGTGTGACACTAGGCCTCTTCTAGAAGTCAAGCATGTGCCACAATTTCTTGTCTCCTTTTTAGCACAAACTGCCCTTGATTAGTCATCGACCTGGTTTAGAAATTGCACTGCTACCATACAAGAAGGGTGTAAGTATTTAAATATAATAGGCTGTGATCATTTTAAAACTGGCCTAGATCTAAGCCCACAGGGGGCAATAACTAATTTGATGGAAGTTGTAACTTCTAAATAGATCTAGCTGAGACCTCTCCAGAGTTCAGCTGTGGGCTTCACTGTTCCAGCACTGAACCTGAGCTGAGTACCCTGACTGTTCCACAGCTCTTTGCGACAGATCAAGGCCCATCTAGGGCGCAGCAGAGCAGAGCTTCCCAATGGGCATCCTTGCCCATGGCATCCATGAAGCACATAACAGGGGGCAAGGAACTATGTTTTTAACTCCAAAATAATTGAAAAACTGTATTTTTGCACAATTTGGAGTCAAAACCATATGCAGCTCCATGGTTTTGGCTGTGTTTTGCCTTGGTTTTTTTCCAGCTAACTTCAACATTTGCTGATCCAAAAGGTAGGAGTAAGTAAAGTCACCGCATGTTTTAAACCTTCTATAATGGAGTATCTTGTGCAGAATGCGAGTCCTGTTTTTAATGTCATAAGTGCTTCCCACCTTTCACTTCTTCAGCTTTGACAAAGTACATCTGCACACTCAGAACTAAATATTGGTCTTTTATCAGCAAGTGTAGCACTGTCAAGCAAATAGATATGTGTATCTGTAGTGAGTTTGTTTGCATTAGCAGATACTACTTCTTCACATTAGCTAATACTCCTGCAGCCTCTCAACCAGGAAATCACAGGTGCTGTCTCTGTATAAATACTGAACAAAACTTTGTCTGATGGTTGATGGCACTTAGGTGCTGCTGAACTAGAAGTGTCACTGTTCAGATGGTACCAGAACTGAGATTTCCTTGACCATCTCTGATATCTGCTGAAGTGGAAATCAGCCGTTGCCTCAGGCTCTTTTTCAGATTTCATCTCCTTCAAATCTCATCTCTTTTCTCTCCAAAAAAGATTCTAATGAAAGCTTTGAGTGAGGGTGTTATTGCTACTGTATTTGCCTCCACATTGCCATTTCTATATCATACTGTAAGTGCTATGAAACAATGGTAAAAGGAACAGTACAGCAAGTGCTAGTGGTGCTGAATTCCAGGATCATCTTTATTCATCACAGACAGTAATAAGACATTCACTCTGAATCCATTGCTATACAACTGACTGAACGCCCAAATGTAGGTGAGGCTTACCTGTAAAAATGCAATAAATATCAAGTACAACCTATTTGCTAACCACCTTTCTTCCATCAAATGAAAGCAAAAATGTTTATTAGTTCATTTATTAGCCTCTTCCTCACAGCACAGCCACTGGACATTGCAAAGTCTACAATCATTATCATAGAATGATGATCATCATATCATAATGATATCATCATTATTCATAATGAATTCCACATTCCCCTAGATCCTGCTCATTATAACTGTATCATGCTCTTTCTTGCCCGGAGGATAGGAATAATGTACAAATCTTGAACATCTCCCCCAGGATTGGAGAGCAGGAGGGATGTGGCTTGCTTTGTGTGTAGATAGGGTTAATTTTTTCCTCCTTCCTGCATTCTTTCATGCAGTCATCCCAAGGGGAAGTGTCATATTACCTCACCTCTCATTCCTAGGTTTCTAAGTTAGACCTGGATTTGAATTTCTCTGGCATTAGAGGAGTTGTGTTCAGTATTCTTGTTTGGGTCCATCTTGCAATGGAAGGTGGTACGTTTATAAGAAGGGAGTTTGATTTGCTTATTCCAGTTCCAGCCCATATCATTTTGAGCAAATCCTGATGTTTAGTCTCCCCCCCTTTTGTGCAGCTGTGAAATATACTGAGACAAATCACTGCCTTAAAGAGGAAATAAAGCATTGCCTTCCCATAGGAGGATTTCTGAAGACAGAAAGACAGGCTGCTAGCACTGCAGCCTTGCCCTGGCTTGTCTACACATGAAAGTTGCTTTAGAATAAGCTAAGGATTGAATGTAAAGCAGGATAGGCATTCCACAACTGCTGCGTGTGTTGCTGAGATCTCAGCAGAAGCAGAAGTCAGAGTAGCTGGCTGCATGCTGAATCAGTGGGACTGCCCTGAGTCTTCTTGAGCTATATCCAACAGAAAGAAACAGGCAAGGGTTTTGAGGACTTTGTATGCAGGATAATATACACAAAAGCAGAGTGAATTATTTCAGGCTAGTCAGAATTAAATAAATAATTGGGTTGGGGGTTTTTTTGGTTGTTTTTTTTTTTTTTTTCTTTTTTTTCCCCTGATCATAAAATTGAAGCAATGAGATGTCTCCAGGACTTCTTTCCTTCACCTTTCAAGTCCTTGTCTTGGAGGAATATGAGACAGCAAGAAGAAAAGGCAGCTTCAGACCACTTTGTTCTTCTCTGGATAGCTTCATTTCCCCTTCTCTCCCTCCATCCCTTTCTGCTGTCTGCTGCAAAACAGGAGCTAGGCAGCCACATGGATACAAACCCCATCTTGACGATGCTGGCTCCTGGCCTTTCCCAGTGCCTCCTCTGCCTCTTGCAGCAGTGGGCATCTTTTCTGAAAATAGATTCTGGTAAACAGTTGGACTGCCTGAACTGTGAGACTCCCACTAACACATCCAATTGGCTGATAGTAACACCCAAATGTAATGCTCCTTATTGTACCCTTGGTTGCTTGCTTTGGATAAAACTTTCTTCTGTATTAACATTGTTCTGCTGCACATCACGGAAGCAACACTTGGAAGTGACACCTACTGGTCTTATTTGGCATTAATCAAAGCCATAGGGGCAGGATGGACCTTAGGTACTGGGGCTGTGAGGGGAAGAGCAGGGACTCTTTGTGGCCTCTGCACATTGCTGCTGTGTAAACATTAAGCCAGCATCCCTGCAGTAATGTGGACACTGTCTGGGTGGGCCATGACCTGGATTTGCCACAGCCCCATGCTCCTTGAATGGAATGGTTTTCCTCAGTTACCTCTGAACTTGCTAGAAAACGTCACATACTTCCATAGGGAGAGGGCAACACCAGTAATAACTCATGGGGCAGGTGAAGTGGGAAGGAACACGCACCCCTCTAGCACTTAAACTGATTTTATTTGAGTGTATGACAGCAATCTGAAAGCACCAGTTTCACCCTATGTAACTCCTATAATGAGTACAAAGGACAGGTCCTCACACGTACGCTCAGTGCCCTTCTCTTCCTGAAAATGGATGGCCATCACCCTCTTGGTCTCCTCCCCTCTCAGGTCAACGCTCTGCTCACCAACCTAGCCTGCCATGTCCTGGTGCCCACCAGCTGCTCCAGCCCCTTGTGTTGACTTTGGTTGGCAGTGGGCCCTGACCTTCCCAGTTCAAGGCTGGGGAAGCTTTTGGAAGGTCAGGAAACGCAATGGCAGCCAGCACTACCCTACCAGGTCTCATTCTTCCAGGCCAGCCCTGAGCATGACATTGTATTTCATGGCTCAGACTGCCAATTAACCCAATTAATCAGCACCCCATGGAGGTGTTAATGAGGGCTCTCCAAGTCCTTGTTTGATGGTGTGCTCTCTGCTTCCGTGAGGGAAGCAGTATTGCCTGCCCACAGTGGGTGAACATCCTTGGTTCTGCCCAACTTAACAGATTACTGAGTTTTTGCTTTTGCCCAAAGGATAAAGAGCCAGAAGGTCTGTGGCTGCTCTGGACTGAGAGCTTTTTTACCATTCATGATAAAAGTGAAAGCCAGTAAAGAAACAAAACATGGGAGCTGGACACAATAGCAAAAGACATGTTTTATTTTGGGGAGATAAGCTGATTTTCACTAAAATAAGTGCAGGTAAGACTTGAAAGGAAAGGGTTTTTTGATGTGAAAAAAAATAAGGTTTCATTTTGAATGTGTTGAAGTACAGTGTTGAAACTAGTAAAATTCAGTGAATTTAGCATAGACTTACATATGTTTTTAACAACCCCACCACGCTCTGCTGGCCCCTGCAGTGTGATGGACTCCCCATTTGGCTGAAGTAAAATCAATTTATACCCCCCAAATTTAGGAAATAGGAAATATTTCCCTTGTATTGAAAAGGATGTACTGCTTTGTCTTCCTTAGAATATGATCAGAGACTAATGAACAAATAATACCTTAGAAGTGTTTTGGACACGCTCTTCTATTCTGGGACGATGGACTCCAAGGCCATGTCTTTACTGTGAAAAAACTGCTGTCTAAACACAGCAATAGGACTCAAGTTCAGGCAGGCTTTCCTGCTGTTCTGCCACAAACTGACTAACAAAGCAGAGGTCGTGTTCAATTTTTACAGCCTTTGCAGAAAGTCATTTAAACATTATTTTGGGCTTCCAGGGAGAAGCTGCATTGTTATTACCTGGGCCTCCTTGAGTGAAGCATCTCCAGTAGTGAGCAACAGAGTGAAAACTGTATTTAAACAGACATAACATCTTTGAAGGGAGATGAAATAAAAGCACAATAAATCACATCAGGTTGGTGAGTGTGAACAACAAACACTCCCAACACCTCTCGCTCAGTATGCTGGCAGTTGTCCTGATATGTTCTCTTCCAGCCAGCTGTTCTCTCTGCGGCAGGCAGCTCCTCATCTCTCCTCTCACTGCCTTCCCAGGTACTTTTCCTCCACTCAGGAGAATGCAGCCATTGAACATGCTGATATCTTGCTTCTGTTTTCTGTAGGAAGAATGCAATTCTTTAGTCAAACACATCAATTCTATAGAGGTAAAGCTTCAAAAACAGACATACACACAGTGCTCCAGTGAAGAGTTACCATCTGCCTTCCCCTCTCCTCCTCCTCCTCAAAGGAAGGAAGAAAGAAATTTCACGGGAGCTTAGCTCTTCGTTACCTGCTAGCTCTGACATTCATGAGATTTCCTGCAGGAATTTTCTTGCTATCCAGGCAGGATGAACACCCACAAAAATTGGCAAGGAGATGACTTTTAACTTGTTTTCAAAAGCTGACTCTATATCAAATAGACAGTGTCTCTCTGGTATCAAATTTTGGTTTTGCTTTCTCCTGAAAAATAGAGAAGGCAAGAAGCTATCCTACTGGTTGCCTTGAATACTAGCAGAAATATGATGTTTCAAGGATCAAAAGGAAGACAATTTTACCTGTCAAAGCCTGAGGTTGAAGCTCTGCTTTTGCCTGATAACATCTTCTAGCTGAGCGTCCTGAAAACGCAAGGCAGAGCTTGCTTTCTGTATAGTCTGCTCCCCTGCCACTACTTCAGAAACATAGGCTGCCTACAGCAGCGAACACCCAAATGGCAAATTCAGGGCTCAGCCACTGTGCCAGCAGAGAGCTGGTATTGCTACATCAGTCGTTAGTGTGCAGAGTTACATATCCAGATTATATTTTCATGATGGAAAAAGTTGAGTCTAGGTGCAGAAGAAAAAAAAAACGCACAAAAAACCCAGTAATTTATTGGGTTTTTTTAGATTGAGAAAAGTTATACCAACTTCCATTAGGGAGAGAAAAGAAAGAAAAAGAGAAAGACTCCACCTTCCTTCAGCCAGTGTATGTTGAGTGAGGGAATTTACTTGCTTTGCAGAACTGTACAGGCAGTACAAGCCAAGACTTGAGATAGACTTGACAGATGACTGAGAGCAGAGAAGCAGCTGGGAGAGAAAGGACTGCTGTAGAAGTGTGACTGAAGAGTTACTCAGCATAGGAAGGTACACGTATTCTCTACCGGTATTAATGTCAGCAAGTTTTCATTTGTCAGTTTAGGGTATGGACATTACCAAGAGTTGCACAGTCTTAGAAAGTTTACTTTTGGGCTTGAGTAACTCAACAGATGTGAATTTTGGAGAGCAGTGAGGTTCTGTGTTGGCACATAGGAAATAGTATGTTTGGGAGACATCAACCCAGATCTACTTGAACCTCGAGGAAAAACAAAACTTGCTGTACAGTTCATACACTGCTGATAGGGAATTTGTTTCTTTAGCGTGGCCCCTGTCGCAAGCTCAGCAAGCAAAACACAGGGAGGAACTTGCGCCCAACAGAAGTACACGACTGAGGCTTTTATTGCTTACTGCAAATTTTCCACAGCTCGAAGAAACAGTTGCAGTCTATTGCATCAATAGGAGTGCAATTTACATTGGAAAGTGAGAATACAATGTTTATTCCGGGGAATTATCTTGGTGCCATTTACTGCCTTGAAGGTAGTACCCTTCTAGTCATAAGCAATAATTAGCAACAGCTCATCAACTTTAGTACCTCCCATGGCAGACAGGAAAACTGTGGCTGTTGTCTCTACTGTCTGCAAGTATAGAACACAAATAAAGTCCTGAATATTGGCAACAGTGGGAGGGAGAAAACCCTGATGTTTCCACAGATAAACACCTTCCAGTGCACTGCAGGAATCAGTTAACTTCCACCACCCCACCCTGATGAAGATTTCTAAAAGGCCCACATGAGATTTTTACTTGCGTTAGAAAATTCTGCATTTTGACAATTTTTACTTCAGGTTCAAGATGGATTAAAAAGTGGCTTCTCAGCATCCCTAGACTGGACATGGTCTGGCAGTAGGAAGAGACTCCTCCACTTTCATTCACCTACTGTAAAGTGTTGGACACAAACTCCAAATCCACATACACCTCTAACGGTAAAAGTCTGCATTTCAGTACCTGCTGAGAATCCATGTAGAACAGCAGAAGTTTTGCTCATAGCTGTGCTGGATGAAGAAACATTTCATACCAGCAAATGGAGACCTGCTGCCGATTCAGTTGAACCATCTTTTTAAAAAATGTGAGCTATCTAGCCAGAAGGCTCTCTTGCTTGTATGTGTTGTGTCTACCTTGACTGTGGGTTCCAGGAGAGGTGCCGGCAAATCTGTGTCAGTGAGAATACTGATTTTCCTGCTTCTGAGCCAGTGGGGCTGTGCCAGGAAATCTTGGTGCTCAGGTCCTGCCTACCACGGTCTCAGTCCACTTCCACTGCTCTCTGAGCGGGTTTTACAATGAGTGATGTGCAATGTCTCACCTCAGGCAACTCATCAAAGCTTCCCTCAGGTTGATGGAGCTGCTGGGAAAACGAGTATTCCGCAAATTAGACACCTACTGTAAAGAGCAGTGTTCCTCAGTAACAGATATGACGAATGCTATGAGTAATGATAGATCCATGTGTTAGCAGTACCTGGTATCAGCCACCTACTGGCTCTTTTCTTCTTTTGATAGAGGCTTTTCTCCTGTGGCTATGTACGAGATGTACATTTTGCATGTGAAGGTGGTTGTCTCTGCAGAAGCAAAAGGAGCAAAAGGTAGAAGCTGTAGGGTCCTGACTGCAACTGTGAAACAGACTTGGCATTGACCATCAAGCTCTTTGCCTCAGTTTCCCCATTCATAGTATGAATAATGTCTATGTTGTAATCGTGCTGCTAGGCAGAGTTCATTCTCGCACGGTGGTGCTTTGGAGATGCCAAGCATCCCAGCAGATTCCGGTACCATCAGTGTACCAACGTTTCTACACAGTGAACAAAAGCAGGCACAGATGCTAGCATAATGTTATGTATTTTGGTTCAAAATGAAATACAAATCTTGCCTTCTGTCCCTAGATTTCTTGTCAAACATTCATTGCTTCACATGCTGAAGCAGTTAGCAATACAAAGCATATTTCTATCCTACTTTATTTTATTCTTTGAACAGAACTCTGCATAAAAAAAGTGAAGAACCATGATTGAATCTTAATACAAAAAAAGGGCTTAAGTTACATTCTCCTGGGATCATCTGTAGCAAAGCATAATAAGTTTCTCAATATCTGACCTAATTATATCTGTCCTTCTAAGTTTTGTTTCCCATAAGAGCTGAATGTCTATGGTTAAAAATAACGTTTGAAACTCCTCCAAGTTCCAACAGAACTTTTTCAGCCTCTCTCAAATTTAATATCTATTTTAAAGGTTTAATTTTTCATCCAACATTAAAAGTTACAATTTTGAGACTGGCATTCTACTCTGTTATCCAGCTCCTAAAAATGCTTTGGTTAGATAAGCTCAAAAAATAATAATTATATTTCACATGTTTATTTCATCGTGTTGGAGAAACACTGCCACTGTTGAAACAAGTGACGTGGAGGCGTGGAAGGAAGGATGACTCTGTGATTGAAAAGAGATTGGCTGTGCTACAAATACATCTCCTGGGTCACGCTGAGGTCTCTGCCACACAGCGTCGGGCAATTCTGTGATGGCTATTGGCATGGTTTGTCCCTGGGCAGGAATGACCGAGGGTGACACAGGTCCAGGCCCCTGCAACCTGTCAGTTCTACTTAGAGCTCCCTATATCCATGCAAAAACTGCTGAAATTTGGATGTTAGAATCCTTTGCACACTTCTCTTTCTGCTGGCCCTGTTCCTGGGGGCTGACATGGACCCAGGGCTGGGAGTGCCCAGAGTTAGGATCTACCTCAGGGGACAGCCTGACACTCTGGGGGTACTGAGAGCCCAGAGGCAAAGCATTCACCCTGCTGACCAGCACCAGAAGGCTGAATTCCTAGCATATGCCAAGGGCGGTGAAACCAGGTGCAGTGTGTTTAAGAATACAAGCAAAATTATAACTAATCTTGCTGCGTTCCCAGTGGGTTGTTAATAAATAACATTACACAGCAGCCTTCCACGTGAAGAAGACAGGAAGGAAAGCAGCCTGCAAACAGAGATCCAGGCAGGACTTTTGCATAGAAGATTCAAGTTCTGCTTTCTCTGTTAGAAGACCTTTTTTGGCTTGCAAGGATGTGGAAGGAGAATCTGGAGATGAGAGTGAGCACTGCAGGCAGCCCCAGACCTTGCCTGACGGTAGGAGTCCTGCACACATCATGCTGCACTGGCCAGAAAGACTCATTCCAGGGCTTCATACATGGCACTGCCTGACCATGGCACATGCAGGGACAGAGCTGCCTGTGCACAGCTCAGCTCTCAGAACAGCCAGCACCATCTGCAATTGCCCAGACTTCTGCTTCGGGGGTCTGATGGCCTTAAGTGTCACAGCACACAAATGGGAACTGTTGGAAGAAACAGAGCAATGCGAGACTCAATGCGATTTCAAAGATATGCGAGCCTGGTGTTTTTCCTAGTTTGTAATGCAGGTTCAAGGCCGAGGCAGGCTGCCTGAATCCTCAGAAGAGGCTGTTTGCTGTGTGAGGGCTGTGCAGAGGGGCAGCAGCTCCTCAGCAGATGCTGAAGTGAGGAGGCCAGTCCTGTGAGCTGCTAGTGAAATCCCTGTGGGCTGAGCTGGGCTGAGCACTCCAATCTCACCGACCTTGCTGTAACCAAGAGGCCTGTCAGCATGTGCGGAATGTAGCTTCAAGCTCGGCATCCTAATTTAGCAAAAGCATCTGACTTTTCCCTAAGAACTCAGAAGACAAACAGGACCATACCTTTGCTATGCACTGCCTGAGGACAGCATGTGGCTGTGAGTCCCCAGCATCAGGAGCCACCCACCTTCTGCCATGGGGAATCGGGGCAGAGCCACCTCCAGGCTCTCAGGAGCTCCAGCAAGTGAAAGTTGCTAGCTGGGGGACAAGGAGCCAGGCTCGGCTGCTCCTGCCACAGGAAAGGGGAAGGAAGGGCAGCACTGAGGCGGAAAACCAGGCCTGCTTCTGTTGCAGATAGGAAGAGAGAAGGCAGAAGTACTGCTGTGGGATGGGGCCCTGCTTTTGCCCCACACAGCAGCTGCTGCCCAGGCTGTCAGCACTCCTCCTCCAGCAAAACCATGGTGTTACTGCTGAAAGTCTGGCTCACACCATGGAGCCCTCCTGCTCTTCCCAGTGGTAGCATCTCATGGTGTTTGTCCCAGGAACAGGAAATGCTGAGCAGAGGAGGAGAGAAAGGCATGCAGCAGAGAGAGGAGTTCCTGACATGGGGTGGCAGCTGCTGCAGTTCGGGGCCAGAACATGTCAGTAATGCAAGGGAGAGACTCTGCAGGTGTAGTACAAACAAAGTGTCTCCGCTGTCTGTTTTCTAGCTGTTCTCCATGGGCAAGGTGTTGAACTGAGTTTTTTGACTTTTACTCATCTCTTTCGTTTGAAGAGTAAAGCAGAAATTAAGGATCCCAGGCACTTCTTCAAGTTTAAATAGCCTTGATTTTGTAAAACTGTTCTTTTTCATGTAGATATTTTCTGATAAAAGGCTGGTTTTTGAGCACTGAGCACAAGACATTCTTTGATGATATATCACAATCACTTTGGGAAGCAATAGATGCAAAAACTGCTATTATAGAAAAGCCAGTATAGATCTATCTTGATATAAGAGGGCTATAATTTTACTGCTATTAGGCATCCCATATGGAGAAGGAACTGAGGAGAGGGCATATTTTTCCATAAAATTTTGACATTTCCAAAAGCAGGACAGTCTTACGTGACGATGCTGATCCGCAGGAATAGGTGCACACAAATGTTCACTTGCTTCTAGCAGGAATGTCAGAAACTCATTTCTAAGTTGGGCACTTGCACCTGCATGTGTAATGTTCCAAACATAGTAGGTACTTCTGCCTGTTTTCCTATGTTTGACTTCGAAAATCTGTTCCTCACTAGATTGAACTCAATTACTTCCCAAATATCCTCTTAAATCCCAGTTTTCTTGTGTTGTTCATCGAGGATTTCTGAAGGATCAGTTCCATTGTTATGTTTTCCAATGTTATTTGTTTTAATTGTTCCATAACATTTTTCTGTCCTCCCTTTCATTTCTATCTGATCCCCCGGTAAACTTTTATAATCCTGATATGCTGTTTTCATAGTTTCTCCAACAATCTCTTTGAAGAGACCAGACAAGCTGGACCATCCCTGGAGTGATGTAAAACATTTCCCTAATGTTTCTTGGCACATTACAAGTGCCAAGAAATCCCTGCTTTAGTGTGAGCATTTCCATCCTGCATTCACATACATCAGCAGCAGTCAGGGAGCAGTCTGCCCTCACTGGAGACTCCTCACTCTCATAGAGGCATTCTTGCCCTTCGAGGTCACAGCATCTGCCTCTGCCAGTCCCAGCAAAGGGCTTTCCACCCCCAGATGTCACCTGCCAAGAGCCTGTCACAACAGATTCTTTTCAGCAACCTATGAAACAATTGAGATAGCCGCTCTTGGTTTATTTTTGTGGCTAAATAGTGTCCAGATGCCTCTTTTCAAAAAATGGTATTCTTTTTCTTTTTATTTGGTGTCCAGAGAACCAAGCAAGAGCAAAGCAAAGAAGGTCTAAGCAGAGAGGCATAGAAATGGGATCCTCTTCCATGGCAATTCTGGATTTCCAGCAGAGCTGCTCCTCAGTTGCTATAACAGCACTTACACAATTGCTGCTCCTCTGCTCCACCCTCTAAGGAGATTGCAGCCACCTGAGCTCAGCACCCTGCCTCCCTCATGTGCAAGGGCTGCACACAGAGCAAAGGGGTGGTGGTGTGCCGTGGGGATGGGGAGAACCATACAGAGCCCCTTCCTGGGCAGGCACCTCTCTTCCTTCCCTCTCAAGGGGAGATGAGAAGAGAGAGTATCAAGCAGAGCACACTGCAATGGTGTCTCTACACACAGTCAAGATGTGAAGGCAGATGTAAGGCCTTGCAGCCCATCACACAGCTGGCTGGGAGAGGGGTCTGCCCACGGTGCCCTTTGCAGCCCACCGACCCTATCCACAACAGGGGTCCTCCTGTTTCCAGCTGCTGTGGGTTTGCTGAAGGGAATGAAGATTTGTTCTCCTACCTCTATTTGTGAGAGCATTCAAACACAAAAGTTAAAGCCAAGCTTATCCTCTCTTTTCTTTACATAAAAGCTCCCACTCAAAGCAGACGTGTTCTGCAAACTATTATCTTCTATATTGTTCAGAGTGGTTCTAATTTTTCCCACGTTGCTCAAAGCTCTATCCTCAGGTGACTGTTCTCTGAGCTTCTGCAGCTCTGCTTTACTTTTCAAATAAGATTTATCCATTAAAAAACAATTCCACTGCTTTTTGCAGCTATCATTTTGTCACATATGGATTTATTCAATAAATGCTTTTAATAGCAACATTTCTAGGCTTTGTTTGTTGAGAGCTGTCAGGCTTTTACAAGCCAGGGTTGGCACAGGAGCTGAATAGCCTCTTTGTACCCAGGAGAGTTCCCTGCTGGTCATGACAGAGGTCCTGCACACACAACTAAATGAAAGGAAATTAAAAATATGAGTATCTACATAATTCACAGCCGGTAAATGGTGCAGAATATCAGGCTTCCAGCAACATCCGGAACTCGGCAAATCTTTTAATAAAAGCTGAGATGTGGGATTTTAATCTGCAATTCCAAGATTCACCCAAAGATCTAAAAGCCTAACAGAAGTATGGGGAGGGGGGAACTATATAAAGGCCGTCAGGAAGAGCAAATTCAGCCTATCCAAGGGCACTGGGAAATAACAGCTGACAGGACAGAAAGGAGAGGTCAAGACCAGTATGCCAAAAATCTTGGGTTCCTGGGTCAGCCTGGAGTCAGGCAGCACAGCACTGCTCCTGTCCATCGGCTGCCTGCTCAGAGCACGGGTCTGCAGCACTCTGGTCTCAGTGCGTGTGGCACCCACCCTGGCAGGAGCTCACTCACGTGTCTGCTGAGGAGCTGTAAGAGAAGAAGGCTGCCCTGAAAGGGAGCCAGTCTCTTCCTTTGTTCTGTTTTCCCCATCCCTTGCTTTTTTTCTGAGTTCTTCAGATGTCCGTTGCTAAATCCTTGGCCCAAATTCTGCTCCTTGAAAGTGGTGCAGCACTATGTTTTGCTACGGTGAATGAAAAGAGCAAAGAGAATGTATTGCCTAACACACTTTTGTAGGTTTCCAAAAATTATAAACTGTTTTAGGTGCCTCTTTGGCCTTCCTTCGATGAAACGTTTAATACATTCAGACATCAGGAGGATTGGATCTCTTTTTGCTCCTCATCCTCCATAGTCCCCTCAGTCCCACAAGGACTTATTAATTACGTTCTCTCAGTACCCTGTTATCTCCCCCTGACTATCTCTCTCTTCTGTGCTGCAGCTTGTGTACATTGTTGAGAGGAATCAGAGAGAGCAAAGAACCAAATAAAAAGATCCCTCCAGGAATACAGCGTTAGATTATACAAAGAAAACCCACAGTCAGATTGCTCATCCTTATTTCCCAGAGGATGCCTCAAATGTCTTTGTTCCTTGGCTTTTTTAAAAAGAATTTCCTTTTCTGGTGAAATCATTTTACCTGTGAACTCCAGGCCGGGCTTTTGGTCACATTTACCCACACTCCCATTACAGCAGTCACACCTCGCTCTGCCTCTAACAAACAGCTTTGGGTTGCTTTGTGCCCAGGCTCCAGGACCTTCCTTCCATCAGCTTTGGAGTTCTGGGGGGAGCCCAGCTTCACACAGCAGGTTTTTCTCACCAATGACAAAGTGCCATAAATGCATTCCTGCTGATAAAAGTGATGATGAGATCCCCAGAGAGGTCAGGAAAAGAACGAGCATGGGGCCCAAAGTCCCCTCTCATCTCTCACAGTGCACTACCTGCTCCATGGACAAAGAGCACCTTCTGCTCCCAGGGTTCAATCGGAGCCATCCTCCCCAGTGCCAAAGTTAATATAAATAACTAACTGCATAACTCTCAGACATATAAACGAGAAGTACAGTGGCATACATAATTCACACGCATTACAAGCTGCTTTCCTGAAATCCACAATTCCTATTACTCAAATCGTGCTATATGTGTTTTGATATGTACAGTATTTTGCTTTCATGTAAAACCTGTAAAATGGAGGCAAAAAATCTATCTATCCTTACACTTTTTGCTGGGAATCTGATCTTACCTCTGCTTTGCTGTCCTCCCAGCTGTCTGGGAAGTGTATTGTTTACACTGGAGCTCTTCCAAGATTAATGGCATCATCTGTACAGTATTAAAAGCCTAATCTTGCTAAATCTCTTTGTATTGAGAATTGATTGTGCCTGATCTTCATTATTTTAATTGTTTAATGTATTATAATTAAGGCTCAGTTAGACCCAACAGATCTCAATTCAGTTCTCCATCCGTCACATCCATCTGCAAGCTGCGGGAAGCACAAGACAAGAAGGGTTGATCCCATGCTGGTTGTTCATTCCAGAGACCAGGTACTATTTTTTGCCACTGACTTATGTTTAACTGCAGGCAAGTCATCTGTCTTTCTGCTTCTCCAGGGGCCTCCAGCTTGCTGTGCTGACAGCCTAACTGGGTCTTGGTACAGGCTGACATCTTTACACACAGTGTTATGGCAATAACAATGACAACCCACAGCCCTCCCCATATGCAGCTGCCAGCTAACCGGAGCAGGCTCCTGTTTATGTGCAGTACAGGAAGAAAGACCCCAGACACGGAAACTTCTAAGTATGCATGTAGCCTCAGCATTAAGCACAGACACCTCCCTTCCCTTCCCTTCCCACCCACCTCTTATCAAGTTCTGGAAAGATTTTGGTGCAGGCACGTGCAGACGGATCCTTTCTGCCTTCCATGCATGATGCAGCCCCATCAGAACCATGCCGGCCACATCCTGAGCATGCTACCGTGCCAGGTCCACTGCACAAAGTCAGTGGCGCAGCCTCAGTCCTGCTGCAACCTGGCACCAGGGAGAGAGCCCCTCTTTGCCTGGAGTTAAGAGCCAGATGCTGCTTCTGGAGTGAGCTGGAAGGAGAGCAAATGGGTGTTACATTTTTCTTTCAAACAGTGAAGGAATTCCATAGAACTGTAGATTCATAGAATGGCTTAGGCTGAAAGGGACTCATAGACCCTCTAGTTCCAATCTCCTACTGTAGGCAGGATTGCCACCCACTAGATGAGGTTGCCCAGGGCCTCATTCAGCCTGGCCTTAGAATCCTTCAGAAAGTTGCTTATCTTCTCTTCCCTATTACCTTAACTCAGCTCTTCAATAAGCATTTACCCAGGATGTGTTAGACCCAGATTCAATTCACTCCATCTTACAGAGGAGAAATCCATTTCTATAGGGTACAGTCTTGATACTGGGTTCCAAAAGGAGACCTTTAGCTAAAATTTGATAGGACAAGGGGTTCTGCCCTCAAATTGTGACGGGGAGGTTCAGGTTGGATATCAGGAAAAACTATTCTCAGAAAAAGTAGTGAGGCATTGGCACATGCTGCTGCCGCCCAGGGAGGTGGTGGAGTCGCCATGTCTGGAGGTGTTCAAGAGATATGGAGATGTGGCACTGAGCGACGTGGTCAGTGGGCATGATGGGAATGGGTCAATGGTTGGATGAGGTTACCTTACTGGTCTTTTCCAAACCAAATGATTCCATGATTCTATTATTCTATATTTGTACAAAAATGAACAACAGAATATCGATTGCTGAGATCAATCATGGATGCTGGCCAGGGTTACAACCTCCTGGTATCTTATCCAGTGAATACTATTATGCAAATCAAATAAGCTCTGGTTAGCTTTCCAAGGAATATCAGCGTTCCATAGCACCTTCCTAGAATCAGTAAACAGTATGGAGAAAGACTGAAACCAACATACAGATAACAAATCAAACCTTAATTCATCATAAAAACAAGATGGGAAGAGACAAAGAGATGCAGAAATCTGCCATTTTCACCTCCACACAAAAAACACAGAGGGTAGTGCCTCCCCAGCCTGATAAAAGGCGTTCCCTTCAGCACTGCAGCCATCACAATGTGTGAGGCTGCTCACTTGACATAAAGGAATGTGGGCTCCAGAGAAGATGGAAGAGGTGTGATGCTGGAGGAGCATCACATGCACTTGATTCAGAAAAAAGCACACACAAAATGAATGGGTAAGTTACAGAATGAGCACCTGCTAGCTCTGCACTGCTCACAGGCCCTGTTTTTTCAGTATCAGTGCAGACTCATCAGTCAGCCTTCTCTGAAAACATTTCACAGAGATTCATTGAAGATTCTCCCCTCAAATTGCAAACAAAAAGAGCATCTTCCCTAGGAAGCCCTTTGAAAAAGCCACAGAAAAGGAAGATTTTTAGCAAACATGGAGGTACAATTTCCATCAAAATTCACAATTTTAAGGCTCTAGGAGAAATAAATAAATAAATAAATAAATAAATAAAGTGACTTCTTTAAATTCTTTCAAACATTTAGAGATAAAGTCTATTAGAAAAACATAATCAAAATAATATACTGCATATTTTTGTAGCCTCATTTGGGGATCCTTTTCTATTCCCCAAATATTACATAGGGTCATTTTTTAGGTAGAGAAACATTTTTTTATTTTTGTATTTTTTTTTTTTCTCTGAAGAAAAGGCAGTTTTAAAATACACGCACGACAAACTCCTAAACTTGAACTGTTTTTCAGAACTGCAAAATATAATCGGAGAGTTTGCAGCGGTGAGGCCAGCAATTCGCACAGCCAGCCCTGAGCACAAGCCTGCCGATGAGTTGCTCTTTGTTCTGCTGTCGGCAGAGCAGCTCAGCATTTCTGACTCAGGTGGGCAGAACGCCGCACACCCCAGTAGCCATGACCACAGACTGGGAGGGACCCAGAGGGAGCTATTGTTGCCAAGGGAGCATTTGTCAGAGCAAGAAGCTGGCTGGGGAAGGGAGAAGCAGCCCAAAAGCACCCAGCAACGCTGGTCTGTGGGAAGAAGATCGAGGGGGGGAGCGGAAGGGGGTGAGGAGACTTTGGTTGATGCATAAACACACCAAGGCATAGGAAAAGGGAGCTGAATGCGGCATATAGCCAAACGGATGTCTTGCAGAGCTCTCTGAACATCCCCCTTGAGCTGCTATTTCTTAGGTGAGGTCACCTTGGAGAGGTGACACTCCAGAGATGTAAACTGTTCTGTGAATGCAGGAGTGGTGCCAGGGGCTGTGTGAGAAGGGCATGCCCAGCAAACTCCCAAATCCCACACTGCGCAAGTGGCAGTAAAGGTCTTCAACTGACAGCTGAGGTACAGGGATGGCAGCCTATTTTCTCCCCCAGAATCTGGAGGAAAAGCCTTCCCCAACTTTGTTCCTGCCTGTTTCAGGGGAAGGTCTGGCATTGCAGATCAAGTACATGTGCACCAAAAGCTTAAATCTTTCAGACGAAATCAAACTCTTAACCATGTTTTTTTTATCACCACCTATATCTGTAGGAGACAAAATAAACAGCCTGGAGAACTTCTTGTTTTGTCAAACAATCATAGAATCCTTAGAGTTGGAAGGGACCTCTGAAGGCCATCTACTCCCTGCAATGAACAGGAGCACCACAGCTAGATCAGGTTGCCCAGGGCCTGATCCAGCCTCATTTTGAAAGTCTCCAGGGATGGGGCATCAAACAACATCTCTGGGCAAATAGTTCCAGTGCCTCACCACCCTCACTGTAAAAGACTTTTTCCTTACATCTGACCTAAATCTACCCTCTTTGAGCTTGAAGCCATTTTCCCTTGTTCCATCACCCACAGACCCTGCTATGACTTGGTGGTAATAGCTGTATGTTTGGTGCTAAATAGCTGTTATGCAGCTAACAGCTGTTATGTTTGGTGCTAAATAGCTGTAGCATAGACAGCACTGACTTGTGGATTCAAGTACGCTCCACAGAGCACAAAACCTCCTGCCTGAACAGCAACCATAGCTCTTCCAAATATCTACCCTGTGTTATGATCTGCTTATTAATTCCCCCATGTGCCTCTGCTTTCTGGTAGTCACAGGATACAGTACGGAGTTCTGTAGTTGTGATTTTTACTGCTTCTTTTTACACAGCTGAATTCTGAAGCTAGAAATGCTTCAGACTTCTTTTATTACCCTCCTTCCTTTTTGTTTTCACAGTAGCTGGAGCATTTTCTACGCTGCATTTTAGGGGTTTAGATTCTGTCCCCAAATCTTGCCCCTCCACCTGTTATTGCACACTGGCAAAAATGTCCATATTTTCCTTAGAAAAGCACCCAACCTCCAATTATGAGCTTTCCTGGTACAAAGCACCATCTCTAAAAACTGGCACTGGTGAGCACCTCAGTGCCCAGCCTAGCAAGTCTTTCTGTTCGCTGTTCTCTCATGTGTCTTTTTGCATTTGCAGGCATGAGCTTGCAAAAGTATCACCAGCCACAGAGATACTTTTCCTGTGAATGAAGTATGAGGAAAACAAGGTTGTAAAATCTGGAGCTGACCAACACACTTGGTGAACTTCCTGAGGTATTCACAGCATTCTGAAGTTCTTGTACAACTACCAATGCTGCTTTCTTGCTGCTTATCATATTGTAGAGATCATTTGATTACAGCCTACCTGCTTTCTTAATTAGCCTAGCCAGAGGCCTACCAAGTTCGAAAAAACATGAATGCTTAACTGAGAAGTGAGGCATTAACTATTTGGGAGGTAACAGCACCCATAAACTTGGTAATCTCCTTCAGCAGTTTAACTTACTCCACATAAAAACCTCAGTAAAACAAGAGAATCCAGAAGTTAGGGGAGAAGAAAAGTGTAGCTCCCCTTTAAGACCTTATGCCTGGAGTTTTTACTTCAAAATTTTTCCCCAAAGCTTATGGCTCAGTCTGTGCTAGATAAATAACACGAACGATTGGTTTGGTAGCTCTGGCCATGGACTGCAAGAAACGGAGAGGGATCTCAGTCCCTTCTTCAGTCTGGGGTGTCTTGTATACAGCCAAAGGCATTTGCCTGAGAGCTTTGTCCCTACAGAAGCTTATTCTGCAGGACCTTTAAACAACTGTAAAAAGGTAACGAGGCCACACTGCAAGCACTTCCACTAATTTTATACTTCCTGGGGTTTTACTATTATGTAAAACCAGGCAGGTTTCACAAGCAGGGACACTGTGCAGAAGAGCAGCTTTTATCACGGGACATTACTATGTGTGTACATATTCTCTGTTTTGACATGGACTCACTTGTGCTGTCCTGTTGAGATAACTGCCCAGGGAAGCTCTTTTAAAACTTTCTCATCTACATAAGGTGTCCATCTTGAGGAAAAGTCCGAAAGGAGACAAGCGGTTTTTCTTTGTTGCTAAGCTAAACTAATTTGTAAAGAATACAACTCTCACAGTGTTTTATAGAACACTAAAGACCATACAAGACAGTCTTAAGCCTCTATACTGTAGAGGAATATACTAAAAACTTTGTAATGTTGGGTTGGATATACTATTTGACCTGTGAGTACAGATTTTAAAATAAGGAAAGAAAAATGCATTTAATGCTTAACTAGAGTTCTCTAGATCCACCACACAACTGGATCTTTAACATGTTGGGTAGCTGGCAGTGGGCACAATAAGAATAGACAGATATTTAATGAGTGTGTATACCAGAGCAGGACATTGTCCCGTCAGGATGGCAAGGGGTCAGTGCCAATTAGTTTTGTTACAGCTCTTGACACGAACACATCTTAACTGCCCCGTTGAACTTTTTGGATGAAGAAACAGCCATTAACTGGCTCCGAAGAGAATATATCTGAGACCTCATTACGAAATCAGACAAAATCCGTATGCTGTTAAGTTACAGGAGTTGATACTGAGCCAGGAGATCAAGGGGGAATACGAAGATAGTAACAGACTCCGGAGATTCTGGGAGGAAAGAAGGTGTTCAGGAAGGGAAGGAGGAAGAAGAGGAAAGACAAGACAGCCGAGTTGCTCTGCAAGAAATAAACCAAATGAAGTGGGGTTTGATTTATTGTTTTCATGAACTTGTATTCTTTGTCTCCTAAAATCTCCTTTGCCATAATAACCTTTCACTAACTTGGTTTAGTAGCTCAGTAGGTAGTAAGTGGTGATAAGAGGATGGTCGGACTAGATGATCTTGTAGGTCCTTTCCATCCTAGTGATTCTATGATTCTGATCGAAGGTTCTCTTCTGAAACCCACCCTCTGTGTAGGGCACATGCTGTGCTCAATCAAAATCGTTGAGCATACTCTGGCTGGCTGGCTGGCTGCTCTCAACTGCTATATAAAGGCTAGCTTCCACCTGCCTTTCCACAGTGCTGGCATTTAATTATGTTCCTTGTCCTCTGTACAGCTGTAGTTTTTCACAGACCTTATTTATCTTGAGATTGCAGCTCATCTTTCAAATCTGTTGAAATTGAGTACCAAAGTGTTTGAGGGGAACTGCTGAATGTACAGAGAGATAAACAACACAATCTCATAAACTTAATTTCAAAGGCAACCAGGCTAAAAACTGCCAGTTTTTAATTTCTGATCCTGTTCATGCCAAATGTTGTCTAACATTTCAGCAGCAATCTGTGGCCCTGAGAGCCTCTTTCAATACCCTATCAAGAATATAAAATAAATTGTGATAAAAGTAGTCAGTATAAAACAAAATGAGTTGAAATTGGTTGCTGGGATGCAAAACTGAAGTTGACAGGCAGTTGAGAGGAAACTTGCATGAAAATGCTTATTTCATGTATTTCTTTGGGGTTTAGCAGCCTGGAGCTGTCAAGATGGTTTTGCACATGCTCGGCAGCAAAAACAAGGGAACAAAGAGATTTTAACAGTGAAAAATGTAAATTCCTACAGTATTAAGCAAACCTTCATAGAAATGCTATTAATGCCTGTAACTCGAATAAAGTTCCTTAAATACACACTTAGGGGCCCAAGCTCCCCTTGTCGAACTGCATTCTGAATTTCTACACTAGCCTGTTATGACTATTTTACCAAAGGGTTGAAAAATCTAAAAGGTATCAGCAAATTCTCCTCTATCCATACCTCCGAGACTTTTCTACTCAAGAAATTGTAGGTCACAAAATGATCTTTGAGATGTCATATAATTCCATTTTTAGTATAATAATAAACAAATACGTAATTATCAGTAATTCCTTGGATTACGTTTTAAAAACACAGGTTCAACACATTTCCTGTTCCTTTCAAGAGAACATGTTTTCAGTAAGAGTACATGTGCTTAGTGAGCGTTTGCATACATCACATAGCAGCTATACTACTTCATTCTCAAGTTCCTTTAGAGATCCTCAAGCAGTACCCTATGAAACTTGCAACTTACATTTTTATGAATTACAAGCACATCAGCGTTTTTTTTCTGATGCCTTCAACTCTAGCAGCCATCATATATTGCTAAAGAATGTAAATAAAATAAACAATTTATCCCTTTAAAATATCAGACAAACTAATTCAGAATAAATGCATACAAGATGAGATTGACTGCAATTAAGTGACAGAACAGATACGAAACAAGACAGTATGGAGCCTTCTTCCTGACAATCAACGTTAAAATAACATTAGCTAGTAAGCTCAAATAAATAAAAAATAAGTCCAAAAATAAATCAAAGTAAGTATAATAGAATGATGTTAGTCTCAAGTTTGCTTCAAGACATCCTGTCTCTTCTAGTAACACTTTTTAAGTATTATCTTGCTCACTGGAGAACAGCTACACATAAAGGAAATGAATACACACTAAAGAGAGTTCCAAGTTCCCAAATCTCAATGGCTATTGTTTGCAAAAAGCAAAGATCTGTTTTCAGTTGTAAACCAACAGAATTACTCAGAATTTAGTAACCCAGGGTGTAATTTGGGCTCATGTAGGGTACCAGGACAAGACCGATGTGCGGTGAATTCATCAATTCTGTATCACATTCACTTGAAATCGCACCTTCGGCCCCAGAGAACCCAAGTCCAGTCAGTGCTCCCAGCACACCATAGAACAGTGTGCTCATTTCAACACCATACATCTTGAAATAGAGAAGAAAAGCTACGTGATACTCTCTTTCAATATATCTTCGGAACACACAGAAACCTCAGCATTAGCCAATCAATTACAAACGAGAACATAATAAAATCATGATATATAAACCACATACATTTCACTTGCAGGCCTCTGTTTAGCCAAGTGGTTTCAAACACTCACACCAAACCTTTTTCTTGTCGTTGGTTGAAGATATTCATTTGATTTCTTCACAGCTCTGAAAAGTGCAGCAGCATCCCTAAAACAGTCCTTAGTTACATCTCAAAATAGTCTGATTAATCAATCTTATTCAGAAGTGTTGTACTTTGTTCTTCCGCGTAGCTTTTTGGTTTGCATTTAATGATCCGAAATCAAGCCAGGTACAACACAGAAACAAACTGAATTTTCCATGGGAAAGTGAATACACGAGCACCAAGACATTTGTTCTGAAAATAAGTTCTCAGAGATTCAAGAATTTGTAATTTTTATACTCAATATATCGGTGCTCAAATGCCACAGACACACTCACACGCCCATGGAGCTACACTTTACACACAAGAGCCTTGTCAGCCAGGCCTCTCACATTAACTCCCAGCTAACCAGAAGGACACATGCAACCATGCACTGACTCTATGCACATACACATCAGTCCATATCCAAAAGTGTTTGAAGATCTAAATCCAGTGTACAAGATTATGGAACGAGGACTTTGATTCCTCATCTAGATGCATCGTTTTTAATAAAAATGGACTATGGATGGAGAGGTGAGGGGTTTAGAGAGGTTTTCAGCACATCGTTGATGAAGCAGAGGGAGAGAGCACGAGAGACCCAGCAGTTGTAACTGCTTTCCATTTGGTGATGGAAAATAGCAGCCTTATCCACAATGTATGTTTTTATCACTGGCACCTGACACAGAGTCAGAATCTGAGTCACTTTAGACCATAAAAAAAAAAAAAGAAACAAACAAACAAACAAACAAAATGAAAAGTCTAAAATTCATCCTTCCTTCAGTAAAGTCTCTGGATAATCTACAAGAATGCCCTGAGGACAAAGCGCATCGGTTGATTCAAGAGTCCAAACAGACTACACAAGAGAGGAATGAAGCATGCCGTCAATAAAGCTTAAAGTTTGACTTGTAAATCACAGGCTTCGGATATGGAAAGAAATGAAGGTATCTAGGACAGATTCCTAAAACTTTTGATGTAAGTTTTAATAGAGAGTTGGTAATTCTCTGAAGATTTTGCTTTTGCTAACTGGATGGCAAGGAGCTGAAAGCCCTACAGAAGCTAAAAAAGATGGCAAAAGGATACCCCTATATACAACATAATAACCTGAGAATCGGCCATAAAAGCATGCAACAAATTCACAACAGCAAAGATTTTGAGCAGCAGCTGTTAGAAAAGTGGCTCAAGACAGAAGGACCCCATAAAACAGAGCTGCCATCTTTCCTTCCCACCCCCACTAGAGGCCATAGATTTGCAGGATCATCTCTCGGTATCCAAGAAGTGCCCTTTGCTAGGCTGCCTTTCCTCACGTCCCCGTTCCAAGGAAAAAAACAGTCAGTCAGAACATCTCCATTTTCTCCAGCAGCAGCAGCAGCAGCAGCAGCTGCCTTCTTGCACCAGATCCAGCAGCACCATGCCTCCCAGCCCAGCAGCATTCACCAACTTGTAGGAGCTTTTCCAGCCAACTTCCTGGCTGGAGTGAGGGTAACCTCCCCCAAAATCCCTGCTCTACTGAGCAGATAATCCTCCCTTGCTACTCATCCACTTTTAATCAGATACAGTTAAGCACGGAAGAGAATGACTAAACACTTCCAGGGAAAAACGATGACAGGGAAGAAGAAAGAACTGAACGCTGTGCTCCAGGGAGAAGGAAAGATATCTGGGGCTGTTTTCATTTTTCCCCACTCCATTTCTTTCTCTCATGTAAGAAGAAAGTAAAGTGAGAATCACTGTAAATAAGCATACATATATATACTTTTATATGCTAACGTGTCTCACTCCACAAATGAGTTCTAGCTCCCAGCTGCTGACAAGTACGCCTGAGAGCCTGAGATAGTGAAAGTGCAAGTCACCGAACAAAGAGCTGCGTGGAAGGCAGCACAGAAAATACTGCTGAAGAAAAGGGAAACTGCTTAAAGCGTTCCTTTTTAAGAGGCTGAATTCCTTGGTCAAAACGGCAGCAAGAAGACAAAAACTAGCATTCCACACTGGAGGTAAAGTGCAGGAAATATAAGAATAGCAGACAGCAGGAGAGTATCTTTTTGAGAGACGGCATATGCGAAGGTGAGTAATGCCTAATTCCTTGGGTCGGTTTCAGATGGCAGCGTTAGTGAAACCCAGAGAAGTGGAAATAGTGTTTGGCAAAAATAGCCCACTTAAAGGTGAATGAGTGCAGAGCCTGTCGACGCATGGGGCTGTTAGCAAACAAAACTATGCTTAGTGGCTATTAGGGGTGTTGCCGGCAACGTTCCATTCACTCCAAAACCAGAAATAATGGAACGAAGTGAATGGAAAGGCCGATGTTTGCCTTCTGCAATCCTACTAACGCTGCCTCCAGTGCTGCAGCCTGCTTCACAGCGGGTTCTCCTATACCTCTTGAAAATACGAAAAAGAGATGTTTACCTATGCTTCATCTGACATACACTCCAGCAAGAATTTTTTATGCGCTTCCAAGAATTATTATTTTCCTGGTACCAGTTAATTTTTTATCGTGTTACCACAAAACATTCAAGTACCTCTGAAAGTGTATATTCTATATTTGGGTGGTTGCCATTTCAAAGAGAATTTTCTACAAAATAAAGGTTTAAAGCTTATGTTAAAAATGAACTCTCAAACATAACTTGAAGCAAGTTGCAGCAAACGCTGTGCCATCGTACCATCTGTGTTCATGTACAGCTCTCAAGCTCTCCTCCTATTGCTTCCTAAAGCAATAATGATAAAAAAATAAAAACAGATATGATGGAGAAGCACCGTGTGTGTTGGAATACACGATGAACCTGAGCTTTACCACGCTTGTTACAAAAACGAACTCCTTTGTATCTGCATACTGCAACAAAGCATCCCCAGGGAAATAAAAATGAAGGTTATATTCTTCGTGTTTAGATCAATGATCTCCTCACCTGTCCCAGCCAGCAAAGTCTGGTGAGCCCTGCTCTACCCAATAACATTCTGAACACTGCTTTTTCAGCTCCTTTCTCAAAGATCCCAGCAACGTTCCACGTGAAAGTGAGTGAAATTCTTTGAATGTTGGAGTAGATGGAAGGCACCAGAACAGTTGAGAAAGGGGAAAAAAAAACATCCTAGTGTTAAATCATCACCTAAGATAACAGAAGTTGCTGTAACAAACCTCAGCGTGTATCTTAGGCCACAAGAAAGGGCAGTAAGAGGTCCATAAGCCAGTGCTATAGGTAAAACTTCACTGTATAACTGTAACAGTTCTTTATATTGCACAGTTTTAAAGGTAAATGAAAGTCCTATTCTTAAGAAATCAATTGTGTAATGCAGAGCTTAATATAGAGCCTTATCTGACATTTAGCCAAAACGCAGGACTGTTGTTTTTAAGATTCAGAAATAAAATTCCCATCCTGGCCATTTGGTCATACTTTCAGTCTGCAGAACTGCAGCGGTACAGAGAGAAAGGAACAGAGTGCCAGCGGCAGGCAGAGAACCCGCACACACTGTGCTGTAGTAGCGCTCCAGCCCAGCCCTGTCCAGTTACTTGTCGAGAACACAAGCACGCTCACAACTTCCTCTTGCTTTCCGAGAATCACCTCGCTCCTCCTATGCTATTCCCACGCGCTGCCCTACCGACACATTTTGAGGACTCTGCCAACACAAACACACGTCTGTCCCGCACCGGTTGTTCGCGTGACCGGTGAAACACACGGCCGAGAGCGAGGCCGGGGCGGCGGGGAGAGCCGCGGTGCCGTTCTCCAGTCCCAGCTCCACAGCTGAGATGCGGCAGTCGCCCACGTGACCGCCGTGCGAGGCTCCGTGTCAGATCTCGCACCGAGAAGGAACAGGGTGGAGTGCTCGCTGGAATCTCCGTAAATACGAGAGCCCGGAGGCAGTCCGCGAGAGGGGATCTCCCTCTTCCAGCGGAGATGCTTCCGCTCCGTGACAGCTTCAGTGCGGATCTCTAAGGGGAAACCTCCCGACCCCCGCGCACGGGGAGGCCCTCCCCACAGCCCCGCGGCCTGCCGACCTCGCACCCCGTGCCGCTCCGCGCACAGCCACCTCTCCGAGCCGCGGCCGGAGCGCGGCGTTACTGCCAGCAGCGCGCGGCACGGCTCGTCGCGCTGCCCCGAGGGGAGGCGGTGAGGGCCGAGGGCACGGCGCGCGGGACGGAGCAGCCGAGCGAACGCGGGCTTGCGGCACCTTGGTGAAAAATCAAGAAGCGTTTCCGGCACGGGCAGCGTGCAGCGTTCCAACACCCCTCCTCCTCCCCCTCGGCGTCCGCACGCCGCAGGCCGCAGGGCCCGGGGCACCCGACCCCGGCGGGATCTGCCCCCTCCGCTCCGGGCGCCGCGGCGAGCGCGTTGCGACTTGGCGACTCGCGCGAAGCTCGGGCCGGGGGGGAAACACAAAGGCGGCACAGAGAGGGAAGGAAACGAGGGGGTCCGGGGAACGCCCACTCGCGCCGCAGCCCCGGCGACGGCTCCGGGCCGGGCGGCTCGCCCCGCGCCGGCGGAGTGACAGCGGCCGGGGCAAAGAGGCGGGGCGCGGCCCCGCGGCGGGGGGCGGCGGGGGGAAGGGGACGCGCGTGCCCGCGGGCGGGGCCGCGGCGGGCCCGGGCTCGGCCTCCGCCCTGAGCGCCGCGCGCCGGGGGAGGCGCGGGCTCGTGCTCGCGCCCTCGCCGTTGCCATGGCGCCGCTTGACGTCACGGGCGGTGCGCTGCCCGTGCGGTAGCGGCGCGGTGATTGGCGGAGACGCCGTGTGTGGCGCTGGGAAAGAGGCTGCAGCGCAGCGAGCCGCGAGACAGGCACAGTCCGCGCCGGCCGCCCGCCCCGAGACACCGCGCCTCGCTCCCGCCTCGCGCAGGTAACGGGGCCCGCGCCCGCCCGCCGCCCCGATCCTCGGGCCGAGGCGAGGCTGCCGGCCGGCGGGCACTGCCGAGCCGCTACCCCTCCTTTCGGGCGGCGCCCGGCGGGAAGGGAGCGGGGCGGGGGGGCTCGCGGCGGGGGGCGGCGGCAGGTGAGGGCGGCGGGGGCGCCGCGGAGGGGAGACGGCCGGCTCGGTTCGGAGGGGCGGGGGCCGCGGGGTGTGGCTGCGGGGGAGCGCGGGAGCCCTCAGCGCGGCCCCGGGGGGTGCAGCTCGCTGCTCCCTCCCCCCCCCCCTTCCCGCCGCCGCTCCGGAGCCGGGCCCGCGGCTCGCCCCGCGCTCGGGACGGGAAGGCGGCATCCTCGTTCTGCCGCCGCTCCGCCGCCCCCGGCGCTGGGCGGAGGTGAGCGGGATTAAGGCGCACGGAGGTGGGCAGGGCTGCGGCGCCCAGCCGCCATGACAAAGGCGCGGGCGCGGCGCTCGGCGGCGGGCGGATGCGGCGGGCGCGGCGCGGGGAGGGGAGAGGAGAGGAGGGGCCGCCCTGAGGCGGGGGCCGCCCGCCGCCCTCCGCCCTCCCCGCCGCCCGCGGCTCCATCTTACGGCGGCGCGCGGCTCTCCCGCAGCCCCGGCGCTCGGCGGCGGGCCGCTCGCGGCAGCGCGGGCCTCGGCGCTCCTTAAAATGGCTCCTGAGCGCTGGGCGGGTCGCCGAGCGGCGCTCCGGGCTCCCGCCCCGCTGTCGGGAAGGGGCTGCCGGAAGCGCCGGGTGACCGAACGGCTGGAACGCGCTCGGTTTTTGCCGTCCGTGGGAGGCAGCGCGGCCGTTGGTCGTGGTTTCTTGGTGTAAAAATGACAAAAGGCTACCGGGTAAGGTGCGGGGTTTTGTGTGTGGAACGCGTAAAGCATCCTGACCGAGCTGAGATGAGCTTTGAAGGATGATAGATCCCAAAACGCGTTGCCAGGGCCTCCGAGGGGACCGTGCCAGGTACATAAAGGGGTGGAGGTGGGGAAGGACCGTTCTCCCCGCCCCCCTAAACAGGCACCGGGGTCTCTACGGGCAGACCAAGCCTTGACTGGATCCAGGTTACCCCACCAGCTCGTGCTAGTAAAATACTGACATCGACGTAGTATTTCTTCCTAATTGTAAAAACTTCTTTTTGTCTCTGAAAAATATCTGGGTCAGAAGGCCAGCATAGCCCAGCTAGAGAAGGGAGGCTCAGCTGCTGGAGGTGCGGTCCTTCACGCTTAAGGATCTGCTGTGCTCTGACTTTAGAGCCTCGGATGTGGGGTTTGATTGGCAGATCCATCTTCCAGTCCTTTCTGGATGGAGCAGTAAGATTCCGTTAAGGAACAGAACTGCGTGGTACTGCTTGCCTAGCCTTCTTTTTGTCCTTGTGACAAAGATACTGTTGGCTATTTTCTTTATCAATTTAGTTGCATTCATAATTAGGTGCAGTTGACACCACAGCTTGAATGCGTTCTTAAGAGAAAATGATGGCAAGCAACTGGGATCGTGTGCGCTTTTAAGATAGGAATTATTTGCTTCCTGTTTCTTTGGATGCTTTTGTTTGCATTTCATAAATAACTTAAACCATTTAACAATTCTTTTTTTTTTCTTTAGAAAGAAGCAATGACTTAAAGTTTTTTGTTTGTGTGATTGAGTGCTTGTGTGCCTCGCGTTCCAGAATTCAGCTGTACTTCTTACAATTCCAGACTACTTAGAGGATGGCTGCTCTGCATGTGAAGTTGAAACATCTTTATCCTTAACCAATGTCTTAATAATGCCTCACTATTTTTCCTCTTTAGAAATATCAGCATGGATAAAAATGAGCTAGTGCAAAAGGCCAAACTGGCTGAGCAGGCTGAAAGATATGATGACATGGCGAGTTGCATGAAGTCTGTGACCGAGCAAGGAGCCGAGCTGTCCAATGAAGAGAGGAATCTTCTCTCTGTTGCCTATAAAAATGTTGTAGGAGCCCGTAGGTCATCTTGGAGAGTCGTCTCAAGTATCGAACAAAAGACGGAAGGCGCTGAGAAAAAACAGCAGATGGCTCGAGAATACAGAGAGAAAATTGAGACTGAGCTAAGAGACATCTGCAATGATGTGCTGGTGAGAAATAATGAAACTGTTGATCTGTTTTAACTTAGAGTTGCAGGGTGAATGGTCCTGAGTCCTGTTAAGGCTGCCTCTGTCTGGCCTTTAATTAAAGCTGTGGTGTCCTACGGCATTTCTGAAGGACAAGATTTGAAAACGGTCTAACTCTTCTTTTCCTCTAATATATCAATTCTCTTATATTAGCACTGGTAACTATGTTTCCATATATTTGGAGACACGTTGAAACCTTGTGTTAACTTCTCATAACTGTTCCCTTAGATGCAGTATTTATTTGAGACTGAAGCGGGTAATGTTTGATTTGGGGTTTTCTCCTCCAGCCCTCCCCCACACAGTATGTGTGTCCCACATCACGCTGATTTCTGTGACTTTAAGATGCTGCACTGGTTGTAAGAGGTAGTTCTTACTCTACGGAAATTGTGCCCCTCCCTGGGTAAGATGATGTAATGTTAGTTATGACTCAGCCATGCAGAAAGCTGTCTGCAGGAAGAGGCAGTAGCAATGCTACGATAGCCTCTTAAACTTTAGGCTCTCAGAAGTAAACAAAAAAGGGGGGTTCAAAGTTAAGCATTTTCTGTGACTTGTAGTTAGTTTATGTAGACTTGAAAATATTGCTTGGTAGATACATATTTTTCAGTGGGAAATGGTTTCATAAAGTCTGAACCTCTTTCAGATCCTTATTCCCCATTGTCTGTTTTTCCGACTGCCGGTACCAGTAGTGCTCCAGTGAGCACATGAGCAGAGGGCATCCTATCCTGCCAGCTGTGAGGCAGCTGTTGCTGTCAGCTGGACGTGGGCTCTCCTGGTGTGTTATCCTGTGTGACAGGGTCACATACCTGGGTGTGACAGTGGTGTGTGATAGGAGGGAAGTCTCAAGTAGCTGAGCATGTGCTTGAAGACCTGATGTCAAAGTAAAAGTTCCATTAATGGATAGCATAAATTTCATACGTTGTGTAGGATAACTGAATGCCATGGGTGCTGTTTGCCTCTAGAAGGCTGGTTCTCCAAGGGCATCTGGAAGTCAGCTTGGGTAACTTTTGAGCCTTGGCTTCCAGCTTAGGTTGGTTTCTGCGATTCTGGTAACGCACCCTGTATGGAGGTTTCATTATTTTGTGAGAATAACTCTTAAGCTTCCTCTGTGAAAATGGAAATGCCAAACTTGCATGTAGGGGAAAAAGCTGGCTTACCGCTTATGTGAAGTGGTAGCTCATCTGTTTAAGTCTGGAAAATAGAGATTTTAATCTGATGTTGTAATTCCTTATTTCTTTTCAATTTTTATTAATTTATTTTATTAATGAGGGCGGGTGCTTCAGAGTGATCTGAGTTTCTTTTGTAAACTACACTTGTGTTGAAGGAATAACTTCAATTATGCCGTTGGGCTTAGAAACCCTTTTTAGCAGAACTTAGTGTTTGCAATTAGATTTTTTTTTTTCTGATAATGGAAACCAGATGAAGGCAAAACTAGCTTGCTTTTATTGTGTGTGCTAAATACGAGACTAAAACAAAAGAAATCCTAGTTGTTGAATCTGCTGCAGTAGCTGACGTATCTGGGAGAGGGCAATGCAGGAGGGGAATCTTGCTTAAATCTGTTCCATCTCAAAAAGACTTGAGTTTCTGTGTGTGTGTGTGTGTGTGTGTGTGTGTGTGTGTGTGTGTGTGTGTGTTTAACTAGAGAAGTGTAAAGCATTCAAAGAAATGAATATTCTTTGACTGTTACTACTTCTAGGCAGCTAATGTCTTACTCATTTTCAGTGTTGCCAATCCAGTTTTTCTTAATAGATTAAGGGAAAATTGCTGTCCAGATGAAGCAATGCCTCAGACAGTGATTTACAGTAACTAAATCTAAATCGAAAGAGTCATTTTAAAATGTGGGGGGGAGGAGTGAAATGTGATATTCAAGTGATACGATTTTAAAAATGCTTACAAACAGCATGCACTAAATTTGAGAATTGCAGTCAAGGATTAGATTATATGTTAAAATGTTTCTTAGTTGAATTGTCCTATCCACATATGTTCTTGCTTGCCTAGAAATGTGACTGACTGTATTGCTTTACTTGAAATCCGCTTTGCTTTACTGGAGGGGCAAAAAAAAGTAGGACTTTTTTTTTTTTTTTTTTTTTCCATGAACAGGAGTCTGCATGCTGCCATATGCAAAGGAAGAACTAGGATTTTTTTTTTTTTAGAAGATTCTCTAACTTTTGCATAGTGTAGTCTGGTGCATAACAGCTCACAGGAGTGAAGAATAATGCTTAGCAAATTATGGTTTTTACTTAGTATGCCATTAGCATAACTAGAAGTGTTGAATTTTCAGAGTTTTCAGTCACGAAGCCTATCCATTTCAGTACAAGTGCAGCTTGAAAACTTTTGTATCCTTTATTAAGACTGTGTATCTGTTTGAGCTGTTGTCTTCAATCGCTTATTGGGTTCTTAAGTAACATTTAATGCCCTGGAGTGTTACATCATGGCTGTGCGTGGAAGTGACTGCTGTTCGAACTTGTATGTTGAGAGGAGGAAAGCAATTAAGAGACTGTGACTAGTGAGATGCAGCCAGGGCTGGTTCTTTTGCAGCTCCTCACTCTTCCCTCATTTGTTGAAATCAAACCCCACTGGGTTGGAAGAAACAGCCCTTCTAACCCACTTGGTGCAGAGTGTGTACCATACTCTGTCTGGGCTCTGTTTCCAGCTCTGTCACTAATTTAGGGGGTGAATAAATAAGAGTGGTTAATGCTGGACTTCTTTCTTGGTTTGTAACTATGAGATGGAGTGATTAAAAAATATTGGCAGTTACAGCTGTTTTTCTTTATGCTGACCTTGCTACAAAAAGTCAGCGTCTGTGTCTTTGTCATCTCCTAAGTGTTCCCTCCCTTGAGCTTGATGTGGAGAATCCTTACAGTTCTCTAAGCAGGTGAACTCATCCTCCTGTTTGCTGTTGCAGAAGCATCAAAACTCTTGATCCAGCACCAATTCTGTCAGATGTGTGCTGTAGTATAATCAGGCATATTATAATCAACTCCAGTTTTTCAGTTGGTGTGGTAGCACTGGTAAAATGTAAATAATTGTGACCTTGTATGTAAATGAAGACTGAATTTCCAAATATTTCAAGAATAGTGGGGGGAAAACATCTACAGATGATGCTTGAGCATGGCAATGCACGATATATTTACTTAAGTATTACAGAAAATTTCCAGCCTCAGTAATTTCATATTGATACAGGAAATTAAACTCTTAGTTAAGTAATTTTCCTCATGTTAGCTAAGCGTGTGCTTCACATCCTGTTTCACTTTCTGCAGTAGAAAGTATGTCTGAAATATGTCTGCATAATAACCTTTTATTTGTCCATATTTAAAAAAAAAACCAGATGTTAATCAACAGATGTGGATTTTCTTCAAAATGTTTTTTTGCAGTTAGTGGGAAACAACTGTAGCTGAAGTGATTTGCATTACACTTACAGTAAGGTGAGTTTTCCAGCTAATGAGGATTCTGAAATACAGAGAATGTGTAGAGAGATCTTTGCATGGCTGGTATTCGATATTTCTTACTGCTTGCATGTTGGTTTTCAGGAGATCTGAAATACTGTAGTCGTTCAGGCAGCTTCTGATATGAGTTAAATGTAAATGAAAAAATTTAAAACATGACCAGCATTTTACTATAAATGCAGTTCTAAATGGCTGCCTTCTGTTCTGTAGGCTGGCACATACAGCAGTAGTCCTTTGCATTTCTTCCAAAATGTCTGGTGTGATTTGTCTTGTTTGTACCCCGTGCCCAGTCTTCTTGGTGATCTGTTTTCCTCCCCCAAGTTCCCTACACTTGCACCTTAAGTGGATCTTTGCTCGCTGTGAACAGCTGCCCTTTCACTATTTCTTTTCTGTTTGGGTCCTTCCTCTTACTGTCTGAAGTGCCTTCCTGAAACTGTTTCCATAGGTGGTACATGACATCCCCCCTCCCTACCAGAGAAGCTTAAGGATAATTGTGCTGTTCAGGACCCTCTAAGTAAGATGCTGTTTGCTTTTGTTGCCAGGTTATTATTTCATAGACCCATTTGAGTTGGAAGTGACCCTTAAAGGTCATCTAGTCCAACTCCCCTGCAGTGAACAGGGATGCCTACAGCTAGAGCAGGTGCTCAGAGCCCCAGACAGCCTGACCTTGAATGTCTCTGGAGATGAGGCATCCACCTTCTCTCTGGGCAGCCTGTTCCAGTACCTCGCTACTCTTACTGTAATAATAAAAAACCCTCCTTTCTTATGTCCAGTCTAAATCTCTCTTCTTTTAATTTGAAACCATTTCCCCTCGTCCTTCTTCCTAACATCATGTTCTAAAGCATAAAATGGTGCTCCTTGCCTGGCTGTTTAGATTTCTTTACGTTTTCTAAGTAGAGATCCGTAATGGTGGTTATTCTTGTGAGAAGAGAAAGTGAAGTTAAATCTCAACTAAATGACTTCAGTTGTGCAATTCTTTCACATGTACTTTTTCTTTCAGGGTAGTTGGGGGAAGGCTTAAGTAACCGGTTTATGGGACTGCAGTTCACTGGGGGCTGAGAGCAAATTCCATTCGGAATGCATCTAAATGGCTTCTTAAAGAACATAGCGCAGAACTAATGCTTGTTGCTGTTGTAATAACAAATTCCTCAGAGACTACTTTCTAAATGCTTGCAAACACCTGGTATGTTACTGTTTTAACATTTATAAAGCCTGCTCCTGTGTGGAATAAGGAATGTCCTCCCTCCTGCAGGCAGCCATATGCTTTTTGATGTTTGCAGACAAATGTGTACATGTGGGCCATTCCTAAAGCTCACGGTGTCCTCCTGATGGTCAGGGAGTGTGGCTAGCCTACAGATTGGTGGTAACAAGCAGAGGTGTAGACTGATTGTATTACACAAACTCCAGGTGCTTTCATGGCATCTTTTTTGTTAGCACCTCTGCAATATTGTCTAAACTAATACATTTAGTTCAGTGACTCCTTTGGACTTATTTTTATTTTTGACTCTTTGAGAGACCTGTGCTATGTAACTGATCTGTCTTGGGGTGGGAGGGAGGGGCGTGGAGGGGGGGGTGAAGTTGGGAAGTTCAACTCTGCTCGAAACAGGTATGCCTTCATCATTTGTCAGTCTTGTCCAGTCAGATTTGGAGTATCTTTGAGGATGGAGATTACAATAGAGGTCCAGAGAGGTTGTGCAATGTTTGGTTATACGTACAGTTAAAACAAAACCATATCCATCTGTGAAACTAGAACTCCTTGCATTCCAGCTCACCTGCTGCCTCTTGCACTAACAGACCTTCAGGAATAGTCTGGTTCCATCTTCTCTAGGCAGCTGTCTAGTCTGCTGCAATCAACTCTGTTGGTATTCTCCAAGCTGAGCAAACCCAGCTCTCAGCCATTCCCCATGTCATGTGCTCCAGCCCCATAATCATCGTGGTGGTCCCCACTGGGCTTGTCTCAGTATGTCTGCCTTGCACTGTGGAGTTCCTACGTAGGTGTAGAACTCCAGGTGTCCTCTCCTGTTTCTAAATTTAATGTTGAAAAATGTTAACTGGTAACATGTTAGTGATGTGTGTGAAAATAAATCAATATTTGTGTTCCAAAAATTGCTTATCTGAATGATTATTTTTAAGATGCTGCTGGGCAGAATATAGGTAGGGTTTTGTCCTTCCCAGGATGATCAAAGCTTCTAATCAACTCTCCACGACCAGGTTTTTAAGTTAAGGTTCTGCAGATATAATTCCTCAAGCACACTGAAGTTAAGAGGCTGCGATGATTTGTATCAACCTCATGATTTCACTTTGTTAATCCTTTTAATCGCTTTCCTAGTTGTAGTTACACCCCTTCAGGTGTTTCTGGTTTTGTCATCTTTTTTTTTTTTTTGCAGTGTCTTAACTAAAGCAATTTCTTTTGTTCTTTTTCTTTTTCTGAAGCACAGCTGCTGTATTGTACTGTCCCTGCTATAGCAAGGGTCTGTAACAAAATGATCTTACATGTCCCTTCCAACCCAAACCATTCTATGATTGAAACTGCTGAAAAGCTGTTGAATTAAAACACCCATGGATTGGTTCAAATGAAACTAATTCTTAGTTATCAGTCATGCAAAATTAATCTGTTGGTTTCTGTTCATTTTATGTTGTTTGTGTAACTATCTGTAAATAGATGAAACTTCAGCTCATGTTTGAGAGGATTTTTCAATTCCAGCTTATGTAAGTAACTTACTGACGGGTGGGTCCTGAGAGTAAAGGTTGAAGCTATACTTGGTAGTCTTAACAAGAAACATGTCTATAATGTTGTGGGGGGGGTTTTTGTGCACCTATTTATCATAAAATTGGATAAGTTGTTTTGCATAAATGCTAACAAAGACATAAATATGCTATTGTTGCTGATATTTGTATTTGCTGTGCATGTGTGTGTATACATGTATCTGTGTCCTCCATGTCTTCTTGGACTGGTTGGATGTAGATTAAATCTTAATGATAAACAGCAGCCTGCTGAATTCACTTCACTTTGTGTTAATGCTTAATAATTTACGTTAATGCTTAATAACTGGCTTTGATTTCTTTCTTTAAAAAATGGCAGAACCTAAGAACTGCATGTAGTGCTTGTACTGTTCAGTAGCTTCCAGTTAAAAGCTGATCTACTTGAAATCAATCTTGAGTGTTCATATACTTTAAAGCACTACAATAATAAGCAGTAAAATAAAAATTGATCATGATTATTTTCTAAACTTGTTTTTTACTGAATGCTCTTGCATAGTTGCTTATTTTTCTTTGAGGTCTGACAGAAGACTTGCAGTGCCTGTTCTAATCAGCAGTAGTAAGTCATGCTGCTGCTAAAGAAACCAGGATGTTTTAAAATCAGATTTAATGCAGATCAAATAAAGTAGCAAGGTTTATTTCTGGATGTTATTACCCCTTGTAATTATGCAAGTAAAAAAATATTTAACAGCAGGAATCCCAGTTCTTCAGCCTGTAACTGATCAGATCTTCAGTCTCTAATTGATTAGATTCTCCTAGGGCAGAGCAGGCTTACATCACTGCAATGGTATTTTGGTAGTAAAGTGCTTTTATTAGCATTGTATGCTATAAAGGACTCCTGATAGATACGTTGCTTAGTGCAGTATACTGCAGGTTTCGGGTCTCCTCAGAGATCGAGTTACTAAGTATAAGTTGTTCTTACTTCTGTTTCTTAGCAAGGATAAAGTGTTACATCATGTTTCTAGGGGCTGTTAATGGTATCTCTTCAGAGACCAAAACTGCAGAATCTCCAGGCAGCTCCAGCACTGTGTTCCAGTTTGCAGTACAGCTGTGAGAGTTTATGTAGACGTACCTGTCTAGCAAAAATTCTTGTCCAACTCGGGTGGTTCCAATTCTAGGTCATCACAAGTTTCTTAGAAAGGGTTCTGTGGCTTTTTGATTATTTGTTTATTGAAGAGCAGTGAGAAGTGCTTTTGGCACCTTACTGCTTGATATTTCAAGTCCATAGCATTCAAAAATCACTGCACTGCCAAAAGCACAGGGAAATGCTGCAATTGGTTTTGTTTCTCATTGAGTATTAATGCCTATAGCAATGCCTTAATAAAACCTTGGAAAAATAATTAGGATTAAAGTAAATTCCTTATTGGCTGCTGCTTTCTATATGTATTTTCTCAGATTCCACTAAATTGGAAAGGTGTTTTCACTTAAGAATCAGAATTCAGTTCGTTCGCTGTCATGTGTTCTTCAGCGTGCTTTGGTAAAAGCCTGTGGCAATTAGTATAGGTGAGTTAGGCTTCTGAATAACCTCTAAAAATATGTCCTGGTATTAAATAATCTGTTTTCTATGCCATCAATTCTAACTGTAAGACAGTGGTAAAAGGAAGGAGCTAGTGGCAGGCATGAAGGTTGAGCTGAGGAAGGCAGGTCCACAAGGAGAGCTCCATGTTTGGCTGTGGAAGCCTGGTGTGAAAGATGCTGCTCCTCATTGCTGCAGTTCCTATCCCTTCCCTTCACTGCAGATGGGTAACATGGCCATAAGTGCTGGATCTTGGCGCTGAACACCCCCTAGGTGTTTTAGTGCATACACCTACTGACTGACTTAGTTCTAGCCCCCGGTGCACGTGTGAGCATGAGGATGATTTTTTTCTGGGTGTCCTACTTATTTCTCCCTTGTCTTCCTCCGCTTGCCCATATGTGACACTGCTTTTGTTCTCTTTTTACAGAAACACATTTAGACTGTTTTAACAGGATCTTCTGCATGAGCTAAAATGCATTGCTGCTCTTCTACACAGGATTCCTTTTTCTCCATTAGTCCTTTAGTTCTTTTTTCCCCTTTATTGTCTTATTACTCTTCACTGTCTTATTACTTATACTCTTATTACTCTTTGTTTCTGTGATATTTCCCCTTCTAGTTCTTCATCAGATAAGCAGCTGCTTTGCCATAATCAAGTGTACCTTTTTTCTGCTCGCCTATGCATATTGCATATCCCACCGTTGCTTGACCTCTGCAGCTGAATCCCTGCCTACAGGATGGTCTGTGCTTTGTCCCATCATCCCAGAATCTGAATTCTTCCCCTGCTAAGACTCATCGTTTTCATCTCATCTTTTCTCTCCTTGCCTGATTCAAGCTGCTGCTTGCTTCCTGCGTGGGCAGCCAGTTTGATAGAAAGAAGGGATAATGGGTACAGGCAGCAGACTTGTTTTCAGCTGTTCCATCAGATCTCCAGTGCAATAGCAGCTACTGGTATTTGTCAGACTTTCTCATATACCTGTTCTGCTGAGTGAATGAGTGGGTAAAAAATCGTCAGCTGGCTTTAAACAAGAGACTTTGTTTTTGGCCAGAGTAGAAGGCTGGCAGGAGAACGGTCCTCTTGTGGTGTTTGTGGGTTGTTTTTTCCCCTGTTTTCCACCCCCCCTTCCGCCCCCCCAAGAGTTGGAGGCCATCCATGAGGCAGCAGTCCCAGAGCTCTGATACTCAACTCTGAGTAGAACTGTCATCAAAAGCATCCTAATAGGCTGTTTCAAAAATGCTTGGGAAGGGACTGTTTGAAAACATCCCTCTTAAAAGTAAGTCATTTTCCTCTGATGTTTAGATAGGTGTGTTGAAGTAAAACTGCTGGCCACAGATGGCTTGGTTGAGTCCTTTGTAGCGTAGTGAGTATGCAAATCTGTGTAGTGTAGCTAATTGCACATAACACTTCATAGCCTGTGTAACTTCCCTGGCTGTGGTGTTGACAAAAAACATGCACAGAAAGCCAAACACTAGCTTATTATAGGAGAGATAGGTGTCTTGAACTTGTCCAACACACGTGATCTACTTCAGTTCTGTCATCAAAATAGAAGCATGTGAGGAAATAAGTGCAGAAAATCTCTGTAAGCTACTATTCTAGTTAGGTAGTTGAATCTGCTCTAAGTACACATAGTTCTTCTTGCAGTGTGTGTACCTGAAATGTTGATCCAAATTAGTATGTTGAATGTCTGCCTGTATGTACCTGACACTTGATAGCTCTTGAAAATACTTGAGCTCAGCTGTGCAGTAGGGCATAATGCACCAAGTCAACATTGTACAAACATTCTGGATAGCTTGTGCCTCACTTGTGCTAGACTACAAATGAATAGCTGCTTCCCTGGAGCACTGGAACAGTAGATGGGCTTGGTACTCTCTGGGTATCAGCTGGTCAGTGTATCAGTACTGAAAAGCTAAATCGTAGGATTCACTGAGCTTCAGTTGGCTGTAATTGTGTTGCTTGTTCTACCACAGTGCTTCAGCTGTATGTTGCTCTTCTTAACAGCCATCCCATCTTTCTTGTTCTTTCCCTTCTCGCCTTTTTGTAGAATGCAAAGTAAATAGCTACCTGGATGGTGTAAAAAGTGCAGTGAGGGCTTCTGATTCTTGCTTGGAAATGGTAACTTCAGATCCGTTCAAGAGTTTATCTAGTGGTCCACTGAGGGGGGAAAGAAAAAGAAAGGCAGACTTGAGCACTGGAGCTAAGCTTTTTTTTTTATAATTGAAATTGGGAAGTAGATTTAAGAAAAGTAATGCTTCCTCATGCCCAAATATGTCAAAGAAGCTGCAGATACTGAACTGTGGCCACTTGTGTAGAATATAGACCTGGTGAAGGTTACTACACTCTTCAAAACCACACTTAGCTCAGGAAGTCCTTACACATGGATGTAGGCCAACAGCAGCATGGTATTTTTCTAATGGAAGCTTCTCTGGGGCATTGTTAGAGGTGAGGTAGTAGAATAGTTCTGTTGGCCAGTGCAATCATGCTGGTGTTCTTATCATGTCCTGAAAAAAATATAATGGCATGTAGTCTGCATCATGAAAATATTAGGCCACTGTCAGTTAATGTGCAGTGTCAAAGAAATGGGTTTTCAGGCTGTGCTTAAAAAAGATATGCAGTTTTTTCATGCCTTCTGGGTGACTTAAAAAAAATAAAGAGCTCTTCCCTATGCTACATAGCACAAATTGATTACAATTAAAATTAAAATTAGAGCAGAACTGATAACCATTTAAATTGGTTAATACTTCTAAATTTATTCCTTTTAGTTTTGGAGGCAAATAATTTTTTTTCTTTGCTCTCTAGAGTTTTTTTTTTACCCAACTACCTGTCTCACTAAAAGTTAGTTCGCGGTAATTAGAGAGCTGCTTGTTCTCAGTACTTAAACTGTAAGTTACCTGCTCATTTATAACTGTATTGTTGTAGAATCAGGTGATTTTATTCTTACGGCTTGTTTGTCAGGAGGGGAATATCTTAAATGGAGAATGAGCTGTTGAAATCTTCAGGCACTTGAATAATTATGTAAAGTTCCCAGGTAATCAGACTACTGAAACTGAGCTTTTAATAGAGGGAAATACACACAGAACTATAAGTAATGGAATAAAATTGAGGTATTGGTTTTCTTTAATGCTTGTATAGTGGATTTGGGAATAGTCTTCTGGGCCCAAACAAGTCATTTGCCAGAGATACAAATACTTTCAAAAGGATATTTTGAGGCTGTAAGAAAAAAAGAAATCTATTCAAGTCTCTATGGGTTGGCTTCCTGTCTTCAACAGAAGTCCTCACCACAGCTTGACAAACTGAAGCATATATGTAGGTCATTCTGGAAATAATGCCTCCTATTTAATTCCATAGAAAATACAACAGCTGCAAAGAGCACAATAGCACTACTTGATAAAACAAATTCTCAGCTGCAAAACAATATTTTTCAACATGATCACTGCTGTTAGCCAGTTCACCTGGGTGAACTGCTAGAGATGCTCTTCATTTTGTGGTGTGACAGCTGTGCACAGCCATCCAGAACATGACTTGTCTTTCATGTTGCTGTTGCCACTGCTGAAAAACCCGCTGCCTTCCTGTGCTGACATCCCACTGTTGGGTCTCCATGAACGTTCAGCAAGTGTTGGTGAGTGTCATTGAGTGCCATTTTTTCTGTGTGGAGGAATTCAGTCATATGCCTTTGCTCCATGCACACTTCTGTGTCAGATGCTTTTCTGTCAGATTGCCCCTCTGCTGCCATCTGTCACACAGCAACAACATCTAACAGTGTGCTGGTGGGAAGGTTCAGCCTCTGCTGCTGTAGATTCAACATCTGCTGATGTCATGGGCCAACATAATAAAATGGGAAGCATTAGTTTTGGAGCACCCTCATAGATTTGCAGTCGAAGCTGGCAAGCTTTTTGTAGAGGGTGTTGGGTTTTTTTTTTCCTTTTAAAGACTGAATCACTACTGTTGTACTTCTCTAATACTGAGCTTAACTCTTAAGACTTGCTTGCAAAACTGCAGGAACAAGTCCATAGGGGTTTCCATCAAAATAGGCTCAAAAGTCATTGTGCTTATGATTAATGTCATTGAGTATGTCCTGCTCTAGCTAAAAAACTTAATTAAGAAAGTGAACTCTTTCTAATTTAGTGTTTAATATAAGCCAGAGTTGAAGTTCACTGGTGGAATAAAAAAAAATTGTGCTGATACAGTCTGTTACATCTTTTGAGACAAAGGCTTTCTCTGCTGCATACTTAGTGGGGGACACAGTGCATTTGTGAGATTGCTTATCTGTGGTATGTGTGAGCATAGCTGGCATCTTTGAGCCTGAAAGCACTGTCTGTCCCAGTCCAGCATACCAAAACCTATTATCCACAATTGTGATTGCTACCAGTTGGGAAGTATTGAAGCTTGAGCTTTTCATTGCTAGCATACCAATAGGAGTTGATATTCAAACTTAATGCATGTATGTTTAACAGACGGAAAAATAATAATTTTTCATTGAAAATCATCTTGGAAAGAGTGCTTTCAACTTTGCTATGAAAAGTATTCAAAGCACTTGTACAAGCTGTTACAGGTTTTAGCTGCTCTGAGATGCTGCTGCATCTGTCTGCTCGACTGCAATGCCATGGTTCATTTTACAACAGTTAACTTTTGCTGTCATATTAAAAGCTCTGGCAACTACAGTTGAGGAGTCATGGGTTTGGAAGAGGGGTGGCTTTTCCTTGAGCAGGTGTTTCTGCTAGATTGTTGTAGATTGTTGTTTTGGCATTGCAGCTGCCCAGGGCATTGTAGTTACTGGGCACTGTAGGAACTTGGCACAGCAGGTAGAATGTCTTAAATGAGCATGAGAACTTGACTACCATGTAGGTGTAACATACCCTTTCTCTATGGACTTCCCTTAGTGGTTGGGATGCCACATGCATTGTGGTGATGTGGCTTACCTAACAAGCTTCTTAGTTACAGATGAGCATGTTGGAGCTATTGTGGACTGGTTGTTACCACATCAGTGACCCATATAGTGATCAACTCTGCTGATAAACAAAGTTACATCAACTGGTAAGGGAGAAAGAAGATAGCCTTTTATTAGAATGGTTGAGTACAGCGTTGGTGGCACTATTGAATCGGTTCTTGTCTTATCTGTAGGAATCTTATTTTGGGGCAAATACTGAGATATGGCTTCCTGTGGGAGAAAAAGTTGCATCTTACAAATCAGCTTTGCAGTTAAATTGTCTTTTAAGACAGAATTCTCCAGAAGCTGGAGGGGGAACACCGCTGAATAATGTCAGATTATTGTGGGGTTTTTTTTTTTTTTTACCCCCTCTCGTTTTATGGTGTATTCTGTAACTGCATTCTAAAAGGTTACTTATTTTATTGGTCTGATGTGTGACTTCAGTAGCCACACCATGCAGATTGCTGCTGTTACTGCAGCTCTGGGATGACTGAGCATACTTCAAGTCTTCATGCTAAACTTAAAGGTGTTCATAACTTCATGCCTGTAAAGGGGAGTACATCCTGAAATGAAAAGACCAGTAAAAGTAAGAGAAATTGAATGTGTACCTGGTATCTAGGTAGGAGAGACTTCCTTCACTCAGGTAGACGTGACGTAGCTTATGCTGTGTGAATGAACAGCTATTCAAAGAGATTTTCCTAGGTTCTCAGTCTTCAACATTGGCTTAGAACACTTTTTGCTATGATTCTTACTCATTCTCCAGGCAGCTATTGCCCTGCTAGCATCTGTCTGATAATTAAGACTTGATTGATAGCCCTTTCTCCTCCATGTCTGCTTGTATGATTTAACCCTTTGAGTTAACTCACTTGAGACTTAAGTGAAGTTTAGGTCTGGAAACTTGGTTGCTGCAATGGGACTGAGCAGAGCTGTACTTTACAGTCAGCTTCCTTTGCAAATGGAGAATTTGTTTCTTGATCACTGCAAATACCTTGTCAGGCCAATTAACAGAGTGTACAGAAGGAGGGCAGCTCCCCAGGGTGTTGGGAGGGTGGGTGCAGTCTGCACCTGTCTTAACTGCAGTCCTACAGAGACAGCATTATAATAATAAGCCTTACTGTTAGTAGTTAAGAACCCTCAGTTGTCATTGAAGTCTCTGCCTTGACAAGGACGGTTGGTATCATAGCTGTGAATGCTGAAGATCCGTAAGGATAAGAGCAGAGCTGTAAGTAGTTACAGAGAGCCAACGTGTGCCCTGTGTACCTGGCAGCCCTCTGCTTGTGCCAGTAGTGCTGTGGCAGCAGAGGCACTGAGCCCTCCTGGTATAGTTTGTGCCCTCCAGAAGGATGCCTCTGGCAGCTTGGCAGCCTGCTTGGCTCTCTAATTGTGCTTCTGCTGTCTTACTTGTGTCACATTCCCTTTGCTGCCAAAGGATCATCTGTGCTGTCATTCTAACAAGAAGCAAGAGCACGGTATTTCTTGATGTTTCCTTGTACTGTTATAAAGTGAGGTTATGGGCCAGCCCCGGCCATGCTGAAAATAGCAATTAGTAAAGATGACTCTTTCCCCCCATTATGTTGAAACAAATGAAGCCCACTTAATGTGGGTTATCTTAATCTAACCAGAGCATAAGCGTGGCTGAACCTTGTCTAACTTCTGTTTCTGAAAGCCTGGCTTCTTCATTGCCCTGTCTGATGACAGAGATCTGCTGTAATAGGTCGCTTCATTTTGACAGTTTTCACATGAGTTTGAGTCTACTAGGCTAAATATTCATGATCTGTAGAAATAAATGAGCAGTTCTTAAACTTGTTCCCTCTTGTTCTTTCTGATTAAGTTTTCTGTAGCTTGATGTCAGCTGGCTTATTGACCAAATCAGTGCTGCAGATGCCATCAGAGTGCAGTGGTTACAGCCAGCTGTATTTCTGTTGTGCCTATCCCCAGAGCCTATCACAGGAGACGTGCAGTTAACACAAAGGTTGCTATCTACAAGGAAGTACTGTAAGGTAGCCATAATTCTGTGGGCTTGAACTGCATTACATCACCCATTTCTGTGGAGTCATTGGAAAGATGAGCTGAAAACTAAAGGAAAACTGAAATGCTGTTCATCTAGCTGAAAGTGGGGGATGAGGGGGAAGACATCCAGAAATTCTTAGAGAAAAATAAAACATTAAATTGTTACATAGCCTTAGCAAAGTTTATGTAACAGCTTCTGATTTCATTTTGAGTACTCAATAGCACTTCTGCACTTATTCTGGTTTTTAAATAACTGGCTTTTCTTTCAAAGTCTGACTTCAAGCACTCACTATCAAGAAGTTTGACAGGCTTGTACCTTAATTTGACTAAATGTGTTGGAGCTAGTGATTTTTTTCTTCTTTTCATCATAATAGAACTCCTGCTAAATTACATGACTGCCTCAGCTGGTAACTTGCCATATTAATTTAATAAGCAGTTAGAACAATCTAGAAAAAAAACTGGTCTTAACTGGTGACCTGTAGGGGGGATTTGGTGGGGTGACTCCAGAGAGCTGCATTTACTTTGGAAGGGATGGGCAGCTCCTGTTAGGGCAGCATGTAGTCACATAGCTGAACAGCTGTTGACTCAACTGTCTAGAAAGGCAGGAATCCAGATTCGCTGTGCAGTTTCTCTTTGATTCTAGTGTAGAGTTCCACTTAATACTAATTAAAAAACAAACAAACCTCATTAGTCTGGCCTAGTTACCATTGCCTGTGTATGTAATATATTTGGGTCTCTGATTTGGCAGCTGATATTTTGAATCCTTTTATCATCTGTGGATGCAGACTTCATTCCATTGTGTACACTCTGCCCAGACTCTTTGGATTACATTATTTTTGTCAGGGCCTACAGAATCCCTTCCTTTGGCTCTTCAGCATTCATCTGCTAAATGAACAGACTTCTTTCCTGTTCTCCCTATAGAGTCACAGCATGGAACATTCCTTTTAGTACCAAGAATTGTGATCCAGAACACGTTTTTTCTTAGCTGAATATGCTATGTAGGATGTGACAAAAATAGGCAGAAGTAAAGCTGTCTTGACTTTGAAATAGATGGTAGCATAATCAAACTGTTGGTTCAAAAGCTATGAAAGTATGCATGTTCAAAATGCTGTTCTTTGCTTCCATTTTAGTCTCTGTTGGAAAAGTTCTTGATCCCTAATGCTTCGCAAGCAGAAAGCAAAGTTTTCTATTTGAAAATGAAAGGTGACTATTACCGTTACTTGGCCGAGGTTGCTGCTGGAGATGACAAGAAAGGTATTGTATGTCAGTTGTCACTACGTTTTTGTTAAACTGTATTGCTTTTAGTGGACAGCAACGCTACTGTAACTTTTGGAATACTTCATTTTTCAGATGTAAATTTCTTTAGTAATAACCTTCCTGTTTTCTAAAAAGAAACCATAGGCTGCTCTCTTTCAGATGAGTTATGAAGGTTTGTGTACCTCTGCAGTTTGAAGCAGGAAGCAGATGTGCAGTTTGCAGTCACAAAATCTTGAAATCAGATCCAGTGTATGCATACAAGAATGTGCCTTATCACTGAAATACCAGTTCATGCTTTTTTTTTCCTGGATATGAGTATTGTTTTTATCTTTTTGCTGCAGGAAGTCACTGTAGCTTTCTGAAGTGCTTTTTAATGCTAGTTCTCCTGTGTTTCTGCAGCACACAAGAAAGTCTGTGTAGGTTCAGTGAGCAGAGAGACTAGAATACACCTGGGGAAGAAAATAATTAATAAAACAGATGTTGGTGTTAAGTAAACTTCTTCCATAGCCATGGTAGTTTGATTTCTAAATGGTTTTTATTTCCTAAATTTGTTATGTAGCTTGTCCTAATAGCAGGTAAGTTGCCTTTACTCAAGTTTGGTAAGTAAAGTTAAAATACTGTACTTAACTGCAGCAGTTAAGCCACCTGGTGTATTGAAGAGGCACCTAAATAACACCTTGTCTTTGTGCAGTCACCTTCAGTTCAGGAGAATATATTACATAGCACATTTCACAACAAACTCCAAGCCATTTCCTGGAGCCAGTCTCCACAGAATGCTGGATAATAAAGTTACAAAGGCTAGTAAGATAAGACTTAGTAAACTAGGGTTTGATTTGACTTCTGGTGTTTGCTGCATGCAAGCTGACCTAGTCTTGGTGACTGCAGAATCACTTGTGTAACAAATATGTTTGTTACTGTGTACCATAGCAGATGTATTTCTGTTCAGTAATCTCTCATTTACAAACTAGAAGGTATGTTCTCGTGAGGGTAGTTGCTGACTATAAACTTAGACTGTGAAAATTTTTGTTTAATGTAATTTTAAACTTCATTTTTCTTCAGCTCAGTTTCCTAGCTCAGCAGTTACCAGTGGGTTCTGACTTGCCAGATGAAGAAAAAATTTGGAAAGCCCATCTGGCTCGTAGTTGCTATGGCTCCTCAAGTCTTTTATCTTGGAGGTTTTTTTCTGCATGTTAGCTGTGATGCCTAACCTTGAAAAGGAGCAACTGATAATGACTGTAGCAAATAATGGCCATTTAGTTAAGCAGATTTTTTTACAGCATCCATATCAAGCTTTCAGTTATAGGAATTGGATTTTTGCCTTCATAAATCAGCTTACTGTGTTGACCAGGGTTTTCTTATGGCAATCTGGTGGGCGGGAATGTCAAGCAGGTAGCCTCACCCTGCTGCTTCAGCCTTCAATTTTAGAGCTGTGTGATGTTATCTGAGGAGGACAAGGTTGAAAATCCTGCAGATTTCTTACACTAGATGACTCACTTCAAAATAAACAGAAAAAACCTAATTTTGCTATAAATTCCATGAATCGGTGCTCTTGCCTTGTCAAGTAAGGAAAAAAAGCACGCTGCTTGGGAGCTTTTCCTCAAACATAAATATCTTAACATAAAATGCTGAAGGTAATTGAAGCTGCTTATTTTTCATGCTGCTTGTTTTGGCTTTCATAAGCAGCACCATTTTCTAAGACTTTCCCAATATGGAAATAGTGAAACACCTCCCACCGTTTCTAAATTTAACTTCCTGTAAAACCAGTTCTTCTCAACCGTAGTGTGCAGAGTGCTGGACGTTTTCAGGGCAGTACAGCAGTTCTCTGACTTCTCTGAAGTGCTCACGTGATAGCAGTGAATTAAGAGGGCCAGAGCCCTGCATGAACGTGCAGAGAGGAGCGTCCTCCCTCTTCCACGATGAGAACAGTTTGATGCTTTAATGTCTATAAATCTTCAAAGCTGAAGCAATAGATGTTGTGTATCAGAAGTACTCAGAATCTGAAAAGAAATACTGATATTTTTGAGTGCTTAACCTAAAGATTTTTGTTGTTTCTGAATACATGTGACTGGCACTTAGAAATCACTCCGGATGTATTTCTGGTTTGATCCAGAAACATCAGGATGTGAATCCTTTTTCATATGAATCAAATTACTTCCTGCCTACCTCTTTCTCAAATATATAACAGTCTTTGAGAGTGCGGAATAATGGTCCCTTTGTTCTGAGTGTCTATCTCCTGTGGTCATCGAGGGCACAGTCCAACTTCTGAGCTATGCTGGGCCATATTTACTTCAGGTTTAAGTATGCTACGCGCTACCTTTGCCAGACAGTTTGAATGAGGAGTCACAGGTGACTGTTAAGGAAAGGCATAGGGGTTGTCATTAGGACTTCCTGTGACTCGAATGTGCATCTGTAATGCTTTGCAATATTTGAAGACATTGAATTTGCATTGCATTGAACCTGTGTGTAGTTAAAGCTTCAGTGTTGTATCTCTTTCCTGTAGACTATGGGTTTTATGTTTGTGAAACACTGTAAAAGTGTTGTAAGCATCTGAGCTGTTGTTAATACAGGCAGTCACAGAGTAGCAGAGATACGTAAATCTGTGGCGTAGTGATAACTAAATTTTTAGATGATTAGAAGAAGTGGAATATTTATTCCATTTATTAAATTACAGATTTAAGATAACGTAAATGCTCATTAACAAGTGTTCACTCTTAAGATAATTTATTCACACAACCACAAACCGATTTTATATCAGAATAAGTATTTGAATTACTTACTTGCTGTGGGTTTTGTTTGTTTTATCCTAAAGGGATTGTGGAGCAATCACAACAGGCGTATCAAGAAGCTTTTGAAATCAGTAAAAAGGAGATGCAGCCAACACATCCTATCAGATTAGGTCTGGCTCTAAACTTCTCCGTGTTTTATTATGAGATTCTCAATTCCCCAGAGAAGGCCTGTTCCCTTGCGAAAACGGTAGGTCTGTGGAGGGTGGAGGGGGGGGGAATTCCACTTTTTTTTATTTGCATAACCTTTTGTTGCGTGGCTAATGAGCTTTGGGTGTCTCTTTCATCTCTAGGCTTTTGATGAAGCAATTGCTGAACTTGATACATTAAGTGAAGAGTCATACAAAGACAGCACGCTAATAATGCAGTTACTGAGAGACAACTTGACAGTGAGTATTGTTACATTTTACGGACTGTTGGTAGCAGAACTGGTCCTTACAGCACTGAGTTGTCCTGTTCACCCCTAGCTATGGAATTATGTCACTTATAGATGAGTTCACATTGTGTTTCTGAGTGTATATCTTTCTCCTGCCCAATCTCCTGTAACTATTGGCTAACTACCATAGTTTTCTAACAAAAACCAATTCAACCAAATGTTTCAGTCCTTTTATTCAAGCAATTTAGCATGTTCAAATGACGTGGTTTGGAAACAAAACAGTTACCTTTTTATTGTAACAGCGTTAGTGAACATAGTTGCATTTGCCACTTTGAAACTTCCCTGTGATTTCATGTAGCTTGTTCAGTGTGCTTGCGCTGCATGAAGACTTCATAGCAAATCCATTTAGGGGCCTATAGTTATGTAATTCTGGCTTGTTTTTAACTTTAGTGAAGCTGAAATTGAAATTGTTGCAAGTCAGGCTGTTTGCAGGGCAGTCATAGGACAATCTTATTCCTTTTTACTTGGACTCAGCTATCTGTGGTGTAAGATGGGGGCTGTCACTCTGTCAGAGTAAACAAAATCTTCATCGTGTAGTGTTTTTTTAACCTACCTCAAACTGTAAAAAAGCAAAGATAAACATCTAAGTGAGACAGTTTAGATGAACAGCAAACATGCAGTGCTGTAATTAATGACATAGTTCACTTCCCAGTCATCTTGTGGAGAAAAGGGAGAACTACAAGCAAGAATAGAAAAAATAAGAAACTCTTCTTTTGTTGCCAGATAAAACTCCTTGTCCATATGTTAAATGCATCTAGTGCTGGAGACCTTTGCAAATATCTGGACTTTTCTTACTGTAACCAAAGTGAAGTTGTTCAGTTGCATAAAACTGGAGCTGCCATATTTTCTGTTTGTAAAGCTTTATTTGCCTGTTTCTTGGAATCTTTTCCACTTGAATGGCAACATGAAATATTTCTGGAGAACTACTTGCAATAGTTCCAGCTGTTGCTTACAAAACAAATGGCAGAGATTTCTCAGTGTCTGTAAGGGAGGCAGATATAGCATTGGCTTCACTCTGTCTGTGCTGTCCCTTGGGTGAATTGCTCAAGAGCTGTCCCTTGAATGAGAGATCAACTGAAATAGAGAATAGAAACAACTTTAATTGCCAGCTTCCTAGTGAAAATGACGTACATCTTGCCATAGCAGTTTAAGAGAGCTTTGCCTCGTCCTGAAGCAAAAGTTGAACTGACTTTCCACAGTGCATGTGTTACCTTAGCAGGGCCTGAGAGTTGATGTCAGGTTTTATTATAAGGGAGATTTTTCTAGATAGCTGCAAGATTCCATATCCCTGTCAGATGGATGCCTCCTGTCTTATATGCTTAGTGTGATCTGCGTGAGTATTGCTCTTACATTAATTCGTGTTTTTTCCACAACTTTTGATGTAACTTCTAACAAAGACTGCAATGAATCTAAGTGTAGAAGGGTCTGGTCTGATAGTTATGCAAGTCTCTTTTAGATGCAGGCTTTTGACAGCAATTTGGCATGCTGATCACTTACATGTAGTAACAGCTTTCTCAGTTGTTAATTCTTTCTAGACTGAGTTTCATCTGTCTGAAGAAGTCTGTTGGGGAATGAAAGCAGAGAAGTGTTCAGAGGATTTTTTTAATATAGCAGATCAAATTTGTTTTACTGGGATTGCTACATATTTTGTCTTTGCTGAGTTATGAAATTGTCTTGTGTGTTTTTGGGAAATGGGGAATATCTTTGCACATTCTTGTTCCCCTGAAGGCTTTTCTTCCCAGCTGATTATTTAAACTCTGCTCTCTCAACTAGCAATCCTCATACCAGACTGGCTCTTCTTAGTGAACAGAGGTACATACGTATCTCTAGATGTTCTAGAGGTAAAGTTTTAGAAATGAAGCATCTGATAAATTTCTGACTTTTTTCTTCCTGCGTTTCTTAGAAATGCATGGAGTGGTGCTGAAATAGTAATGGATTTGAATGTAGTGTAGGGGTTAGAAACAGACAAATGTGTTGCTGTTTCAAGTAGACGATCTTGTTGCTCAGTACCTTTAGTAAGGAGTGTTTAGGGCAGCTACTGTGTTCTTCGTAGTAAGAACAAAGCTATTGGGCTTGCACAAGATTTTCTATAGTCCTGTAATTTTCTAAAAGGGTGGAGTGTTTCTGGTGCTAATTTTCCTTTTTTAAGCATCATATGAGACCTGCAATAAGGTGGATCCCAAACCATGCTAGAACGTGGGTAGACAAAGAATTAAGCTATTCTTGGGTATTACTGCTTACTACCATAGAGCGTGAAGGACTCAGTTAAGGCTGCTAAAGCTCCAGGGAAAGATTACAAACAGCATTAGGCTGGTAATAGTTTGTTCCCATAATAATGATTCCTTTACTCTAGGTGTTGCCTTGGAACTGATACTTAGTTTCCTAAGTGATGCTTAACTTTGATATATGGCTCCTTAACATGTTTTATGGAGCTGAAAATAGGATTTAGTGTATACAACGTATTTAGCCAGATCTATCTTGTCTTCTTTCTCTGCCCTCCAGGTTTGGAAGCACTACAGACTTCTCTTTAAGCAACTGTTTATATCTGTAGCCAAGGGATAGTGATTTTAGTGAAATGTGCTGTGTAGTTCTTTTAATTAAATACAAAACAGGCAAATCTTTTAGATGCCTTCTGAAGAAAAAGTAGCATTCACTCTTCTGTTGGGCACGATGAGAGACTCTTGCTGAAACTTTTCCTTCAGAAAGATGCGTAAATCTCACTTGAAGTCTCAAGGAAACAAATATTGTTAGTTTCTTATTCGTATGCATCTGTTCTTTATCTGACTCTTGCCTGCTTGTGGTTATAACATTCCGAACCATATGAATATGAAACCTTGGTTTTGACTGGTCATGAACGTCCTTGTTAAAAGCAGTGTAGGGTTAGGTCATGTAGGACTAGATCTACATGTAGAAGTAACAGCCATTCACCTTTCCTGCTGTCTGCAAAGAGCAATTTGTGGATGTGCTTTTTTTCTCATGGCACTTAATATAAACTTACAGTATTATTAACAAGAAAGCTAGCTTACCAAATGATGATTGCTGGTTGTGAAATATGTAGGATATTAATATTCACTCTTTTCTTTCCCAAACAGTTGTGGACATCGGATACCCAAGGAGATGAAGCTGAAGCAGGAGAAGGAGGGGAGAATTAACCAGCCTTCCAACTTCCGTCTGCCTCATTCTGAAATTTACACAGTAAACCATTTGTCATCCATGCTGTCCCACAAATAGTTTTTGTTTACGATTTGACAGGTTTATGTTACTTCTATTTGGATTTCTATATTTCCCATGTGGTTTTGTTTAATATTAGGGGAATAGAGCCAGTTAACATTGGGGGAATTTATCTGTCTTCATCTGAGGTGGCCAATATAGGGTTGTGAAATTTTTATACGAGTTTTACATGTTTGGCATAGTACTCTTGGTACATTGTGGCTTCCACAAGGCCAGTGTTAAAACAGCTTTCTGTGTCAAGTGAGGAAGACTGCTTGCATATTGGTCTGTCGTGGTGGAAAAAAGGGATAATTGGTTGCAGCCACAGGTGTAGTTAGCATGAATAATCAAGTCGGAGCACACATGGCTGTGAATAAACTGATGTCCCATAGATATTGCATGTCAAGTAAACATGTGAAATCTGTGGAATATGCCAATCAAGTGTACATCTCTGATTGCAGCTGAAGTGTTCCTTAAGACAGTTTGATAACCCAGTCAACTTTCTCTAGAGAAGGACAGAGAAACGGTTCACATTCCATTATTTGTAAAGTTACCTGCTGTTGCTTTCATTATTTTTGCTACACATTTTATTTGTATTTAAATGGTTTAAGCAACCTAAGAACAAATGTACAAGTAAAGATGCAGTAAAAATGAATTGCTTGATATCCATAATGACACTGTATATCGAGCACAGCAGTAAAACAAAAACCCATGTATTTAACTTTTTTAGGTTTTTTGCTTTTGTGATTTTTTTTTTGATACTTGCCTAACATGCATGTGCTGTAAAAATAGTTAACAGGGAAATAACTTGATGATGGCTAGCTTTGTTTAATGTCTTATGAAATTTTCATGAACAATCCAAGCATAACTGTTCAGAACATGTGTATTAAGTTGATGTAAGTGGAATAAAAGTTTTATGAATGGACTTTTCAACTACCTTTGTAGATTTCATGTGATCTCTTTCCACTCTTTTTAAAGCAGTAGCAGTATTATTATATATGGATTAAATATGGAAGTAATTCTGTTAAGGAGAATCTTAACACACACTTAAGCATATAGTTAACTTCATGGGAGTCAACACTGAATATTTCACATCAGATTTCTGACTGCTCTAACTTACAGCTTTTTAGGTGGCTGTTGCTTTCTGGCTGGCTGGTACTCTGGAGAGGTCTTAAACATACAGTCTCCATACTTTGGGCCAAATGCATATGCATCTATTAAAGAGCTGACCTCTGGATCAATTCCAGTCAGTGGAAAGTCCCCCAGCTTCCCTTTCTGAGCTCTTCAAAGGAACTGAGCAGGAGCCTCCATAGCATTCAGGAGGTTCAGACTTCCCAGCTCAGCCAATAGAAAGGCTCCATGGAGTAATGGTGTTCTTCCTTTCCTTGTCCCTGCTGATGTCTGCATGGATGGTATTTACAGAATAACCAGTGTTTAAGGATATTTAGTTTAAAGCTGAAATAATAACAGGAAAGTAGACAATTTTCAAATCACATCATGTCTGTCAGGAGCTGAGACTGTTAGAAAATGGTTAAAATCTTCCTATTGCAAAGTATTTATGTAGTCACCATAAAGGGAGCTTGAGTGGGTTTTTGTTTTCTTGATTGAGCTGCTCATATAAGCAGACATCTAAGTATTTTGTAATGTTAGGTACCTTATATTTGGGTGTCACCAGGTTCATCTTGATCCTGGGAGGAATGAGATGAACCACGCTACTGAAAGGGAACAGGATTGCCTTAACCTTTTGTGCATAGAGGTGGTCTGAAGATACAGGTCAAACTTAGAAATTCAGTACAGGCTTTTCCTGCTTCTGTTTTTTTTTTATAGTAAAAGGTTAAAACTCTTCCGATAAAACACTTTTGCTGATTGCATTCAGTGTGTGATGCTCTGTTCATAGAAACAGCTGACTCTTATCCCAGAATTTAAGTATTGAGATTAATAGATGAGAGGGGTAGGATAGGTTAAGCTTTAAAATAAAGGTAACTAGGGACAATAGTAACCATTCACAGAATGGGAAGTTAATGAACTATCTGTTATAGGTAATGAAAAATAGAATCTTTTGAGGAACAGGAAGGAAGAAAGAATATGGAGGGTAAAGGTTAATGAGGGTTTATAGGGGTGAATTTATATATATATTTTTATATATATATACTTATATATTATCAATTTTTGGAGGGGTGGGGGGAGGAAGGAGGGGGTGGTGGGGAGAAGAAACCATGATTACTTTAGTACATAAAAGTACCTGTTAAGAGGGAAAAACAGTAATGGATTACATTGACAAAACAAAGGACTGTATTCCAGTCTGGAAACAAGACAAGTTGGCAATCCATAGATAAAAAATCCTTCGGGGATATTGAATGCACTATCAAAAAAGAAGGATCACTGTTTTTTCTGTAGCAAATACAGGTGGTTTCTAAGGAAGTCCTTCATGGAGATGTTGCCTGCTGGAAGCACTTCCAAGCTGCGTGGTGAACTACTTCTCTAAATGTTTAAGCTATATAAAATAGCTTGACCTGAAATTGCTGCTTTTTTTCTTAAACCTTTATCCAACTGTTTAAGAAAGTTCTGAGTTAATAGGTTTCTGTGCAATTACTCCATATGTCTGGAGAAATCAAAGTTTTACTAAAAATTAAAAAGCACGCAACTAAATGGACACCAGTGGAATATAACACGAGCGTTTTTCTCTTTTTATCTTTAACCACTAAATATGAAGGAGCCTTTACATAAAAAGTCACTGGATTTCTGTTTTTTTTTTTTTTTTTGAAAGCCTTTTCTTATTGGAGTGTCTAAGCTGATCCTTTAAATACCATGAAAGATTCTCCCTTGAATCTTTATCTCCTACATTCCACTGCTAGAAAGTGATCCACAGTATTTGATAATGGAAATAATTTCCTGTGTGAACAATTAGCTACCTCCTATGGCAAGCAGATTTTTGTATATTTTTAGTCAGTTCTGACACTGAGGGCTTTCTTGAAATGTGATGGTGTTGCTTTATGTGATGTTTCCTGCTCTGAAACAGTCTTTGAGCAGAAAAGGTTTAGAGTCCATCAAGCCTTCAGTGCAGTATTGGCACTGCATGCTGTTAAAATACTAAAAACTAAAATACTGTTGATAGAGGAACTGTGGTGCTTACAAACTGCAGTCCAGATTGCTCAGATTGAACAGGTAGAACAATGGAAAGTTGAAATGCTTAGAACAGAGCCACATGTTGCACTCAGAACAGCAAGTTGTCCACCTGCTGTGGTGCCTTTCTGGAGGGAGGCACTTCTAGAATGACGGTGTGGGAACGTGGAAGCTTCACCCAAAGGAAAGAGATACAAGTTGGAGATGCTGCAGAAGCAATCTCTGATAGTCCAGTTAGTTACCTGTTATTTATCATGCCTCTTGCTTCTAGCCCTTCTGGATGGTAGATAGCTGAGCTAGCCACATCCTGTATTGGAAAGACTTGTGTGTAGCTGGCAGTGTGACTGGGTGTGCTTCCTTATTTCTAGTAGTTTATGTCTCATCAAGGTCCTGGCAAGCCGATGTTTCCAGACTCTAAATGGAAGGAGGAGGAGCAGCCCTGTGGGTAAGAAATTGTGTTGGAAATTGGGATCTAGCCTCTGTTCTCCACCCTTTCTTAGAATTTCTTATGGTAAGTTGCTTTACTTTCTTCAGTGGTGCAGTTAAAAGTTGTTGGATGAGTCAAGGTACCAGCTTTCTGAAAACATTTACTCAAAGTACACTTTCAGAGAGGGGAAGCTGTTTGCTGGTGATAGAACTTGAAGTGCCTCAAAATTCATACAAGGAATCTGTTGAAAGTGAGAGCTATTCTAAACAGCTGTAGCATTTAAGCTGCATTCATAAGTCTTGCATTAATCTTGTGGACATGATTGAGAGTAATTTCTGCCCTCATCACCTTTAGAAGAATTAGTGCTACCTGGAGTAAAATCAGTGCTCAGCTGGAGGAGGAGGAGCTGCTCACTGTGATGAGTAACATCCAAGCTTTTCCACTCTTTGAATGGTGCAGTAAAGGTTGTTCGCTCAGTTTATTCTTCTGTTTTAATGTAACAAAAATACTTTTCTTAAGGAATCTTTTCCTACCCTCATCTAGCCTCGTCTGAAATTTGAATTAAAAGAAAAATAATTTTAAAGTTGTCAAGTGCTAATTGCCATAACATCTATCTCCTTTTAAGAAATGCAGAAACGTTCATGGCAAGAGATCACAGAATTGCCAGGGTTGGAAGGGACCTCAAGGATCATGAATCTCCAACCCCCCTGTCACATGCAGGGCCACCAATCATCCCACCTAATGCTAGACCAGGCTGCCCAGGGCCCCATCCAATCTGGCCTTGAACACCTCCAGGGATGGGGCATCCACAACCTCTCTGGGCAGCCTGTTCCAGTGCCTCACCACTCTCTCTGTAAAGAATTTCCCCCTGACGTCCAACCTAAATCTCCCCTCCCTCAACTTAAAACCATTTCCCCTTGTCCTGCTGTCACTCACCCTTTCAAAGAGTTGATTCCCCTCCTCTTTGTAGGCTCCCTTTAGGTACTGGAAGGCTGCAATGAGGTCACCCCGCAGCCTTCTTTTCTCCAGGCTGAACAAGCCCAGCTCCTTCAGCCTGTCCTCATAGGGGAGGTGCTCCAGTCCCCTGATCATCTTTATAATGAGATGGATTCAGTATGAATCCAGAAAATGAAGCTTGATTCTGTGGCCTTTACATGGTACTTTTGAGAGGTAGGTGACAGGAAAGTGCTCCAAAAACTTCTCATCCCCCATAGTTCGGTTTACAACTGAAAGCGGGAGCTGCCCTCATAGTTGGCTATCAGTAATATGGTCTCAGGATGAGAGATTCTGGGTTGGTGTGATTGTTGTTGAAGTCAGCACTTTGCATTAGCACTGGCTGGGGGAGTTGTGATTGAAATCCAAGTTATGCTTGGAGCTTGGTGTAGGTGCAAAACCGTGGTTTTCAAATGAATGCTAAACATAGTATTAATTATAGAGGTGTAGGTACTTTTTGAAGAAGAGAGGGGACATAAGGACATGCTTGTCATCCCATTAGCCCTGACTGGTGTGGGAGAACCCTGGGGTCACAGGACAAGGGTGTTGCTGCTGTCACTCACCTCCACCAGTTAGATCGAGTGCTATTTGCCCAGAGACATCCCAAGGGACCAGTAACAGTTTGTCAGCATGTATAAAATTGCAGAGCCAAGTTCCAAGCTGCTGGGAACTGCAAGAGCCTTGAAGAAAGAATTATTAGAATATAAAACCTTATGATGGTAAAATACCTTTTAAAATAAATGAATATGAAATTCAATTCCATTAAATTAGTTCTTTACCTTTCAAAGGTTTAATGTTCATTGTTGAGACACGTTGTGATCTGGGCTGAGGCTTTCTGCTGGCTGCACAGCCACACAGCAGGGAGGAAGACTGATCCCCAACCCAGTGCTGTGCAATATGGCACTTGTCCATTGCACTGAACGTTTTTAAAAGGCTCACTATAGCTTAACCTTCTGGTACAGGGTAGCTAAGCTGTTCTGCTGCTAATGTTAAGCCATTTAGCTTCAGCATGTTTAATTTCCACCTCTGCTCCCTAGAGGAGCTGGAGAACCCTTCTACGTCAGTAAGGTTGTCTCTGGAATGCCCACAAGCAGCATTTTAATCAGGGACAGTTTCTCTGACCAAGGACACAGTTGTACCGTTGCCTCTGGTTGCTTAATGTGTCCTTGGCTGTCCAGAGGTAGCAGAGCTGTATGCTTCAAACAGAAAACAGCAGACCTCAGCAAAACATCTGTATGTGTGGTTTTTTTGAGACCTGTTCCTTTACTTGGTTTCACAATAATGTTCAAAGTAGGGAGAAGTTTGATTCTGAATGAGATGTCAGTCAGACTGGAAGACATATGGTACTTCTGTGTGAACCCAGACCATTCAGCTCTGATGTTCTCATCCTGCCATATGTCTGTGGTAGAAAGATGGGTTCAGCATATATTAAAAAACAGTTCCCTGCAGAAGTACTATGTCATTCTAACTTCACCAATTTCAGCTGTGAAGGGGTGATGGGTTCTTTCATGAAAGTGAAAAGGAGTCAATTCCTGCAGCAAAGCTGTTACCTCTTAATAGCAGGAAAACAGAAGTACAAACCCATTACCTAAAGCAGTGAATATTAGTAGCAAGTGACTTCCTCCAAGATGAAGCAGCTGCTGGTCAGCCTGCAGTTCTGGCATGGATTTTTTAGTGCTGAGCTGCAATAGCGTGAGGATGCGTGTTACTTGCAGCTGCCCACCAGTAGTAGTGAAGAAGCCTAATTTTGCATAGCAAATTTTTGCATAGCAAAAATTGATCTTTTTCCAGTCTCTTTTATTGGATTCAGAGTTATTTATGTGCTGGATCCCCAGCAAAATGGAAGGTGTCACGGCTGGGGCTGTAGGAACAGCTTACTTTTAAATGTTAGAGAGGATAAGCCTGTGGTGTTATATATTCTGGAATTAAATAATTCTATTATAAAGAATCCAAACACATACGTTGGTGCGGTGAGCAAAGAAATTTCTACTAACAAGCCCACAACAAAAGGAAGTAAGAAGACTGCTGAGAGAGAGGGAAGTGAGCAGCAGGAAGCCAACCTCAAAGCATATTGGGGCTTACACTGCCCAACATCTGCGCACGGCGGTGAGGGAGATCAGAGCAGTGCATCAAGGGAGCTTGTTCCTCCATTCTGTAGGACTGTGAAGGGTTTGGGGAACTATTCACATGTGGCCTTGTGAAATGAGAATTTTTAGAAAGAATATGGCCTATCTCCATTGGAAATTCAGGTCCTAATTAAGGCTGTATGAGTATCTGAAAGGATATTTTCAGACTGAAGGCACAGAGAGCGTTGGACAAATGAGGGTTTTAAAGGAAGCTCCCAACTGACTCTGATTTTTCCTAAATAAAAAAGCTGCCAGTGCCTGACAAGTGCTGGGGAATGTCATTGGAGGTTCAATGCTCTCTCATTTTCTATTATTGCAGAAGGAAATGATTATCCTGAGGGGTCGCTCAGCAAAGAGGGTTTTTGCTTCAGTGGCCATTAGAGTGATATAATACACAGAAGGAATAATTTTTTGCTCTTAAATCCGCAATATAAACAAGGCTAGAGATTTTCAATGTGATTGAAAAGTAAAACCGAAATCAGCCTTGATGTTCCCAGCTGCAGTGTGTAGGAGCCCAGGACTGCCCCCAGCATTACAGCAGCACCCTGTGCACAGTTGGAGGTAAGGACTGAGGGGCTGCTGTGATCAGGGTTGGTTGCCCTGCCACCAGGTGCAGTGGGCAGATGTGGGGAGAGAGGTAGAATTGGCAAGGAGAAAAGCCTGATAGCAGCCTCTCAGTATCTGAAAGAGGGGTACAGGAAAGAAGGGGACACACTCTTTAGCAGGGTCTGCTGTGATAGAATAAAGGGAAATGTAAGGAAGAAGTTTTTTTTATGAAAAGGATGGTGAGGCACTGACACAGGATGCCCAGTGAGATGGTGGATGCCCCATCCCTGGAGACATTCAAGGTCAAGCTGCAGTGGCTCTGAGCACCTGATCTAGCTGTAGCTGTCCCTGCTCATTGCAGGGGAGTTGGACCAGATGGTCTTTAAGTGTCCCTTCTAACTCAAATGATTCTATGAAAAGGAAAGGTTGGATAAAGTTTCAGCGAGGGGGAGGAAATTGTGCTGGTATTTGGGATGCACTGGGAAGTTGTTCTAAGGTGGGATAAACATAAGTAACAACTGGAAACATCTCCAGTGGAGTCCTTTAATAGTATTTTGATAGTACATCATGTTCCAAACCAAAAGAAATGTAAAAGATGGGCCCAAGATGCCTTGCAGTCCTTGTGGGCTTGCTTAATGATCCTGACTGAAAGTACAGTGAAAGACTAGAATTCATGCCCGTGTAAACAGTCAGTGGTGGCAGAAGATGTGCAGAGGGGCAGTGGCTTGTAACAAGCACAGTTACAAAGCCTGTGATGAGCTCGCTGCCTCACCAGTCTGTGCCTCCCATCTCTGAAGACCCACAGTTGTTCCTGAGTCAGCTTCTCCTGCATCCCAGTAACGCCCTGGAACTGAAAACAAAGGGAAGTGGAAAAGATGTTGCTGTGCTGGTTTCAACCAAGAAGTTTTTTGTTGTGCTTGGATTATTTTTTTTTTTTTTTTTAGAAGAAACTTCTCTGGCTGAAGATTGGAGTCTGCAGGGTTGCCAGGAGGGAGTTCTATTCATAACACAGATCTTTTAATTGAAATGCTTGATTAAAACATTAATCAAACAAGGAACTGCGAAATGTAATTTAAACCTTATAAAATAATCTTTTTGAGGCAACATGAACTGAATTGGAGCAGACTTACAGCCACGTGCAATGCGCAGAGCAAAGCTTCCATCACGCTCTCCTAACAAGGTTCCTGAGACAAATTAAGAATCAATTAAATATTTTTCAAGAGGAAATAAGATATCCAGGAGGAATGAGCTGGATGACCTTTTCCTGATTCAAGAAATGTCTGTTATGCTCTGGTGATACACTTTTCTTTCAGCTGATAGCTCTCCAGAAAGAACAGCAGTACTGTTTTTGTGGTATTAGGTTCTCATTAATTGTCTTCTCTTTTGTGTGGAATGTGCCGGGACTTCCAAGGTGTGAGAGGCTTAAACTCCTTATGCTAATGCTGTATGCTGTGAAAGATAAAACTAAAACAAACAATAGCAAAAATCAAGAGGCTTTTGGCTCTTATAAGGCGATGCAGTGGCACATTGCAGCAAGAGGTACAATCTACCTTTTGCAGGATGAAAATGTTGCTTTCTTGCTGGTGGAAAACCTAAGCTCCTGGAGTTGGTGAATGGCTCCTGGTGAAGGTGTCTGTCCCTCCCAGCCTTGGCTCCTTGCTGTGGAGCTGAGTTGGGTGCACCAAGGGAAGGGTTTCTCACATCTCAGAACTTCCAGAAGAGGCAGAATTATCCGAGCGTAGAGGAAAGTCTCTCAGGAGGTGGCTGTGCTGCTGGTAATGGCAGCATGCGCTGTGTGGGGCTCCACAGTGGTGTACAGAGCTCATGTCAGGGTGGCTGCACTCACTGCAGATATTCAGTCAGTCTGCAAAATTCCCCCAGAGACTGGGCACCATTCTGAGGTTACATCTCTGTTGGTCAGTGCATAGCAGCTCCATCTGGCACCCGGCTTCAGTGGCACACGGCCTTGGGACAACTGCCTGGAGATGCCATTTCCCTCAAGCTCTCTTAGAGAAGCAGCATGTGCTGTCTGTCCAGACATACCTGTAGTCTTTATTTTTGTGTAACTTGTAGGTCAGAATCATTATCTGTCTCATGATGGCAAGCATGTGATGTGCCAGGTCAAGCAGCAGGAGAAGGGTGTTGGAATCTCCGCATCCAACATCATCTTCAGCTTCAAAGATGTTACTGAGCATAGAGGCCTCTGGACAGCATTCCTCAGCATCAAGCCACAGAACAGAAGGGACCAAGGTGCTGAAATGGGTTTGGTACTGCAGGTGGAAGAGACCAATGGGGAGCTCCCTCCTCCTGCTCTCCATCTGCCCCCAGGATCAGGCTGCATGCACCACAGGGCGATAAGCCAGCCCCATTTGATGGCTGAAGCTGAAGGAACTGTCCCTGCATCCTGACTTGTGCCTGTGCTTAGAAGTCTGTATCCTTGAGAGAAGGCAGCTCTGAGCTAATGTGTAGGGGAGAGCTCCTGGGAAAGGCACCCTAGCATGGCTGGAGGTAAAGGTTTGTTTGCACTGTGGGATGATTCCTAAATCTTCTGTTTTATTGCTGGTTCCCTTGCAGCTAGCAGCTCCTGCAAAACCCTCCAGGTTTCTGTTGCTTCTGTACTTGTCTTTTGAGTAGAGGAAGCTGTACCCCTCTTTGTAATAGCTCCCCTGGCAAAGAACCAGTAAAAGCTATTTCTTGCTGAAATTGCAATCTCTGCATAAACAGAGGAGCTGTGCAGATAATTAAACCCCTTGATGTTTCAACCTGTCATAGGTGTGAAGCAATGCACTAAAGCAAAATGACATGCAAAGCTGCTGGGAACGAGCATTCAAGCAGAATAAGCATTCAAGAGCCCTGCAAATGGGACCTGGGCACGTTTCTCTTATTGTTAGTTCAGAGCTGTCTGCAGCATGTTGATGATAGATGCACTGGGAGGTGTGCTCACTGCCCTCATCTCACTGCTGGGCCTAGGAAAGGAGCCACAGTCCTCAGAGCCACCTGCCAGTCTCAGGGGTCTCCCTCTGGTTCCAAGAGATCAGCAGGGGGCTCTCAGTGCCTTTCCGAGAAAATTGTAGAATTGTTGAAGTTGAAAACCTCATTAAGATCATTCAGCCCAACCATTAGACCATCCCACCTAACCTGTGTCCCTCAGTGCCACATCTCCATGTCTTCTGATCACCTCTAGGGACAGCAAGGGACAGCAACACCACCACCTCCCTGGGCAGCCTGTGCCAATGCTTCATCACTCTTTCTGAGAAGAAATGTTTCACAGTACCCAACCTGAACTTGGTGCAACTTCAGGCAAACACCTCTCATTGCTGTTATCTAGGAGAAGAGGTCGACCCTCACCACAGCCTCCTTTCAGCAGTTGTAGAGAGAGCTTGAGCCTCCTCTTCTCCAGACCAAACAATCCCAGTTCCTCAGCCACTCCTCATAAGACTTGTGCTCCAGAACCCTCAGAGTTTTATTGCCCTTCTCTGGACACACTCCAGGGCCTCACTGTCTTTCTTGTAGTGAGGGACCCAAAACTGACAGCAGTACTCAAGGTGTGGTCTCACCAGTGCTGAGTACAGAGGTACCACCTCCCTGCTCCTCCTGGCTATGCTATTTCTGATACAAGCTAGGAAGCTGCTGGCTTTATTGGCTGCATGGGCACTGTTCTCACTCATGCTCAGGTAGCTGTCAACTGATACCTCCAGATCCTTTTCCTCTGTGCAGCTTTTCAACCGCTCCCCCAACTGTGTAGCAATGCATGGGGTTGTTGTGACACTGTGCTTGGTCTTGTTGAACCTCATACAACTGGCCTCAGTCCAGTGATCCAGCTTGTCCAGATACCTCTAAAGGGCCTTCCTACCCTCAGATCAACACTTCCTTCTATGATGGGGTTACATTGTCAGCAGATAAAGAAACCTACCTGGACTTCTGCAAAGCATTTGACACTGTCCCACACAACATCCTAGTGGTCAAATTGGAGAAAAATGGACTTGGTGAATGGACCACTCACTGGATAAGGAATTGGCTGGATGGTTGCACTCAGAGAGTTGTGGTCAACAGCTCAATGACCAAGTGAAGAATGGTGATGAGCGGCATCAGTATCAGTGTTTGGACTGGTGTTATTTAACATCTTTGTAGGTGACATAAACAGTGGAAATGAGTGCACCTTCAGCAAGTTTGCAGGTGACACCAAGCTGAGTGGTGCAGTTGACATACTAGAGAGAAGGGATGCCATCCAGAGGGACCTGGACTGGCTTGAGAGGTGGGCCCATGCCGACCTCATGAAATTCAAAAAAAACAAAGCGCAAGGTCCTGCACCTGGGTCAGGGCAATCTCAAACACAGATACAGGCTGGGTGGAGAATGGCTTGAGAGAAGACCTGAGGAGAAGGATTTGGGGGTCTTGGCTGATGAAAGATTTAATATATGCCAGCAATGTGCACTTGTAGCCCAGAAGGCCAGCCATATCCTGGGTTTCATCAAGAGAAAAGTGACCAGCAGGTCAACAGAGGTGATTCTTCCCCTCTACTTTGCTCTTGTGAGACCCCACCTGGAGTACTGTGTCCAGTTTGGGGCCCCCAACACAGGAAGTACATGGAGCTGTTGGAACAGGCCCAGAAGAGGACCACAAAGACGGTCAGAGGTCTGGAGCACCTCTCCTATAAGGACAGGCTGAGAGAGCTGGGGCTTTTTAGCCTAGAGAAGGCTCCAGGGGGCCTTAAAGCAGCCTTCCAGTACCTGAAGGGGCCTACAGGAAAGCTGTGGAGAGACTTTTTGTAAGGGCATGTAGTGACAGGATGAGGGGAAATAGCTTTAAACTGGAAGAGGGCAGATTTAGACTAGATATTAGGAAGAAATTATTTACTGTGAGGGTGGTGAGACACTGGAACAGGTTGCACAGCAAGGCTGTGAATGTCCCCTCTCTGGAGGCATTCAAGGCCAGACTGGATGGGGCTGTGGGCAACCTGGTCTAATGGGATGTGTCCCTGTCTGTAGCAGGGGATTGGAACTAAATGATCTTAAGTGTCCCTTCCAACTCAAACCATTCTATGATTTCTCCCCACTTGGTTTCATCCGCAAACTTACTGACAGTGTAAATGGACTGGAAGCTCAATGAGGCAGAAAGCATGTGTTGCAAGTAAAAAGAGAAAGAATCATGGCAATAGTTGCAATTTGCAATGGATGCAAAGATCCATAGTTCTGCTGTATTTCTTTCCAGGGAGCAGTGGACTATCTTGGGAGTCCTTTTGTATAGTTACACAGTCAGAAAACCAGTGCAGGCAAAAGCTAACCTACATTTTCTGCTGGATCAGCCAACAGTTATAATGTGGTGCATATACTGGTGCCAGCTCAGGGGCACAGGACAGGCCCTTGTGCAGGGTTGGAGCCCGCAAGCCCACAGCCCTGTGCCAGGGAGCAGAGGATGCTGCTGGGGATCCAACACATCCACACCATTGCTGAATTACTGCTGAATGTAACTGAGGACATGCCGTGCTGAGTCCCACTCTTGCTGCTTCATTGCCAGATATAGATAGTTACTGAGCCTAAAAATGCTCATTTTTTTTTCTATGTCTGAAAAGAAACTGGGCTGGGCAGTAGAAAATGCCCTGATTTATTTTCTTTTCCCTTAAGAGCGAGAAAGGTGAACTTTTTTTTTATAGCCAGTATGCAAAAAGGTGCTTTCATCAGAGAATATATTGTATCCTTGTGTTGTGTTATTCTTCCATGGGTAAAAAAAAAAGAAGAAAAAAAAAAAAAGGGCTGATGAGACCTCAGTATTTGTCACAAGATTCTGGTTGTAGTAACATGCTGCTGTAACCATGATGAGTTGAGGATACAAGCCAAGAGAGCTTTCTAAGGAGACACCAATAGGTTGTATCAGTCCACATTTAGACTGTAAAACTGAGCACAGCATTACTCTGTGTCCTTTGTGTCAAGTATGGGGATGGGGACAGAAGGGGCAGGGAACTTCTCTTGCCATTGCCCTGTGATGTTTTCTCTTAAGACATTTTTTCATTGAAACCAGACCACCACCAGGGTCCTTCTACGGAGTTTCACCCCAGCCCACCTTCAGGAGAAGCTCAGGGCTGCTCTCACTGCTCTTGCCGTGTCCCAGAGCAGGCGGTGCTCCCAGCAGCCATCTGCAAGTGGAACCGTGTGGTAAACCATAGCAACTCGAGGGAAGAAAGCTGCTCTGGGAGTTCCTCATATTTCAGAATTGATGATGAACATGTGCAGTAAGACAAAAAAAGCATTTATGATCTTCGGTGAAGAACGTTGATTTAAGCAAACTGTCACCAGCAGGTGGAGAGAGGTGATCCTTCCCCTCTGCTCAGCACCGCTGAGGTCATACCTGGAGTGCTTGAGTTTACAGCCTTCCAGTATAGGAGAGACATGGACACATACTGGAGAGAGTCCAGCAGGGGGCTATCAGGTGCTGAAGGGCCTGCAGCACCTCTACTGTGGGCAAAGGTGGAGAGAGCTGGGCCTGCTCAGCATGGAGGAGAGTTCAAGGGGATATCATCAGTGTTCATAAATACCTGAAGGGAATGTGCCAAGAGGACTCAGCCAGGCTCCCTTCAGTGGTGTCCAGAGCCAGGAGAGGAGGCAGTGGACACCAACTGGAGCACTGGGACTCCCTCTGAGCACCAGGCAGCACTGCTGTGCTGTGTGATGCCGGAGCACTGGCACAGGCTGCCCAGAAGCTGTGGGGTCTCCTCCTTGGGGATGTTCAGAAGCCGCCTGGCCATGGGCCTGGGCCCCCTGCTCTGGGTGTCCCTGCTGGAGCAGAGGTGTGCCAGAGGAACACCTGCCAGCTGCAGCCATCCTGGGGTTCTGTGATCTCTGTAAATAAAGATTGGCAACAACACTGAACCAATGAAGCAATGGTAAAGTTTAGCAGTCTTACTCACCAGAGCCGAAAAGAGAAGTTGCTTTTAATAATGGGAAGGGAAAATACAATGTGGGTATGCTTTTTGGTGCCATCGTCCTTTAGGATGACCCAGAGCCATCAGAGTTTGGCCCTGAAGCTGGGCTGCAATGTGCCTCCTGCAGTGTCATGTCTCTACACTGCCCTCCACAGCCTTGTGGACGGCTCTCAGCCCTCACAAAGTACATGTTCTATCTTTGTTTCCCTGAGAGGAGCCAAAAGGCTGCCACTGCCTTCCGTGGCCTTCAGAACAGCTCAGAGAAGACGAGGCTGGAGCACAGCTTGTGTCCTCCCCGCCTTCCGCCTGGCTTGGTTTTGGATGGCCTCCCTGTTTTGGATAGCACACCAGTTAGCTCGAAACGAATGAGACAGATAAACAAATTAAACACAAATAAGCCTCGTTTCAGAGATGCTCTTAGGAAGTCCTCCTTAGAAAGCCAATATACCCAATAATTTATCAAACCTCTGCACAGTAAAGCAGCAGCACTTCATCCTCCTCCACAGAGCCACACTGAACTGTGCACACTCTGAACTGCCCATATTTTCCTATTGGAAATTAAATCCAGAATGCCTTTTGTGTGCTAGTGATTACTTATACTGCCGAAAAAGAGATTATGAGAGTTCACCAGAACTTGTAGAGGCATAAAATGAGATGGTTTGGGATGTGATGAATAGTGTTCACAAAGATTCAGGCGACCACCCAGGAGTTTATATGGCTGACATCATTTATTCCTTTGGTAATTCCAGGAAAGCATTGGGATCCATCAGGCGAACGGCGCCTGCTCCTCTCATCCTGAGACTGGTACATCTCTCACAGCTCACGACATGCTGTTTTGACCAAGTGTGCTTTCTGAGTTTAATCTGCATTAAAAAATCCAAAGTATTATAAACACCTCTATCCACATCAAAAGCATTTTTATTTTTGCAAGCTTTTTTTTTTTTTTTTTTTTTTTTTTTTTGCTGTTATTTCCTGCTTGGGCTTCCCAGCTCCATCACAGCTGTCAAGAGTGCTCCCACTCTGCATGGGGCCAACACTCATGCTCAGAACAACCCTGATGCTGTCCCAGTGTTTGGTTCTCAGGAGGGTCAGGGACAGCCATGGGACTCCTACATCACCCTGCCCATATGTGCCAGGGGCTGTGCCAGGGCCCATCCAGCCCTGGTGCTGTCGTGTTGAGGGGTGTAGGGATCTCTGCAGTGTCACAAGCCATCTAATAACCACGTATTCTTACAAGGTAATTACAGGGTTCTTTTTGCCTTCTAAAATCAAGTGCTACCTCCTAATTAGAAATAAAGAGAATGGCAATCCTAATTATCAGGCTTTAATTGGGCAGGCAGATGCGTGCACAGACACACCAGGGCCGTCTTCACTCTGCTCCCACTCATGCCACCCAATAGGGTCTGCACAGCACTGGGCTGTCCCTGTCCTCTGGCCCAGCACAGAGGCTGGAGGCAGTGACACTGGTGCAGGCATAGGTGAGACCTGTGAGCAGTCACAACACGCCATGCAGATCCAAGGAACAAGAGGAACCCTCCAGCAACCCTCAAACAGCAGTGCCTGCTGTAGCCTGAGGTGCAGTGCAGGGTGTTGCTGGCACCATCTGCAGACACCTCAGCAACTCACACATTGCCGTCCTAATGTCAGAAACATAAATTGCACCTCCTCTCACCTGCTCACTTCCTGGTGGAAGATACTGAAAGCCAGGGCCGCCTCCTCCCTTTCCCACCAGGCAGTAGCCATAGCCAGCAGTAAGACCCTGCTTGGCCTTCTTGTATCCAGCCTGAACACTCCCAGCTCCTCCCAGACACCTTGTTCTCCAGCTCCACAGCTATGTCCATAGCATCTGTGGAATGCATGCCTGTCTCATCAGTTTCTTCTCCAGAAGGCCCCAAGCGCTGGGCAGAGTCCAATCTGAGTTTTGGGAGAGGGTCAGATCTGTCATTTTCTCTTGTTCCAGGAGGTGCAAGGCAGGCAGAAGTCACTCATTGCCTTGAAGTCAGGGGAGGTTGCTGTGAGGAACAACACACCTATCCTGCAGCTCCTGTCATAGCGGGGCTGAAGCACTAGAGATATTTGGGATGGAATTGGGAAAAGCCTTGCAAAGGTGAGGTGATATATACAGACTGGTGTGGGGGTTGGAACCGGGCGGGATATCCTGATGCATTTCAATGCAGAACAGCAGCAGCAGCCCGTGGGCTGAGCCTGTGCATTTAGGAGTAGGACTGGGAATCTTGCAGAGCTGCCTTTGCCACCACATAGGCTGGTTTGCTGAAAACCAGGGAACAAGGAACCAGTGCGAGCAGTGAGGCAAGGTGCATGCCAAAGGCAGGACTGTGTGCCAGCTCTCCCTGCCCAGAGCAGAACCAGCATTCACAGCACTGTTCTGCAGGATGGCCATGTACCAGCAAGAGCCTCAAAACCCTGTTTCTGGACCTCATCCCCTACTGACGCCTCTAGGTGCTGCCCATGTGCCCCGGGGAAGGCAATGGTGAAGGGTGACAGCACAGTCAGAAGGAGGCCAGAAGCTTCCACCCACTTCATGGGAAGGAAGCAGTGGTTTTTGTCAGCAGCAGGAGGGGAAATCCAGCAAGGCAGCTGCTTTGTCAGCGCCTGAGCCTCCTGGGAGCACGTCATCTTGCTAAAACAGGAGCTCATGTGCTGGGAAAGTTAAAAATCGAATTGGGTTTATTTAGTCACTGTTCACATGCTGGCAGTGGGAGTAGCAGTTCCGGGAAGTCCTCAGCTGAAATGGACGTGGGAGTCCTGGGCTGCACTGGGCAAAATATCACCAGCAGGTGGAGGGAGGTGATCCTTCCCTTCTGCTCAGTACTGTTGAGGCCACACTGGAGTGCTGTTTCCAGTTTATGGCCTCCCAGTATAGGGGAGACATGGACACGTACTGGAGAGAGTCCAACACAGAACCATCAAAGTGGTCCTGTAGGCAAAGGCGGAGAGAGCTGGGCCTGGTCAGCATGGAGGAGAGGGAGTTCAGGGGGTCATCATCAGTGTCCATGAATACCTGAAGGGAACGTGCCAAGAGGACTCAGCCAAGTTCCCTTCAGTGGTGTCCAGTGTCAGGACAGAGGGCAATAGGCACCAACTGGTGCACAGGAGCTCCCTCTGAGCACCAGGCAGCACTGCTGTGCTGTGCGGTGCCAGAGCACTGGCACAGGTTGCCCAGAGGCTGTGGGGTCTCCTCCTTGGGGATGTTCAGAAACCGCCTGGCTATGAGCCTGGGCCCCCTGCTCCGGTTGTTCCTGCTGGAGCAGAGGTGTGCCAGAGGGGCACAGAGGGCTCTGACAGCCTGTGACTCTGTATATACGGGCATGGATGTGATGCTCCTTACAACTGCTGAGGACAGGCTCCTTTGCACTTATACACACCATCACATCCCGTCCCCAGCAGTGTGGACATGCAGCTGGCCATCCTCAAAAACCACTCTGGCAAACTTGGACACCTTGGTTTAGAGGTACGGCTGACCCCAGGTGCCATCATGTTGCACGTCTGAACAAAGCATCTCCTTCCTGTGCCAGAAGAAAGGGGATAGCAGAATCCCAAGATATTTCAGACTCCCTTCCACACATGGGTTGCATACTACAGATCTGCAAAGGAGAATGAGGTGCCACCAGCAGCTGCCACAGATGTTCATGAGAAACAAAAAGTGAAATATATATATATATATATATCCCTGCAAGCACACTGCTGTGGCAAAGCACATGGGACTGCAGAGAGCATTAATTAGCTATAAAGCTCTTGAGCCAACCTTCTGTAAATGGCGTCATACAGCTGTAATTCTTTGCTCAACTCTCTAAGAATGCTGCTACTGATAGAAACTTGTTCCCCTGTGGATTATTATTGGATTTTAGAAAAATGTTTCAATACCTGCTATTTCTAGAAAAACTTATGAGATATAAGGGGAGTATCTGGGCTCTGCTGAGTGCTCCAAACTCAGTCCACTAAAATGACAATGTGCCCATACAAAGTACACAGAGAGTCGTGTGGAAGTCAGCACAAGGGACCAGCACCCTCACAATCAGGCCACCAGAACCCATGAAAGAGGAGCCATCAGATGGCCAACAGTGCCACTGGTGGAGGTGGCTCTTCCAAATGACGACATGGTGAGCCACGGTCCAAGTGGCTGGCTTCCAGCCCATGGCCCTCTTCTCTATAGGCTGGTTGTTGCTGCCAACATTTTACGTTGTTTCGGTATGTGTCTCACGTACTGAATGTCTTCTTATTTATAGGAATTAAGGAGACACTTCCTGAAAAAAAAAAAAAAAGGGTTTCCTATCAGAGCAAGGCAATGATGACAAAGCAAGAGATATCTGTTGGGAAAAAATACAGCTTGCCTAGCAAAACAGCTATCCTATTATCTCATCACCATAGCACATAGAGGATAAGTTATAAATAGCTTTTGTGGTGATGCCTGGGATTGCATCTTGGCACCACTGCCCCCAGTCACCTCCCTCTGGCTCCATCCCAAAGTGATGCAGACAGGCAGGGATGTGGCTGGGTGGAAAGTCCCTGCCAGCACCCTGACCCTGCTCTCCAGGGAGCAGCAGGCAGATGTAGCACTGACACACAATCCTACTCAAGGTAAATGCAGAACAAGATTCTTTTGTTAGGAGATTTGGGTTTTTCCTGGTGAAAATAGCTGAAAGACATAAGGGAAGAGCTGGGAAATGGAGAAGGTAATTGGTTTCAATTGGTTATCCTGATATTTGAGTTGACACAGGGCATAATGTAGCTTTGGCTACAATAATCCTTGTTGATAGCAGGAAGAAAGGCTTTATACTGCTGTTATGATACTGGATGGAAGAAAGGCAGGGGAGAGCCAGGAGAGCCCAAGGGGCTGGTCTTACCCCACACTCAGGGCATCATTTATTCATTTATAATGGGAGGATTCCATTAGCTGTACAAATGTGTTTGTGGAGAAGAGTGAAGGAAAGAGCCTGTACATCATCCTGTTGCTTGCACATTTTTTTGAAGATGTTGGAGATAGAGATGTATCTGAGCATTTCAGTGCATGATCCTCGCAATACAGAGCACACAGACCCCCAGGTCCAGCCTGTTCCTGCAGAGTGGTTGCAATGACCTCCAATTTTCTGTGCTTCAGACCACCACACATTGCTGAAGGCATGCGTGGCAGATCAGCCCCAACTGATGGCAGTAACTTGGGAGCCCTGGTTATCGAGATATCTCACCTTGCTCTGGGCCAGACCATGCTCAACAGATGGGTAGGAACTTGCTAATTTAACCTGATTGCTTCAGATTTTGCATCCAGCAAAAGGACTGCATTTAGCCCAGAGACTGCTTGTTCTAAAACCAAGTCATATTTCCCCTGCCACCTGTGCCTGCTGCCCACACAGGGCACAAGAACCTCATCTCTCAAGTTGAGGGAGAAGAACTGACTGCATTTCCTTCACTCCATGGAGCCATGCATGTCCCAGCAGGACTCCAATAGCTTCACCACCTGCAGCAGAATCTGGTCATTGCAGCACTGCGTGGTCATCTGCTCCTGCAGAAGAGAAAGAGCAGCTAGACCAGAACTGCCTGGGTAGGAGAGAACTGCAAGGAGCCCACTGCCAGCAGTGATCTGGATGAGGGGCTGTGCCACTGATGCACTGCTCTGCTCCAACAGTGGGGCTCTTCCTACAGCCCTTTTGGTGACATCAAAGACTGTGTGTGAGTTGCCCAGAGGTGCTTGGGGATAGCAAGGACTATAACCTGCCCTATGTCCACACTGTCTTAACAAGGACTTGGCATCTCCAGGGATGTCCTAACCTGCGTTTTCCTTTCCTCATGATTCTTTGCTCCATTGCACAGCAAGGCACCACAGCAGGGCAGTCGGGGCAGGGCTTAATGGGTGCAGGGTATCAAACAGTCTTTTCTTCAAGGAAAGGAGCTGCACAACCAATTATGCATTCCTGCCTTCTGCAATTCCTCAACATGTACCCTCATTTTCTGATAAAACAAGCAGTATGTGTTGGAGCCACTGTTCTTCCTCCAGCAGCTCAGGTTAGGGGGCAAATCCTGATGATGAACTGCTTTCATGCGGATACTGTGATAAGAAGAAAGGTGGGATGAAAGTTGGGAATGAAGTGTGTGAATCTGCAAGCTCATTGTACTCATACCTACTCATTCATGCCCATGTAGTGTGCACCATGGGCAAAGAGCACAGAAGCATCAGCCACAGAGCTGGAAGGTGCATCTGGACGAAACAAGCTCATTTGTCTGGAGAAAAAAAAACTAGCACAAAAAAAGTAGTAGAAACCAGTCTATGCCCATGTGCATGTGACCATCAAAGCCATAGGCTACCCAGGGAGGTGGTGAAGTCACCTCCCTGGAGGTGTTTAAGAAACATTTAGATGTTGTACTGAGAGACTTGGCTTACTGGGGAAATATTGATGGTAGGTGAACAGTTGGACTGGATGATTTCGGAGATCTTTTCCAACTCTTGGTGATTCTATGATTCTATGACAGTGCTTCTTACTCTGTTTATGCTATATATTTTCTTTGGATAACCTTGGAAATTACAGACTGAGTATCTGTTATTTTTTGATTTTCTACCCTCTTCAGTTTTAACTATACCTGTGCTACTGCAATTAAATACCACTGGCCATTTAATGGTTAAAGTTTTATTTCAAGCAGCAATACATTTAGCAGGGACCATGAAGGAAGAGTTTGCCCTTAGTTGGTTTTTAAAGCCCTTACTTTGAGCTAAGCCTGTAGTGCTGGGCTAGGCGAGGTCCTCATCCATAAGAAGTCTTCTTCCACCCTCTTCCCATCAGAGAAAGGTGTCTTACCTTATTTTTGTGTGACCTGCCCTTCTAGGTTTGAGATTGCACCAGAGGAGCAGATCCATTCCAGCGGGAAGAAGTTGCTGAGGGGCCAAAGATACCAGAGGATAAATGGCCTGCATGGGCCCTTGGTCCAGATGCTGTAGTTATCTGGGTGAAGAGAAGAGGTCTTGCTTTACTGCAGCCTAGCTCACCTCTTCCTGGCTTTATTCCTGAGCAGACTTGCATGAAACCCAAGAATAAGGAAGCTGACCCAGAAAGAGGCATGGAGGCAGCTATGGGAGTCTCTGCCAGGCAAAGCTGATGCCCTTAAAAGACACAAAAATGTTTTATCCAGTGCTGACAACATAGTGGCAGTGGCAGCTGGATTTGGGTTTTCAGGAAGGCCACAGACTCCCCATGAACTTCCCACAGCAGCTGGGCCTTGTTTTGTCAGGATATGTTAGGTGCCAACTCCTGCTTCAGGTATCTCTCGGGGCTCTCATGAAGTGCTTCATGCTCTAGAGGAGGGTCTGCTCTCCCCTTTTGACATCCTCTTTCCATCAGACCTCTTCTCAGGCCCAGGGTCCCAACCCCTCCAGACACGTCATCGCTCTTCAGTCACCAATACTCAGCCCTTTTTCCTCTCCTTTTCCTTTTGGGTAAAACAGAGTGACAGAACAACTAGTAATTATTCCTCCAGAACTGTGCTCCCAAAGAAAGAGTTTCACAGGAGGCCATAATGCCAATTAACATTTTATCAAGGCTGGAGCACACTCCCTTTGTACCCGGGCCTCACACCCTGCTCCTTATCTTTGACTCTGTGAGCAGATGTAGGCCACTGAGACACCCAAACTATTTCACCGCAAAAACAAACAAACAAAACCCTTCAGAGGAATTTGGTTGGGATTGTGTGGTCTGAAGAAGGGGGAAAAGCAGCAAGGAAAGGAGCAGGAGAGGGAAATAGTCTTTCCCTTGGTGGCAGCAAGCCACTGTGTACATTCAGGAGCTGGTGAAACAACCAGTGGTCACCCAGTGCCCTCTAAAGGACGGCTGCACAGGCCTACTCTAAAAAGACTGGATTTGGCCACACTGTGTTCCCAGCTCTAATCCAAAATGCACTGAAAGTCACTGACACCACAAAATACACCTGAAGTTACAATACACAAAGGCAGGAGCCTACTTCCCACCTCTGACAGGTCAGAGCTGTACTATAAAGCAGTTATTAATTGCAGTGTGATCCCTTCAAACTGAGAGAAAAACTCTGCTGTGGTGGGGAGAAGGGGTCAACTTTGTCCAGAAATTCATGTCATGCTATGGGCAAGCTGGCTGGCTCCTTTCTCAAATGAGGGATTAATGATAAAAAAAAATTGATCTTCAGTGTTCGCAAACTGGGTTAAAAGCAGTGTGTGATGTGAAGCATAAACTGATGTAAACTCCTCATGGTGGATTAGATTAGTCCAAACAATTGTGATGGGTTAACCTCAAAGCAGGTTTTATGCAGGTTCTATCCAGGCCAGGGCTTCAAGGTGCCTAGTCCAGCTACCTTGGAGCTTTTGTAATCCGTTCCTTCTTGCTCTCCACCTGCCTCTTTACTCTGATGTCATCAGCTTCCCTCAAACAGAGCCTTTTGATCCTCTGCTTGAACCTTCTCTCCAGGCACTTGCTATAGCAGGTCTTCTCCTTCCTCAGACCTCAGGTCTTATGTCCGAATCCTACCACAGAGGTTTGCCTGGGCTCTCCTGCAACTGATGTAATGGTTTGAAAAAGTGGGCAAAGCACAAGAGGTGCCCTAGCATCAGGACAAGGGAGCTCAGCAAGCAAATGGCCATGAACAGAGATGGGTCCAGAGTGGCCATCTTGTCACTACTCCATCTTGTTCATAGCCCCAGCTTGGTTTCACAAAGATTTGTGAATCCGGATACCATTTCATTTTGCCGCTTCATACATCACTTCCAGTCCTCACACTTCTCTTTGGCTCCCTGTGTGAACTGAGATAGTTAGCTGTGGGCTGTTGGGGCTTGCAGGGCTCTGCTGGAGGAGTTGCAGGATGACATTTCAGAGCCAGAAGGGATTGGCACCAGGCTGGGCTTCTGATTCCAACGTTGCAGGACTGCAACAAATGGCTGAAGGGCCTGGAGTGAGACCTACGATAAATGTTTACGGGTAAACAATACCCAAGGAATAAGAAACACAGATCTATGTCCTGCATTATGGGCAATCTCACATCATTGTAAACCTTAATTTGGCCAGCTGCAATTAAAATTCGTTTTTTCTCTTAGGTACCACATCTTCATGCCACTACCATCAGCCTTCTACAAAGGGAATACACACGCAAAATCCCTGCAACACAGAAAGGCCAGCATGTTATCATGCCCATGCTGAGCACACAACCAAGCTGTTGTGAAGAGGGAGCAACAGACACCAGCACATGCTGGCACAAAGTCGTTATAACACATACATGCTCATTCGGCAATGCCCATCTGAAACACATTATCTGATCATGCCAGAACTCATTCTAGCCTGACCCACTTACTGAGCCAGCTCTGCAGGACCAGGATAAATGACCCCAACACAGGCCCTGCAAGAGAGACATGACTTTGTTAGGAGAAAAGTAGTTGAAAGGAGAAAAAAAAAAAAAAGAAAATGTCCTGCACTTCCACTGGGAATAGAATGAGAAGAAACTGCAAGAACAGGAACTTAGGTCAGACATTAGGAAAAACATTTCCAAGCTAAGAAGAGTACAGTGCTGGAACAGAGATCCTTGGAGATTACTGAACTGCCATCCTTTGAGAATATCTATGAAAATGCCTGAAAAATCTTGGTCAAAGGTGACATAGTGTCCTCACTGGGGAGAGAATGGACTAGGACATTTATCAGGCTTCCTTCCTGCCTGTTTTTTCTTTTTTTTCCCCTTCATTCTGTATCTTTAAGAATCTGTTAGAAAGTAGGTGTTTGCATAGAAGTATGGTAATGTTGCTGCTCCCCCAAGTGCACAGCAATTACCAGTCATTGTGAGGCACTTTGAGGGTACTCAGAACAGCAGCATAATGCTCAAATATATTTGCTTCAAGTACTTTGGCTCTTTAGGAAGAAATGCTATAACTGCTGATGAAGGGAGCATGTCCCTCAGTTAAGCAATTCTGATCCAGAGCAACTGAGCCTCCAGACAGGGCCTTTCCAGCACAGCTTTGCTCCCAGGCTCTACTCCAGCACCTCCTCTTCTGTCCATCTGTCCTTCCGACCCTGACAGTGCCAAGGCTCTCTTCAAGTGAGGTGTGGGAGGCAGAGCACACTCCTGAGACATGAGGGGAAAACTGCTGCACTATTTCTGACCATACTCAGCACCTTCCCATTCCCTCAGCTGCACTTTGCACTGGAGAAACAACTCCCACTACACAAACCTGCTGCTTTGTTTGCTTCAGGCACATTACAGCATTATTAACCACCTCCCTCATGTCAAGGCTGCCTGAGAATGATGATGCTTCCCCTGTTCTCTGCAAAAATGACTTCTCCTTCACTGGTTCAGTAAAGGAAATGGTTCTTTACGTGGAAGAAGATTGCTTATTAAATAGTCACTAAAATAAAAAAGCAAAACTGCTCTTGCCCATGCCCAAGAAGATCCAAAATACATAGCTGTGAGGTTTAGATCTAGCTTTCCATTTTACGTTTTTATTTTTTATTAAACAAAATACTCAGAATTTGGGACCCTGCTCAGAAGTTTATCTCAGCACTGGAAGCATATCTGGACGAAGTTAGCTACCAAAAGCAAACAGCATTATCAAGCAGGCCCTCGGTTTAAAGAAACCTTCTAAAGGTACACGTTCTTCCTTATCTCTTTGACACAGAGCATCAAGGTTTTAGCCTTCACAATGCAATGTTAGCATGCAGCGTTACACTGCAGCTAAACTGAGAAGGAAAATGCTGAGATGTGAAAGAGATCATGCAGTTCCTCAACCCAGCAACACAGCATGCAGATTCTAAACAATGAAACTTTTTCCAAATCAAATATCAACTGTGTCAATTTTAACAGGTATTGCTCTTCAATATTAGCACTTCTCAGGTACAATTTAAAAATGCTTCCTTTAGCTAACTACAAAGCTGGATTTGCATCATTTACACCAGCTCAGTGCAATCCACCATACATCAAAAAGCCCTAATTCCTAGGCAATGAAGAGGAAATTCATTGAGCTCTGAACACATCTCAATAATTCCACATTTTCATGATAAACCAGAATAAATATAATCACATTCACAAATCGCAATGCTGTTGGCAGAAAAGTAAGATTCTTGTATCTGTGTAGACCTCTGAGTTACAAGGGATCTTTACTCAACTTCCGTATAACACTTTACAAAACAGGTATCCTGCTAGTTTTATTTATTAATCAATTGCTCTTAGTGAAAAATAATGCATGAAGTTTGATCATTTTTCTATTTTCTACAAACATTTAGCTGAAAGGAGACAATGTGCCCACCAGCTAAGTCCTACTATCTGGATTGTGAAATACTTCAAAGATTTGTAATTAAGGAATTATTACTCCTCATTCAAGTCCTGTTTGGCTTGGATCCTCTGAAGCTATCAAGCACTGAATGAAGTCTTCTAGCCACATCCCTTCTGGCTTCAAAAAAGCCATTTCTATAAAGTAGACCAACTCTAGGCTCAGCTGTGCATGTTTAACACCTGCAACAGAAGCCCAGCTGATGAGACAAATGTGCTACAGGAGCTTCCACCCGACAACATGTAGAACTGGAGAGCAGCAGAGCTGAAATGGATCTTGGAGAGTCCAAGAAGGGCAGAGCGGGCAGCACCACCCAGGGCCTTCCTGCCAGGCTACCTTCCTCAACCTGGCCCTCAGCTGGGGCTCTAAACTGCAGCTCTGGGCGAGCAGCAGCAGGACACAGTTTGTGTAATCTTCCAAGTCCTCTACGGACTCCTAAATGACCAGCACAATTTGCCAGCAACAGAATCTAGACCTCAGATCAAACTTAGTGTCCCAGCCACAAAAGCATCCTTTCTTCTTGCTTTAAAACACCTAGGCCACATCTTGAAAAGTAAGGTAAATGTTTTTGTTATAGGAGGACAGGACAATTGTTCTGGGCACCGCCTAACTTACCTACCTCCTATCATGAAGCTTTTTTCTCTTATAAAGCAAACTCACATTTCCAGTTTAACAATTTATGTCATTATAAGGGAGTGTGAAGACAGCAACACTTTTATTAATGGTTACGTCCCTGTTTCAAGTCAAAACTGCATGAGCGTAATCTATAAAGACAAGAAGCATATTATTTTGGTGAAAGAAGTAGTAGTAGAAATATTTAACTAGAAAGCTCCAGTGCTTTTGAACTATAATTTGAACTTTGCCAGATATCCATCTGAGGTTAAGATGGATATCTTAACTTCCCTAATAGCATTCAGTGTCAAAAAACTCTGATGTCTGCCGCCATCCAGGAGTGCTGAGGACAGATGTGTAGGCAGGAAGAAATAAGTAAGAATAAACCCCAGGTACCAGTGACAGAGAAATCATGGGGAAATGAGACATGGTGAAAAGGAAGAAGCAGGAATGGAACAGTACACAGCACATCCTAGGGAGGGCATTATAAACCAGAATGTAAACCAGTGAATGTGATTTTGTTTTACTAGAAAAATCGGAGTTTAAATTCAAACACGTCCAACCGTGCTGAAAGGTGCTGCCGACACCGTCTGCCTTACTGACAGAAGCAACCATTGCTACGGCAGGGCCAGCAGCCAAGGGCGAGTTCACATCAGCCACCTCGACGCAGAGCCTTGCCTTACCAACACGGAATGCTTCTGTGGGCAGGGGGTGAGCAGAGGGCCGCTGCTGGGAGGCACAAGTGATGCAGGCCCAGCTGTGGGCTGGGGCCACAAGGAGCAGAGCCGCAGTGCTGGCGCAAGAGGAACCTGCGGCCTGAGATGGCGAATGCTGGTGGCAGGAGAACGAGACAGGACGCAGCGCTTCCTCTTTCTGCTGGAACTTTTATTGAACAACAACAACTATATTACAGATTAAAAAACCGCTCTACCCAAGGCTTTCACAAACGCAGGGCAGCTGCTGGCCTTGTTCGTGCACTCACGAGCTCAGCACCGTGAGGCACAGCTGACTGTATTCTTCTGTAAGAACCTGCACTCGTGAGTTAGCAAAAACATACAGAAAACCTTCCCATGTTCACAAGCCTTTTAGGTGCAAAGAACCGACAGAAGCCACACGGGACGTTCCCACACCCCCAGCACCGCTGCTTTCCCCTGTGGACCGCCACAGCCCCGAAGCAGGCACCACCCGCTCCCGCCGCCGCTGCGGCCCTGAGGCCGTTACAAGCCCCGCCCACCGCCACGCGACGTCAGAGCCCCCCCCCCCACACACCGCCCCTCCCGTGGCGGAAGGAGCCGCTGCCGCGCATGCGCTGGGCCGTCCCTTTCCGGCCGGCACGCGACCTTCTTTGCCCTCCCGCGCGCGCGCGCGCGCTCCCTCGCTTTCTCTCCGCGCGGACGTCCCCAGGCACGCGCGGGGCGGGGCGCGACGCGGCGCGGCGCACGCGCCTCTCCGCTAAACCCCTCCCGCTCGACCCCCGCGCGTGCGCGCGGCGCTCGGCCGGCTCCCACCGCCCCACCCCCGCTGCGCACATGTGCTCCGCCGTCGGCGCGTGCGCTCTGTCGCCGAGCCCCCACCGCCCCCGGTGACGTCGCGAAGCGCAGGCGCCTTCCCTCTCGGCCTCTTCCCCTGCAGCCGCTGCGCGTGCGCCTGGGCCGGCGCCCCCCGCGGCCGCCCGCCTCCCCCCGCGGCGGCGCATGCGCCGTGCGCGCCGTCGGTGCGTGGCGTGCGGAGCGGTGGGGGCGGGTGGGGGCGGGGCGGGTATATATAGTGCGCGGCCGGGGCGGCGGCCTCCCCCTTGTCCCCCGGCCGCCGTCGGAGCTGTGTGCGCAGTGCGTGTGCTCCGGACACCCGGACACGCCGGCCCGGCCCCGCCGCACCATTTATTACTAAAAATACTAAAAAAGCCAAAAAAAATCAAAAAATCTTAAAAAAACCTTTTTAAAAAAAAATAAGCCTCCCTTCCTTCCACCTCCCGACGACCTCCTGCAACCGGCCGGTTTGATATAAAAGAACCCGGTGAAGCGAAGTCCCGGACCCGGCGCAGCCGAGAGGAGACACCGAGCAGCCCGCCCGACCCCGCCGCACCGCATCGCACCGCCAGGCCCGGCCCGCAGCGCCCGCCCCGCCGCGCCGCCGCCGCCGCCCGCAGCCGTTAAGTTTCGAATCCGTTCCGGAGATCCCCCCGGCGCCGCCGTCGCCTCCCGCCGGCCGCTGCCCCGACGGAGCGCCCGTCCGCCGCGGCCCCCTCGCCTCGCCAGCGCCTCCCCCTTGCCCTCCCGCGCCGGGAGACGGCGGCAGGATGAACCCCAGCGCCCCGAGCTACCCCATGGCCTCCCTCTACGTGGGGGACCTGCACCCCGACGTGACCGAGGCCATGCTCTACGAGAAGTTCAGCCCCGCCGGGCCCATCCTCTCCATCCGCGTCTGCAGGGACATGATCACCCGGCGCTCTCTCGGCTACGCCTACGTCAACTTCCAGCAGCCCGCCGACGGTGAGCGAGCGCCCGGCCCGGCCGCGGAGCCATGTTACCCCGCCCCCCCTTCTCTCCCTCCCCCCCTCCCGCCCGGCCCGGCCGCCGCGTCCATTTTCCCCGGGCGCGGGGTGGGGCTCCGCCGGGCGGGGAGCGAGGCCGGGAAGTTGGTGCCGCCGCGCGGCCTGGGGCCGTCCGCGCCTCGTGGCGGGCGGGGGGGCGGCGCTGCCGGGAAGCGAAAGGGGAAGGCGCGGGGCCCGGCGCGGCGGCGGCCCCGGGGGGCGGCGGGGCCGAGGGGGGCGGGGGGCGGGGAGCGCCGCCGTGCCGGCCGCTCCGTAACGGCCGCGGCGGCGCGAGCGGGGCTGGGGCGGGGGAGGCGGCGGGAGGCGGGCGGCACATCGGGCCGCCGCACGGCCCGGCCCCGGCGCAGGCCGGAGCGATGCGTCGGCGCTGTGGCGGCCCGTCACGTGTGGGAGCGGGGAGCCGCTCGGCCTCCCGGCCCTGCCGCATCCCGGCCCGCCCCGCCGCACGCTGACAGCTGCTCGGCGGCTTGCTGCCTCTCCGGAACTCTCTTCGTGCGGTGCTCCCGTTTCTCTGAAGTTACATCAGTAAGGAAAGTTCCCGTGTCGCTCTGGTCGCGTCTCTGCCGAGTTCAGCGTGCCAGGGCGTTCCTATAAAGGGCCACGTCTGACCCACGTAAAGTTCTGTGGAATCCAATTACGAGAGATAATTTGGCCAGCAAGAGCACGTTTGGTTTCAAATAATGTCAACTAAACAGGTTTCCATTATAGTGATTTTATTTTCAAGCATATGAGAGTGAGAGGTCTGAGTTACAACCTTTTCAGGCGCTTGATTTGTCTGCCCGTCGGAATTGGCCTCAGCACACAGCTGCCATCAGGGTGGGACCTCTGATGCCCTGATGGTGTCGAGATGGGAAGAGTGGAGTGAGAAGTTACCCCTTTTCGTGAAAGATTTCAATTGTTTTCAGCCTTCTGACTTCAGAGAGCTTTTCATCTGCCCAGACAGTACTCAGAATCATGGAATCTGAATGCTTGCCCTGCCACACGTTGCTTTTAGTCATTAAAAAGTTACAATGCAGGTCACTCAAAAAGGAAAACAGGGGGGTCAGCACAGTTCAGCATTGTGGTATGATAATGTCAGGGCAGAAGCTGAGGGTGTTCCAGATGCTTTTCCTCCTCAGTAATGACAGAGCTCTGTAAAACAGGCCTCACCTTTGTGGTTAGCTGAACAGCCCCAAGCTCTGTACTTATTTTGTCATTTGTCGCATGTGGGAGTCAATGGAGCTTTTCACCTGAGCAGTGCTTGCAGACAGAATATGAGAGCAGACCTTTTATGAAAAGGCTGTTTCTTCACATTTTTAGGTAATTTTCTAACGTTGTGGTGGAGGTGTCCAAATCTTGCCCTCCATGCACCCCAGTTACCTGGAGGCTCTTGCTTAGGGTGCACTGCAGTGATACCGTGATCATAGTTTTGCAGTGAGTTTAGAATTTGATGTTCTTGACAAATACCTAGAAAGTGTCTGCTGGGTGCACAACCCATTTTCTGAAGCCTTGAAATAACAACTTTGAGGAGAAAAGGTTACTCTTGTCATCATACTGGTTTCCTTTTAATTCCATGCTTGCTGCCGTCTCCTGGTTTAGCCTAATTTTTAGCTACACCCCAGACTGTGCTCATTAAGCAGCTGGTAACTACTAGCTGGGGCTTAGGAAAGCGTTGGGAGGTGCATTTGAGTTAGCAGCTGTCTGAACTGGGGATCTCACAGCTCTTCCCCAAGCTCCTTAGGCCGATGACACACTTGTGAGGTATGCGCACATTTCACAGTTGTGACTTTTCTGAATTTGAGTCACTGTCCAGGGTAAAGCCCAGGAAACGTCATTTCATCACTGAACTACACCTATTTTTGAGCAGTTTCCCTTCAGTTTGTCAGTGGCTGCATTTCCAGAACTTTATTATATTATTTTATAGCTATACCTGAGTAGATACAGTGCAGCTCAGCACTGAGCATGCTTTCTGTGCGGTGGTGAAGTTGCTCTGAAGTCGACCAGCCAGTTGCTGTGACTGAAATGGGAACCCTGACTCATTGCATAAAGCTGGGCAGCATCAGCGGAAGTGTAGCATGGGTAGGTGTGTCTGCATATCACAAGTGAACTGCTGATTGGGATTGTCCTCTGCAAACCAGCACAGACTTCTGTGGCAGCCAGCTGAAATGCAAAGAAGCAAGCCAATTTTACTGCCTTCCGATTTTAATGAGAGTAATTTATACCTAGTAAATTGTGCAAAATATTCGAGTTATGTTTTAAAGTATATTGTGGTGTGGCAGTGTGGTGCTGGTTAAGCAGAAGTCTTGACGTTCCTTGGCCGTGTGCTCCAGAGAAAAAGAGGAGCAGAGATTGCCATGCTGTCCTTGTTCTGGATAACTTGTATCAGGCTGAGATACAGCTGGCTGTTAGTGCGGAGCAGGGTGTTACAGGCGGGGAAGGACACCCTTGCTTGGAATCAGATGTCTGGGACTTTGGGAAATGTGTCCGGGAACACACATTCTTGAGAAGTGTCAGGATTATTCTAGAAGCAATTAGCACAAATTGGAAAAGCCTATTTTCTAGTAAAAGCAAGCCCTGTTGCTACTTCTGGAAATAATGAGCTGTTTATTACTGGCACTTTTGCTGGTGCTGGCAGTAATAGTTCTAATGACTTCCAGGGCAAGGCCGGTGTTAGATGGTTCTACTACAGCATGTCCTGATGTCCACAGTTGATTTTGTTTATCGGGTCTTTTTAGTAATTTAAAGTGCTCTGGTGCATTTCATTTCCCAAAATCAGTGACTTAGGCTGGCTCTTCTCTCCTGCTTTACTTATAGTAAAGTTTGTGAAATCTTCATTGACGTATAAAGATTGATGATACTTACATTTTTGTCATTTCAGCTCTAAATCGGTTATCTTGCTACAGTCATGTGAATATGGTAACAGTATCAATAGGCATTTTTAACAATAAAGCAACCATTTACCTGGTTATCCTTTACATGTGTCTTTCAGGAAATATAATCTTAAAATTCACTTGTAATCTGAAACGTGGCAAGAAAGGTGATAACGCAGTGTACCAGCTAACCAGAGGCTGATTGCAAGTTTTCTTGGCCATGGTGTCCAGTAACAAAGCCAGATATGTGAGCAGAACTTTAAGGGAAAAAGAGATTGAGTTTGACAATGTGGCTGGCCTTTAGTGCTTCTAAGAAAAGCAAATAACTGACACGGTTACACTCTTTCTTTAAATTAATACAAAATGATTTCAGTCTTGTTAACATCTCGGTGCTCTCCTATGCACAGATGGCAGTGAAATGAATTGGTGCAGATGGGTATGAGTTCAGGTGTGTATCAGAACTTTTTCTTATGTTCTTCCAGACAAGAACAAAAATTAAAAAGAACTTGTGTAGGAGATGAACTGTGCCATAAATTAGAGCTGTCTCTTTCTTGCATAAATAGCTTGTTGACTTAAAAGATCACAGGCGTGTGTCATTGCTTTGAAAGGACATAAGAAAACTGAGGATGTCTTGACAGTTCCCTGCCTAAGTGTACTGAGGTCTTAAATTCAGGCTTTGAAAAGTTAGCTAAGGAGTTCTACTGGAAAAGCTGCTCCATTGAAGTAACAAAAGCTGGTTTATGCTACTGCATTGTGCTGTTTCAATGCTTGCTCCTTCTTTGACCTTGCGTGTATTCAATTGTGAACTTTTAATGTATGTTTTTTGAGACTTTTCTAATTTAAATACTAGTTTTACATCTCTCTGAACTGTCCCTGGTCTGGAAGTCCATCAGAGATATTTTTGTTACTGAAGTGCTGTGTGAAACAGTTGCTTGAACTGCGCCTGGCAAAGCAATTCTCTCAGTTTATGGGGATGTTAGTGACTTAGGCACTGGTATGTTAATGCTGGCAAAAGGCCTGGTGTGGGCATATGTTGTACCCCCAGAAACATTTTTATTGGTATGGTACACACATTTGTGGTCTAGGGATGGTCAGTTGAATTTCACAGATGTTAAAACTTTTCCTCCTTTGAAAATGGGTCAGAATTGCCATTGTTTGATATATTTTTCTCTGTGAGGGTCCCTCCTTTGCATAGCAGGGTACAGTCACTACTGCTACTGGGATTTCTTCTGTTTACCCAGCTGACCTGTGCACCTTCCTTTTTCTTCAGTGCAGCCTTAGCTGAGAAGGTACTTGCCAATTTTTACTTGCATAAAAGAGAGGATTTTGTTTGCATTGAAAGTTTGGGTATGCATCTTGATGGCTGTGGTACCGGACTTAAAACAGCTGAAGTTTTCTGAGGGATTGTACTTAAAATGCTATTTTTGTGCTTCTTTATGTAACCTTAGTATTTCCCACTAATTCCATGATTCTTTTTCAGCTGAACGAGCTTTGGATACTATGAATTTTGATGTCATCAAAGGCAAACCGGTGCGCATTATGTGGTCCCAGCGTGATCCATCTCTACGCAAAAGTGGCGTTGGAAACATCTTCATCAAAAACTTGGACAAATCAATTGACAACAAAGCTTTGTATGACACTTTTTCTGCTTTTGGAAACATCCTTTCTTGTAAGGTTAGTGACAAACTATGGGTGCATTTAACGATTTGACATTAAAAAAAGAATTCAAATTATGCAGGAAGCATTCCATGATTATTACAACAAAGTTTTCCTCTAATAGGTGGTATGTGATGAAAATGGATCCAAGGGTTATGGATTTGTACATTTTGAGACACAAGAAGCTGCAGAAAGAGCTATTGAAAAAATGAATGGTATGCTGCTTAATGACCGCAAAGTGTAAGTACATAAATATGTCGTTGGAGATCAACAGCCTGAATTCAAGTTACGCTAGACGCATATCTCAAGGCTTACTTAGAAAAGGCAGGATGTTCTGAATACTTCTGGTTCTAAAGAGGATTTAGAATTTTAGCACTAGCAATAGGAGGAGCTGCATTACCTACTTTAAGGCAGAATAAGTTGAAAAAACTTCCTAGAGAAGAAAAAAAGTTTTATCAGTTGCCTTATGAGCCAATGCTCTGATGAAGATTTGGGAAATTCTTTTATGGTGTTACTGATCCCAGGTGAAGTATAGCCCATGGGGTATTCTGAACAATGATTTCTTTATAAATGTTTTCGATAGGTGTGTTCTCCTTTTTTGAGTGAAACTTGGAGCTCTCAAGCTACTCAATCTTGAAGAGTAGTCTGATTATACAAAATGTTTTTACGAGTGTCTGTTAATAGATGCCCAGGGAGCAAGAGTAGGAAACAAAACATAAGGAAGCAATATTTTGAAAACCACAGCTACTCTTATATTGTAGTGAAAAAACAGATTATTAGGTTATTGATTAGCGATAACTAGGCCGGATTGGCGAATGGCTGCCTCGCAGCTGAGTGATCATTATGGCATTTGGAATAGTAATCAGAAATCAGCATTAGTCTTGTGACTTCTGTGTTAGAGGAGTTCCTTGTAGTGCAGGGTGTTCAGTCTCTGTTACGTTTCTGACCTTTAGTGTTCCCAGCCAATTCACAATGGTATTTGACTACAGAGCAAGTTGCACTATTTATTTCTCCATGCCTTTTGAGTGAAGGAAAAAAAAAAACAACTTTGCTTTGACAGAGGTTAGAAAGGTACATAAGGGTGTGAGGGAAGCTAGTTCGTATCCCCTGCTTAAAAGCTAGGTTGGCAAATGGTGACTGATTTCAAGGCTGCCACGTTTTCAGTGTGGCAGAGAGATTATGCTGGTATCTAGAATTTCAGTTTACCTAGCACTCTTTCCCATTGTCCACATCTTCTGATGTCAAAGGCTGTACAAGAACGAACAGTGTTGCCAATAACTTGAAAGCATTTTTGCTCGTAATTGCGATAAGTGCACCGATATGAAAAAGATAGGGAAATTGGTTTTGATAGCTTTATCTTGAATATTTTATCTCAAGAATTTCATGCCTATAATGAATAATGGGAATGATTGAGAATAAAATATGATGCGAGAGGATTAAAGTCATTTTTTAAATCTTGACACGCTTTCTTAATATACCTTTTCTGTTCTCCTGGAACCAGATTTGTTGGAAGGTTTAAATCCCGCAAGGAACGTGAGGCAGAACTTGGAGCCAGAGCAAAGGAATTCACCAATGTTTACATCAAGAATTTTGGAGAAGACATGGATGATGAGAGACTTAAGGAACTCTTTGGCAAGTTTGGTAATGTCTTATGCTTTGAGTTTATATAAATACTGCTGAACTTCAACTTAGTTTGTATCTGTACAGTGCTTTGTAATAGGAGCAATCAGATGGCTGTCCGCAGCTTTATTTAATAAGTTAGCCCTTATTACAGTTTGAATTTGAGCTAGTAATTAATACCCACTACAAAATTTTAAATAACTGGAATAGAATATAATCCTCTGTCAGCTTTCTAATGATCTGAAAATATTGTGTAAATAGTCTCTTTAATGGATTTTGCAAATCTTGAAGTTGCAAATAGAAATGTTTTCTGTTCTATGGATTGATCCTAAGAGTTCACTACAGGATACGTGACAAATGAGTTTCCTGTTGCCTGCAAAGCAGTGAAAAAGCTAACCTTTATTCAGAGTATCTGTGCTTTCCTTATTCAGTTGCATTGTGGTGGCTGACTTAAGAAATCACAAGTAACTTCATCATGAGCAAGCCATTCAGTTCTGTCTTGACCCTTGGTTATGCACAGGGCAGAATTATTGTGGGCGTATATCTAGTAATGTATCTGATGTGTTACTGTTGAAATAGGAAGTGGAAAACTTCCTTTATCCAGTCACAGACCCTTACACTGGTCTATAGGCCATATCTATTGTATCATCAGCCTCCTGGCTTTTATGTTTTTTTCCTCTGTCTTGCTGGATTCCAGTGGATGTCAATGTAAACGGAGACAGAGCCTTGTATATGAGATCCTATAGCAGCCTTAAGTAGCATTCACAGGAAATTACTTTTTACTACTGACATATCTGTGGATGAAATGGTAGCAAATTTAGCTAATAGCTCTTGCAACTGAATTTGGATGGCAGTTTTACAAAGGTTCAGAACTGCTGAGCTGAGATCATTTTGCCAAAGCACATAGAGCTAATAGAAGAGTCTCCTTTCCGGCCTTTAGTACCTATTTCAAAGAGTGGAAGCACTAGCACTTCAAATGTTATTTTTTCCATTAAAAATTACTGAATTCACTTTGAAGTTAAATTCCTATCCCATTATGATTGAAAATGCAATACAAAAGATACTCAGCATGGCAGGCATCAGCCATAAAGGCTACAGTTCAGTATCTGGACAGATCAGCAGTCTTATCCTAATGGGTGGCATTTCCTAGATACTGTTGTTGATGCAGGAATCTTTTGTGGTAAAAAATGAAGAAATGAAATATTAAAATTTCTAAACAATGTTCAAGACATGAAGAGAACATATGCAACATAAAATATTTCATTGACATTTTAGGTCCTGCCTTAAGCGTGAAAGTTATGACTGATGAGAGTGGAAAATCCAAGGGCTTTGGCTTCGTTAGTTTTGAAAGACATGAAGATGCCCAAAAAGTAAGCTTTTTGTACTTCATCTTTGGAATTCTGACTGAAAACCGAACAAGAAGTTTCAGTGAGCACTTAGGAAATTTGTGAATAGATCAGGAGTTCTTATTTGCTCAAGGGCACTGCAAAACCAGATATTTGCTTTCTAAACAACTGGATGTAGTTTCTATTACTTAAAATGCTTTTTTATGAGCAAACTGAGTTTATTTGTCGAGCCTATTAAGATACTCTGAGAAAGCTGTAACTGATGTAGAGATGAGATGTTCTGAATAATGTAAGAACCTGTTGTAGCTGGGCTTAAAGATTTCAGTGAGATTTGGATTTCTTCATGCTGGGCAACACACAAGCACTAAAACTATTACATCTCTGCAAAACACAAATGAATCATTGGATCTAATTTGGTTGCACAAAACACTTGTGCAAGTGCAAGGCAGAAAGGATTGCTTCTTCAGACTTCAGTACTGCGAAGTCAGCAGGAAGGCTATTAATTTTATGAGTACATTTGGCACAGCTTTAAGAAAATAGTCAGCCCTGTGATGTTGCTTTTACCTTGAAGAGTAACTTTGGAACAAGGGTCCTATTAATTTGTGTATGTGTCTATGGCATGCCAGTATGCTGTATGATTTAATTCTTTGGCACCTGGTTGCTTTGTGTCAGTTTACTATGACAGGAAGGACATAGAATCAGGAGGAAAAAAACTCAGCCCAGAAGAGATAAAGGCAACAAATCAAGCTTGCTTTTCAGAAGACAGTTCTGTAATTTGTTTGATTTGTTTGTATCCATGCAAGAGATGGGAACAAGTACTGTCTTAAAAGTATATTTTTCCGTCTTGCATACATTCATAAGTGAATTGCTTCTCTTACAGTAGTCAGATGTGCACATAGGATGTTTTAAATAACATGGAATACAAGTATCTCAATAAATACAAAACACTGCTAACCTCTTGTTTATTACTAAAGGCTGTAGATGAAATGAATGGAAAAGAGCTCAATGGGAAACAAATCTATGTTGGACGGGCTCAGAAAAAAGTGGAAAGACAGACGGAGCTGAAGCGTAAATTTGAGCAAATGAAGCAGGACAGGATCACCAGATACCAGGTTCCCTTTTAATTCAAGAGAACTAACTTCATTTTTGTATTTATGTAGGTCATGTGCTTTCAAAACTAACTTGACTTTTTATTTTCTTAGGGTGTAAACCTTTACGTGAAAAATCTCGATGATGGAATTGATGATGAACGTCTTCGAAAAGAATTCTCCCCATTTGGTACAATCACTAGTGCGAAGGTAAAACTTACAGATTGGACTTGTGCTTTAATTGATGAGTGGAGAGGGAGGAATGAGAAATGTGACCCAGTCACCTGTCGTTGTTAATATTGTTATACACTCATGAATACCCATTTTCTTTATTTTTACATATTTCAGGTTAAACACATCATACCTTTCTTGACATAAATTGTGTATTGACATTACTGAAAAAAAATTTTATATTTTAGTGCATTTGTGTGCTCAGTTTTACCTCACTGAGGTTTTTATCTTTAGTGTATTCACTAAAGAATTAGCTCGTCATTAAATTACATTCATTTTTATAAGTCCATTCAGTAAAACAAACCTGTGGTCTCACTTGCATAATAAGCTGAAAAAAGGAGCTTGTGTAAGTTGAATAGGACCAGATGTGACATTTTCTTGTCTTATTGACAGGTCATGATGGAAGGTGGACGCAGCAAAGGATTTGGGTTTGTCTGCTTTTCGTCACCAGAAGAAGCCACCAAAGCTGTCACAGAGATGAATGGTAGAATTGTGGCTACTAAACCATTATATGTAGCTCTAGCCCAGCGTAAAGAAGAGCGCCAAGCTCATCTCACCAACCAGTATATGCAGAGAATGGCAAGTGTAAGAGCAGTCCCTAACCCAGTAATCAACCCCTACCAACCAGCACCTCCTTCAGGTTACTTCATGGCAGCTATCCCACAGGTAAGTATAAAGCTGAGTAACTGAATGCTTAGTACTATATATATAATTTGTTTAGATTTAAAAGTAAATAGAACAGTTAGCATTTATTCAGAATTTCAGCATTGTAATTTCGTAGCAGAAAGGTGAGTCATTGCTCAGCCCTCTGAAGATAGCAGGGTAACATAATGTTTTTTCATCTGACAGACTCAGAACCGTGCTGCATACTATCCTACTAATCAACTTGCTCAACTTGCTAGACCTAGTCCTCGCTGGACTGCTCAGGGTGCCAGACCTCATCGTAAGTCTCTTCTTTGCTTTTCCAACAATGGCAATCAACTCAATAAGCCTTTACCTTTGAAATTTTAAATATGTTTTTGTGGAACCACAGTATGAGTCTTTGCTATGGTATTACTTCTGAACTCTTCTCACCATTTGCTGTTTCGGTGTGTAACGTAACATGTCTTTCCTAAAACACAGCATTCCAAAACATGCCTGGTGCTATCCGCCCGGCAGCTCCCAGACCACCATTTAGTACCATGAGACCGGCTTCTTCACAAGTACCACGAGTCATGTCAACACAACGTGTTGGTGAGTTTCACTTCTAATAACTTCTAAGTATAAAACCCCTTTTAGTTTTGTTGATTCAGAATCTCTCAAACATTCATAAGTTCTTTTCTAGCTCTTACTAGATTGGTAAGCTGGTCTCTCCTGTTGGTAGTTGTGTAGAATATTATCCCAGCAAAGACTGAAAAACAGTTTTCTGCTGTGGTCCCATCTCTTATTTCCTTTAGCGTGCGTTTCAGTAGTGCTATATGTCAGTTTCTGCCATTTCTAAGCATCGGGGTGACAATTGCATCTGCTTTTTACGTGTGAAAATTTTGAGATGACACAATTTAGCTCTTACCGTTGAGTAGCAGAACTATCATGTGTCCAGAACCTGCATGTCACTGAATGAACCAGATCTAATTGTGTTGGAGTCTTAACTCTCTGATAACATCCAAAGCAGTGGGTTTCTTTAGCCATATATTTCATGAAGGTGTCTTTTTTAGGATTGCTATTGACAGCATGCACTCAGGAAATCAAGCGTCCTGTGAGGTTAGAATGAAATTAAATCAATACTTAACCAAAAGTGAATGTTTTCTTGCATATCTTTAAATAGCACATAGGGAAAAGCAACTCGTTAGTGATTATGGCTATGAAGTGACAACCAGTAAACTTCTAGCTTTGAAGCTTCGATGTGACACTTCTGCTGAGATGAATCGATAACACAGTACCTGAATTAGGTGTTCCTTTTTGATTAACTTTTGTACAGTGCATGCTGAATTAAAGATGGAATTATTCACCAACAGAATTGTTGTCTTTTCAGCTAATACATCAACACAAACAATGGGTCCACGTCCTGCAGCAGCAGCTACTGCAGCTACTCCTGCTGTACGCACAGTACCACAGTACAAATATGCTGCAGGTGTTCGCAATCCTCAGCAGCATCTTAATACACAGCCACAGGTTGCTATGCAGCAGGTATGTAATTTTAGGAACTGGTCATGCTTTTGCTGGGTTTTCTGCAGATTAAGGATGGAAAATGTGTATGATTAAGAGTTTCTTTTGTTTATCTAGAATTTAGACTTTGCGTTATGGCACCAGTAGAGTTTGGGGTTTTAAGTATGTTTCAAGTTCATCTGGGATGGGATGCGATCCTGTGTTACTTTATATTTTCCAGTTTGATACCTTAACCTGAATTTTCCTTGTGATTGCTCCACAATGGAATGGTTGATGCTTATCTCCAGCATCGCTCAGTCCGAACCAGCTTTGTTTGATTAAATTGACTTGGATGTAATGTATTCCAGGTTTCTGACAGTGTAGGCATTGTTTATGCTGAGTTGTGTAACACTGGATATTTGAAGCTGCAACTAATTATAAGCTAGAATTTAATCTCTAAATGGTGTAAAATTAATTTGCAGCCTGCTGTCCATGTGCAAGGTCAGGAACCCTTGACTGCTTCCATGTTGGCTTCTGCCCCTCCACAAGAACAAAAGCAGATGTTAGGTATGTACATGGTATCTTTATGACTTGTAGCAGAAGCATGCTGAGTACTCTACTACTAATCTTAAAATACAGAATAAATGGTTTTCAGGTTGGAACGAGGAGACTTGTGTTGCTCTTTTTCCTCCAATCTAGGCTGTCCTCATCATATAAGATTTCTCACTCCAGATAACATTTTTTCTCTCTAGGTGAACGTCTATTTCCTCTTATTCAAAGCATGCACCCTACTCTGGCGGGTAAGATTACTGGTATGCTGTTGGAGATTGACAACTCTGAACTCCTTCATATGCTCGAGTCTCCTGAGTCTCTTCGTTCGAAGGTAGGTGGACTTTTGCCTTGTGATTTTCACGCTGATTTAACAGGTATTTATGCTGGCACAGTAGAGTAGGCGAAGTGCAAAAGTGGCCCAGAATGTGAACTTCTAATATCTTCTTTTGGTGAGTAGTAGTCATTTAAGCTAGCATGAACTGAGACTATGATGTTATTCTTTTCTTCTTGATGATGCAGGAATTGTTTGTATGTATAATTCAAACCAGTTTGTTAACTTAAACAGAAATAAGCTTCCCTTTATTAATTTTTGATGTTTTTTTACTTACCAGGTTGATGAAGCTGTAGCCGTACTACAAGCCCACCAAGCTAAAGAAGCTGCTCAAAAGGCAGTTAATAACCCTACTGGGGTTCCAAGTGTTTAATAAGTAAGTTTTTTGAGTAATGTAGTGTTGTAGGTTAATGAGGGCAGTAGTACCTAGTCCATGGCAGAGACCTTCTGTCATTTACAGCCACAGAAAGCAGCAGCAGCTGTGGTTGCAGTTGTAAAATAGTTTTGTGTTCCATTCTGTTCAGTTCAGCAGCTCTTGTTTAGCAAATGCTGCTGGCACTTCATCTCGTGTATTTAGCGAGAATGGGAGCATTGTTTTCTAACAGCATATTTAGCTGGTGCATGCCTGCAAAAAAATGAGCAGTTCTGTCAGACACTACTATTTGTACTGTAGTTCAGGAAGAACTTGAGTACATTGTGGAAGTAAGCTTAAAATGATGCTTAGTCCTATTTTCTTTATGTATGGAATAGCCTATTTACACGATAATTCATTTACATATGCCAGAATTTAAAATCACAGTAATTAAAAACTAAATTACAAATTTTCTTGATTTTACGTTTTAGTCAGTTTAGCTTTAATGCTAATTACAATGTTCTCTTGGTTATCTTCTGGGAGGCTAGTATCTGAATCTTGCATGACAGGAAGAAGCAAAAGGTGCTATTCCTACAGTTTCAAAAGGGGAAGAATGTTGAGTTGAGGATGACGTAGGAGTGTATGCCCTATCTACTCTGGTTGGGCTTTGCATGCATGTGAACTTCTCATGTTTATAGCTAGTGGTAGAAAAGGCCTGCTTTTAAATTTGATTACTTAGCCTTCATTTTTCATGGTGGTCTCCTTTCTGCAGGCATGAGATAGCCTTCTGGAGGCAGAATGAGTCATGCTTTTCCATGTTTTTTGGTTTTTTTTGCTAGTGATACTTTCACATTGGAGATAACAAGTGCTGAACAGTTGTCTATGCTGAACTAAGAATGTTACTGCTTGTGCTCTATGATGTTTTATGGAATTTGAAAGTACTGTTACTAATTGTTAGAGCTTTTGGTATGCTGGCCTTAAAGATGACCTGCAATCAAATTGTTACAGTAACAATGGATTGTGCCTAGTCCAAGGCCAGGCTGTGCAGCGTGCTGTTCAGTTGTAGACTCTTTTATCTTAACCAAGCATCACAGACTTGAGACGCTTTATTTCAGTATCTCTAAAAATTGGGGCACCTACCTCTCTGATGCAGTGCTTGTAAAGAACATTGGTGTGACTTATACTCTGAAAGCCCATAGTATTTTCAGGTATGCAGTTGCAGAAAGCATGTCAGAAAGGAAGGGGCTGCTTTGATTTCAAATCCTCCTAACAGCACTGTTTTTGTTTACAGAAAGATCCGGGAACTACAATCTAGAACTTCGCTTCACCGAAGAAAAAAAAAATTTAAACATGGAAAAACTATTAAATATTGAGAAAAACATTGCAAAATATAAAATGAATAAAAAAAGGAAAGGAAACTTTGAAGTCAATGTACAGAGCAATGCCGGGGCTAGTAAAACAAGTGCTAGTCCTAGATTACTTATTGATTTAAAATTAAAAAAAAATAGTAAAATAAAAAATACAAATTAATGTTTTATAAACCCGGGGGAAAAGAATTTTCAGCACAGTACAAAAATTTAAAGCATTCCTTTCTTTAATTTTGTAATTCTTTACTGTGGAAAAGCTCAGAATATCACCACTGTTTTAGTTGACAGTGGGAATTGATAGCTGAGCAAAGAAACGTAATTTGGATTATAAAATTCTTCGTTTAATAAAAATTCCTTAAACACTGATTTAATTGTCATGGTTTTTTGTACGTTGTAATTCTGACAAGGCCTTTCAGAATACCAAGTTAGAATCCAGCTTTTTTGTAGCAGAGTGTTACAGCTACCTGTTACTGAAAATATAAGCTTAAGCATTAAACAAAAAGAATAGCTAGATCCACACCTGGGCTTTAAAATTCCTAATAGCACGCTGTCTGGGCTCTTGTCAGTGTCTGATTAGAAATAGTCCTTTAAATACTACACTTTGGTTGGTATGAAATGTCATTATAGAAGGTTTGTGATAGGATTCTGTAGCACACCACAATCCCATGTGGCACTTGCACACTCTGTTCTTACAATGTTTGGAGGAAGGAGCAGTCTCCATATAGGTCAGCTGCTATTCCTTTGGAGTTAACCCCGAACCTGCAAATGAACTTCACTGTGTCTGAGGTGGAAGTAGAGCAGTATGGATAGAGGTGAATGAGCGAGAATTGTCTGCAACAGTGTTGTATTTAAAGAATACAATTTCTGTAGAATTGCAGGCAGGGAGGTTAATGAGCTGTTGATAGAAGGCTATCTGAAATCTGTTTTCTGGAGGAGGATGTCAATGTTTTCTGGACCTCTTGCTGCAATCAGAGGACTGTAGTATGCTTTCTGAAATGCCCTTCTCACCCCTAAAAATAATTAGCAAGAGTTGGACTTTATTTCTTCCCCTTTTGCAGAGAACTTCAGAAAGAATTTTTCTTTTCACTGAATCAATTTGAGAAGTAAGCCAGCATAGAGAGGTGGTCTGGCACAAATGAATCCTCTATCCCCCCACATCACAAAAAATACGGTAGGGTGAGCTTGTACAGTTCTGATATTTAGCCCCCTCCTGATGGAGGCAGATTGGTCACCCTTTAGTTTCCAGTCTTGCTGAGTTGTGTGACTGCATTTAAGGATTTCTGAAAGTTGATGGTAAATTCCAAAATGCCCCAATGGAGACCATTCAAGCAAGATGTATCAATGGGTAACAAATTGAATGTACAACCTTAGTGTTCTTATTATTGACATTATGTAAAAGCTTTGGAGAGAGTTTTAAAAACTAAAATTTTTAGCACCATAGTAGAAATGTGAAAGAATTGAAGATGGAGACCAGTCTATGCCAGGAGTGTTGGGGCCCTAGAAGGAAACTTGAGAGCCTGCCTCTTACCTGGGGAAATAAGAACTGAGGTGTAACGGGCTTTCACTGAGTCTGCTGGAGTTGAACTATTTTTTTGCATTTTAAACAATGTGCAAGTTATTTAAACTCTCATGGGGAGACAGAGAAAGGAGGGAAAGAGAAGTTGTTCCAGCTTTGTACTGGAAGGCTTTTGTGGGTGTGTCAAGCAGTAGCATCTGCACCAGCCTGAAATACCAGGTACTGTTTGTGACAGAAGAAAATAGAGAATGGGGCAGTTCTGCAGGGGTTATCGTGAAGGCTTAAGGAAATGAAACTTTCATTTTTTCTTCTACCATAGGTTTTTTTTTTTTCCTACTCCTGATTACTTTCTCGCTGTATATCAGACATGTAATCAGACTATTTGATAAGTATTTTTTTTGTTTTAGAGATGGCATTAGTGTCTCTATCAGTGTATCTTTTGAGTATCACTACTGCATTTAAACAATTCACCATACAGAAAAATCCATTTATTTAGTGGCGGTTGCTCTGGGTTAGACAGTGTAATTGGCAGTCACTTATGCTACATTCTCTCATAGCATGTGTCACAGGCTTACACTGATCCTTTACAGCCATGCAACTGCTCAGTGCTAAGCTGATTTTTCTGAGTCTTCCAGTATTTCGCTCCTTCCCCATCTTCCATTCTCTAACCAGAGTGAACACTTCAGAATTCAACAGTGGCCAAAAGCCTGCTCTTCAAATGAATGGTGATTTGAATGAATGAATGGTACTGTATTCCACCATCAGCTTTCCCATGCAGAATGTGTTTTTATGTGCAACTCAAAGTTTGGTGCAGAGGTAATTTGGATGTGTGCATTCTGCCCTACGGAAGTCTAGGAAATGGGATTTTTATTCCACTAATGCTAGGAATGATTTTACCTTCTGCTGCAGTAGTTCAAACCGTGTTACTGCACGAGTGAACTCTGGCAGCTCCCCATGTCAAGAATGGGCCCTTGAAATGCAGTTTGAGGTTAGAAATGCCACCTCAGCAGGCAGCTCTGGGCTGAATTTACTGAAACTGAAGGCTGCTCTCAAAAAGATCTCTGTTCTTATCTTGGTTTCCTTTTTATGATACCAATGGACACTGAACTAAATTGGCCAGTTTCCCTTTTCCCCCCTCCCATTTTCTTTTTAATCAGCTTGTCCTTTCCTTACAAAGGGAGATGCCATACCTTAAGTACTATTGTATCAATTAGCATCATGGCAAGTGATACGCATCACACCTTTGCATTGAATAGCCATGGGAAATATATGAATTCTGGCTCAGAAATGCTGCAGGTGTTTGACCAAGTCTCAGGACCATCAAGCCAACTTGGAAAGGATCTGCAACTCTGGTGCTAGCAAAAGGGGTCTGTCTGTATACTGGGCCTGTGTTCATGTCAAGACTTGAGGCCTGGGGGAATCCTTCTTATGCATTACTCCCATGGGAACCAATTTGCATTTGGGAGCCTGTTTCTTCTGAGCCATGACTGTTACTCACTTGCTGCCTTGCTTCTTTACAGATTTTTCTCTGTAACAGAAAGAAGAGCATACAAAAAATAAAAATAGACAACCAAGGGTATGATTCCTCGATGAGGCAGGCAGAGACTTCAGCAAGGCAGCCGTGTAACTGCCATCACTTAGGCAACTGTGGGTCTGTGCAGTGAAACTATTTCTATAAAGGAACGCTTGTAGTCCCCCTTACTTTCTGTAGGATGTGGTTAATAATGGCAGATATTAGGTGTCTCCAAATGAAAATGCAGCTGGCAGCATTACAAATCCTTAGAATACAAGAGTTGAATACAAATTTGAAATAAATGTTTTTGGCTATGCTGAGACCACAAGGTGTGAATGTAGTTGCAATGCCCTTTGAAGTAGTTGGGCAACAAGAACAAAGAAAATATTTTCCAAAAATAAAATAATTTGAAACATTTCTTAGCTTTCTCACTCGTTGAATTAAGGTTGAATGTAATTATTAAGGGGAAAAAAAACAGCTACAATCCAACATAATGGGCCTGTTGCACATTATGTACTAAGAGCAGAATGTCTCTGTGCCAAAGAGTCTCCTGTTCCCCACGTAATCTGCTAAAGAAACATCCCGAACCAAGTCGTGTTCCAGCTGGCTATTGCTGCCTGGAGATGCTCTTTTGATAGCCCTGAGCGGCCATTCCATGTGATGTCTGAGCACTCTGAAGTAAAAAATGCTGCCCTGGGCAGGTTAGTTTGTTGTGTCACACTGCATCAACAAGGACCTTGTGTCGTGCATGGTCCTGGTTAAACCTGAAGTCAGTAGATGAGGTAAAATAGGCATTACAGTATCAAGTGTGCTTCAAATGTGTTGTATTGACTGGTACAAGTAGAAGCTTGCTTAATTCTGTTCCTTGCCTCTGTTAGATTTGCCACTTTGGTTTCCCCTCCCATGGTTTTCCAGGTAAGAACCAGATTCCTGCAGATGGGAAGTGACCACCAGCCTAGAACAACAGCTGAAGTGGAAAGCTCCTGTCTGTGGTCTGGAGCATAGATCTTCCCTCTGCCGATACTTCGCGTATTTTCCACCAAACCCTTCACAAAGACCCCTTTCCTCACAGGTGCAGTTGTGGCTTTCTGAAGCAGCCTATGAGTGAAGATGCATGCAGGAGCCTTGCCCAGGAGGGGATGGAAAGCTGTTCTGGAGCTCACAAGGTGTGGGTGTCCCACCTCCAGGCCCAGCAGTGGCTGTGGCACCAGGAGCTGCAGAGCTGGCTCTCAGAGGGCTTTGCGTGGGCACTCCAGAAGTTGTCAGACCGGTTGTGTTTGGCTGTAGAGATGAAAGAGGAAAACAAGTCATCAAACACGTTGCACAATGTTATTTTACTTACTCTTTGTTGCTTTGTTTTGTTTTTCTAGAATTCCCACATTTTGTTCTACTTTGAAAAATGTGTACAAACCTTGTTCTACTGAGAATGAGTTTTCCTCAGGTCATGGTATGAGTCACAGCCTTTCCAAAAGATATTGTTCTCTCTTGCAAAGAGCCTTGTGGTGAGGCCATCTCAGCAACAGTTTGTTTGCAGGAATAAGATTTCATCTGTGTTATATCCATATTGAGTAACTCATCTGCATCTCCAGAAGCACAACTTGGGTAAATCCACAGACAGCAACTGGTGAGCCCAGGGGTGCCCCCAGAAGGCTGGAGCTCAGCTCGAGCATTGCCCGGGCCAAGGGGTGAGGCTGTGGTGAAACAGGTTAACCAAGCCCAGCATTCTGAGTTGCACCAGCATGGCCCAGGGACTGTGGGCAGCAGGAAGCTCCCTGTGGTTCCAGCTAGCTGAAGGTGATTGTTCCTGGGTGAATCTGCACATCTTTGTCTGGTTTGTTCCTAACCAACTAGCTTCTGTCCCATTCCCCTCCATTCTCCCTCTGGCTTTGTCAAGACAGGGAAGGACAGCATGTGACGCTGAGCTCTCCTGTGGGAGCCCAACCTCCCCAGCCTTTGGCAGATCTTGGCTCCTGGTGAGCCCCCACCAGCTCTCCTACCAGTCTGCTCCATGCTGCCATCCTCCCTGAGCAGCCTTAATTCACGTCCATAACTCCATTTTAGGGCCCCGCTTGATAAACACTCATGCTGGCACTGGGTTCAATGGATGCTCTTCTCTTTCCAGCCCCCTTCCCTCCCAAATGCATTCATGGGACCTCGTGGCAGCTGAGCAGGTTTGCCAGCAGTGGGGATCAGTCTGTCTCCCTGAGACCCTTGTGCCTGTGAGTGGCTGTGTGGGAATGGCTGGAAGGCCATCAGGAAGGTGTGGGGCTGGTTGCAGGGCTGCCGCTGGAAGCAGTGTGCACTGGAGCATGCTTGTCTGGCTCTGTTTCTTTTCCCCATGGGAGCTCTGACAGTGGTATTTCGTTTTGGTTCATGGAGCATTTTGGATAATGTTTTTCAGTACGCCAATTTTTCCTTTGTTTCTTCTTTAAGGCTTACTGCTTTTTGCTCAAGGTTCTCGCTTCGTTGGTATTCTCAGCAAAATCTCCCCCTTCTCTGCATCTCCTGTGCTGATGGTTTACCTTGTTATGCACTTCACAACTCATTGGCAGGTTTTCGTTTTTAATTCCTTCCTTCCTGCTGCTGTGCCCTGTTCTGCTCATTTTGGTTGAGATGCTCAGTTAAGGTGGAACAATACACATGTACATGAAGCTTTACTCCAGGATATATGTTCCAGGCAATTCCTGCCGCGAGGCTTCGTGGATGCGACATGATGTTCCATGATGGAAGCAGATAAGCTTTCCTTGTGGACAGATGTTTGCATACTTATACCTGACAGTATTTCCCCAGTGCTTCTCTGAAGGGTTTGCTTCCATGTGTGCTGCTCTACTTACACCTCTCATCTTCAGCGTGGTGATTCCTAAAGCACTGCTGTTCCGCTGCCAGGAGTTCCTCTCCTCAACTGATGCTAACTCATAATACATCCCTGGCAGCGGGGTGGGAGCTTGATGATCGTTGAGGTGCCTTCCAGCCCAAGCCATTCTGTGATTCTATGGTTCTGTGATTTTTTTCTCCCTGGTGCAGTGGCTTACCTGTCCCTTTTTTCTCACTATGCTTTCTCCTCCTCTCTTGCAATACATACTGTGAATGCTTCTGTGCAGCATTCCCATACTCTGCTCCTTGCTGTCTCCCAGTGCAGTTTGCCCAAGGACTGCAGGAAGGGAGCAACTGTTCAGCAGAGCAGAGCACACAAGGCTTTGGATACACTACTGCACGGAGAGGTGCATGTGTGTGCACTCTGGGTCATGCTCCCTTACCCCAGGTCCTTTACTGCCAAACGGCAGGCACAGCACTAAACTGAGTACCCAATGGTAAAGGCAGATAGGGAGGAGAGAATGAGCTGGAACAATATTCCCAAAGAGATCCAGCTGAGGAGGGCAAGTGTAGGCTATGCAGGCAGAAATACTGAGTAGAGCAGTGCATTACAGTGGGTTGTCAGAAAGCTTCAGTTCTGTCTGGGGTGGAAAGCAGGGACAGGGAGGTGATTGTCCCCCTCTACTCTGCTGTTGTGAGGTCCCATCTGGAGTACTGTGTTCAGGTCTGGAGCCCCCAGTACAAGAAAGACAGAGAGCTGTTGGAGAGGGTCCACAGGAGGGCCACAAAGATGATCAAGGGACTGGAGCACCTCCCCTACGAAGACAGGCTGAGGGAGCTGGGCTTGTTCAGCCTGGAGAAAAGAAGGCTGCGGGGTGACCTCATTGCAGCCTTTCAGTATCTAAAGGGAGCCTACAAACAGGAGGGGAATCAACTCTTTGAAAGGGTAGAGAACAGCAGGACAAGGAGAAATGGTTTTAAGTTGAGGGAGGGGAGATTGAGGTTGGATGTCAGGGGAAGTTCTTTACTATGAGAGTGGTGAGGTGCTGGAACAGGCTGCCCAGAGAGGTTGTGGATGCCCCGTCCCTGGAGGTGTTCAAGGTCAGATTGGATGGGGCCCTGGGCAGCCTGGTCTAGCATTAAATGAGGAGGTTGGTGGCCCTGCATGTGGCAGGGGGGTTGGAGATTCATGATCCTTGAGATCCCTTCCAACCCTGGCCATTCTGTCCGAGGATTATGTCCCTCACCTCATGTGGATCTGGGGCCTTACCTTGTGCATGGGTAGCTCTGCCATCCCCACTTTGGCCTCTTGTTTCAGGAGCTGGAGCATCTAGCTATGGGAAAACCAGGTTTCTTTCCCTCTGTCTGAAAGTTTATTAAATATTAGTGTTCATATTAAATATTAGTGGTAGGAAGGCCAGGAGGAGAGCCAGGCTGCCTTTGCCAGGACAGATGTGATCCCTGTCAGGCAGCCATCCATGCTGAACTAAGGCCTACACAGCCATCCTCTGCAAATGGCTGGGATGTGTTCAGCAGTACTGACAGTGTCAGGCAGGTGTGTGGACTTTGATTGCTTGGACAGCTTCTGCATATACATATTTATGTTTTTGGATAAAATACGTTTAAACATTTTTAATTTTAGAATAGTGTATCTTTTTTTAATTATTATTATGAATTAATTTGATAACTGGGCCATGTCCAGAGCCCTGTTTGCTCTGTATACAATCCGCATGTCATAGTTCTACACTTACAATTTTACTCTGTTTTTTCAGGTTAGCAGTTTTCTTAAAAGTGCTCAGTCTGATACTGGCATTAGCACACCATGATGGAGTGTGATTATGGGTGAAATAGCTCATCCAGACAAGATCCAACCAAAAAAGCAAACCTGTAGAATCAGGTTAAGTAGGAGGTGAATTAAGAATTTTAGATGTCAGAGAAGTTTGGATGTCAGAAGGAAGTTCCTTACAGAGAGAGTGGTGAGGTGGCTGGCACAGGCTGCCTAGACAGGTTGTGGATGCTCCATCCCCAGAGATGTTCAAGACCAGGTTGGGTGGGACCCTGGGCAGCCTGGTCTAGTACCAGATTTAGAGGTTGGTGGCCCTGCCTGTGGTGGGGGGGTTGGAACTTTGTGATCCTTGGGATTCCTTCCAAACCAAGCCATTGTATTTTATGATTCATTCTAAATGAAAAATTGATGATGCTTCCTTCTGAGGAGGGGAATATTTATTGCAAAAAGGTGAAAGCGAAACAGCACCAACTACAGTGTGTGTGTTTTGGGGGAGATCAGCTCTGAAAGCTAATGAATGTTTCCAGCTGACCTCACCGCATTTGTTGTATTTTATAATGTGCACGGAAAATAAGCAAAGCTCATCCTTGTCTTGAGATAATTTGCTTGACCAAAGTATTAAAAGCTTAGAATAGGCTAGTCAACTACAGTCACAGTAAAATCCAGCATCCTCGAGAGTTTTGTGCATTTTGGTTTAAAAAATACAATAAAGAGAATTATGCTTGGTGCAAACTTGCTAGACTCCTTAAAACCACAGATTGGGAAATACAGCAGGCTTTATGCCTCCAAGTGACTGACTGCTGCCCAAACTTGTATGCGAACAGTCTCATGTTAGAGTAAGATACTGTAATTGAGGTTTTGTAGTCCATTCAGGTCTCTGTATAACTGAGGTAGGATTTGTGCAGAGACATTATACACTTCTTAGCTAGCTAACGTAGCTGGAGGAAGAGTCAAGCTTACAAAGTTCCTGAAAAATTCCTTTTTTTTTGTTTCTGTTCTTTGTTGTTTGTCTTCGACAGTACTACATGATCTGATAGAACACATGATCTTTCATTAACAAAATAGTAAAAAGCCTCTGAGATAGCACAACTTCAGGCCAGAAGTCACCAACCTTTTAAGATTTTAATCTGCAGTTCTCTGCTGAAGAAATCCTATATAAACGTTCTGGGAAGAGAAGACATCTGTAACCACGTCTTTGTCCATGAGGTCCTTTAGACCTAGTGGATGAGGTTAGTACAATGCTAATTTTCTGACCTGAAGTGGGGAACTCCAAAGTGGTAAGACCAAAACTGTGAATCCATCAACAGACTGCCTTGGGTTTGCCTTCTGGGGCCACCCAGCAAAGGCCATAGCTTTGCCTTTGCTGTGGGCCCTGAGGGCCACCAGGGAGGTGCTATGTGGGTATCTGCACTAGCTTGGTGCATCTCTCTGTCAAAACATCAAAAGTTTCATGGAAACTATGAGTGCTTCTTCACTGATGCAGAATGTCCCTTTGTCTATTTTGCAGCTGAGGTGGCTTTTCAGGAGTGCTGTGCCTGCTTTCCCTACAAAGTTTTACCTGGCAATGACCAAGTCAATGGCAAATGAGAGATGGGCTCGGCTGGAGCAGCACTTGCAGAACAGTAAGCCTGGCTGTAACAATCTGACTAAGGCTTAAGCTTTGGAGTATTTCCACAGCTGGGGCTGTCAACTGCTTTACCTCTTACCCTATAATGAGCAAGGATATGCTTAACAGACTGGAGATGAGCATTATAAGCCTGTCCTGCCTAGTGATTCACTGGCTCCAGAATAGCAGCACATTATATTTCTCTTATTTCTTAACTGACTGCCTTTATGCAGCTTTCCCAAATATAAGGGAGCAATTTTACACTTAGCTTAAGCCAATTTGTTCTCCCAGAGGTAGACCATGGTGTCTCTTTTTCTTTTGGATTAGCGATGTGAGCCTGCTGATTGCAGCCACCAGGGCTGGCATGGGCTCAGGTGTGATAACTCGTGGCTGCTGGCAGGAAAAAGGGAGAAGCAAAGAGAAGACAGGCACTTGGCCTGGTAGAAATGTAATGTGGAAGTTGTGGAAGTGGGCTATGAGTAAACTTCTTCCCTTCAAGAGCTTCCAGACAGAGCTGTGAGAACTGAAAATCACAAGATAAGAGTTTGCAGGTAAAATTAAATGTCAAGTGTAGTGGGATGAGTTGCATTGCTGGCATCCTGCAGGCCTGGCTTATATCTCATGAATTTCACAAAAGCCGATATATAAAGAACCATTCTGACTAAACACTTTCCCCAACCCTCCAAAAAATTGTGGTGATGGTGGAAGGTGAGTTTAGAATGGTTTTATAGTCTCTGGCATCAAAGAGTTTGTGCCAAGATTCACAAAGCAAACTCAAAATTAATCTTTAAAATCTTACTATGAGAAGAACTTATTCTACTTCTTTTTTTTTTCCTTTCTTTGAGTATATCTTGCACTGTTCATTGCTTCACAGTGATTTGACAATGAACTAGTCAAGCTAGCTGTGCAGAAACCAAAGGGCAAGTAAGGTAGCACTGAAGGTTTAGGCAGTAGCCATATCATTCACATCTCATTTTTTTCAACATTGACCAAGTTCATCCTCTTTTGGTAAGGTCTGGTTTCTTCATTTTCCCCTTTAACTCATGTTTTTCAGTTACTTTGGATACAAACATCATAACAGAGATATCTTCACAGAATTCTTCTGAAATCTACAGCAGGTAAGTTTTGAGGTTTTCAACCAAATAATTTCTTACATGGAAGAGTGGAAAAGTTATCCTACCTCCTGAGTTAAAGGCTTCCTTTGCTATCTTCCTTTCCTTATGTTCTTAGCATATCTTACTTACTTGTAAAGCAGCAACTTCTGATGGCGGGGTGCTCTCTGTGAAGCCTAAGTGGCAATAAAAAGGGATCAGTGTTGATTTATCCATGTACAAACTTGTTTCTCACGTGGAAAAAAAAAAAAAAAACCTGTTTGCTTTGTTTTCATGTCCTGTGGCATATCTGATAGATCTTTCGCCTCTAAACAGTTCCCAGAAAAGTCTTTGTGAGAGTTCAATAGAAGGATTACATCCACTCTTGGATTTTGCAACTGTAAATGCTTTTTCGTTGTGTCAGTACTTTATCCTGATAAGTGTATTGATGACTGATGCGAAAATGTCAGCTTCTCTTATCTTGTAACTGTAGTGATGGGCACAGTCTGGCATGTATTTGGGTTGTTGCAGCCTGGATGGCTTTTGAAATCCACTTTAATTTGACCCATGACATGTACAATTCTTTGACAGGGATGGGGAGCTGGAAGGAAAGATCAGGAGAAAGGGAGAGAGAATAACCACTAAATTCTGTGAGCATACGTACTCCCTGCTGTAATCCCAACTTTGTTATAAATGTAAAATCGGAAGACAAAGTAGTGACTCCTGAATGACCTTTAGATGTATTTATCTGATTTTGCAAATAGAGCTTCCCACCATCTGGGCTACCTGGACTCAGACTTCAGCCAGACAGGTCATGAATTCAGCTAGCGAGGTGTGGAGCAGAAAGCAACGAGCCTATGAAGAAATAGGATATTTATCTTCTGCTCTGTCCTGGCCTAGTGTGGCTCCTGGACTTTCTGTTGGCTTGAAGCCCAGCTAGCTCTTACTGTGCCTGACCACTGCAAGATGCCATGGCTGTTCCTTTCTCCCATCTCCATGCACTGTTGTGGTTTTTGTGAGGTTGGCTTGGTGCTGGAGCAGATGGGCACTGCACAACTCCAGCAGTGCTTTCAGGAAAGGGATGCTGATGAAGCTTTCTAGGAAGTGCCTGGTGTGCTGCTATACCTTCATTTTCAGTGAATTACTCTGGTAAGAGAGGAAGTTTTGAAGGACCAGATAACAGTTTTGTGACTGAAGACCTCTTCACTTGCTGTGAGTGAGGTGTGGGAGGAGATTCCAGGAAGATTGTAGAAAATGTTGTAAAGTAATAGTCCTAGCAAATTCTAAGAAGGTTTTTCCCTTTATACCTGGTAAACAAACTGCATCTTTTTATTTATGATCCCTTAAATTCAGATGTACTAAAGTGCTCAAGACAGCAGATGAAAAACCTCTTTTGAGTGAGGATTTCTTTATTGAGAACTCTCTTCAGTTCCAATCCAATGTCTGTTACTGCCTGAAAGGTCACTCCCAGTAATTCCGTTGAGTCTTAATTAGTCTTGATTAAACAGGTCTGCTAAAGAAACTGCAGGAATGCTTGCAGTTTTCCCTCAAACACCACAAATTGACTTTTCTGACAAAGATCTGGCAGGAAAAAAGTTTTGAAAACATGCATTGGCAGCATTTAAAGATGATTTTTGGCATGACAGTATTGTGGATTTCTTTTAATGTACCATCAGAAATGAGGTTGTACATTTCGGTGTATTTCTTCACTGTAGACCCTTTTGGTAAAGAGAGGTGACTCTTGATTAGTGCAAGGGCAGTACTCACTTGATTACAGTTAGGTAAGTGTACGTGTTCTTATTAAAGGAAGCGATGACTGCAGTGCCAAAGCAGTCAGATATTCAGCAGAGTTCAAGGCAGGCACTGAATTATACCCTAAAGATTAGCGTGAGCTCAGCACGTTCTCGAGCTGTAAAATTAATTCAAATTTCTGTCCCACTGTACAATGGATTTCCTTACACATTTAAGCTTCCTGCTTGGCAAAGACAGTAGTTCTCCAGCTTTTTTAGTTTACAACTTCAGCTTATAATGGTTGTGCTTGCACAAATTTCTGCTTCATAACAAAAGTAGCAGAAGTGCTTTGTGTCTTTTTTCATTATAGCAAAGAATAAACTCCTGAGAGAGATCAAATAGCTGTGAGGAAGACCCGAGTGCATCCACTGTCATTAGCTGAGCACACTGCCTTTAATTGGTGCAGCAGATGATTGAATAAGTATTCATTTTGGCTATTAAGGAATCTCACTCAACGAGCTGGCTTCATTGTGTGTGTTCCAGAATCCCCCGGTATATTAAGTGGCTTGTGAAATGTTTTATGGCAGAGTGACAAAATTTCTCTAACAGGTTTGAAAGACACAGAGTGAAGTTCATCCTCAAAACACTTCTGTGCTGTTCCTTCTTTCTCCACTGCTGAGATATATATGGGCAGCACTTACTGTCCTACGCATTCCTGAGGAGTGAAAGCATGAGGGTTTCAGTATTACAGCTACACAGCATTAAAGCCAGGTGTCTCCCTCACACTTGCTCTTTGCTACACTGCAAGAGGTTAATGACTGATTCAATGATAAAGCATCACTGACATGATGCAAGAACACGCTTTCTTCCCATCAGCGACGTAGGCTGGCTGTGATGCCACAGTCCTATTAGAAATGAGTCAGTGCTTGTATGAGCAGCTGCCAGGTGATGTGAGATGAGCAGCAGGGAGAGCCTGCTTCTGCCATCACAGCTGTTCATGTGTACTCATGGATACAGCTATCCAGATCTGTCACAAATCAAATCAGCGCAGACTTAATGACAGGAGGCTTTGGTTTTGATAGAATAAGATGGGAGACCAGAGGTAAATGAGATAGTAGCTAGACTAGACTACTTCTTGTCTAAAAACTGTATTGCTGGGTTTTTTCACTTTCTCTGTTCTCTCCCACAGTGAGAGACTGAGTTGTCTGCTAGGGCTTGCAGACTCTTTCATCTTTGCCCAGCACTGCCTTCACTTGTTGCATAGGTCCTTATGGTAGGTGTGCTCTGGCTGTCTTCCAGCAACCTGATCTCCTGTAGGGCACCATCAGGGGACAGCAGGCTCCTGATGCTTATGGAAGCTGCTTGGCACAGTGCATGCTTTGCTGGAAACAGACAAGGCTGAAATATTTACCAACACTGTGCTGTAGCCCAGTTGAATAATCAGACTCATAATCTACCCTTCTTTCCCTCTCCCAAGCTCTGCAAGCTTGGCCAGTGAACAATACAGATTCACACGTACACCACAGCCTCCAGCCCCTAATGATGAATGGCACTAGTCTGACAGGCAGCCAGTAATATTAACTGGATGAGGCCTTTGTGGCTGTGTTGCCTCCTGCTTTTTTCACCAGGGTAAAGATGGTATGAGCAGGTATGTATATCCCTATCAGTCTGATTGTAATGCAGATCATCTGTATCCTTGAGTATTGTTTGGGAACACAGTCTATCTCTGTACTGGGCAAACAAAGACTAATGTGACATATCTGGGATGTGGCTGCAAGGGCTGCCAGCTGTTACACGTGTATAGATAAAATTGAGCCATCCTTCCTTGCAGCAGTGGAGTTTTGGAGCCAGCAGTCTAGGAGTCCGTCCTCTACCAGTCTGTGTTGCTGGTAAGCAGCAGCCTGTATCAAGAACAAAAGTATTCAGGTGTTGCCAAAAAGACAGATGGAAAGTTTCTGAGTGCTTGAGCAAATATGGCCAAGCAATGCCTGATAACAGGCAAAGCAGCACTCCTATGCGGTCCTCTATCAGAGACTCAGACGTCAGGCATTTCTCCTTCCTGGCAAAAGCATGGGGCCAGGGGTTATGCACCTGGGGGAGATAAAGTGTGTGCTGTTGAGAATGAGGGTAAAATGTAACACAGAATTCTGCAAGTGTTATCATGAGCCAAAGCTGTTTGGGTCACAGGCTGCTTTTTCTCGGACAGAGCCCCTGCCTCTGGCCATGCAGCTTCAGTTTCCCTGTGCAATTGCAACGCTCTTATGTTTGTCCACCACTGGAGGAATGCACAGGTGCAGGGTATTCCTTTGTACTCATTTGCAGTAACTCACATGTGTTTGGGTAAGTGCACAGATGGAAGTCAGGCTGAGTATCTTTGCTCTCAGCACTGCTCTAAAAAAAACATTTCTTACTTAGCAAACCAAGCTGCATTCTATTGCAAAAGTGCAGCTGGTCAGAAATCTGGATTTCGTGGGGGAAGTTCCTGTGCTTTCCAGCTTCTGTTGTATGCTGGGGCAGGGATGTTTCTAGCATCAAAAGTTCTAAAGAGTTTTAATTCAAAGGCATTTTTGTTTCTGTCCTGTCCCCTAACCTGCTGATATTTTCAAAGATATTTCAATAAGGAACCTTCATGCTGAGCAACAAACCCCCTGAGACCCTGCAGAGTGTTTGGCTTAGTGCTGACTTCTGTTAAAGCAAATCACCTCATGTTTGTTTGTTTTTTCCTCTTGGGGAAATTATAAAACAGGCATTTTTTTTCCCCTCTAAGCCAGAGAAAGCCCTCAGCCAGTTTCTTCTGTATTACACCAGGGACAGAACTGTGCTCCAGCTGCTGGGGTTGGCAAGTGGGGGATAGGCAGCACCTCCAGATTTCTCAGGAGATTTTACTGCAATGCTGGCAGCAGTGAGGGAAGATTCAAATAAGCAGCATAAAGCAGTGCAATAAAGTGTGCAAGTCTCACTATGTGGCATGCTTCCTGAATTTCTGGACCCAAGTATAGCAAATATGAAGAGTACTCCTGGATATGTACTGTTGCCAAAATACAATTTGTATTTTTGTAGATACTGCTACCTGGTTTAGGGAGATAGGAACAGTAACTCTACTGCTTTTCCTAAAATAGGGTGCAAGGAGATCTCAACCTTTTTGATTTGGTGCTGCAATTTCTTTCAAAAGTATTTTTCTGACTGGTTTGGAATGGCTTTAGTTGCCATGTGAACTCACTAAGTGGATTGCCACTGTCACTGATAAGCACTCTGCCCTTTGTTGCACTTATTCTGGATTCCAATGTTGTTTTAGGGACATGTGTATATTTGTCTGTCTTCATTTAATACTAACTTCTGCCTTACAGATTGCACTGTTTCCTCCTTTTGTTTTTCTGGAAGTGATTTTTTTTTTTTTTTTTTTTGCCTTAACAATACTTTGCTGATAATGGGCTAAACACAAATATTTGTAACACTGAACAATGTGTGCAGTCACTGGCATGGCCAGTTTTGTCTTCTCTGATAAAGGCATTTGATAAAGGGGAGAAGATCCCCAAACATAACAGCTGAAGATAATTCTTATTTTTGGTTTGCTGTGCCATAGCTATGTTCAGATAATATTATCTAATGTTAGAACAAATTCCTTGCTTTCTTATCTCTAAGACCATGAAATGAATCTGTGTCCATAGCTCAGTATGGAGTGAGATATGAGAATCTAAAGCAGCTTTAAAAGAAGACTGTGGAAACCACTAGTGTGTCAAACAGAGTGGTACTTAATGAGACTGTTCTCCAATAAAACATTTACCATAGATCCTCATATTAATCTCCCTACTGATGTACTGCATGATGTTTTCTTGGAGAACTCCAGCTGCTTAGCAGGAACCGAAGGTTTGGATAGAGTCCTTCTCCTCCCCCTTATCACTGCGAGGCAGTGAGGTGGCATGTGGGGTGGTGTAAGGTGGGAGTGGGAATAGCTGACAGGTAGAATCACTTCTGTGCCTGAGAACCAGAGCTGCCCCTGTGGACAAGGTGGCCTGTGCCCATTCTGTGAGAGCTGAAAGAATCTTGAAACAGATCTTGAAGAAGAGAAGGCTCTGGGGATACCACGTAGCAGCCTTCCAGGACCTGAATGGGGCCTACAGGAAAGTTGGGGAGGGGCTTCTTGTAATGGCCTGTCTGAAGTCTTCCCGAGAGCCCACTCAGATTTAATGTATATCACCAAAATAATTTCCTTCTTACCCAGGAGACTGGCCTGTTCTTTCCTCCTAAAGAAGGATTGCTTTATTTTCATGGTGATACAAAAGGGGTAATCTCCTGTGTTTGCCCACAAAATTAACTACTCTCTTTAAACAGACAAATGCCTTTGGTGCACGTATTTTAGTATGAAACATTTCACATGTGATACAAATGTATGTGAAACAAATATGGGATGCAGACATCAGAAGGAGGTTAAGACTGCAGCCTATCACTGGCTCCTCCAGTGGACAAGTCTCCACACAGCCTGGGGCAATGCTGGGCAAGCCTCTGTGTTCCATGGCCATGAAACAGAGGGAATCAGGTAGTGCAGAAACTTTGTAGTATGATGATGACCTAAGAGATGCTGTAGGAAATGAAGAATAGGTGAATTAAGAAGAGAAGTTGGACTAGAAGGCCTTAGAATCATCATAGAATCATAGGATGGTTTGGGTTGGAAGTGACCTTTAAGATCATCTAGTTCCAACCCCCTGCTACAGCAGGAACACCTCCCTCCAGACCAGGGTGCTCGCAGCCCCATCCTGTCTGGTCTTGAGTACTTCCAGGGAGGGGGCATCCACAACCTCAGTGGGCAACCTGTTCCAGCGTCTCACTACCCTCACAGTAAAGAATTTCTTCCTAACATCTAGTCTAAATTTGCCCTCTTCCAATTTGAAACCATTTCCCCTTGTCATGTTGCTACATACCCTTATACAGTCCCTCCCCAGCTTTCCTGTAGGCCCCCTTCAGTTACTGGAAAGCTGCTATAAAGTCCCCTGCAGCCTCCTCTTCTCCAGGCAGAAGAGCCCCAGCTCTCAGCCTGTCCTCGTAGGAGAAGTGCTCCAGCCCTCTGATGATCCAACAGCTACTTCTCGTACAACATGCCCAACATGTACTTCTTGTGTTGAGGACCACAACATTGCTATTCTTTGTTTTCCTGTCATCTTCAGATTTTAACAATAGTTTTAGTAATTTGTTATTTAGTAAACAATTATTTTAACCGTTTATTTTACTGTAATAATTAGGGAAATTGAGCATCATTATCTTATCTGGTAACACAGGAAGAAATGAAACAATGTTCTGCTTCTACCTAACAGGCAACACTTGAGATTCCAACCCAGAGAGCCTTTTTGGTTGATGGCAGCAGTGTTACACTTGATATCCAGACATTGGACTCCGCAGAAAGAATATTACAAGTAAAGGGCTTCTAGAATTGTGTTGAAGTTTTCCACTTGTGAGAATTTGGCAAAAATGGGGATCGTTTCAGTTAGGAAAGAATAAAACTCCCTATTGGAGGAAATGGAAGTATACACTCTGTTATTTGAGGGGTTTGTTGTACTGCGGGTATTGATGATTTTGTAGGTGAGCATTGCTTCTTATGCTTGTTGATAATCATCTCTTCCTAACACTACGTTCTCTCTACTTCTATGGTGTTGACTGTCAAGTTTAGATTTTCTTCATTTATGATAGAATCAGAAAATATATTTTCTTTTGAGATCACATTCTTAAAATAAAATTCATTTTGTTTTGGCATAGTTCATGTGAGCAGTAAAAAATGATTGCTCAGACTTGGCATAAATCTTAAGCAGCACACTGTTGTTAAAGGTTACTGTGCAACTATTAAGTCTTGTTTTACTGCTGCATGCTTCTTCTTTACTTGTTTTGTGTTCCTTGGTGCTTACTGTGAAACTGTGGGACTTCCTTTGCAATACTGGCACATTGCTACCTCTGGGATATCAGCTGTTGTGATCCATATCATAAACAATTGCTAGTTAAATTTTGAAACCAGTAGCAACCAAGTATTGTTCACACAACAGTCTGGCTTATGTTGGGTTTCTTCCCCATGCCTGGAGAGAAGGAGGAGCATGCAGCATCTTTGCAGAGTCACTGCGAGTTGGACAACCTGTTGGTGGGAGTTGGGAATTCTAATGTGGGGAGGCAAAAAGTTGGCAATAGGATGGAAGAAATAAGGAGACATTTTCTACCAGGAATTTGCATAGGGATCTTGAGTTACAAAATCATTTGTTAGCATGAACTGAAAAGTACTGATAGGTTGGGCTTGATAACTTTGTTAGTTTTGCAGCTGATCAAGGCAATGTTAAAGCCAGGTGGTGGTACCGTACGTTGCTTTGCATATTACTTCTATAGATATTTAACATGTTTATGGCATTTTAAAGAAATGATGACATTTGAAATTCTGCTGACACCATTTGTTTGTAGTCTTAAAAACAGATAGGGCTTTTAGAATTACTGCAGGTTACCTCACTGTAAATGTGCAGAAGGACATTTACTGCCTTTCTGAAGTGGGAATAGATTTTGCAGCTGTCGCTCCTGGACTTCTTCGTGTTCAGGCCAATGTAGGCCTGTGCCTTGAACAAGAAATAAAAAATCAGAGTCCTGCTGAATCTGATACGCCTGACATTTCTGATAAATTCTACTTGGTTCATTTAAATGCAACTAAAAGCAGTATGTTGAAGTTTTGTTCCCATTTTCAAGTAATTTGTGGGTGCTTGTTAGCATAGATGTAGACAGGATGGTGCAACTGACAATCCACTCTTTTTTTTGTGTTTGAACTTCTAAAACTTTCTTCCCATTCCACCCAATGAGTGTGAGGCAAGAGACTTTTGTGCTCTGCTGCCTTCTCCAGTACAGCCCTGATATTAACAAGTATAACGAAAATTTCAAGGATATGATTCTTAATTTCAACTTGAAGCAGTTCTTCTCAACCTCTATGTATACGATGTCTGTTTTTTGCTACAGACAGCAGTGTGTCTGGTACAGATGGGGAAAACCCTTCTGAGCCATGGAGTGAATTTACAGTGCTTTCACTGTGACACAGAGCTGGAAATACTTCAGGACTGGTACCTTCTGGAAGAAGTCTGAATCTCCACCTTGTGTTCAGACAAAAGAGCATCCAGCTTCTCTGTGAGATCAGGAGGTTATGGCCACTGCAGAATTGGGATGCTCTCATAGTGTTGTGATATTTTAGGGTATGACTGCTTTAATTCATGCTTTGGCGGTTGTTATTAGGTTTTTATTATTTTTTCCCAAAACCTTAAACAAAGCAAGACAACTGCCCCAATCTGATCCAGCTCACCTCTGCTTGACATTTCTGTCTCCATCATGCCACCATGCTGCTGGTCCTGCAGTCCACTTGTGCATTTTTGTTGGTGCCACTTTTGCTCTCTTGCAAAAGAGATGCAGAGAGACCACATCAAGCTCCGCACGCTCACATCCATGACAGAATTGCAGAACCCTACAACAATTCTGCTGCTTTCAGTAAAAGGGGCAGGACTTTTTGATACTTCCTGGAAGTGGATTAAGACTCTAACAGCTTAAAAAGTACACAAATATTCAGAAATATGTATTTGTGGTGCTCATGAGTAATGATATTAGCTTGAAGATTACAGTGCATACTGTACAACAGGATTTGAGGATTTAATAGTAAAGATCCGGAGTAATGTGGCAGATGTCTTGCATTAGAGTACACTTAAGTGTATATCAGAATAGAAAATATTTTCTATTTTTTTACATTACGTAACATAAGGGAAAGGTTTATAAACAAGTTATATTAATAGATACTCTACATTTCTTCCTTATTTGTGCTAGCGGATAGGTAACCTTCTGACTTCCTTTGTTTTTAAAGGTTACACCATGCATGATGGGGTTTCCTAGAGAATTAATAAAATGCCTCAACTTATTTTTCATTCAAGATCATGATGATGGAGCTGTCTGGTAAGCTGTTGAAGGTGCTTAAGTTACCCCTGCCTTGTTTCTTTGTTGGCTGCACTGCCTGCTCCTGCAGACTTCAAATAGAGCATGAGCCTGCTTTTGGTGAAAGACCCATCCTGTCAGAAAAAGCCCCTCAAGGCTGTTCCCCATAAAGCTCAGCTGCTACTGGCTGGGAAGGAGTGAAAGCAGAGAGCAAAGTATGGCAGTATAGACAGATGTGATGATGGGGCAAAACTTTCACATATGAGTATCATGCCCCTTTCCTTTTACAAGACACGTAGCAACTTTACCATGCAGGAGATATTAGGGATATCTCCTCCGTAGGCATTTAATCAGATGCTGTACCTATACAAAACACTTTGTAATTCACAGATCACATGCTGAGTTTAATAATAGGACAAGAAACTTTTGTTATATTTATAGATAAATAAATAAGCCACTATCTGTGGCTTATTTTCCTCTATACCATGACAGGCCTCGTTTCTTAACTGACAGAAAACTAAAATCAAACACAGCTCTGTTGAGCAAGCTGTAAATTGAGGTGTGAGTTGCTTTACTCATAAAATATGAAGAGTCTTTTGTGCTCTCATAGGTCTCTGATATCCTTTTTCCCCACGTGGATGAGGCTGGATCCAGGCTTGGTATTTATATAGACTGTGGCCAAACCAGGGAAGTGAACATTGTCTCTGCTGTTGACTGGAGTGAAGTTGGGCATTGCAGTCACTCTGTGTCACCTTGACAGGCCACTTTGCTTTCTATTCAGTCTTCTCATCTACATAAAGTTGTTAATACTTCTCTGAACATTTTTTAGATGAAGATCCAGCATCAAACTTAGGCTTACTTAGTGGGGCAGGAAGACTACTGTCTGTGCTTGTTTTATTTATCATTCTCTGCCTACGAAAGGTATTGCTGAGTGAACACAATCCCTGTCTGTCCCAGTCTCAAATGCATCCTGGTATAACACATTCTGTATGCTGCTCTAGTGCAATCAGAGATGGTTTTCTTTTTCCTTTGGATTCCGATATGATTAGATACACATGAAAATAGAAAGTACATTAAATTGTTTATGTTCTTATGCATCTTTGATATTGTTCACAAACACATCAAGTCCAAATGAACGAACCCATGGTCCACGACAATCCAAGACATCACTTACTTGTTAGAAGTCATGTTTGTATTCTGCTGAACTGTGATATTTACATATGTTTACACTGTTGGGCTTTAGACATAATGAAGGGAGAAAAGTGCCCAGAAAAGCAGTGACCACTGAAAAGTTGCATGTTTTCCTTCCTGTTTATCAGCTAGAGTACTGTTGTCTGGTCTTCCATTCAAGAGAAGTACTGGTCTTGGAAGTTTACATCCATAGATATTTTAAATGCAGAAGTATCTATCCTGCTTAGCTTTGTTTTGAGGGAGGGATATTCTGTAAGAGCGTAAGTGAAGGGATAGAAATACTCTGTCAGTAATAGAGCTACTTACATTTAGACTCAGAAGTGAGGAAGATAATTAACCCGTCACCTTATTTTACTCCTAGAATTTGTCTGTGAATTTCTTCTCCAAAAGCACAGTGCTAATCAGCACTTTATCTCTCACTGAAATATGAGAAGAGCTGGGATATTACATTACATTTCACTGAATATTTTCTTTTTTCACCACTGGGGAAAAAAAAGGAAACAAGAATTGGCAGAACTCAGCTTCCTTACGTGAGTCTTCAGGGCATGAAAAAGCTGCACTGTAAGTTTGGAATCAGAAAGTGGTGAGCAAGAAGCTTAGGAGAAACTAGCAAGATCCATGACAACAGCGTTGGAGGAAAAATCCTTTGAATAACTTACTTACGAAGTCTTTCAGTCTGAGCAACTTGTTGTCTTTGAGTCCTATTTGTCATTGCAATTCACTGCTGGCTGTGATTCTGCATGTTTTAAATTTTATCACTACAGTATTCCTGAAGCATCCTTTATAGCAGCAAGCTATATATTCTCTCACTTTTAGACTATGAGAGATGTTTTCGTGGCTGCTTCACTCCTAATTCTTATACCTGCATGATGCGGTGGCCACAAATGGGAATACACATACAAAACAATATAAAAAGGGAATTTTGAATTCCAAATTGTGAACTGCAGCTCACTTTGGGCAGATATTACTTATTTTTTAATATGATCTATATAGCAATAAGCAAAATACCTGAGGCAATAACTTAAGCATCTTCCCTTTTCATTTCCTCACACCTTGGTCTCCTCCTCGGTTGTGCTGACAGAACTGTGAGGGCAGACACGATGAACTGGACTGGGGAAGTAACTGAAGCTAAAAATAAGTTGTTGACCAATTCTTTTTGGATTTGCTGGGCTGTCTTCATTCCGGGCTGGCTCCCCAGCCTCACTTGCTACACAGCAAACAGTTGAGCTGACTTGTGCGTGAGGATAAACCCTGGGGACAGGGAGTCTGGTGCCAAAGTTCTGCTTGTCAGGCAGTGCCCTGAGGGTGCTGTTAGTTTAGCTGAGCCACTTCAATGGCTCGTTGCTGTGGTTGTGGTTTGTTTTACTCCTCTCCACAAAGAAAAAGAAAAAAAGCTAATAGCTTTTAGCAGGCGAAAAGAGTTGAATTGTCTGCATCAGATGAATGTGTAGAGCAAGGACTGAGGTTGGGAGTAGAGATGAAAAAACAGAACCATGCCTTTTTGTGGCAGTGAGCAAAGTTACTTAGTCTTAAGCTACAAAGAAACCTGGTTTTTTGGTGCTTATATCTTGTCTCTTTTAAATCTACTGGGTGAGAACTTTGCCTTCCCAAAGTCTTCTGTTTCCCTATAATCTGTTTCTTTTTCCTTATAATCTAGAGAACCTAGCAAACTGGTGAAAACCTTATGTGGTTCTTGGCTATGGCAAGGTGAGTGGATACTTCTCCATTTAACAAGCTTCAAAGCACGAACACAAAACAAACAGCAATCCTGGGATGTTTGTGTGCTGTTGGAGCTGTATTGTCTGTCCAGTGAGAGTATTACAGCAGTGCCAGCCATGGAGCCCACAATAATTTGTTTGTACTGACATTAGCTACTTCTGCTAAGATGTCCCAAGCTAGATGTCGGTGCTCAGATAACTGGCTATTTAACTTGCTTTGCTGTTATGCTGAGTTTGATCCTGCTGCACTTATGCTGTAGTTGATACCAGAGTTGGATCAAAGTTAGCACTTGTATGTTATCATGACAACAGTGGTAGTAGATGCTCTAAGAGTCTTACCAACTTTTATATGGATAAGCCCTGACTTAGAATCATAGGACCCTTAGAGTTGGAAAGGATATTTAAAGGTCACCTAGTCCAACTCCTCTACAATGAACAGGGACATCACTGATTCTTGCACCCAGCTTGGCACCAAATGAATAAAAACATACCTGCTTTATAACCTAACTCTGGGTTATAGAGTTTGATTCCGTAAATCATCACAGCTAGATCAGCTTGCCCAGGGCCTGATCCAGCCTCACTTGAAAGTTTGCAGGGATGGGGGCATCCATCACATCACAGGGCAACCTGTTACAGTGCCTCACCACTCTCACTGTAAAAGACTTTTTCCTTATAGCCAAAGTGATATGAAACAATCCAAAGTGACTTGTTTGAACTAAAGGAGGAGGAAAATTTAAACTGTGATTATTGGGTTTGGTATTCCCAAAATCAAAGTGGAGAGGTTGGCTGCCTTGACTTCAGTTTTTCCATTCAACTACAACATGTAAAGAATGAATAAAGTGCACATTTGAAAGGCAGAACTCTTTTGTTGCTTTTCATGTTGTTGTTTTCTTTGTTTTCTAATGATCTTAGTAAATAATAGGAACTTCCTGGGTAGTGCTCCCATCTTATTCAGCTGAAAAATCAAAGAGCTACATTTAGAAACCTATCTTCATATTTTAGCATTACTATCTTTTCCCCCTTGTCATGGAAAAAATATATGGATCCTACTCTCAATATGCTGCTGATAGATTTTAGAGCTTCAGTGGATTTGCTATACATGCAGGTAAAACTTAAAGGTCTTCAGAATTTTGAAACCTAAATTCCGCACAAATTTCTTCTTCTATAAAGTTCTTGAAATGTTTGGTGTGATTACATTAATATCAAATATGTTTATGGAGAGCTTTTGTTCACTTTTTGTCGCTGTTTTCTAAGTGGGGGTATAGCTACTGATTTATTTTTATTTTATTTATTTTTTTAGAAAACTCGTGCAATATCTCACTTCTTTTCTGTGCATGGAAAAAATAATGTGCAAAAAAAGGACATACTTGGGCATCCAATTTATTTTCAAGTCTCTGTATGTAAGCTGTTTTCTGTTATATTGCAACACTTGAATTCTGAGCTGTAGGTGCGTTAGGCTGTAGTAGCTTTGGGAACTATTAATGCAGGAGGAAAGAACAGCATAGAGCAAACAAGTCCCAAAATCAACGCAGGAGCTTGGGGGAAAAAGCTGTTTTCATATGTCTTTTCTTGTGCATGTGAAAAGGAATATATTTGCTAATACACTATTTCTGTGAAATATATATATATTTATATATATAAATCTTTTCAGGCAGTCCAGGATGTAAAAAGTAATTAGATTAAACCAGCAGAAGGGCAGATGCAAGACCTTGAGTTTCTACAAAAGACATACAAACAAAGCAAAGGTAAAATGGTATATTAAAAAGGTCATATGGTATCTTATAACAATATAAACAGATTAAAAGAGTGGTTTTTGAAGCAATCATTCCAGTGGTTGTGACTGAAAATACAGCACAGTTTTGTGGACTGGTTTGAGCTGCGGGCCCAGGTCTCCCATTTCCTGGTTAGAAATTGATCTACCAAATAGAAAATGAGGTTCCTATCTCTACTATCATTTAAAAATATCCCAAAGGAATAACTTGGATCCCAAGGGCTAGCAAGAATTTTGTCTGTGAAGCATCGCCTTCCTCTTGCTAGAACTAGATGTTCTGGTTTGGCATAAGCTTAGGAAATGAAAATGAAATTCAAACTGCTGGGATAGCCATTCACAGTATTATCTACTGACTAGTTTTATTTCTTTCCCTCACCATGGCTGATAAGCATTCAAAAGACCCAGCTCAACATACCCAGGTCTAAAGAAATAAACAAAAACCCTCACCTTTCTAAGCCAAAACTGGTTGCTCTATGGTCTGAATCAAGCATGGCCATATTGGAGCAGATACGTACAGCTGTATTCTTGTGTTTGTGACCATCCAGAAGTAGGCTGCTCAGCTGACATCCATATTGGTAATAACGAGATTAACCACTGCATAAAATTGCCTACTAACCAAACCACAAAGGTCAGCTTTGAAATTAACACCTTGAGAAGCTGGCAGGTTCTTCTCTCATAAGTACTTCACTGAGTTCGTTTCTGAAATTGCTGTTTCTGCAGGAAAACTAAGGCTGTCAGGCAATGGCAGGTCTGGGGAAAGGGGGGATTACATTTCAGTCCACTTCCATCTGCCCATAATTCCCTCCAGATCTATCTTGGAACAAACTTCCTTAGTGACCTTTATAGCAATTAAAAAAAGAAAAAGATAAAATAATGAAATCTAGACTTACTTTGTCTTTTTCCGTATCCACTTTTGGTGTTCCATATCACACTTTTCCTACCCCTGTCCATTCCTGCTGAAGTGGGAGTTGGCAGAACATTTTGTGTGGCAGCAAAAGAACTGCTCTAACCAATTACACACTTGCAAGGGCCTCCCCTTCCTCCCTCTTATTTACTTCTCTTCACCAGGAGAATTTTTCTGATACAGATCTTCAACTGTTTTACTTATGTACTGTATAAAATGAACCTGATGGACTAATTCTGATTTGGCTGATTGCCTTTATGTTGTTTCTTCTTTTCAATGTTTTTTCAGGGTGCTACAAAGGATAGTGAAGACAGCGCAGTTACAACGATTCAGGGGAGTGGATAGTTTCGTACATAGAACAGGTTAGTTCTTAGTGCTTTCAGGAAAGAATCAGAGTAAAATGTAATATATAGCCATAGGGAATCATCAAAAGTGATTAGTCTATCTCCAGCCAAGTGCAGCAGACATGCTTTCAAGCAGATTAGCCTACGGACTGTTACCTAAGGAAATGTATTTAAGTTTCTTTATTTTCTATGGCAAGAGAAATGACTAACACTCAGCAGCGAGCTTGGGAAGGAGCATGGATGTACCATTTACTTACTGGACTCAGTATCCAGCAGATTCATTAGCTGGTTGGGCACGTCTAAGGCCAAAAGCTCTTATCTTCCACAACAAATCCCGTTGTTCAAATCTGACTTATAGCTAAAATATTTCTGTAGTCTTTTGTGTAGGCTTTGTGTGGACTAAGAATCTAAATATATATAGATAGTTGCTATTTTTATAATCTCTAGCATTAATAAGGTCTTTCTTTAAGCCTGTGACATCTGAACACTTCGAGTGTTTGCTCTCTGAAAATATGTGAGAGAAAAAAAGGAAAGAAAACCTAGAACCATGCTGATCAGTGAGCAATGAGGCGAAGAACAACATGTTATTTCATAGCTTTAAACTATAAGCAAAGTAGAAGAGAAGAACAATTGCTTTAGGAAAAGTATTGATCTTCTCTTTTCTATGCTTATTTGTAATGGAAGTTCAGTAAATCTTTAATTAGGAAGATGAATGCTCATTTAATATTCAGATATTTATACTACTTGGTAGCTGTAATTATCAACAAAATTATGAGAAAAGGGTAAATACATCTTTTCTTACTTTGTTTCTATTGGATTTAACTGAATGCTGATTTGCTTGGCGTATTTTGAGTACCTGGGGAACTTTTAAGCTTATTATAAGTTAAACTTCTGAATCTTTAGGAGGCCTGAATCCATGAAAATACAAAAAATCCAGCAACCAACAGAAACAAGTTAGTAAGAAATTGTCTCTACATTGTGTATCTTGCTAGTGGTGTTTATCTGTTTGCATTTTTCTAATGGATAGAAAAACTCCAAATGAGTTTAATGGGAATGTCTTTGGGTAGGAAAAGGAGTTCAATTTGAATTTTGGGGGAAGAGAAAGGCAAAAAACATCTGAAAAAAAAATTTTGTTTTGGTGTAGTTACAACTTCCTTCATTTTACTTGTTTTTTGCAAATGTTTCTGAGTGATACCTTTGTTTATAGAAAGCCAGAATACCTGGACTGATCACGTGTGTATATCCACATGCAGCCGTTGTAGTTTACAGTGTTTGGATTCAGTATTAGGTTTGGTTACATGTTCACTTTACCATTAGTTTGGAACTTGTATCTATTTGCAAAATTTGTTACATATCTATACACATAAAAGATGTAATATCAAGTTGCATTGGTTGTAATCTTTCAATCAATCTTTCAATCAATCAAATCAAGAACTCTGTAATTGGTTGCTGGTCCAAAGAAGGGCAACAAGCTTGTGAAGGACTTGGAGAATATGCCCTACGAGGAGAGACTGAAGGAACTGGGCATGTTCAGTCTGGGGAAAAGGAGGCTGAGGGGAGAGACCTTATTGCTCTCTTCCAATACCTGAAAGGTGATTACAGCAAAAGCAGGATTGGTCTCTTCTCACTGGTGACAGGTAACAGGATGAGGGGAAATGGCCTCAAGTTGTGCCAGGGTGAGTTTAGGTTGGATATCAGGAAACACTTCTTTACAGAAGGGTTGTTAAGGACTGGAATAGGCTCCCCAGGGAGGTGGTTGAGTCACCATCCCTGGATGTGTTTAAAAACCATTTGGATGCAGTGCTCAGGGACATGATTTAGCAGAGGGTTGTTAAAGTTAGGGTAGTATGGTTAGGTTATGGTTGGACTCGATCTTTATGGTCTTTTCCAACCTGAGCGATTCTATGATTCTAATCAGTATCCATATCTAATAGTTCCTGAATAGCTAAACAACTAAAAAAAAAATGTTGATTTTTCTAATTAATAAATGGAAAGGGAGTAATGTAAAGCAAAGAAAAGAAATACCTCTCTTACAGAGTATAATTGGCCAAGGAGGAAATAATTTTAAAAGGGAAAACCAGAACTTAATCCACACTCAGAAATAAAGTACATCTTAATATTTATTTAGAAAATGTACAGTAAACAGCACAAAGCTGATCTCTAACAACTCTTTCATAAGCTAGCCAACTAATGTGTGTGGTGTGTTTTCTTGCCGTTTTCTTGGAAGTGCTCTTTACTCTGAGAGCTGGAAATTATATTGTGGGTTAGGTGTGGCCTTCAGTATTCACAAACAAGTTGCAAATGATAATAAGGGAGACAACACTTACCAATTAGTCTTGTTGTACATCTGAGGAAGACTGAGGGATGTGCCTTGGCGGCCTCATTGCAGGACAAGTGGAGATGCTGCAAATGAAACAAAAACTAAGTTGTGCAGCACTGGGTTTGAGGCAATTGTCCTGTCTTAGGCATACCATGAAATGCCTCCTTGACCATTAGCTTTTGGAGCAAGATGGACTGTGAGTGCTTCTTATGTATTTTTGTGAGGAGAGCAGCCTTGGAAAGGGCAACATAAAAACATAAAACTACCGAGCTCATCAGCTTTGTCTTACCAGAGCAGTGTCTGGCTATTCAATAAAACTAAGAAAAGTAAGAAATTAACAGCCGATGATTAGAATGTAGTTGTTTGTTAAAGCAAGTGAAGGTATGGTGTTGTGTGAAGTAATGATGGTATGGTATGCTATGCTTTGTTTTATACAGCAAGTTTAAACAGGTTTAGGTCTTCATTCACCAAGTTGTGTTGTTAGACAATTCATATTAAATCTTAAACCATACTTAGTTAACTTAGTAATATTAAGGTTCTTAAGGCTTCCTATTCCTATTCGTCTGTCTCTGCAATGTGCTTGAAAAATGTATCCTTGCACATTTTCATTTGAAGGAAAAATGTGAGTCTTTGTGATTTTTCCATTAGCATCCCCAAGAATCTCTTTACAAGTCTTTCTTCTGAGGTGGCTGAAATTAACTGAGTGCAGTCCAAAGACTGTGAAAACATGCCAAATATTTTCTGCTGACTCATAAGAAATGCTGTGAATTCTTGTTCAAATAGGTAATCTAATGCGGCCATAGGACTTAGCAGGAAAACCAAAAACAATCTGTTGAATCAAGACAAAAATGATTCAACTTGTATGCAACGGACAGACCATGCGAATAGTGTAGGATGTGCTATGGAATGTCTGTATCTGGGCAATTCTGCTGTTACACCTTTTGGAAGCCTTGAAAAAGAAAGGTAGGGAGTTAAAAAACTTCAAGGTGTTAGGGAAGCGAAACCAAATGTTGAACGGATGCTCTGAACTTACTGCAGCCTTGTGATGGATGCTTTTTAGCAGGGTGCTTCAGGATATTTTATTTTACGTTCTCCCAGAACAACAGAAAGCTGCAGATAACACTCAGCATAAGGATACGGTTAGCCTGCTTGGTAATAATACAAAGACTCCAGTGCGAGGGCCTTCGCAGTGCTTTTTATTTAGAGACCTTACGACTTCAGCGAACTGTTAAGTCAGCTGGGTGCCGTCTCTCTGGAGCTACTTTGTTACAGGCCCAGAGCCGCCGCCCACCCCGAGGGTCCGTTTTCCGCCGCAGCCCCGGCGGCCTTCGCCGCGCAGCCTCCGCCCGCCAGGGGGCGCACGCGGCATCTCCGCCGCCTCTCTGCTCCTCCGTGCGGGCCGAGGAGCGGCCGGAGCCGGGCGGGGAGCGCGGCGCTGGGCCGTGGGGTCGGAGGCCGCGTCCGTCGGGCTGAGGGAGGAGCGGCGGCCGTCGGTGTGTCCGTGCGCGGGCGGCGGGAGCGGTAGGCCTCGCGAGGGCTAGGCGGGAAGCGCGGCCGGTCCGCAGGCCGCAGGGCAGCGCTGGGGGGCGGCGACGGCACTGCGGGGGAACGGAGCGGTGCGCGGCTGAGGTGGGCGCGGGAGCGGGTGAGGCTGCACCGGCAGGAGTCGGCGGAGCGGCCTGCCCGGCTGTCCCTGCCCGGCTGTCCCTGCCCGGCTGTCCGACGGTGGTGCGGGAGGGAAAGCCGAAGGTGTGAGGTAAATGGCACTCCAGAGTAGTGCGTGTTTCTGCCAGAAGTGTTTTTTTTAGCTGTCCTTAGAAGTGTCTTTGATGAAGGAATTACAGGAATTACTGTTTTTAAGGGAAATTAGGTAGTTCTTTTTTTTTTTTTTTTTTTTTTTTTTTTCTCTCTAGACAACCGCAAAGCAGCAGAGCTGAACCTGTGCTGAGAAGATAGGGATAGCACTGGAATGAAAGAGTAACTAGAGACAGACTGTGGGAAAGATCATCGAGCCTGGGTGTAAAGGAAGAGCATAACATGAGTTACTTAAAGATCTGTCTTGAAAACAGACTTACCGACCTACTTGATAAAGAGGTTGATGTGAGAAAACAGCACTAGGTAGTTTCAAGATATTTCATTGTGAAAAAAGCGAAGGCTGACCAATGGTGATCTGGAAAAAGAAGTTACTCTTCCCTATGAACAAAGCTGTAGGATACTTGGTATGGTGTCAGCCATTCCCAAGTGAGTGGGTGGAAGGGAATGGATGCACCAAGGGGAGCAGGGGGCAAGTAGGGAGGTGAAGGGTCTGTGCTGACATTTGGCCTCTTGAATGTTGCAGAACAGACGCCTCTTCCGCTGCCTGTTGGAACATTGAGCTGAACACTGTGAGGGGAATAAATTCAGGTTAAGAGTGCTATTGATACATGAATAGTTTAATATAGATGTTAAGGCTAATAGCATGTGAATATAATATCTCTAGCCACCAGAGCACTGATATTCAGAAGCGGCCTTCCCAAAGGTCAAGAAAGAGCAAGAACTCAAAATACGTTTTTAAGTGGAAAGTGTCTTGTTTGTTAGAGTAATTGCTTTTGCTTGCTGCAGCAGGGAACCAAGCTTGGTGTTATCTGTAGAACTTAGGTCTTTTTTCCCTTTTTTGTTTAATTTGTAAAGTAGTTGATTAACAAGAACTTGTTAAATGTATTTTTTTTAAATAAAGGTATTTATAGTAATGTTTGCACTCTGCCTTGTAGAATTGGTGACAGACAGAAAATTGTTTTTAATTGTTTTCTTTTTGAGTTGAAAAGAAGGTATTAGACAGTAAACTGAGATGAATTGACTGAAGCAAGGCATTTACTTCTGATGCTTTCTTTCCAGAGGAACTCTAGCTTGTCTTTGCAAGGAGGAACTATAAAAGTCAGTTCAAACCTGTGGTTAGGGGTAGGTTTCTTCTTAGTAGGTTTTGGTATCCCATGTTTAGAGCTTCCTTATCAGCAAGAGTGGGGGATCTCAAGAGGTGCCTAAAGTTGTATGCATTCATGATCCATCTATCCCAATTTCTGTTCTTGTGCAGTTCATTTCTGAATATATGTGACCTTGAAGTCCTCATCTGCAGCCTGGGGACCTGTGACACCCAGTCATCCACAGAGTGAACTGCTAGTGGCTCTGCTAAGGATTCGGGTATGTTGGAATTCTGAGGGTTCTTTTCTCTTTCACTGTTGGTTGTCTCCTTCATGATCTCGCTTGTGCTCTGATGCACCAGTTAATGTAGGCGTAGTGTATTTTGGAGGGCATCTGTTTATACACGTGTTATGAAATACAAGATCCTCATGTGTTCAGCTTTCTCTGAAGACCATCCATAGTCACTCTGTCAGTGTAGATGACAGGCTGACGGGCATGCTAGAGTGCATGCATCTGTTGCACCAAACTTGTTGATAATTATTTATTTTTTATTGAGATGCTGCTGTGGCATAAGTCAAAAAGGCAGATACTGAAACACTCAGGTTTGTTGTGTTTTGCTTTACTATTTAATGATGATACTAAGTATGTGTAGTACTGAAGAGTTCAAGTTTGCTTGGATTTGCTTCACCATTTAAAGGAGATGTCCACTGAGTACGTTGGACCAAAGTTTCGCTCTGATCTCCTGCAGTACCTCACAGAAGCCGTATCTGTACTGTAGGACTTGGTCAATTGAAATTTTATCAGTAGAGTACAGGAGGGAAAGGCTGCTTGGAAGAGTACTGTAAAGATACAAACTAAAACCTGAATCTAAGTGGACCAGAGCTGTAGAAACACCAGCTTTGCCAGCAGGTGAATTTTTCACATCCAGGTAACAGATACATCAGCTAAATTTCGTATCATAAACTCAGAGGATAAATTCTGTTAGCGTGTGTAGATGGCACATTGTTCAGCGTGCTCATGACCTCTTACAGCATCAGATCAGCATAATGGGTTGGGGTTAGAGAAATGGCAGCGTGTTTCAGGAAAGGCTTCTGATTTATTGTCTTCCCATGGGTTGTCCTGAACACTTGGCCTTTCATTTTTGCCAGAGAAGTGCAGAGAGTGGTGTACATTTGTGCTTTCTGTGCCCGCATTTATTTAGGACTGGTTCTATCAGAAGCTAGGTACCTTTTTAGAGGTATGCAATCTTTTAAGCCTCGTCAGCTTCCATTGAAGATTGCTAAGAAGCATTGTAGATTTAGGTAATTTATAAGGCTTACTTGGATTTTCAGGAAACATTTAAAAAAAAAAAGGGAAATTCAAAAAAAAGGGAATTTCAGTGTAGCTGAATAATTTGGTGTCATTATATAGGGTAAAAAGAATCCTGAGCCCCATATGAAATCTTGGGCTAAGTTATGTTGAGGCAGAAGTTTTACCAGTACCAGTGGTCTTTTGTTTCTAGGTTCAGCAGAATTAACAGCAGTTGATTAACAGCAGTTGAGCTGTCTCTCTCCCAGATTTCATAGTTAAAGTTTCAAAGCCATTTCACACCCTTCCAACCATTGTGAAATTCTTGGTCGGTTCCAGCCTCTGTGCAGATCAGGAGCCAGAGGGTGGCCTCCTTGCTGTTCCCCAGGCTTGCCAGTTATCCTTGAGCTTAGAGTCCACTGTTTTGCCCACCTCCAGGCCCTTCAGACACAGAGTTGGGCAGATGCTGGAACTAGAGGTTTGTCTATGTGGAGAAAATGTTGTACTCTAAACATTCTGAAGTAACTATATCTGAAAAACAGCATCAGCAGATATTCATTAGAAATGCAGTCTGAATAGTGTTACTGTTCCATCTTACCATAACGTATACCATGGTCCAGTATGGCTCCATTAATTCTTAAAAATCATGATGTCCTGATAGAGATTTCAAATCTTTGGAAGCTGTGAGTGTATCATTTATCCATGCAGTTTTGATAAACTGATTGCCTGCATGAAAATGAAAATTCAGAGCACAGATATCTGTATCCAGAGCCATAGCAAGAGTTCCGCAGCTGACATCATTGCTTGGCTTGTCAGCCTCTGATTTCTGTGATTTTCTTCTGAGGAAATAAGGAAACACCATAAAATCTAGAAAAACCAGTCTGTGTGGATCCAGGGTTATCCATCACACTGCTTACTTCAGTCAGTCCACGTGGTGGCAGCATTCTTCTAGAGACAAATGTTGCTCGTACTGTGAATGGTGTCTTGTTGCTCAGTTAGAGTTGTCTTTTCCAGAAGACTGCTGCAAGATCTGCAGCAAATTTAAAGACAGATCCTTTGGTAGGAGTGGAACCGATTCTCAGGTTTGTTTAAAAAAGCAAACAAAAAAACAATCTGTCATGAATTTTGGGGTTTGTATGTTAGCACCCAGCGCTTTCCCAGCAGAACCAAAGAATTTGAATAAAGGTTTGTGGAGAAGCTGATGATGAAATTGATGATGAAATTGATGAATCATTGGTCATAATAAATAGCTTTCTATAAAAGCAAGTGCACCCAAAGTGATCAAGGAACTACTGAAGTTACTTTACTGGTTCACATGCGCCAGTTGTGGGGCTTAAATCACAGAAACACAGAATGGCCAGGGTTGGAAGGGACCTCAAGGATTATGAATCTCCAACCCCCCTGCCACATGCAGGGCCACCAACCTCCACGTTTAATTCTAGACCAGGCTGCCCAGGGCCCCATCCAATCTGACCTTGAACACCTCCAGGGACTGGGCATCCACAACCTCTCCGGGCAGCCTGTTCCAGCACCTCACCACTCTCATAGTAAAGAACTTCCCCTGACATCCAACCTCAATCTCCCCTCCCTCAACTTAAAACCATTTCCCCTTGTCCTGTTGTTCTCTACCCTTTCAAAGAGTTGATTCCCCTCCTGTTTGTAGGCTCCCTTTAGGTGCTGAAAGGCTGCAATGAGGTCACCCGCAGCCTTCTTTTCTCCAGGCTGAACAAGCCCAGCTCCCTCAGCCTGTCTTCGTAGGGGAGGTGCTCCAGTCCCTTGATCATCTTTGTGGCCCTCCTGTGGACCCTCTCCAACAGCTCTCTGTCTTTCTTGTACTGGGGGCTCCAGACTTGGACACAGTACTCCAGATGGGGCCTCACAAGGGCAGAGGAAAGAGGGACAATCACCTCCCTGTCCCTGTTTTCCACCCCTTTTCTGATGAAGCCAAGGATACCACTTGCTTTTTAAAGTTACAGCCCATCTGTTTCTAACTGCTGTAAATTGCCTTTCTACCTGAATAGGTCTTTTGCAGAAGATAAACTGAGCAAGGTTCAGGAATACTTACATACATGTTTGTTAGAAGTGCACTGAAGCATGTAGTGCCACTGAATTACCACTTAAGTCTAGAAGGGATAAAATGTCTGTGAATCTGCTTATCAACAAACGTATTGAAAAAGAATGATCTCTTTCCTGTCATTCCCTTAATTTGTGTACATAAATACACAGCAAATGCACTGTATCATCTAGAGAAGCATTCTACAGCCCTGGATTGACGTTTCAGGTCTTGTTTATTTTTTATCTTTTCACAATGACATACAACGATGAGCAAAGCTCTCGCTATTGCCTTCGTCTGCTAATCTATAAAAAAAAAAAGCAGAAATAATTCTTTTCATAAAGTGCTCTGTAGGCTGTATGTGCAAAGCTCAGTGTGTGTGCAGCACACAAAATACCACTATGTGTAAAGCAGCCATAACGCTCTACTGAATCAGGTATGCTGCTTTTTGCAGCAGATCCGCATTGGTGGAGAAATAAAACTCATCCAGTTGGACTGAAGAGCTAAGCATACCTAGTAGAAGGTACAGAGCTCTCAATGGAAATTGTAATAGATAATGGTGGTCTTTCCTAAGCAGAGACTGCAACTGAACTTACAATTGAAGCAAAATACTCAAGCTGGAACATTTTTCTTTCATTTAAAAGCTGGAGAGGAAGATCTCAGCAAGCCACTGCCACCGAAGTCCTCTAAAAAGATCTGAAAGGAAGTTGTTTGCCATGAGCGAGTTGGCAAATGTCATGTAATGTAAGACATGATGTGTTTGCTGAGGCCAGGTGTGGAAGATGTTAGTTGTCCTTGATGTTACATTTTCATTCACTGTCAGTAAACTGTCAGGCAGTTTCTCTGCTGATCACTTTACTGACACGTAGATTCTAGGTGTGTTTGTCTTAATACTGAGCAACATCAACCGTGGTGCCATTTGACACTGTGCCATTGTTCTGAAGTGACAGTTACTTCAGATTTTCTGGATGTTCTTGGACACAGTGTTGTTTTGCAGAACTGGTAAGTCATGTAGCAGTGGCTGGGTGATTAATTACTCATCAAGTCCATTCGTATTTCTGTGGTGGAGAGGCTGTCTCAAACAACTTACCTCCTTCTTCTGGAGCTGTTTGGTAACTGTTGAACCTAATGAGAAGGCCGAGGCCAAACCATACACTTATTGTAAAAATAAAACCATCCACAATTAGTGCAAATTGAGTAGTTTCAGCAGTAACAAGACTTGCATTTGGCTCTGCCTTTGGAATTGCTCAGGTTAACCCCTGGCTTCTGCCTCCACAGGTTGGAGTGTGCTGTGTGGTGGCTCGGTGTGTGACACTGAGGTACAGCTGTGTGCGGTGCAGCAGCAGACTGCCAACAAGTGACAGTAAATTATTCTGACATCATCACTAAGTATAAGCATTCCTTTGGAAATGGAGCAGTCCTCATCATGTGCTGAGCCACGTGTGTCACTGAAGAAGTGGCTAACAGCAAAATTGTAGGTGTTATTATTAAATCCTGTGCTCAAACAATATTAATGTTGTATAAACTTAGGGGAAAAGTGCTCTTATGGTATACTTATAGTATACTTTTCTAATAGGGAGATCTTGCTTGAGAGGATGCCTTTGGGTTTACTTTTTTTCCTTAGTGCCAATTTCCTATTTCAGGACTAAGTTTTTAACACTGAGCCTTTTTTCTTTTTATGGAAGGATGATGTAAAAGCTAGATTTTCAGGAGATAGCGATGCGTTTTTAGAAGCAGTCATTTACTGAACCAAATTAATTGAACTCCCGCAGTGGTGATGTGTAGGGATATTCAGAATGGTCATTTTGCAGTACTTCAGTGTCTCGTTGCTCACTAATGCAAGTCCCTTTGTGACGTGAGTGCATAAGGGGAGGTGTGCCAGCTTCCACATAGGTTCAGCCTTGTGTTCTGATTCATCTTCAGAAGCAATTTAAAGAGAATCATGCTTTGGATTTTTTTCTAAATCTACTTAATTAGATCTTCACAGCAGGATTATTTTTTTTTTATTACTATTCTTTCTGACTGTGAAATACTGAGATTTCATTTCAGTCTTCTGCTCTTCAGTAATGAATTCTTAAATATTGTAATAATAATAAGATCTGAATCGGAAATATTTTCAGTTGCGCTTTCTGGTCCCTGTGAATCCTTGTGCTTCCTTTCCTGAGAAGTGGTGAGGGTATTTCTGGTTTTATTATTAGCTTATGTTTAATCAGCATTGTGTGAAGTGACAGGAAATTCTGCAGGGCTTTACCAGACCTACACATCTGGTATGAAAATATAAACATGAGCTTAATTTAGCAGAGTGTGCCATACTGTTTCTCAAATAGCATATTTTTCTTCCAGTGTAATATTCTGTTGTTGATATACGTTAGGCCTTTTTTTATTGAAGAGGTTTAAGCACTCAAATACTACGTTATAAGCAAGCCATAATCTTTTTATCAAGTACAAGTAGAGTTTCGTGCTGTTGATATGCTGTTAACATGCTGATAATTTGAGGTTTCTGTGTTATTTATGGTCTTGCATTAGGGAAGATTTAGTACAGAAAGTAAAGGTGTCAGCTACACCATGCAGAAATTGGGCCTGACATTTTTCTGAGCAGGGATTGGGCTCGTAGAGTTGAAGAAGCATTTTGATCTCATTTATGATTTGGGTGGAAAGTGGGCAAGAAAATTGAAATTGCTGTCAGCTGTCAATCCTGGCTTTGCACCCACCAAGGTTTTGTAACAGACTCATTGAAAATACAAGCATGATGTCCTTACTTTCCATGCAGGGTTTTAAGAAGTCTGCTAATGCCCTAAGTGATGCTAGCCTTACATGAAATGTTTTATGTTGTATCAAGGAACTTCTTGCTACTGGAAGTAATTGTGGGAAAGTACGCTCGAGTCAGTGATATACCATCACATGCTTAAAAACATACTTGCAGCCCAGTGAAACGTCCTCTGCCTCAAATCATTCCTTATACAGATAGCAGCATTTAGCATTTATCCCCATCACTTTCACTTCTGCGGCTAAGATAGGAAAAAAGTTGTGCATTCCTGCACAGGGAAACTGGGCATTGTTGATACATGTGGCAGAGTTTGTTCAAATAGGAAATGCAAAGGAGAGAAGTTTAATCTAATAACCTCAGCATTCCCAATACTGTTAATCAAACCAGTGCATAAACATTAGATATGGCCCTGTGAGGTACTTTGATCTTGAGTGTGATCAAAAACATGGAGGGGAAGACTGTAAAATACAGACTTTATCATTCTCTCATTTTCTTGAGAGTTTAAAATTGAATTCTTTGGCTACTGGCCACGTTTCCATTCTCGTAGCTGAATGGGTGCACTAATGTAGAAGAATACCTTGTATAGATGAGAAAATTTAAATCTGCATATAGCAGTCATATAAGAAGTTTGTAGAGTTAATCAGGACACAGCTACAGCCTTACCCCAAAATACAAACCTAGATCAAGAGAGAGATGCTATTTCACGTGAAATGTCAGTTTCCATTCAGACTTTGTCTGCTTAAAATTCTTTTTCTTCCTGTCACTTGAACTGTGTTGTGGTAGTATGGAATCTTCTAAGAATTTTACTGATTTATACGATCTTTTATTGCCTTCTTTCTGAGGCAGTGCAGAACTTTGCTGTCCACTCCCTGCTCACACGGTGATATTATCCTCTTGCATAGTCCTTCTTTTGTCTTCTTTCTTGTTTTTAAGTAATTTTCTTTGTGTTCCGTAAGTCTGCTGTCATCATACCCTCATTATTTGAATTATCCTTAAAATACCCTTTTGCAAAATTTCAATCATGCTTCATGAAGTGCTTCTCCGAAGTGCACTTCTGGCTGTATGCACAACAGCTCCACTCCATTTTATTATTGTCCTCCTCATACCCGTTTTCAGTTTTCACTTCCTTTGCTCAGTAGTTTATGTATCTATGGCACTATAAAAACAATTTGCTGCAAAGTGCTGAAAATTGTATTTCTTGCACAATAAAGGGGTTAGTATTTGTAGTAGCCAAGTATTTTCAGCAACTGACTGTGCGTCAAAGTTCAACTGGAGATGGTGGAAGCACCCCTGGAGAGGCTCTGCTTATATGTAGCTGGTAAGAATTGCACTTACAGTCACTGTATCTGTTAGTTGAACTGTTTGTAGGCACTCAGGTTATGAAAAGTACTTCTCCCTTCTTTCAGTCTTGACCTGTGGTGTAAAATACTTCAATATCAATTCTACTACATGTGATGTTTTCCTAGGGGAGAGGTACTCACCTGACTTGTATTGCTGGCATTGATTTTATTAGTTCTCTGTAATAAGAAGGCTGTGCTACAGTTTCCAGACCTGAGTAAAAGATCTCTTTCCATATTAACCGGAGGGAATGCAGCGCATGAAATTACTATGTAGGACAGGAAGATTTCAGAGTTGGTTCCTGAGCTGGATTGCATTTTGGTTCAGGAACCAGCACAGTCTGACAGATGTCTGCATTGTACTTATTTGCCTGGCTTCAACGGCACTTTTCCCACCTTTTCTTGCAGGTTTGTCATCCATTCCAGAGGCAGTCAGAACCATGTCCTACGTTTTTGTAAATGATTCTTCCCAGACAAACGTGCCGCTGCTGCAGGCTTGCATTGATGGAGATTTTAACTATTCCAAACGCCTGCTAGAGAGTGGTTTTGACCCAAATATCCGTGACAGCCGGGGCCGAACCGGCCTCCATCTTGCTGCAGCCAGAGGAAATGTAGACATCTGTCAACTCTTGCACAAATTTGGTGCTGACCTATTAGCCACTGATTATCAAGGTAATACAGCCCTTCACCTGTGTGGGCATGTGGATACCATCCAGTTCCTAGTTTCTAATGGACTTAAAATTGATATTTGGTAAGTTGCTTTTTCTAGTTGGCTTTTTTTTTTTTTTTTAATTTTTTAAATAGCACGTGCTCATTAGTATTAGTGCTCATCTCTAGAACACTGTATATAAATCTGCTGTTGCTGAAATACTGTATTTAGTGCAGTTCAACTTTGTACGATATCACTTAATAAAAGAAGAAAATAAAAAGGCAGGAAAACAATAAGAGGCCACTTCTGCTGATCAAATGCAGCAAGCAAAGCAAATAAAAATAGCAGCTGCTGGTGTGGGCTGCTGTATCTAATTCTGCCTCTGCGATGACACTGCTATCCTGGTTTGGCCAGACAGCTAGGTGTGGGTGGTTGGCACCAAAAAAGAAAATCACATTGACTACTTTAAAAGGATTTTCTCTGCCACAGTGCTTTTGTGTTAATTGTTGCACTGTATAAGACAAAGGAAATACAGTATATGTGTGTGTCAGTTCATTCCCGTACTCCTTTGGTGACAATGCTTCTTTTCAGTGTTTTCCCACTCCCTCAAAGTCTGTGACTCACTCCCTCTTTTAAATATTGTATATTCTTTCCCTCTGGCTTCCAGCAGCTGTCAGATGCCAGTGCTCAGATGCAGGCTCTCAAACTACAAATAACTAGCTATTTCATTGCAGTAACTGACTTATTTTGTTTGTGAAACTTTCTGCACTGTCACAATGCATGCAAAATATTTGAAACTTCAGAATTTTTTTTTTTTTTTTAACCTGTCCCCTTTTCACTTCTCCCTCATTGATGCTTTCATCCCAGCAAAAGGAGTTAATGGCAGACCTGATTCTTCAAGGGTTGTGTTCTCTTTTTCTTACTTCAAGCAACTCTGGTGAAAATCCATAACTTGAAGGCAGCTCCAGTCCCATTCAGTATTATTTTAAAAGTAGCAGAGGGATCATCTGTATTTTATTTCATTTTTGCCCAATGTCCTCATACCCACATGGAAAAAGGAACTATGAAGAAGCAGATTGCACAACTTCTTGAAATCATGCTGAATCTCAAACAGTGCTGTAAATCTACTCTTTTTTGTTATAGCACCCAGAGATTCCAATTAAATTAGAACACTAGAAATTTTGATTTTATTTGTAGGAAAAGGAGTTGTGCTATTTCAAGCCTAAGTACACTGGTATTCTTCTGTAGTCATTTATGGTATTACTTTTATAGACAGGAATTGCTTACAGTCTTGTCTAACAAAATAGTCCTGAGCACTAAATTTTACATTGCACGTTATGCTAAGTTGTCTTGTATCAAATTTCTACTTCAAGAGTTTCTTTTCTTCGTGTGTCCTTTTGTGGCATTATTTTAGCAATCACCAAGGTGCAACACCACTTGTTCTTGCAAAACGAAGGGGTGTAAATAAAGATGTGATCAGACTGCTGGAATCTTTGGAGGAGCAAGAGGTGAAAGGATTTAACAGAGGAGCCCACTCAAAGCTGGAAACAATGCAAACTGCTGAAAGCGAAAGGTATTCACAAAACAAAAAAGTGATAATGGGAGAAATAATTCTGTGTATGTAAGATATGTCTTTGTTAGTACCTGTTTATTGCCTGTAGATTGTTATGATTTGGCTTGCTTCTTTGTTCCTCAGAATGGAAAGTATCAGGTTTGTCCTGATACTGTCTGACTAAATCCAAGTTAAGTTTTAGAATTTGGAAAAATCTCTCAATAGGTCAAATGTAAGGAAAAGGAAGAACTCTCTTTAATTGGGATTCTCATTTTAAAGTTGTAATTTTTAAAAAAATTAAATAATAACTCATTTTCTGTTATAACCTCAAGCAATAAGCATTGTACTTTATCATGAAGTCAAAGAGAATATGGGGGGAAGTGAGAGGTGGGTTGTAGCACACACTGACCTACCACGCTTTCATTATCATGGGTTGTCTGTGTAAAGGAGGGGTAGCAGGCTTTTCATCTGTCTGAACTTGAATAAAGGCTTTGATATGGTGCTGTTTATGAAATTTCTATTGGTAGTATTTCTGGAAAAGATGGAGAATAAATGAGTTGTGTGGTGGACAGACAGGTGGTTAAAAGAGAGCTGGTGATTTCAGGAAAACAGCTCACCATTTCAGGGAACGTACTGGGTGAGGGAAAAGATAGCAGTGAGTTCCTAAAGGTTTAGTTCTGGGACTGGGCATACTTTCATCAATGATTCTGACACAGAAAATCTTACTGATGCTAAGAAGTGGAATGCAGACAGCTCAGAGGACAGTTAGGATGCCATAGGAAAAAAAACTTGACAAGGGAAAGGAAATTGGAACCCACTGATCAGAGAAACCTTTTAAGCCCTGAGATACAAAATTGAATATTACTGTCAAAATTGCTTTGGTATAAAATATTGGATTTTCTGCCTGTTATCTTTCTGACTTTGTAAATTTTACTGGAAGTTGTTTAGTCCATATGTCATTTCTGTCTGACTTTGTGTCAAAAGCTCAGTCTCATCTAAATGGCGATTTTTGATTTGATAGCGTCTCTTTAATGAGCATAGCTTCCTTTCTGTTATTTGACCTTTGTAAATGTTACATTGTTTGGTTTGGCAAGGAAGTCGGCAGTTCTCCTTGGGGAGAGGCACAGACATATAAACAGTGCGTTACCCAGCTTGTTTGTGAATGTATTTAACATGTCTGAAATATATTATATTTAGGGTAACAAATAACAGATGCCTGCAGCAGTAAAAGCAAGTGAGCTTGTATGCTGTTTGCTTTGTAAATAAATAATGTCTTTGTAACAGTTGGCTTTTTAGACTGCCACAGTTTCACTCCTCCCCCTTTCTATTTTTTCACACAATTTAGATGAGTTTTGCTCAGATGAACGGTTTCTGTCCTCCTTGCTCCCTCCTCCTTACATTATCTACCAACCTGCTGAAAAATAATGGTTGCTTTTTCTGTAAAACGTGAGCTTCACTTTTGAGCAACAGTTTCTGATTTCAGATTTCTCCAGTTGTTTTGCAAACGGTTGCTGCTGGTCTGGAAGCAGAGGCCAAAATTTAGTTCCCAGATCAAATTTCTGTTCTCTTGCTTTGCCTCCTGACAGCACAGGGGAAGGGCAGAGCTCACTTCTGTCTGTCAGCACAGGTGACCTGTCCCTCCGCACTGCCCGATGTGGCTGACAGTTGTGCCCACAAGTACAGCCAGAGGTGAACTTCCATAGTATGCTGAAACAGAAAAGAACATCCACCTGGGCTGTGTGGCATGGACTCTTCTGTAGGATGCTTTGCTGCTCTACTATTGCTTAAGCAGATGTAATTTGTCATAAGAAAAAAATGTCTTGAATACCATTACTTTTAAATGGGTTGCTGTATAAAATATCAAAAATGTTTTCTATGTCCCCTTTTCTATTTAATGAGCAAGCACGTGATCTTTTCACTTGAATCACATTGCAGCTTTATTTAAACTCTCTGTGGTTATGTATTAACTAGTTCCTACATAGTGAGTAAGTAGTTGTGTCTTAGTGACTGTCTTCTAATAAAGTCTTTGTTTTGATTAGGAAATCATGAGCAAGGGAGATGACTAAATCCTGTAGCTATGGGCAAGCTACAATAGCTATACAGCAAACTAAATACTTTAGGAGCAAAAAAGGCAAGCTGTTTAATATGCAATTTCTGAAATTTTCTGCACATCACACTGCGATGCTTCAGTAAGCTATGGGAGTTGAGGTTAATTATTCTTCTGTGGCTGTATTTCCTAAGAAAAACATATGAATAGTGTGAAACTTTTCCATGGCGTAATCTTGGAAGGGCGATTCATAAACGAGACAATCTCCAATATCTTTATTTCCAACAGCACAACTGGTGAACAGTAGCATTTATAATTGTATAAACTAATTAGTTTTGATTTGGAAATTACTTTTCCATGTAAGGTTTTCTGTTATTGTCGGTGTAAGAGATACGTAGGAATATGGTAAGTGAAAGCAATTAGAGGAGAGGAAGAAGTGTTTTTCTTTTCTGCTTTCCTTCTGCTTTGATTTCACTGTGTAAGCTGTATCATTGGCTTTCTGTGCTTGTCAAAGCACGATTCTCTAAACACCCATGTGTGTCATTTTGTGTCATTTCAAGGAGCAGTAGGGCTGTACTGACAGCTGGAATTATACGTAAGTGTAATAAATTGATGAGAAAATTTTTATAGACCAATTGTGAAACCAGCAAACTGAGGAGGATACAAGAAGCCAAGTGGTATTTGAAACAACTCACGTTTTTTTCTAAAGATGATTCGTGGCCAAGATGACTGTAGCATTCTAATTCTTCTCATTTAAAAGTGAGAGTCGCAGGCCCTAATTTGTAGTCTGACAATCTAAGGTAGCTTGATGAATTGGGGGTGGAATGTTAAAACCAATATCAGAGTGACTGCTGAGAATTGTGTGGCAAAAAAACCAGCAGTACTAACTTGTCTTGAAGATCAGAAAGTTTTGGGTTGTTTTTTTTTTTTCCAAACGTATTATTTTCTGTGGTATTTTTAAGCTAGAGGAGAGGCCTCTCACAAAGAAATGCAGAGAGTAATAAATATCACCTCATAGTTTGGAATCTAAATGATCTTGGTTAAAGTCACCATTTCATTTGGCAGAACATACTTTTAAATCGTAATTTCTTGTTCTGTTAACAAGAACTGTGCCCCTTGAGGTTTTATCTTATGCTCCATTAAATTCACAAAGCCATGCTTAGTGGGAATTACGAGCATTGACTTTCGAAGGCTTCTTAGGTGGCAAGCCTGCCAACTCAGCGCAGCAGTACTGATAGAAGTACTGCTCTCTTTACTCTGGTTAGAAAAACATCCTTTCACTTATCCTAAGTTTAGAGTGAGGAGTCTTTTCCTGATCTGCTTTTCTTGATTTAGCAGGGGCAATGCTATAAATCTGCAGGTGGCTTTGGTTTTTAATTTAGAACGTTTTGGTTGCTCTGAGTAGGATTACTGTCTTACTTAAAGGTGTGTTCTTTTCCTCTGATTTATTTTTAACTTTAATCCTTTGTAGTGCAATGGAAAGCCATTCTCTCCTTAATCCAAACCTACAGCAAGGGGAAGGAGTTCTTTCCAGTTTCCGCACGACATGGCAAGAGTTTGTGGAAGACCTGGGCTTCTGGAGAGTGCTGCTCCTGATCATCGTCATTGCTCTTCTGTCTCTTGGAATAGCATACTATGTTAGTGGGGTGCTTCCTTTTGTAGAAAATCAGCCTGAGCTGGTGCACTGAAGCAAGTGAAAAGAAGTGCGCTGTGCTTTTTTCCATGTTGTAATCTTATTTTGAGCTTCTTGGAATCTTTCCCTCAGTGCAGACAGTGGCAGCTGTACATACTGTTTGCTTTTTATACCTACTGTTAACCCCTCTGAAAGAGAGATTAATTCATTTCAAGTAAAACACTAAATTCTAAAGCATTCCAAAGCTACCTCTGTCATCTCAACTTGGAAGCAAGATGTGGAGATTATCCTCTCTGTTGATAAAATGTTGTGATTAGAAAAGGTCTTTTATAAAGAATATAACATTCTTAAGCGTGAATTGTGTAACCTAGTACACAACCAAATTTGATATATATTCCATAAGAAGAGACGTAAATCTGTTGTTGCATAACATTGTATGTTTCAGTTGAAAGAAAAAAAAAGTTTTTAAAAAGTCGTCTTCAAATCTGAATAACATAATAATACATTCTGATATATAGCCAGTACTGAGCTCTATGTTCGTAGTTCCTTTAGTGCCTCCCCGGTTTCTCATCTGCTAGTTTATAAAAAGACTAGAAACAGTTCCAATCTTCTACGTCTTCACTGTATAGATCATTCCTTTATTTATTAGGTTAATATGGTGTTTCTTCCCCAGATGAATTTTATATTAATATCTGCTTGAAGTGAATTTTGTAGAACAAAGCCTCTGTAGTGCTTTAGAAGTAAAATTGTTTGGCCTCTGGGGTGAGGAATTTGCCTTTGTGCCGAAATGTTACTAAGCAAACCTTTCTTTGTAAGGATGGATTAAAAGTGATGTAGGTGTTCTGCTTTGTACATACCACCAGTTCTGTAAGGCCATCGTCTCTGTGAAACATGTCACGAAGGATAACTTCTTTTCCTACTCAAGGACCTCATGGTTCCATACAATTGTATCATTTTCATGTTTGTGGAAAGAACTTGATTACTAGAATTCTTTCCTAGAGTTACTTTCAGTTGTTTTCAGACTGCACTTACAGGCTTATGAAGTATTTTTTGAGCACGTGGAATAAAAATAGTTAAAATGTTGATACTTAGGAATATGGTATGAAATGATATCCTATCCCATTCTGTACATAAGCTGTGAAACCCTTTGTTTGTAAATTACCCAAGAATATGAATCAATTACATGCTCTTTTCTGAAGGCCAGGATGATGCCACACCATAGTTGTAGGTTTTCAAAGAAAGCGGATTTTCTCCTTCCAAGCTGATTAGATATGCAACTCACTTAGTTGCATTCAAAACGTCCAAAAATTGAATTCTCTAAACATAATGGATTTTTTTTTTTTACTTTACCACTCCAGAATTGTTGCTAAATGACATCAAACATTTATAAGGTTATAAATTGCAGTAAGTATCGCTAGAAGTACTTACATCCCTCTGTTCTGCCACCGTGTACGTTCTCCCTTCTTGTTTATGGGTTTGAGTGAAGAGGGTTATTGTCTTTGTTTTGCTGTGTGACGTGGGCTTTACTAAGATGGGGCCCATTCTAAATTGCATCTTGATCTCATTTCTTAAGCCAGAGGTTAATGAAACAGTACTTTCCTAGCAGTTGCAAAACCACAAAAAGGAAAACCTCTTAAAACAAAAGGAAAGCACCAATAACAAAACAGCATTCTCTTTGAATATTTATTACAGTACAGATTAGTGAACAGAGAAATGTAAAATCATATCTAAATCACAGTTACTTTTTTGAATTACTACATTTCTGTTAATGGTACAGTGTATCTTGAATAATACTGTCTTTCAATATATATTCCCTGCATAATTTGTAATTGTATTCTCAGTATGGGTGAATGCCACAAATAAATATACATTGTAAATATGTTTGGTTTATTATTGCATCAGTACAGTGGTAATGATGTGACCCTGTTTTACTAAGGGTTTTTTGTTTTGCATTCACAGTAAGCATTTCAGAAGCTGGGAGACTCTTCTCCTAAGAAATGGAAGCCATGCTGTTGGCTTAAATAAGGTTTTAAAACACAGATTGTTTAGATTTGCCTGCTTTATTTTCAGTGTTGTTTTTACATTGTGCTGTTTCTTACCTGAGATTTCAGGTATTGTATAAGCCATGTAAAGGCCCTTAGAGATTTAAGACTACCTATAAGGGGTACAAAATACAACCAAGAAAAGCAAGTTTGAGTGTAGTGACTGCTATCAACGTGACAGACATCTGAGTGAAAGAGAAGTTTGCTCCGTGCACACTTCTGTTATTAAAAAAGGACAGCTGTACCTTCTATTATAACGTTAACAGCTTACTGTTCAAAGACTGATTCTAAAGAATGAATTTGCTTTCTAAACACTGGGTTTCAAGGAATACAGTCCCTCTTTCTTGGAGGAACAGAAAGACAACTTTAACCTACTTCCTCTTGAAGCTCTTGTGGTGAGTTTCACTATTGCAGCATAATGACATTAACCTGTTTAGGCTGTCTGTAGATCAATAAGTTTTATTATTTATTAATTATTATATAGGCACTTTCCAGATCCAAGACAAATTCTTGTCTTGAGCTTGTTATGAAGGAAGTGAGAGAGAAAACAATCATGGAGTGAGGAGGTGGTTTTTCTCCAGTGCCATAAGACGACTTGGTGAACAAGATTAAGCATACTGGAGTGTAAAACGGAGACATATAGGCTGCTCTGCTGAAGACTGTCCATATGCTTGCATTTATTCCATGGCAAGATCATGTCTTACTTCACCCCTCACCTACCATCATGTTATTTATTTTCAGGGGCTTCTATTTGCACTCATATTAATACTTTGCTTTGTAGAAGAGGATGATCTGTTGTGACTATCTTGGGTGGCTCTTGTTTTTGGTTACTGCAATATAACACGTATTTCATTACTAGACATAGTCTGGCTCTGTGAAGTGTATCACCACAAAAAGTTCCTGGGAAAGAAAGAACATGGTTTTGTATGGGAGTATTGATACAGAAGGCCTAGGCACTGTGATAGATCTAGAGACTGATTTTTTGCATGGGTCAGCTAATCACTCTGGCTGGTTTTCATCTCTTGGAGAAGTAAAAAATAACAAACTCATCTGGTGGCCTAGTTAGCTAAGTAGCTGTTTTTCTAACCAAAATTATTTTGGTCATAAGATGTTAGAGAAATGCAAGTTAAGTAATTTGTTCAGAAATTCTACAATGTAACTTTAACGGAGAGATTGCAAGTGAAAACTCTCCTTCAAACTTAAAAAAAAAATAATAAAGAGGTGATATTGTTTCTTGTATTCAAAATTTGCAAGTCTGGCATGTATTTAAAATTAACATCTGTTTTAACATTAACCTTGAAATTAAGTACAGTCAAACATCTTAAAGGCTGTGATTGGATTTCCTCAGGTTGAATTGCCTTATGCTACCTGAAGTTGACTTCTTTGTCAGATGACATGAGTTAGTTTGTTTCTGCAGTTGTTTCTGAAGTTGTTCCTGTTTCTGAAGCTAAACTGTCACTTGATTCATATTTGAATTGGTGATTAAAATCAGCCTTAAACAATCTGAGAATTATATCAGAATGCTTTTCCGTCATTTTGTGTTCTTCCATTTTGACATTAATCCTGAGTGATTGATCACTTGGGATATGCTTTGTGATGTTTCACGTGCGATCCACAGCATAACAGAACTTGTCAGTTGTTACTACATTTCTCATCTCCGATGTTGGAGCTTTCTAGAAGAATTCAGACGTCATTGCAGAGTTTCCTAACTCGCAGTTCTCTGTAAACATGGTAAGTGCTGAAATACCCTTGAATCATAAATCTCAAATCTCTATTAATATAAAATTCATTTCTGGAGACAGTAGAGATAATTCTGCGTGTGCACTTGCAGGTGGTAGGATGCATGTGTTGCCTTAAACAATCTAAGTATTTCAGCTGGATTAGTGTTGCCTGGCATCTTTCATAGTGCTCTTACAAGTACTTCAGAGGAAGGACACTTTTGAAATACACAGTATTAGGAAATAAATGCAAGTAGTAGGTAGTTGTTCGCTATTCGTTACAGGGGGGTGAAGTGTTCCCAGGGTCATGCTGCCACAGGAATCTGAGATGAAAAATGGAAATCTCAGATTGACTGAGATTGACTGGCATAGTCTGTGCTCTTAGCAAGGCACAGTTTGTGCTCTGATGTTGCAGCTGAAGCAGTTTGCCTGCAGAACCATGAAAAAGTCTCTCTGCTGTTGGCATTTGTTGTTTGTAAGTCATTAAACAACCACTATTTCCCAATGACTATGGTGAGGCAAAATTGCTAGTTTTCATTACTGACAAGTAATGGGAAATCTATTGGAAACTGCTGTAACTGAAAAGCAATAAATGAGAATTTCTGCTGAAGTCAATGTATGAAGAAGTCACTACTGTGACTTCCAGTGACATATTTTTTCTGTTTGAGATTTTAAGCTGCCTTCTGGATAAGAAATAATGAGGAGACACTTGGAACAGAATTTGTCAGTGGCATGGTTTGCAGAAAATAGGAGGGAAATGAATGCAGTGAGCCAAGGCAGCAGCAGGGAGGCAGAGCAGTGCGATGCCTTTATGAATCACTGCTCAGAGGCCAATCCCAGCGTCTGTAAGAAGTGTGAGTAGCGCGCAGTAGCAACCTCTGAGCAGGGAAAAGGATTTCATCCACTTGCAATTGCGCCGTTCCGTAGGGGTGCAACCTGAGCTGGCCCTTCTTGACTTTCAGTGTCTGTAACACTGCTATTTCAGACAGCAGCATGTTTGAATGTGTGCCTGCATTAACAGCTGCTCATGTGCAAGCCACACTGGTTCCTCTTACAGAAGAATCTTTCTGCGCTTAGCTTATTAGAGGTAGTTTTACCCAATGTTAACAGAATCTCTTTGCAAAACGTGAAATATTTCTGATGTATTAAATTATATTACCTAAATATCACAAGGCAGGAATGCAGATGAAGGATCAAATACATGCAAAAATATCCAGTTTCTTTTTCCAAAAAAAAGAACAGATAACATTCTTGTAATGCAAAGCAAGAAGAAAATCACAATTTATTCTGAACCATAGAATTCCTCATTAAGCCACTTCCCCAATATGAGGATTTTTTTCAGGTGACATTACATCCTCTGGCAGGTAGGTTTGCTAGTAGAAAAGATGATGCAGCCTTGCAGTGGCGTGAGGGCAGTGATGTTTGGAGGTTGTACTAGCTTAACAAACTGTGCACGTTGAAACGAAGCCAATTAATAGAGATAGCTGATTTCTCTTAGGATTTGTGAAGTGCTGTGCGCTCTTCCCCATGTTGTCATTGTCTCTTTGCAGGTTGGATGCCTGGACTGGTTTGGTTTTATAGACGTATTTCCAGTCAGAAAATGAAGTGGATGCCCCATTCCTGGAGGCATTCAAGGCTGGATGTGGCTCTGGGCAGCCTGGTCTGGTGGTTGGCAACTGCATATGGAAGGGGGGTTAAAACCAAATGATCATTATGGTCCTTTTCAATCCAGGCCATTCTATGATTCTGTGATTCTATGAAGTAGATAGATGTCCATAGATTTAAGCTGGCAAGAGCAGTTTCTGAAGTGGGTATAGAAGACAAAGGAGTATCTTACTAAAGGAATATCTTACTAAAGACTTTGTCAATTTGTTTGAGGACTGCTCAACCCTGCCAGATGTGTTTGTACAGAACTGGTGGTTTTCCCATTTATGGTACTGGTTTCAAACCCTGTGTCAGTTGATGAACACCAGTGGCTAATGTGGGGCTTGAACCGAAGGCTGTTTTCAAAATTGTTAATTATAGTAGAGGTCCAAGCTTTATTCTTTATTTCAAAGTTCAAGGAACTTTTTTTTTTTAATCTAATGTTTATTAGAATTACAGCCTGCAAATGTACTCAGATAATGAGCATGTGTGTGCCTATAGTTCTGTACTCCTGTGCCAAAAGTAGATTTAGGAACAGTAAGCGAGGCCTCCAGTGAGATCAGTTTGGGGTAAGTCTAATTTAAGGAATTCTGTTTTTTGTCATTTCACTTCAGATTGCTATTTAATCTGCTGACAGCTCTGTTTTTATCCCTGACACTGACTTACTGACCTATTTTCTTGGTTTCCATCTCCAGTTTTGGGAAACATAGGTCCCGTTACCTGCCTCAAAAAAGCAGCTCCTTTGTTTTGACACAAAGCAAATTCATCAGTTTCACAATGTTACTCAGTTCTCTTTGGTTTTTAGAGCCATAGAGTTAGAGAGTTTTAGATTTCCAAAGTGATGGACTTGCTAGTGTGGTATACAATTGGTTGAGTTAAGGACTCTGTCACCTTGTCCAGTTTTCATATGAAATGCAATAGCACTTAAGAGAACTATTGGTGCTGATTTTACCTGCCCCTCCAGAATGCCTTTCAGATGGAGCAAACAGTTTGAAGATTAAAGAAGAATTTGGCAAAGAATCTAGAGAAATGTCTATTCCTTGTATTTTCAGGCGTTCAGGACACTAGGAATCATGTGTTCAGCATATGGAGGCATTCTGCCAAATGGTTGAAAATTTTCATAGAAGATCTTGAGCTTGGCCTTTTATGTATGTTCCGCAGCTTGGAGGTGTAAAGTTTTGAAAGCTCTTTTCTTCTTTCAAGCAACGAATATGTTTCATTAGAGCAGTTAGGAACCCACTGCATTCTTCTCAATTCTGCTCCTCCCCATTGTTTCATCAAGACCATCAAGACCACCCCATTTCTTATGTGTCAGGAATTCTGTTTATAAAGCACATTTCTTCCATGTAACTTCTTTCCATCTTGTCATCTCCATTGCTTACTGCACACTCTCTATCTTATCTGAACTACAGGACGCTCCATCTGCCTCGTCCAGTCTGTGCTGAAAGGTCTATGGGATGGAACATGTCATATTTTGAAGAGTGGCTTGTGAATTGGCTCCAGTTCCCTGCTAGCAGTAGTACTCATCTTTTTAATCTACAGTCTTCTGTAATAATGACACAAGAAGCTAGCCTTGTCTTCAGCTTTACTTCTTTTCCCTAATGATGTACTTGATTCTTTTGGTACCTTCACAAAATCAAACTAAATTGTGTGTAGGCACTGGAACAGCTTCTGTTTACTAAGCTTTACTGAGTTGCTCATGATTTAATGATTTTAAGAGAGAGATCTATATGAGGATATTAGTACACCTTTCTCTTATGAGTATAGGTACCAACAATTGACACAGAACGCCACTAAAGTTTTTAGTAGGGTTAGGTTTACCAGCCTCTTCTGACTATGGCTCCATGTGGGCTTATGCTGGGCAGGTAGAGGACACTCCAATAGCCTTCTAGAGGGGACATACAGCATTGGAGATGTTCTCCTTCCATTACAAGGCTTTTGATAGCGGACAGAGATAGTCTCCTGAGGCCAAAACAGATGTTAAGAGATGAGACCTATGTAGTTCCCACTTACTGGCAAGTGTTGGTGAGCAGGTTGCTGTTTTACCATAGGTTATATTTTGTCCTTTTCAGCAGTGGCCTCACAAGGAGATAAGGATGCACACCCGGTGAAGCAGTAGGGATGAGAGGAGCTGAAGTCTACGCTGTCTGGTCTGTTATCTCTGCATGGCCAGCTTGGGGTCGCAATCCATATGTGGGAGCCACTGGTGCACAAAACAGAGCATATTTTCTTCATGAAAAATGTTATGAGAGTAACTTCCCTTGTTTGGTAGGCTTTTTTGGTCAGTCTGTTGGCTTTAGATTTTTTGTAGGCAAGGAAGAATTAGGATCTGAGGTTCGAGGCAAATTTGTGGCATATGAAGGAAGAATGCTGAAAGTCAAAAAGAATAAGAGGGAAGATTTACAGAGAGAGCTTAGCTGCTTCCTTAAAAATTGCAGATGTTTCTGAGGAAAACTAGGCAAACATGGATGCACTCCAGGCAAGAACAGTTTCAGTGGAAAATGTTTTCATTTTCATTCTTCCAAACATAGATATCTGAGTGTCATCTTACTGGAGCTCTTGAAATGAGCAAAACATTCCCAGTTTTGTAACAAGAAGCATAGAAGAACTGGAGCTTTTCTTCTTGGCTAAAACAGACAATGATAAGGAACTGAAATGATAACATTTTTATTTTGAAAGTTATTAATAACATCATTTCAGATGTTTATTTGTACTGGGGCTAAGAAGGCTGTGATTCTGAAATGCTAACATGTGGCAGAAGTAGTGTCTGGTTCTGACTTGACACACAGAGTAAGTTTAGAATGTCAGGTTCTAAATTAAGAATCAGAATATGTGATTTCCCTGTCTATTTTTTACATTTGGGCATTGGATCAGGAGTCCTTTCAGCTGCTTTACTTTATCCAAAGACAAGTTCAAATAAGGTTCTTCAGTTATTTATTCTCTACTTTCTGGGTTTTGCTTGCTGGTAATTTTTGTCATTTGAATCTCAGTCTTTCTCTCTCAGTGCACAAAAGAGATTGCTGTTAGGACTTACATCTGAATCTGCCAACAATCCCTGGTTGGGATTTATCCCATGGCTTAAGTTATGCAAGCGTAAATTAGACACAGCCAGAGCAGGGAACGTGGAACAGGCAGCTCGCAGCTTCAGCTTTTCTGTGTGTTACAGCCTCTGCACATCCATTCTGGTTACTGAGAGAGCTGTGTCAGGTCAGGCATTTCCTTTCTGCTTGCCTAGGAAAGGAAATGGACTTTTTATGGATGGAAACTCTTTACAGAATGGAAATGAAGTCTTTATTCCTACTACAGAGCCAGATGCCAGGTTGTCTGCTTATAGTATTGTCACATTATCAGCATTTTCTCTCACACTCGTCTTGGTTAATGTCTAACTTAAAAGGTTTTTGAAACTGTTGTTCCATTTAATTTTCTTAGGTTTCCTAAAATATTTCATCTTTAGGACAAGTTAATATTTAAATTGTTCATTTGCCTAAAACAGATTTGTTACTTCTGATGTTCCAGCATGTACCAATAGGTCCATCACTGAGGAGCAGCAGCAGTATAGAAATAGTCTTCAAGAAGTTGGAATCACAGCATCACTGCTGTTTCTTTCTTACAGTCTTGGGGATGCCAGGAACTGCATAGAACTGCACAGAAGGGAACAGTTCTGGATTCTCTGAATTTTTAACTATTTGCTTTGTTACGGAAATCTCATGCCATAAGGCTGTTTGTGTCTGGCTTGCAGTTTTGCTGAAAATGCTGTCAGAGCAATCTCCCTTGTGTTATTCTGATGCTCCTATTTCTGGCCAACATGCTGATGAGTGTTAAGTTAAACAGAAGATGGGTCATGTTTTTTGAGTGGCAGAAAACATTTATTTCTTAGAATAGCTCTTTATCTGTACCTTTTGTTCTTTGGATTCCTCTTTCCCTTAAAAGTTTGGTGGAAATATGCATTCCACAGTGAGTCAGCACGGCCTGCTGGATGGAGCAGAAGGCAGATTTGGGAGTTATAAATCCAAGTGCTTGCTGTGTGGCCTTAGAAAACTTATTTAACCAGTGCTTTCCCACCAGTAAAATCGGTATAATGAATAAATCCTGAGAGTGATGTTGTCATTAATATGTGTAAAGTTGCAACCATTTACTCAGAGTAATTGTAGTAATTGTATTAATTGTACCAAATATATGCTAAGCATAATCTAATGACACAGGAGTATTTATTCCTTCATATGTCATTTATTAAGCTCATTGTTGTTTCCTTAGCACTCTTAGGCAGTGAATGCAGGCAAAAGCTCTGATCTTCTGTCCTTGAGGGATATTCCTGCACCAGTGCGTGAAGCCATTGGTTTTTTAGTGGCCAAGGGCAAGATATCAGGTGATGTCCAGAGATGATTTAGATTCAGAATCGTGGCAAAGTACAGAAGAAGCCTGTTTTCAGATAGATGTAATGAAAATGAAGACTAAAATACAGAGGTTAACCAGGTGTCTGGAATTTCCTGAAGTCTTTAAGAAGCCCATTCTTGAGGTCAGTGCCTCTGGCTTGGCTTCAGAGTAGGCAGAGTAGGAGAGATTGTGACCAAGGCATTTCCCTTTTTTCTTTTTGGTGGGTGTAGGAGATCTCACTTCCCTGTTGAACAAGGAATCAGTTTTCATTCTGGAAACGAGTCTGACAGCAGCAGGATGTATGAGCTATGGGATCAGAGCTTTGGAAAGTCTTCAGTGACATTTCTCCATTCTTAGCACATCATTTAATGACAGCATTTGATGGCCAGGTCCTAAATCCAGCACCCAGTCACAAAAGTCTGGTGAGACACTGCATGTGTGTGGGCATGAAGCTAGGGGAGTGCTCGTGAGCCACGTCTTGGACTACTTGTGAAGCTGCTTTTCTTGGTGTGCTCCAGTCCCATGATTATTCTAACTTCCTCAGGGAAACACTGATTTTTTAAAAGGGAGCTTCTTTCCTTACCCTAGCATTTCCAAGTCTTACTTGTTCGGCTCCCAGGATGGCCAGTCCAGGCACTCACCCAGGATCATACCTTAAAGTTCTCATTCAGCTCTGTTGCCAGCATCTGGGCTTGTGCATTAGATTGCACCAAACATCCTCACAACCGTGGGGGAGGCAGGTAGTTTGTTCTCAGAGTCAGCATGTCTCCTTCTAACCAAAAAGGAGAGGGTAGGAATCTTCAAGTACGACTAAAAAAAAGAAGCAGGAGTAAAAGTAAAAGCAATCGAGAAAGAACTCAGAGACAAGAGGGAGAAAAAGTGAAGTGAACAGAAGGTACTGATGGTAAGTAAGACTTCATGAGGCTTCATTTTAGCTGGGAAATTCCTCATTGTTTGATAGTAGAATTATTGATATTTATGATTTGAGATGACTGACTAAGAAGTTTATCCTAATTGAAAGAACAATCCTTTCAACTAAAAGCTAACAGTCTGTGATTGTTTGTACCACCAATGTGCGTGGTGTTGGGCTGTGGGAACAAAATGCAGAGCTGCTCTGCAAAAAGCTGCCTAGAGACTTTGCCTTGGTTTTGGTGGGGCTTTTCATGCATTACTGGAGAAACATGCCTGCCACAGAATCAGCCAGGCTAAACAGTGTTTAGAACAGCATTCTCAGAGCTAGCAGAAGTGTAAATCAGGCAGTCTTAGAGGTCCTGTGAAAGCTTGATTGTTTCTGTTTTCTTTTACGTTGTGGTTAATAAAATGTCCTTTACCACAGATTTTATTGCACTGGCTCGCAGAAAGGTCAAATATGAACAATCTGGGCAACTCTCGTTGGGTGTTTGTATCTTAGCCCCCACTGGCCACATTGACATCTAAGTTATCTGTTGCTTCTTGATTGTTAAACTTAAAAATAAAAATCATTTGGATTTTAGAAAGTTTTTTCTCTCTGCAGTCAGAGGTTTGTCTTCTTTTAGAGCAGCTGTATACTTTGCATTCCCTTACTTGGCTGCTTGCTCATCTTTCATGAGGATAAACATAGAGTTTGAGGGAATTTCCCAGGTGGAAACTCCCTGTTCTTTATGCGATGTGTTAACAGTCTGCAACAGCCATTTCACTTTGCTTTCAGTCCAGTATCATTTTTGTTAGCTTCATTGTCTTTGTAGGAGACAAAAAGAAAAAAGAAAAAAAAAAAAAGCTGAAAAGAGGATTTTGTGATCCCTTATTAGTTGTCCAGATTCCAACCTCAGTCCACACTGTAAATCCAGAGTAACTCCACTGGAGCAATGCCCTTATCCAGCCTTCAACTATGGAATTGCCCATCCTCATTGTGTTGAGGCCCACTAAACACAGATATCCGTTACAGACTGACAATACTGTCTAAGGAACAAAACCATCTCTGTATGAATTATGGGCAACTCGCCAACAATTTGCAATAAAAATACTTTTGGATATAAGCTGCTCATCAGTTCACCGGAGATATTTCCATGCTTTTGCTGGGCAGCTAACTTAGAACAAGTTACTTATTCAGTAGGTTTTGTGATAGCAGTTCTGTGAATTTAAATATCTGGGTATAATTAATGACAGAAACATTGAAGGCCAGGAATCCTGAATGGCAATTACTCTGGAAATGGGGAAGAGATGGATAAAATGAGTTCCATTACCTTAAATGCTGCCCCTTGCAGACTATAGGCTTCTTAAAACCCCATGAAAAGTGTAGGTTTCTCTTGTAAAGAGAAGATTATCTGGGTGTTTAGGGGACACAGGCAGTGTCCCCTAGACTCCCTGCTGCACCATCTGTATTGAAGACACAGCCCTTTAGTGTGCCCAGTCTGGGATGCTGGGTTTGACATTTTTAATGAACCAGCTCTTAGATGAAATGTTTGCCTGCTTGTGCAAGCCCAGATGATAGAGTTGTTACTCTGGTTGACCTGTACTTACGAATACACTGAAGCATTTTGAAAGCTCTTTCGCTCTAGGTTTCCTCAAGCTTTCTGCAACGTTGAAAGAAACTTAAGTTTTGGGAGGGGTGATCTTACCACCAAAAGATCTTGGTCCTTTCCTAAGGACTATAGAAAGTGCACACTGCAAGTCTATATCTTATTATCTGAGTCCTTTCAGGTGCAGGTACTGATATACTGGAATTCAGCAGCAATGTTTGTGATGGTAAAGCTTGCTTGTCAAGATGGGCATTGCAAAAGATCATTCTTAATGTGTGGCTACTCACTCTTAAGTGATGAGTCTAGCTAAATTAAATATTGATTAAAATGCTTTGTTTGCAACACCTTTAGCTTTAAACTCTGCATGTGTTTTCTTTGTCTTGCAAAAATAAAGTTGGAGTTTTAATAATGGAGTGATTTGAAGACCAAGTACTGAAAGCAGAAAAATTCTCCCAAGTGGTATGTTGGAAAGCAAATGAGGGTAAAGCCAGCTCTCCGTAGGGATGGGAGAGTGGGTGAGCCACCTCATCTGAGTAGAAAATGGAAAGTCTGAACAAACTAAACTAGATGTGTCTTTCTGTATTTACACTAGGTAATGTGATTCAGGCAAGGAAAAGCACCATCTCACTGGGAATAATGAATTTAAATTCTTTGAAAAATAAAAATTTGGTTTAGTTGTTCCTTCACTCCTTTCTAATGACACCCTACCTCATGAGTTTTCAGTGACTTTGTCTTTACTTTCCAGATTCATGTTTATATTCTGTTTATATTGATCTGAGTGCCTTTTTGTGAGGAATTATATTATTCTGCAATGTATACTTCAAGGATGTTAAAAACAAGAATCATAAATTCTGTATTGTTTGCTTGATTTACCGACGAGGTATCTTTTATCCTCTGTTCCAGCAATGAAGAAGAAAGGCCTGCATGCACTCTGCACGTCACAGGCTGTGTAGTTTCAGAAAGACTGATGTGCATGAGATTATAATCACAGAGTCTTCCTGAGACCTTGCAAGTACTGGGTTAGAGAGAGGAAATGACTCCTGTTCTAGCTGATGGCAGTGCAGTTTTTATGGATTATCCCAAATGCCTCTGTCAGTGGATGTATGCAGTGTGCTTCTAGAGTTATGCAGCATAAATGCCGTGGATCAAAGTAATTTTTGTTGAGCTTTTGGATCGTAAAATAAAGTGTAATAGTAAGAATTCCTGTGGCCACACTGTAATATATCTCCTTAACTCCTAAGCAGCAGAACTGAGTCCTATACTACAGAACTGGCTGAAGTATTCAAGCTTTGACTGGACAATGTCCTGAGGCACCTGATTTCAATTGGACTTGCTTAGAGTGGGAGGAGGGATGAAAATATTTCCAAGGTCTCTCCCAAACTAAAAAATTCTGATTCTAAGGGGAAGGGCTGCTAAGGAAAAGTTCAGCCCTGCTGCACGTTATTGTTGCTGATATGAAACCAACCTGCCAATTGAGAGGGATGTGAAATGCTTTTCATGCCATCCCATATAAACAGTAAGGATTTTACAATTTTTATGTTTTTTTAGTAGGTCAACAACAAGGCCTTTCTAGGTTTTGTCTGGCTTGGCTTCAGTTTTTCTGAACAGTCTTGAGAAAAGATCAGCTATTTTTCTGGTTATCAAGTATTGAACCTGAACCTGCAACTATTCCATCTAAGATGGGGTGCCCTGATCTTCAGACCAGAAAGAGCTAGCCTGTCCCCACTTTCCTTGGCATAGCATATACTTTATCAGGAAAAAGTAGCGCCAAAAAGGGAAAGTAAGACATTTCTGTGGGAAGATAATTTAGTTAGAATTGTCTGACCAAGTCTATGTGGTCCCCACAGTGCAGAACCACATCACAGTTTTAGAACAAAAAGTAAAGAAAAAACTCACTCAAATTGCAACTGCTGTATTTCTGAAAAAGAAGGAATTTCTGAAGATAGAGAACTAATTACTGGGGTCAGAAGTTGACTATTATCTTAACACCTTTGAAATGGGAAATATTTTCCTAGACAGATTATGATCATAGATGGTAGAGCTTTGCTTTTGTGTCTTCTGCAGAAATGGTGCATTTGATCCATGAACCAGTGACTTTCCACAGTAACAAGCAAGAATGAGACTTCAGGCTTTCAGCTCACGTGGTTCTCAGGCATTTTGTGACTGTATGCTTTAAACTGAGGCAAGAGAGGCAGTGTTAGCTACAATTTTGGAGCAGACTGTGAGCAGCTAATAAGAACAACGTTATTTCACTGCTATCATGACACTTACCTTCTTTGTACCACTCAAAGCATGCAAAGAGATGTAAGTCTGTCCTAAATAATCCTGCTGGTTCTTCAACACCCCTTTTGCCAGAAACAGCTAAAAAATGCTCTCAACTGCGTAATACTGTCTAGGGCTTCTTCCTGTAAGCCAAGCCTGAAGAAGCAAGTCGGAGTAAAAAACTGGCTCTGGTCATTCTTACTGCCTCTCCTTCACTCGAATCTAGACTGCATTCAGCTGCAAATTTAATATTTTCTTTCCATTTTAATATTCCACTGCAGTCATGAACTCTTCAGGGCAGGTGTTGCATCTGGCTGAGAGACCAGCACCTACCATAGCAGGTTCCTGGCCACTGGGCACTACCACATAGAGTAATACACACCACCAGACATCCAGATGTAGGCACAGCCATACTGTGAATAATGGTGATAACAAAATGAGAACAGCAGGAAAAATTATTTTAATGCTACAAGTAATCGTAGTGCATGTAGAGATAACGTGTGGAACGGTAAAAGCCACACTACCTTGCTGTCTGTTATCTGTCACTGTGAAGCCATGTTGTCTTGAATGTTACCAATACTTTTTATCCAGTTAGCAAATTGCTGGGTGAACACAGGTTATGCTGAAAGAACCTTGGCTGAAGCCACTCCTTTCTCTATCAACCAGCTGCAGAAAGAGCCAGCACAGATTGGCTAACTGCCTTTACATAATCTCTGCTGTTAAAATGTCACTGGAAGGACAAATAGACTGACTTGTAGCTGGTTGCTATTTGGGTGAGGCCAGAAGTTGCCCTTTGTCATCAGAGGCACATTTGGGATTTTCCAAAGAATTTAAGAACGCTTGGCTTCCCACAACCGTCTTGGGAACCCCGGGAAATCTTTGCTGCAACATATGTGAGGTTCTTCATTCTGGTCCTGTTCCAACATGGACTTCATACTGCAGGGCTGAAGCACAGAAGACCCTGAAGCTGTGGCTCTGTACGAGGACTCCTTACAGCCTTCCACTTAACTCCACCAAAACCCACAGAGAAATGATTGTTTGCTGAGCTTGTGAACTCTCAGACCGTGAGCTGGAGCTTTTAAAATGTTCCCCGTGCCTTTTTTTCTTCTCAGGCTCACCATGGCTCTACCCCAACCACATGGCACAGGTGATGGGCAGGCTCCATCTTTCACCCCCTCTGCCCTTGCTGCTTGTTTAAAGAGACCAACGCTGGCGGCCTGCAGCAATGCAGCCATTGGGTTTTGGAGCTGGTCTTCTCTGGTGCTTGTGTTTTGAGAGCACAGCCCATGCTCTAAGGAGCCTGCTCCAGACCCGCCTGGTGACAGGACAGGCTCAGCCAAAGGGGTCTCGCTGACAGCTTTCCATCCCCCCACTATCTGTGTTTCCTCATTCTCATTTTATAAATCTTCAGACTTCGAAGGAGAGTTTATACACAGTGTAGGGAGTGTCAGTTGTTACACTATAAGCCTTAATAAATAGTATTATCTCATGGTGATAACACCAGTGTTTCTGACAAGCCCATGGCAATGGACACAAGAAGTCTCATAAAACAGTTATACAACAAGGCTTTCCTGGAGTTCCGAGCCAGAGGACTCTACTGCCAAGGTGCCACACATTTGAACCACCAGTTATGCCACTGTGACACTCGTCATCAGGGGCTTATTTTATACAGTTATTCTTTTCCATGACCTAATTTCACATCTCTGTAACTCTGCGGTTTTCACCTTAGAAGATGAAAAGGTCTATGTCACCTAAGAACTTCACCTCTGTATTATCAAGTGTTCAGTCCTGGAAGAGATGGTCCTATTTAAAGTGTTATATTTTCCAATTTCCACTCATTTGCAAGACAGCCCCATCATGTTACTTTACATTTTATACCTCTAAATACTTTTAAACACGGCACAATGTGAGGTTCAGCTGCATGGGCTGTTCTTCTTCAGCTCGTGTGTGGAAGCCTTCTTGAGCTCTTTAAAATGTTGTTAATGAATAGCATATAACATTTTGATACGCAGTCTTGCTTTTCTAAGACAGGTTGGAATGTTCTTAAGTTTGCAGTCTTTGTTATGGTGCCAATATTCCTAGAGGAGGGGGCAGATTTAATCTTTACAAAGAGGACTTTCAGGCTTCTAACGACCCAGAACTGTAACCTGTGTGGAGAGAGAGGCTTGATGGTGTCCTGGAGCACTTAACTGCAAACTTATCAAAACTCAACTATCTGATCAGTTCAAATATGCCCAAATGCACCAGCATCCATCCAGCACAACTTCCTTCTTCATTTTCATTAATCATGGCTATTAAAGATGCACATACCACATTAGATTCACTCACAGGACTATTACTGCTTTCTGTCAAACTGCTGGCCACACGGAGGGACCCTGCAGGCAGTTTCTGTTAAGAAAAGCTAACAATAAACAGGTTTTTTTTAATGCAATCCCTTTCATTTACAAAGAATGTGGAAAGTCTGTTTCTTTTAGAGGAGAAATAATGAAACAGGAGTGACAGCATCTTGGATCGGGGAACAAAGACATTATCCTTCAGCCAAAAGTCTGTACTGGGGTGGGGGAATTTTCCTTCTGTGAAGATGTCTATGTTTGTCTGCACTTACTTGCTATCTTTTTTCTCTGCTGTGTCTGCACATCTTTTACATTTGCACAAACTACCAGCGACAGCAGAAGAACCGCTCTGCCTTTGTTATGAGCTGCTCTCCTCCAGAAGGGAGCTTAAGCCTTGCTGTGACAACAAGAAAAGGATATGTCTGATCGCTTATTTATTGGAGTAATAGCTCCCAAGGTCTAAGGACACAAACAAGAAATGACTGTAGCCTTAATTTTTGTTTAGGCTCTCAAAAACTGTCTGTCAATCTTGGCCTGACAAGCTTTTTTACTGATTTGAGACGAGGCTGCAAATGTCATGATTCTGGTTAGGAGCAATTGCTTTGAGTTCAGTTTACCTTAAGTAAAATCACTTTAAAAGAATAAGCAGGCTACACCTTTGGAGCACAGAGGGTGGTGGGAAGGAGAGGGGTGCAGCAGCACCAGGCAGGGAGCACCTGAGGACAGTGGGATCAGTAGCTGCAGGGTATGCGAAGCACTGCAGGACAGTGTGAAGCACATGGCTCTGCTGAGCTGCTGACTTTTAGTAACCGGCAGAGGTGAATATTATTTCCTAGGCTTATTTCCCATAGGTCTTCCTCAAGAAATGACAGGTAGAGGTGGGGCAGTTGCTTTGTGAGATGTTTTCTCGCTGAAGATTTGTCTGGCAGAGGTCATCCTGCAGAGCACTGCTCTGGGTCTCTGCAGCACATCACAGCTGAAGTCGTCCACTCCTGTTCTGCAGTAAGTGGTAAAAGAAGTCCCTAGTACAGCCATGTGAATCTTCTAGTGATTTTCCTTTCCTTGTTTTGTTTCAACTTGTCTGATAAACTTTTCCAGCCATCCCCAAGCCTTTCGGAATATGTTTTCTGACGGATGGAAAAACACACCACCAATTCCCTTCAGGTTAGTTCAGTTCTGGTGGGGTGTGAATGTGGTTACATGTGGGTGTGGCATTGTGTGTATATTTATCAAAATCAAATAACACCAGGAAACTATTTACAACTTTTAACTGCTCTTGCAATCTCTTCTGTGGAAGAAAAGTTTTCACATGAATATTTCTTGCATTAGAGGTGAAATCAGATCCCTGTCCCGCACTTGCTGTGTTTGGAGTGGGTCCAAGAGCTCTTAAAAAAGGCATTCCAGCTGGAATATGTCACGGACTATTCTCTCTCCCAGCTCCGACGGGTTTCCAGTGGGGAGCTGGAATGCAGACCTCCCGGTTACACACAAGAGTGGCTGCATTTGGGGGGTTCACGTTACAATTGAGAGAAAATAAATACCAAGGCAGGGCCAATAGCACATGAAGATGGCAGAGACAAACAAGCAAACGTCATGTGTTGTGCATAAGGAGCTCAGCAAATCTACATCTCTGCAAGTGTACATTTAATGCTGGCCAGGGCTTAAGTCGGTGCAATGATAGCCAGGATTTACACATCTGGACTTCTATTAAAAAGTGGTTTTTATTTCTTTAAAAGGCAAAATCCTCACAGCAGAATGGGCTGCCTGAAAAGTGCAGTGAAAAGCAAAGAGAAAAAGACGCATCTGAGCTCAGATGAGCATTAGATCATGGAAAACTCAAGGCAGCGCATTACAGGCAGAGTCCCCTCCATCTTCTGGTCAGCCCACCTCCCTCAGATGGGACAACCCTGCTGTAAGGAAAAAGAAGTGCAAAAATATATTTTCTGAGCTAGGGATAATAACTTTTTAGGTACTTTGTTTCACAGCTCTGTTTTAAACAAGCAGAACTTCTCCCTCCTTGCAAATATTCTCTACTTCTGTTGGTCTTGTGTCAAACTAAACCTGGAATATATTGGAGAGATCATGTTAAAATGGTTCTGTTTTTGCCTGGTAGCTGTCATGAATATTAATAAACTAAACAGAACAGGCTGTGATAATAAGAATGTTGATCTCTCTGGCTGTGAAAAAAAGCAACATTATGTGAATCTTACTGGTATTTAATCTGCAAATTGAATGGCACCTATTTAGGGAGAGGAAAAAAACAGCAGTGCTCATATTGATGAGAAATTCTGCTTATTAATGATTCAAAACATACAGTTCCTAGGCACTGTAAACAAGTTCAGTATTCTGTATACTAATCCATAACCATTATCATATGTAGGGAACAAGAAGTTACTCACAAACAGATGTTTCTTCTGCCAAACCCATTCATTTAGTGCACATTTTACTTTCCAAATCCTTGTTAGCAACTTTCAGTGGTAGGCGGATTACATGAAAGGATGGAAAAGCACGATTCCTGTGCCTGCAAAGGAGCAATGTCTTCGTGTTTGTTCTGCAGTCTTTTCCATCTTGAATTGCAGTGGAAGAGTTATTCATCTTGCACACACTCTCACTGCCCTGGAGGGCACTCAGCTTTGTTTCCAGCTGCTGCGAGGCAACAGGAGAAGCCAAACTCGTTCTGTTACCAGAGAGCTGCATCATTAAAGGTGCTCTGTGATCTGACCAGTCACAGAAACTGGCATTCAGGTATGCTATGCTCAGAGAGGCAATTATCTTGCCATAAGTTACGGGTGAGCTTTCAGGGAACAATATGCCAAAAGCTAAGAGTGAAGGAAGAATTACTGCTCAGAACATGACTAACTTCAAAGTTAATTTGTTTCTCAGAGACTGGTTCAGTTGGGTTTTTAGTATCTCCAGGTATGGAGGTCTCACTAATTTAAGGGCAACTTCTTCCACTGGTTGAATAGTCTGGTGAATTTTTCCCAAGTCCAGATGGAATTTCTCTTGCAGCTTATAGTCACATCTACTGTTCTTTTGCTATATGCTTCTAAGAAGCGTGGAACTCTCTTCTCTGTAACTCCCTATTAGGTAGATAGCTAGGAGATCTTGCCTTGGCCTTATCTTCTTCAAGGTTTAAACAAATCCCCTCCTCTCAGCCTCTCCTCCTGCAGCACCTTTACCATCTTGGTAACCTTCTGCTGGTCTCTTTCCAATTTTTTAATGTCTTCTTTTACTAGGAGAACCAGACTGGATGTAGCAAGTAGTCCAAATGCAGTTTCATGTGTACTGATTAGAGGGGATCCAAAAATAGACCTTTACAAGGAAAAGAACTGTTGTGAATTAAAAACCTGACCAGGCTGTGCTGAGTTCCCTGAAAACTCCATTGCAGCAGTTAATATGTTCCTAAACTACCCCTGACAGCTGACTGCCTTCTGAGCACACCAGTGAAAAAAAGACAGAACCACTCTTCTCAGGGGGTGCAATCTGAAATACAGGAAATTCCATTTAAACATAAGAAATAAAGTGTCTTCACGTGAGGATGATCCAACACCATTACAATTTGCCAGAGAGGTAGTGAAACCTCCATCCTTCGCCATACTCAAAACCCAGCTGGACAAGGCCCTTTGCAACTGCTTTGAGCAGGGTTGGGCTGATGACAAAGACTCCAGAGGTGCCTTCAAGCCTCAACTATTCTGTGATTCTGTGAAGTGCTATGTGTGATCAAAGTAGTGACATGCTTAGAACAGGCCATGGGAGGAGGGAATTTCAGTTACCCACATTTGGATCAACAATTCATCAAGACGAGAGGCAGAGACACAATTATAGATGGGGAGAAACTCTTTATCAGGAATTGTAGTGTGTAGGGACAGGACAAAGGGAAAGGGTTTTAAACTAAAACTAAAAAACTAAACTAAAAAAAAAAAAAGGTAATGTAGAATTAAATATAAGGAAGAAATTATTCACTGCGAGGACAGTTAGGAACCAGCACAGGTTGCCCAGAGATGGATGCCCGGAGTTGTTCAAGGCCAGGTTGGATGGGGTTTGGAGCAACCTGGCAGGGGATTGGAACGAGATAATCTTTATGGTCCTTCCAGCCCAAACTATTCTGACTGTATGACTGCTTCCTTAAAAAATTTGCTACAAAAAATATGCTATTTTGTATTTGATGTGGAGTGGTGCATGGTGACTAGTTCTGTGATAATAATCACAGTACAGTCAGAACAGTGCTGCAGTGGGAGAGAACAACCCAACTAAATTCAGTATGTGGATATTCAGTTTCAAGAGAGGCAGTTCAAAACAAAATTAAAACAAAACAAAACAAAAAAGAACTTAAAAACAAGTCCAAAAAACAAGAGGGAAAAGGCATCCTAGATGCCATTCAAAAAATACTATATTAAAATTCCACGTTAAAGTTTGCACAATTTGAAAAGAAATAAATGTGGTCCAAAAAGGTCATTTTTCTTCTCAGTAGGAATATTAAGGATGCTATCAGAGGTAATAAGTTAACGATTAAAATATTGAGAAGCTTACCCAACAAGAAAGCTCATAAAACATGGCGAGTCAACAATATGAGAGAAATTAAAAGGGCTAAAATAGAATGTGCACTGAGCCATGCAAAAAATGATAGTAAGTAGTTCTGTATATAGCAAAGACAGGAAGCTAACTACTTTGATGGCAAATGTGTAAAAGGGCACTCAGGAATGACAAAGAAACAGCAGAAATGCTCAGTTGCTGGAGACATTATGGTGAGTCCCAAACCCAACACATTGTTTACAGCAATCCATCAGAATAGATTAGTAAGCCAGCAGGACCAGGCACCATTTACATGTTAGTTCAAATGTGAAGCTGCTGAACGACTGGCCAAGGTGTGTGAGCTGTCATTACAAGCAGCCCTTGCTCTGGAGGAGGCAGAAATGCCAATGCTAGCTAGAAGGGAAATTGGGCAACAACAAACTGGTGACTTTAACTTCCATCCCTCCTCTCACAGCCGATTCATAAGATTTCTATACACACAAATAAACATCACATCAAGGCAAAGAGTCAGTACTACATCTGCAAGGAGCAAGCTCCTTGGGGAGGTGGTTGGCTCACGGTCAAGACATGTGAGATGAAGGCAGTGTGTAAGGTGAGAGTTATGCACCCAATCTTATTGCACAGGAGAGGAGCAGCTCGAATGGACTGGCAGGTAGGTACTTCCAGGTGGATGTTGGAAAGGACTGCAGGGTGGTAGGGGAAATTATGGAGACCAAGTGTGGGCAGGCTCAGGAGGGCCCAGGCAAAGTCATGGACAAGTCATCTGCTGAGGGACTGCTAAAAGGACCAGTCAGGGGGTCCCTTCGTAACAGCTGAGGCTGCTGGTGGTGTGAGGGGAATGGGCTGCAGAAAGCAGCTGGGCTCTCCCCAAGCATCTCTAAATGCCACTGTTGAAAACAGAGTGCTGAGTTAGCAGGGTCATTGGTCCAATCCAGGAAGTTTTTGTGATTTCCTATCAAAGAATAGAGGTGGGTGATGTATCTTGCAGCCTGGCAGTAAAGGAGTATCTTGCAAAACAGAAAAGCAATTGTTTCCAGGAAGCCAAAGGCTTTGTGTCTGCTGTTGGTAGACCCCTAGAGGAACTTGCTGCCACGGGGACCAGGATTGTTCCTGCAATCTTGTCACATGATTGTGACCAAGAGGCTCTGCAGATGGCTAAGCAACCTATATGGCCAAGCAGGAAGTCAAGACTTTGCTCCATCAATCCTGAGCCAAGACCTGGTCCAGTCCGTGGGTGTGCTGTATTGCTTGACCTTTCCTGAGAAGAAGCAGAGGTCCTGGGATCAACAGTAAAACTGAGGCAATTCCATTAGAGCCAGACATTTGCTCTAGCCTTCTTGCCTACTTGCTTGAGTATCTTTTGCCATTATACAGTTTGCAGTTTTGTCCCAAAGGAAATTATCTGTGTGCCATTTATGATCTTTATTGTGTATTAAAAAAGAGTTTTGAGTTTCCTTCCAAAACAGGGTTTTTTCAGTTGTCTTTGCCTTGTTTTGTTTTCCTGGTTAATGTCATCATTCATCTTTCCTGTTTTCACTGTAGGACTTCTTAGATGGTTCACAGATGTGCACTGGAAAGTCTCTCACTGGAAATTAAAAGGTAGCATGCTGAATCTTGAATGCAAACAGTCTTTATTGAGTTAGGTTATTGCTCACAAAAGCAGACTGAAAAGAGATTTCACTGGATCTTGCTGCTTTGGTTTCCCTTTTCCCTGGATTTTCTTAACACTGCCTCCCAATACTTGCACAAACCCCAAATAGGACTTTTACAATAACATCACAGCTCAGCTGGCAACCTTCCCCAGAACAAGTCTTTCTTCATCCCATGTTTTTTCAGCCTTTTGCTAAACTCAGTGGAACTTTCTAATCAACATAACCTTTTTTTTTTCTTCCTTTAAGTTCTTCCATTTAGAGCTTGTTGCCCTGGTCAAGTTTCTTTTTGCTGTTTACAGCAAAGAAGGAGGCCTTTTCTGCCAGCTGATCTGTAGAGACATTTCCCTGGTTCTCCTGTCAGCTGCTCTTCTCAGGATTTCCTCTGTACCCATGCTCTCAAATTTCTAGATATGACCCCCTCTCAACTTTCCAGGTCTAAACAGAGGATTTTCTGCCACAGCTGCTCCAGATACTGAGAATCTTTGGAAATGCTGAGCCTTTATCTTTCCTTATTTGTGTATTTCCTAATTTGTTTCACATAGAACATGCTCTATCAGTGGAAAGTCATGACCAGCTGGACCAAAAGTGGCAGCCCTGTGCCATCTGGCCCGTAAAATGATATTCTCATCTATTTCCACAGGTGTGTAGCATGTCATATATTCTATAGAATCACAGAATGGTTTGGGTTGGAAGACACTTTGAAGATCATGTAGTTTCAACCTCTTAACACTGGTAAGGACCCACCAGCTCAGGTTGCCCAGCACCCCATCCAACCTGGTCTTGAATGACTCCACGGATGGGGCATCCGCAGCTTCTCTGGGCAGCCTGTGCCAGGTCCTCAACACCTTCTCAGTGAGTAATTTCTTCTTTATATATAATCTAAACCTAAACTGTTTTTTAGCTTCAAACCATGACTCCTTGTTCTGTCACTGCATTCTCTGAAAAAGAGACTTTCCCCATCTTTCCCACAGGTGCTTTTTTAGGTATTGGAAGGCCACTGTAAAGTCTCTCTAGAGCTTTCTCTTCCCTAGTCTAGATAATCCTGACTCTCTCATCCTCTATTTGTAGAAGTTCCCCAAGCCCTCTGAGCATATTCATGGCCCTTTTCCGGATGCGCTCCAACAGCTCCATGTCCTTCTTGTGCTGGGGGTCCCAGGCCCTGCTCCAGATAGGGCCTCATGAGAGCAGAGCAGAGGGGGACAGCTCTCCCTGACCCTGTTGCCACCCCTCTATTCAATTAGCCCAGGATACAGTTGGCCTTCCGGGCTGCAAGCGCACATTGCAAGCTCATATTCAGATTTCCATCCACCATTTAATCACAGCATGTAGTAAAAAACACACAGCTGGAGCGTGAACTATTCACTGGAGATGGTGACAGATAACCCCATGCCTGTTGTCCCACCAAGTGCTAGAGAGTTAATCATGTTCCTGCAGAGAAGCTGCATGGCGATTCAGCAGAGAGGTGACTGAGTATCAAGCATCTCTGGAAATTGTATTATGTTATTTCCATTAGTTTCCGACCTCGGTAAGCTGGGATTGACTGAATGCTCTGAGGGAGTTCAGAATGAGAACGGCTGAATCACAGCAGCCTCACTGCAGTGATGGAAGGCAACCACAAGCAGAAATCTGCATGAGTCATTCCAAAGAGAGAGGCCAGAGAAAAGGGTGGGCGTGCTGTGTACTAAAGTACATAGCTCTTCTGGGAATGTGAACTTCTCAGGAGCTTTTACTTTACTATTCTGGTGTAAATCTGAAGGGAATCTGCTGATTTATATGTCATTGTCATAAACACAGGTGGGTTCTGCTGTGAACAACTAGTACAGCCCTGCATCTGCCATGCCCTTAGACCTATTTGTTAGCTACCTGCTGCTCCCCCATACATGCAGGAAGGAACCACTCCAGAATAAAGGCGCAGGGCTGAGCAGGTACAAAACTGTACCCAAAGAGAGATTATGGGACCATGGCCTCAGCTTCTCCTACTCTGATATCCCAAGTGTTTGGAGGAAAAATCACTGCCCCTCCTGGGCAAGGGCTGGCAGTATGGTGCCTTATGCAGTGGGCCATGCCTTGCACAACCCTCCTCATGTACCCTGGGTGATCAGCTGTCTCCCATAGCACCAGCAGGAAAGAGGAATATTAAGCTAGTTGGCTTGTCAGGGGATACCTCCCCTAAACAACAGGGGAGGGGATACCTCCCCTAAACAACCCTCATCTACAGCCAGAGATACAAATTGCTGAGGATACTGAGCACATTATGAATTGGGCTCCCAGCCTGGCAGGAATAAAAAGCAGGGGAAAAAAACAGCCTACCTATCAAAAGCATCCTACAGGTTGCAGGTTATACACCTCAGAGTGCCTGTTGCCAAACCTCAGCAGCCACAGGTACCTCTCATTCCAGTGACAGGGTCTGCGCCACTCACCTGGCTGCTCCCATAGCGTGCCTCCTCTCTGATTTATTTTCCCTGCTTCTGCTTTTGCTTCTTTTTTTGTTTGTCCCACGGCGAGAGCCATGAATTCCCCTGCAGGTTCCTATGCATTCAAAGGAACAGTTTCTTTTACAAGAAACACTCTAATTCCAGAGTATAAAACCATTGTTCTGTCAACTTCTTTATGTGGCTAAGCATTAAAATGTTTATGCAGACTGGATCAATGTCTATTTCAAGTCAAAACCCCACAGTCAGGAGCTCCTGCAGCCTATGACAGCTTTCCCTCAAGCTGACACTTGCAGGACAGAGCTGACTGAAGCTGTCTTGGAGATAGAAAGGCCCACTGCTGCCTGGGCACTGTCCCCTTGCTCCTGAAAAGGGATGTCCAGCCACAGGTGGGGCTTAAACAGTGTTGCTGCTGTGAATGGGGATGAGCGCCCAGCAGGTTTGGTACACCATGGAGATGGCAGCAGCCCACTTCACAGAATCCCAGAATGGCGAGGGTTGGGAGGGACCTCAAGGATCATGAATCTCCAACCCCCCTGTCACATGCAGGGCCACCAACCTCCCCATTTAATACTAGACCAGGCTGCCCACTTTAAAGCCTTCTGATGACCAATGAACATACATATATATGGCAAAACACATCAACTAACTGCTTCCTTCTAAGCGCTGGATTACCTGTTGTTCCCATAGCAGAAAAATATCTCCCGAAAACTTTCTTCATTTCTAGATTCTCTGTAACATGATATAAAAACACAGCATCTGACAAGATATGAGAACTGGATCTCTTTTAGTTTTATTATAGCTTTTTTAAACCACATAATTAAATGTCTCATAAAAATTCTCCTCATGATCTTATAGTACAAATCATAGAATCAGAATGGTTTGGGTTGGAAAGGACCTCAAGTATCATCTAGTTCCAACCTCTGTCATAGGCATGGTTGCCAGCTGCTAGGTTAAGTACTAGATCAGATTGCTCAGGGCCCTATCCAACCTGGCCTTAAACACTTCCAGGGATGGGGCATCAGCCAGCACCTCATCATTCTCAGTAAAAAACCTTCCTCTGGCATCTAATCTAAATCTCCCTTATTTTAGTTTAAAACCATTCCCCCTTGTCCATCTACCCATGTAAAAGTTGATTTCCCTCATGTTCATATCTTTAAATACTGGAATGCTCTTCAGGGTATCATGGCATACATTTTCCCAGACTACTCTGGAAGTGTAACCAGATTTACAGACAGAAGTCTTATTTACTTACATATTCCTACACCTGTACCTCTAAACGGTATACAGAAATACAAGGATTGAATACACTGATATGGTAAATGCAAAACCAAAGGATATTCTTTGCAGAAAGAAACTGCAGTGACAGATGAAATGACATAGAATGGCAGTATGTATGTGTGCATATAAATATTGTGTCTTTCTGTTCCAAAGCGTGGTGTTACCAAGCTGGAAAACTAAAAAACAGAAAGAAATAATCACTCTACCTTAAAGATTATGAGATTTTTTAAAAGTCAGTATGTAGTGAATTCTTGGTCTTTCACTTTCTCAGTGTTCAAGTCCTGCTCTAGCATGTACTTCCAAGCTGGAAAAAAAAAAAAACAACAACAAAACAAAACAAAAAGCATTGTTGAGATTCCTGTATAATCAAAACAGGGCCTGCAAAGGCACCGTTTATTGAGAACCACACACTGAGGCTGTGAGAGCTGGCAGCAGTGACCGTATTACAATTAAGAATAACATTTTTTCCAGATAGGATACACACCATTTGTCACTTCATAAGCTTTAGGATTTGAAAATGGAACTAAAAGTATTTCCTTTACTCCTCCCGATGCAGCTGATGTTGCTTCATCTTCTGACATTGCAAGTATTTGTGGACATCACCAAACTAAATTAAAAGCCTCCTTCCTTTCTCCTCCTTTCCCTTATTCCCCAGTTTTGAAACTCTTCTCGAGCACTGCTGTAGAGCTTTGCTGCTGATTGGTTCTATTGCTTAAACGTGGTGAGGGGAAGCTTGGACATGAATGGCCAGAAGACCACCCAACTTCAGAGGAGGTTGGGGACCAGCCAGAAGGACAGGCCTTTCAGCTGGCTCTGTTCCCAAAATACAGTATTTATGACCTTAAAACAGTATCAGCAAAGGCAGGTAAGGGTTTTACAAAGCACGCTCGCAACTAAAGTGCCCGAAAATGACAGTTTGGATAGCTTCACAGGCAACATGCATGGTGTTGTGCCTGTCGTTTGGCATAATGTGAAAACTTGCAAATGGAGCATGGTCAGAACGCCCTGCAGAGGAAGATGGCTGCCTGGTTCCCCCAGCACCACCGTCCTGCCTTTGGGGAGCTCTCTTCACCCCGCAGTTAAAGGAGGGATAGCCCTGCAGCCCTCGGGGTGAAGGTATTTTAGGCCATGCCCTCCCCTTCTACCTGGAACCCTTCTGCTTACCCTCCTGCAGTGGGAGGCCTGCATGGCCATTAGCACCCACCTCCCCCCGCCTTGGCTCTGCCCTCCCAGCTGCTCAGCCAACAAAGTCTAGCAAAGCAGAAGCTGCAGCAAAGGGCTGTGACTAATTAAGATGTTATCTCGTGAGCAGATTGAAATGAAGGTGCCCGGAAAGAGAATGCAAAAATCCTAAGTAGCTGTAAAGTGGCTCTTTTCGCCAACCTTAAAGCAGGCCCCCCTTAATAACTCACAGCTGTGCATATTTGAACCTCATCTAGCACCAGCTCATGCATTATTGACGTTCTTATTACTGGCAGCAGAGCTGCAGAAACGACAGTGATATCTGCTTTAGTTGATGGGAGAACGGGTTTTGGGTAGAGCTCCCGCTTTTTGCAGAGCACAGCCCCTGTACTGGGAGAGCTGTGTAAGAGAAGGAGGAGGTGGGAAAGCAGCTGAGCTGGGAGACTCTGGAAATCTTAAAGAGCAGAAGGGTGGAGAAGCACAGGTAGAGAAGCCTGCAGGATTAGTGACTGTACGCTCTCAGAGAGTGAGCTCATCTCCTTGTTAGCAATGTCCTCTGATGCACAATGGCCCATGCTGAGGGCAAAGGGCAGGTCCCCTGGCAATGGACCAAGGCAGGGAGCTGCTGCCTGGCACAGAGACCTTGAGTCAATGCAGAGGATTCTGTTGTGCCCACGAAGGAGGTATTGGTGTGCACCACAGCCTGTGGCAGACTTCTACCACTAGTATCCCAGGACTGCTGTCACACAGCATGCTTGGTGGTAGCTTTTGTATGGATGCCACCTGAAGAGGAAATGGATGGACACCACCAATTGCGTTCTTGCACAGCACCAGGCAGCTAAAAACTTTCTCTCCTTCCAGTGAGGTCAGGGACAAAATGATGAAAAGCTCTGTTTTCTGTGCCTGAAACCCATTTCATCTCCTGCTACACTTTCCACAGACAGCCTGGAGCAGATTATTTATACAGTCTTTACTCAGCTGTTCCAAAGCCGTTGCTGGATGGCGGGAATGGCCCTCCCAGGCAGGTTCTCAGCAGAATGGTCTGGACTCTGCTGGTGCTCTCGCTTATCACTATGATGATATTCCAGGACCATGTCCATTGGCAGGCAGGAAGTTAATGCACGGCCTCCGATAAACCATCTGTTACAAAAACAGCAATCAAAATCCAAAGCAGCAGCCCTTCAGTCAGCAATGTGACTAAACTCAAGTTATCTGAAGCCAAATTCTCCTTTTAAGTAAACAGACCTCCAAGTATTGCTACCCTGACACATGCTGGATCATTGCTCACAAGATGAAACTAGCCTTTCTCCTGCCTGAACCTGAAGTCAGAGGGAACTTTTGAATGAATCATGGATGCAAGCCTTGTGGTAGGCGAAGATTCTGCATACATGGAAAGCTTAGAGTCAGACATGCTACTGGCTGCAGCAGTCCAAGGCAACAGTGCTTCAAGGACGAGCACAACTTCTGTGGAAAAAGGATCCAGACCAGTAAGAAAGCACCAGAGCCACTTGGAGGACCTCTGAACAATGGTCACTGGGAAGGCCTGTGTGCATCACTGCCAGGAGTTTTAAAGAAAAAACTCACAGCACGGCGTGACTGTTGACACTGTCCAGTTCAAAGCTGCTTTGTGGTTTGGAAAATGTGTCGTCAAAGGGAGGAAAAAAATTAATGGGAACCTCTTCTGGGAGAGTTTAGCAGTAGGTAAGGGATAACCAGCTTTCTATAGGTACCCCGTGTAAGATCTCAAGGTGAGCCTGTCAGCTTGCCAGCGAGTTGTGATAGAAGAGCACTGCATGTCCCAGACCAGAGAGAAGTTCATGTGCAGGGGCTATGTTTGTAAGCTACTTCCTATCTTAGCTAGTTCAGCCTTCTTCTTCCTGCTGGGGCACTTGGGTGATTCTGCCTGGTCATACATCTTCTCTAATGCCTTCGTGGTGAGTTAGACGAGCTTTCCAGGAGCCGCTCTCCCAATGATACACATAGGAAATATCCTTATATTCTGCCCCTCCTTCCTTAAGTTCTCCTATGCAGAAGTGAAGAACAGATGTGCCTTAGTACTAATTGCTTGGAGGTAAACCACACTGGAGACCTGTATCTTACTCACCTGATTTGCCCTGGCTCCTCAGTGTGAATGATGTGGGCAGGAGGACAAGCCTGGTGCAGAGGACGTGTTTGTTAGCACATTCCATCCATCCAGTTGTCCACAGATGCTTAACGAGATCCAGAAAGACAGCCATGAGGCCAGGAAGCTCAGGTCTCATTCATAATTGCTTGCTGTGCAGCAAGCTGCAATCATATGAGAGTTATAGACATTACAGTCTAGGAGCAGGAGGAGAGACCTTACCAACAGGGTTTTAGTTTGAATCATTCCAAGATCCATCTACACTCTGAGAATTGCAATTCATGAGCTCAGTCCTGAGAGTATTTATCACTATTTTTTTCTGAAATTGAAATGCACTGATGGAAGCTGCACAGAAGTCTTGCCTTAACAAGTGCTTTGAGACCAGGTGTCCTGCTTTCCCAAAGCAGGGATCTATCACCAGCAAAGCACACTTTGCCTTACAAAGCACAGAAAAGAGAGGGATTCTCTGTCCTGAGGAATTTACATTTAGGAGGTATCAATTTGAGGATGGGCATCCTCTTATTTTCATGGTGAGTTTTTCTCCGTTCCTCTTCAGATCTTTTACATTTTGCCAGTTTTGGAAACAAGAAAATACTCAATACTGTTGTGAATCCCTTTAGAAACCCAGGATAGCGGACCACTCTGTAACACCTATAAACTTGGTTTTCACCTTCTCTGGACTCCTTGAAGGTCTGGTTTTGGAGAAGTTCATGCTCTGGAGCTCCTGCAGTGATGATGGCAGGCAGTGGCTGGGGGCAGAGCTGTGAACAACAGGACTGCAATTTCTTGCATTGAAGCAGGCAGGGAAGTATCTGGTAGCACTCTGCATGTGCTGTGGCAGTGCCTGGTGATGGCGAGGGGTCCTGTGGCACCCAGCATCAGTAAGACACCTAATAATGGGCTCCTCCACCATTTCTTACAGAACATGGCAAGAGGTTGTAAAGGAAAATGTCTCTTCTGCTTAGTATTTTCAGCAGGGCTGGGGCTTGTTCAAGGACTCCCTCCTCACCTCCTTACAGGCTGAGGTCAAATGAGAACACAAATCTTACTGATAAGGTTGTCAAAACATGCCAATTGAGTGTCAGATATGATTAATAGGGAAGATAACACCGATGTGGTAGGTCAAGGGGAGGAAACTGCTAAATCAATTGTAAAAATGGAGAATATGTTGGAGGAGGCAGCAGAACCAGGTCAGAGTGGAGAGATTTGCACTGCACAGAAGTCTGTGTGCTGGTGTGGAAAACTTTGCTGCTGGCGCACAGGGCATTCCGGAAGGGCTTAGAATATCATCAGGAACGTCACTTTTTTATAGCATACAGATGGTTCAGGACAGCTTCCAGATATTCCCGTGATTTCATTGCCTTAATGCATTGCATTTCATCCCCCAGTACATTGCATCCCCCAGTACATTGATAATCAGCCCAGACATCTATTCAGCCAAACCGCCTCTGAGCGGTGGTGGGAGGCATTCCTTGAGAGCTCTTTACCACTATGGTTGTGCAGACCAGGAAGGGGAGCTCCCCACTCATCACCATTCACAGGATTACAAGGACACCTACAAGGGTCACTGCTTCACCTCTCCCTCTTAGCATCAGCTGCTGTGGCATTCATGCTCCAGGTCACCCAGGAATGGCCATACGGCTCCTGTCACTCAGATTATGGTTCCCAACCCTATGCATTTGCACAGGAAAAGGCTGGAGGCTGAGGTGGAGGAGGAAGGGAAAGGCTAGCCACAGATTACTGCACTGCTCTATCAAAAGGACGAGATGAAAGGCAGGCCAGGTTTTGCAATGCCTTTTCAGCCACAGCAAAGCACCTGTCAACAGAACTGAGAGGGGATGTGACAGAAGTGAAGAACAGGCGGCCCGAAGAAAGTAAGACGAGGCAGAGCTCTTGCTTTCCCAGCCTATGATTTCTTGCTTAAACTTCTTTTGAGACAGTGGCCCTGAATAATGCTTCAGGCCTTTCACTTCAATCTCAGCCTTATTTATTGCCTCTTCCCAATGCTCCAATGCTTTTCTCCTCCCCAGCACTCCTGCAGCTGAGGAACTTTGCCAGTGCCACCGCCTTGGCTGAGTGGAGGAATAAGCAGAGGTAAAACATGGGCTTTGCATGCACCAGTGTTCCCACTTTAGCTGTCAGCTGTCACACTGACAGACGACCCTGGCACAAAAGCACATTGCTGCAATTTACACACACCTTTACCCCAAAGAAGAATAAATTGACACTGGCTTGCTGATCATGGCAGGGAAGCTGGTTACCAACCCCCAACTGCAGATATTGTGGTTAATCTTTTATGCCAACAAAGCCTCAATTTTGATTTAAATCTCCCTTTTATCTTTCTGCCTTTCTACCCGAGAACAAACATACTTTCACCTACTGCAAATGAATTGGATGAAAAAGCCATTTTTCTTGCCCTGTCACAAAGCCACATTCTGAGGCTACTGCACATGTGGAATTTTCCATGTGGTTGTGATAAGCAGCCCATGTGCACAGAGGAAAAAAACAGCTTGGCTTTTAGATGGTGCAAGAATTGCCTCTGATTATTTCCGCAACACCTGTACAGGTCCTTAACCAAAGCCTCTGGCTGCCTCCAAGTGAAACAGAGCATCAGGTGCTAACACAACAACCAAGTGCCAACCAAGCGTGTAGAAAGTGTCAGCAAACAATGCTGTAGTTGATGGGATATTTAAGAGTGTCACAAACAGCTGTAGCCAGCTAGAATACATAAAAGGGCATAGCCATTAATTCACAGTGACCCACACCACTGATTTGATGCACACAAATCGGAGAAGCAGCTGGCTAAATGTCATGCTGCTGGCTTGTTTTTGAAGCCTAGGTAACAGATTTCCAGTTCCTTTTCAAACACGGTAGAAAAAACTTGTGCAATGACTTACTGCAGTAGCTACCAACTCAGATAATTCTAGTGTGAGGGTTATGTACCCTGATCCAGAGAAAAATCAGATGAAACCCTCTGTTTCTATGTAAGTATAGAAGAAGTCAGATTCCAAAGTAGTTGCTTGCCACCTGTTGCTTTCCTGAAGATATTTTATGTTTAGGTTTAGCTGAATTTCTAATTGGTGGTAAGATATAGAAGCCCCTTTTGTCTGAAATTAGAATTTCAGAGTTTCCTTAGTCTACTCCCACTTGTCTTAAAAACACTGGAGTTTTGATGATGATTTGTGGGAGAACTAGTACAGGCTCTAATCATGAGATTTGGTATATGAACATCATCAAGGTGAAAATATGTTCACAGGAAATCTGTGTACCTCCTTCGAACACACCTCTGCTTTAGCAAAAGATATCCCCATTTCTGGGCTCAGCTTGGTGCTGTGTTTGCCACGGGAACCTGATGCACCCACATGAGATGCTTGGTGCCAATATGAATCCCCAAGCCAAAGAAGAAGGACTAACATGGCTTCCAGGTTCAGCAAGCCCAGCCCCTGACTGCCACAAGTGCTGCATCTGCATTCCCGGGGTGTTTTTGGATGGGACTTTAAAGATATCCAGCCCAATCCCTCAAAAACAGCTTCATTCTTCTCCACGGAGACAGACTGAAGAGCTGAAAAAAGCCCATTACAAAAAACACAGCTTGGAAGGAGACAAAGTTCATACCAGCCACACTTCTGCAGTGCTGACAAATTGTGCTCAAGAAATCCACTTCTCCCAGAAATATTCACACAACTTGTTCTATTTTACGAGGAGTGTTTCTGAGCCATGGGTGAGTGCAAACAGCTGCAGCTCTGTCCATCTGGGCAAGGCCTGAGGATCGCTATGGGAAGCGACAGCCCCTCAGAAACACACCTGAGAGTGGCTGTGACTCTGACCTGGCACTGGGGATGGCACCCAGGTGAATGGCCATCACGGGGCGGCCCAGCACCTCACCCATCCCTCCGCTCATCCCTACTGCCTCCCCAAGTGCTGGCGATGCCAAAACCTCCAGGCCTCCGCCACAAGTTCCCTCTTCTCTCTCTTCTCTCTGCTGATGTAACCCGGCATTTTTGCTCTCAAATCCTGCCGTGTGATGAAAATGAAATATTTAAGAGGAGCGTGAAATTAAATGTGGCCTCCAGCTAGGGCTCCCCAGGAATGCTGCTCAAAGTGCATTATTCATTTTCATCTTTAATTCATTCTGAAATGCCATTTGTGGATCCTGCAACATGTTCAGGGCTGGAGCAGCACGGAATTATGAGTTCATTACCAGAGGGCGTATGGGACCCACATCATCTTCTGCCATTTGGGCACACATCTGGGTGCCCACTGCTCAGCAGCCTGGGCCCATGGTCTGGAACCAAAGGTCTGCCCGGTGCTCCTTGGCTTCCATCTCCAGAAGGACAGAGCACAACACCGAAGTCTTCAGAAGCTAAACTTTGGAATTCTAAGTATTGTTTGATGATGGATATGGTGAGAAATAGGAAATTAGGTACTCCAAGTTTTTGAATTTTTTTTACCTTCATTTATCTGTTTTATTAAATTTGATCTACTTTACCTTAATCTAGCTCAGTTTGCTGTCAGTGCTGTCCACTCTGCCAAAGAGAGGATGTTGTGAACAGAAACTGGTGAGGCATTCCCAGGCAACATGAACACCGCTGATAATAAAGCAACAAGGAAAAAGCAGTTTCTCCCCTAAAGTGGGGTTTTAGCAGCATGCCGTAAGTAGGATGTAAATTCACAGGTAGGACAGTCAGGGGAAAACCAGTCTGGCCTCGCTGCTCACTCAGTAGGTTAGTACCACACATTTCATACAGCAATTGAGGCAGTGACTTTGGAAAAAGCAAAATATATGATCAGGTTTTTATCAGTATGCAAAGGAGATCAAATTAAAAGGACTCCCTAATCCTGGTGTTTCCTATCTTTGGTTACTTGACCTTGCAGCCTTACTGTTCTTTGAACACAGATTGTGGGTTATAAACCAGTATTTATAGTACAGGAATACCCTCATTTCCCTAAGACAAGATGTACTAAGGCAATGTAGCGCAGACGCAGCATCTGATCCAGCAAGCTTGCGATCCAAGGAGATTAATAGAGAAGGAAGGGAATGGAGGAGAAATAAAATAAGCTCAAATGCATATGGTTGTGTGGCTACATGCACACACTCATTAAAAAAAAAAAAAGTATTTTCATTAACATATGTATTGATTTAAAAACTCAGGATTTTAAAAATATATATATGCATAGAATATGAATAGAATTATATATATGCGTTTGAGTACCTAGCAAATCACTGCCTTTCCCCAGCTGCCTTGTAGCCCAGCTAACATATGGTGGCTGGTTTTCCTGCTGGCGTCATAGCACCAGGGAGCTGTGAGCAGCATATTCGAGCCAGGCACTTCCAGGTTTCGTCAGGGAGATGCTCCACAGTAAGGTGAAGTGCAGTGGGATTGCAACAACACACATGAAGGGAATAGGCAAATTTCCTGAAAGCCTCTGGGAAATTACCCTTCTAAATAAGTTTGATTTAAAATGTTTTGGAGAAACATTTTGATAGGAAAATTTTTAATTTATTTGTTTATTTATTTATCTTTATAATAAATTGTCCATTCTACTTAATTTTGAACAAGAGAGAACAAAATGTATTCTTTTGTTCTTGTCATTTTCAAAATGATTTCTATGCGCATCACTTGAAAACTGAGACTCAGTGTACGAGTTTTAATATCAGGAAACACTTTTTTTTACTGTGAGCTTTCCAGAAAGCTTGTGGAGTCTCCATCCAGGGAGGCATTTTGAAGCTGCCTGGAACCCCTGCTCTGGGTGGCCCTGTGGAAGCAGGGTATGCCAGATAGCTCCTGCCAGCCTCAGGCACTCTGCGATTCTGCCAGTTCAGGCTCAGTAGCTAGCCTCGCTTATATTGCTCATTTATATAGAATCACAGAGTGGCTTGGGTTGGAAAGGACGTCCTGACTCTCTGGTGTGGGCTGGTTGCCAATTACCAGCTCAGGCTGCCCAGGGTTCCATCCAACCTGACCTTGAGCAACTCCATGGATAGGGCAGCCACAACTTCTCTGGGCAGCCTATGCCCTCTAAGTGAAAAAATTCCCCCTAACACCTAATCTAGACTGTATAAACTCATCTCATCAACAGGCTTGGTTATGAAGTAATTTGCTCTCATCTGCAAATGAGAAAAGCAGTAGTCAGTAGTTTTCAGTTCTTTTTGAGTCATTAAGCCCCAGACGTTTTCCAGTAGAAATACAGATTCCTCTCCAGTGAAGTGAAACCTAATTGCAGGAAGTGTAATTTTCTTTGTGCATGGTTTACTGACTCCCCTGCTCCTGGACCAGAGGACCCCAGCTGGGGCTCCAAGGATCTTAATTGTTGTTGTGAATAACTGCCTATTTTCTTAGCAGGACTTTGAGCTCCATAAGGTACAATCTAATGGCTTCCAGTGAGTATTATTTATCATATGTGCATACTGAGACTCATGGCATTACTTCCATCCTTCAAGTCCTAATAGAGATGTCCTGTAAACAGCTGTGGGCTGTTGCTGGGATGTTATGTATTTCCTTGTCAGTCTTATGACTAGAAGCTCTCGCTTCTAGTTTGTTGGATTGTATTGATTCATTTTTGAAACAGTCATCTATTTTAACTATTCTTACAAAAAATAAACGCAAGGCTTTATAAGTGGGCTGAACTTCCCAGGAAACCCACACAAACATCCTCTTCTTGCTTGAAAGCTGATTGTACCATGTACAGGCTGACACATCAACACACCTTCAAGGGTGACTAATGCTGTAACCTCCCTTGAAGGAAAAGACCATGTTTGTGTGATCTGCTGTACTTGGCAAACCTGCCTTTCTCCATAATCACCAGTGTAAATAAAGAGTAGTTTAACTGAAATCAGTGGCTGTACCTATGACAATCTGGGGTGTAGTAAGATCTGATTCAAGTCCACAGGAGTGAATGTACAGTTGCTGACATGGGTTCGTACCACAAGCCAGTGCCTCAAAAAGACTGGGAAGCCTCAAAGTTGAATGTTGTATCTTTACCAGTTGAGATCTGCTCTCTGAAATACCTGTTCTGATCTTGAGCTGAAAGAGAAAGGAACAGAACTTCTCCTGTTGTTTTTATTCTGGCTGGTATTAGCATTTCTCTCTATATGAACAGCATTCAAAGTGCCCACCCTTTCTTTGGGACTACAGTGAATGCATGAGTGGAAGAGGAATGACTTTTCATTGGAGGAAACTGATGGGGCAGTGAACTGAGAGAGACAGCTTCTTCCAAAAAGATGGGAACACAGGAAAGGGATGGCCAAGGGAAGGCAATCATTCAAACACCACAGGCTTCTGTGAGACTTTGTGAGTCCCTTTCCCCCATTCCTCCTTTTTCCCAGCTGCATTGAGCTGCTGCAGCCTTCAAGCAAGATTGCCTAAGCATACTTGTCAATCAGTATGGCAGTGCAGGGAAATGGTCTAGCTCTCACGCTGCAGTTTGTTTGCTGTCACACTGCTTTTGTATTAATCCTGGCTGCATGGTACATATGGTTCAGAGTCACATCTTGAGAATCTTAAATCTGAATTTAAATGTATATATTTTTTTCTTATTTCTGATACAATCTACTTGTAACGTATGTACTCAACTCAGGAAATTTCTAGTATTTTATATCCCTTCATAAAGACACTTCCAAAAGAGCACCTGTGTGCATTGCAGTGTTTGCTAGAAACACACCAGTAAATGGGTACTCTGTGTCCTTTCAGCTGGCATTAAGATTATAATGAATCATTGATAAAGCTAATAATGTAGTCAGTTTAATCTAATATTACAGCACAATAGCTGTGCCTAGTGCTTACAGCACAGGAATATACAAAAGTAATTAGTTTTACACCACTGAAGCTAACTGCAGTTGAACCTCTCCAGGTTATGAAAGTTTGCCAAAGCAAGTGGTACAAAAGATCACTGAAGGCTGCACATGGGCTGACTTTTAAGCATCCAGGCCAGTCTCGGTGTCACTTCAGCAAAAGAAGAAATAATATATATCAGATGCATCCCAAGTAGCTTATAAAGGAGCTATCAACATCTTGATGTGAAATTGAGCTATGTGGGAGAGTCTCTCTGACAGGTGTTGTTGCCTCCAGAATTTTTCCTGGAGCTTGCTCTATGTTTACCTTATGAGCAGAATCACCTCATTTGCAAAGCAAGCATGGATTCTATATGGATTCACAAGTAATCATAGCCTTGGAGCCAGACCCTTCACTGATATGTGCCATAACAGCTCTTTGACGGAGTTACACAGCCATGGGCCAGCTGAAGCTCTGTTCCACTTGCTCTCTGAAATGGCAAACAAAGCACTGTCTTCTACAACAACTTTTTAAACTTAAATAAGAAGATTACGCCCCAAATTACTGTATCTTTAGGTAGTATCCATAGACAGACAACCCTCAGGTATATCCTGCCCAGGTAGAAAAATATAGTTGAACTCATTTCCCTGACAGCAGTATCCAGAACCAGATGTAGCTTGGATTTATTCTGGTCTGTGGATCATCCCGGCCAAAGATGACCACAGGAGAGATTATTGCCATCTCACTAGCAACAGTGCTCCATTTTCTGCCTCTTCAGGAGCCGTAGTGTTAACTACAGCATAAGAATTAGGGTAGGACAAGACAGGAATGCCGAACTGACCTGAGCATCTGAGGCCATCAAACCCGGCCACCCGCTGCTTGTAATTCTTTTAATGAATGTCTCCAGCTCAAGGGCCGGCACCACATTACCCATGTGCCAGGCCTCAGCTGGCAGCAGCAAGGACCAGCTTCTGTCTCAGGGGGCACCACGGAAACATCAGCTCAAGTAAATGGACTTGACCTAACAGGAATTTATAGGGTAGGGGAGCTGAGGAGGAGCTTCCCAAAGATTCATTCCACAGCCATGAGTGGAAGTGGTTTACCTCTCAGTGACTTGTTAGGCTGGATGGCTGGTCTCCGCACTGCGGGGCAGATCGAGCAGGGAGCTGCTGCCTCCTCAGCAGGGAGAAGTGGCCTCCTCAGCCCCCTTGGGTGGAGTGCAGGGGGCAATGAGTCCCTGGCTTGGAAAGAGGCTTCCTAAACAGTCAATCTCTTTCCCTCCTTGCCTGTACTTTATTTACCTCAAGACTAGAAGCTACAGCAGATGGCATTACTACACACCTGACTTGTAGGGTTGGTTTATCATGTGCTAGCACAACAAAAGGTTATTAGGTTATGACATGGCTACCCTTCTTCCTTAGGCTGACAGGACTAAGTCAGCCAGACGTGTTGGGATGGAGCTGAGCATCATGTCTCAGCAAAGCCAGGAGCCCCCAGGAACATCTACAGTATTCCTGTGCCATATTTAGTAGCAGTGGTAAGAAAGCAACAGAGCTCAGCAGAAAAACAAGTCAAAAGGTATATAAAACGATAGCAGAGATAGAACAATACCAGGAAACTAGAGTGCTGTAGGCAACTGAAATAATACTGAATATCGGAAAACTGACATTAACCTAGGAGATAGCCTGTCAGAGCCGAAAAACAGAGCATAGCACAGTGCTGCTGGTCTTGCCACCCCTAAATTGGAGCTTTCAGTCTAATCTACTTTGGTTTATTTATTTTAAGAACCATGTCCAGCTGCACCGTGGTGAATTTTACAGAGGAAGTTTGCATGTCTATCAACACGGAGATGAGTTTTGCCAAAAACACAACTCTGCTAGCAGTTTGTTGAGTTTTACAGTGATGGTCACTTCAGGCTGTTACTGTGAGTTCTGCTGGGAAGCTTTTATCGCTGGGACCACTTGTTTAAACAAAGAAGATTCTTACAACCACCAAATGTGGCTTTTAAATGGGGAAAGTTTCTGCAGAGTCACCAGTTTGTCTCTAAATCTGACATAAACTCCCATCAGCTACTTTCCTGTCTCTTTAGAGAGCTGTAATGATAACAGCAATTATAATAGATCATAAACAATTCTGAGAAGTCCTAGCCAACTCATTCCTAAGCAGAGTGATAGGACTGTTGTCCTTGCTGTCCACAACTCCCTTCATCGGATGACTGTTACTAAAGGCTTTTCTATTCCTGTGCTCATTTTCTTGCCATTTGTCCCAGCTTTCTTCAGTTTCTCTTTAACTTGGAAAAGATTAAAAGGAGAAAAAGAAAAGTGAAGAAAAAGACCCAATTTCTTCAGATGATTTTTTTTTTTTCTATTGGTGAGAACGTCTGTCTCTTCACAGAGACCAATTAACATTCTCAACATCACTCTGGACCTAATCTAAATATGAATAAAATATCAAACCATTCCTAAAATTGTTCTTTGTTCTTCTTACCACATTGAAATTGACTTTTTGACACGACGCCAGGCAGAACTTCAATGCAAAATGCATAATTCCTCCCCCTCCACGTTTGCATACTGAGATGTCCACTGGCCATTGCTACTGTAACAATGGACCCCCAGTCTTCCCTGAAACATCCTGAAGGTCATGTATAACAATTCAGAACTGTCTTAAAAGTTGGGGATTTTTTAGATATCTGGATTGGTGAGCATATTACATATTCTTTCCTTGATCTAATGTCACCTTTTTATTGGTTTAAAGAACATATCATAGAAAAATGAAGAAAATCTTGTACATGGGAACATTCACATGGCTCTTGCTCATTTCTGGCTAATTATGGTCACTTCCACATGTAATTATCCAAATAGCTCTAGCAATCAATGTAATTGTGCTAAGCTGTTTAAAAATCAGCCTCATTAGATTTTGCCTGGTAAAAATGTACAGTTTTTCAAAACCCTCCATTTTGATCTTATGTTAGCTGCCAAAAGGCCTTTAGAAGTAAGTAGGTTTTCTTTGTCTCTTTTTTTGTTTGCCTGTGTGTGTTCTTTGACGCTCATTACAGTGGTCTGAAAAATGTCTATTACCTCCTGTAGAAAGCTATTAAGCATGTCTGCAAGTTATTGTACAGTTCTTTCATTTTCAACACTGTAAAATCTCCAGCTTTGATGACTGTGGAATTAAAAGAATATCTCAAAATGTGACCTGGAGTTTGAGTGTCGTGTGCCCCTATAAATAACTGTGCTGGGAAACCCAAGCAACATGCAGAGCTGCTCTCTGGCAATCATGCCAACACGTGGTGGAGGAAGAGTGCATTATGTCAGATGTGTGCTTCCTCCTGCTCAGTACTGGAGAGAAATGGGGTCTGTGCTTTGGGGCAAGAGGGACGAGCAGAGCTGGGACAAGGTTGGGGCTGGCTGTAGCTCTGCTCTGAGGGAGCGGAGGCGTGCTGTCCCTTCAGCAGTGCCTGTAATGCACTGCAATGGAGAGCCAGCCCCCTACCAGTGCTGCAGCACCAGGGAGGTGATAATTGTCAAAAGTAAGCAGTAAGTGCCCTGCTGAGTGTGAACATCCACTGATACATCACTGCCGTCAGCCAGCTGAAGGATACTTTTTCACACTGGGTTTGCTGTTGGAAGAGAAGCTGTTTGTTCTTTGGCAGTAGGTACTTGATTCTCTCTTTTTATCGGTACTAAATCTCTTGTGGTCCTAGGGATATGCCAGGGTTAGGATTTGTTCTAGAGAGGAAAGCACAAAACAAGAGAGGAAGACAGACGCAGGGAGAATTTAATAAATCAGGGCCTTGGATGTGGCCCAAGGTGCTGGCTGAGCGGCTCTGAGGGGCTGCAGAGGTTGTGCCCTGAGCAGAAGCCAGCCCAGTTCCCCTCCAGTGGCCATGGCAGACAGTAAGCAGAGACAGGAGGGTGGAAGGAGGCTAAGCCCCAGAGCAGCCCCTCACTGGGCTGCACACGAAGCCAGGGCAACCCCTCGGCTCTGCAGCCCATGTCATGGTCCCACGACATGAGGAGCTGACCCCTGTGTTCTACTGGAAAAAAAGAAAGTGAAAGGCCTAAGCACAGCTATGGACGGCTTTTCTCTTATCTGAAGATCTGCTGCTTTCCATGCCTCCTTTGAGTGTAAAGGAGGTTATTCTGGAGTCATCTCTTGCAGCTGCACCATAAAATACCTCAGTCATGTGGTTTTAAGCAACCCAGAGCAAAAAAATAAACCACAGTTCTTTAAATAAAGATGCACGTATTCTTGTGACATTTCCACACAATTCCAATTTCCAAGGGAATCAAAATCTCATTACTATACACACTGTTCTGCAGAGGCCAAATCTGGTCTTTAGGCAAAGAGAATTCCCATTTGGCTGGGCTTATTCATACAGCCTGCAGTTTTATTTGAAATGACTGAGAAAATTTTCAACTGGACTGAGCAAGTAATTAGATGAAGAGTTCGACTGTATTAAAAAGTCCTGCACCAATAGAGAAATGGCTCTGCTGCAGGAGCTGACCATCTTATCTGATATGCAGCTTCCAGGAATCCAGATGTAGAAGAAATGTGCTATGTAACACTTTATTGCAGCTACAGGGAGGACAATGAGAGTGAAGAATGGCCCCAGAGCAGTTAATCAAACTAGAAATTAAAAGGCCACTTGGGTGTCTGATGTTTTTATATGGTAGATCCCAGTTTAACAAAGAGATGGAGCCTCTCAAACTCTGTCTCTCCCCTCCTTTAAGGATTGTGGAGTTCATCTTTTCTACAGTACACTTTCACATAATCCCCCCGGGGCAGCCACATTCATTATTTCTGTAGAACACCGTTTTCCCTTGCTTTTATTAGAAGCAAGCAGCTGGAAAAGATGAGGAGCCAGCAACATGTGATCGGATGGGTCTGTGGGGACCACCAGGCAGCTCTCCGTAGGTTGCAGTTGGAAATTCTGAAACAGCTCAAAAAGAGCTGGTTTTGCTCTTCGTATGCTAACACTGAGCCACTGTGATAGTTGTGCCAGAAAGGATAGTAGTGGTGCATTATATGGGTTAAGACGTGGTTTTTTGAATTTTTCAACTAATGACCTAAAGGCAGGAGCAAACAACAGACAAATACTGTTACCGAAGTCTTGGCCTTTTGGCTAAGATGTTCATAAGCATGATCATTCATTTGAAAAACAAGAAGGGACAGGAAGAACCTGCAAAACACCAAGGAAAAAATAATCTCATTAAATTTGTTGTCAGTCCCATCAAGACTAGAAGGGACAAAAGAACTGAGGGGGAACCAAGCTGTGGAGAACTGGGAGGCAAACTCTTCCAAGCCCTTGGGATATCTCCATGTGGTTCCTGAAGGAAGGTGAATGAATGCCACTGACCAATGGTCTCCTCTATATCTATTTGTGCATACAAAAGAAGAGAAAGAGTCTTCTTCACATGTCTTTATTTTCAAACTGCCTTTCATTTACCTGGCTCTTGGAGAATGGCACCAGGACTGGATACAGACTGAACGGTCAGTTTTATTTACTGATCTGAAAATGTACTTGGTATATTCTATTGTGAATAGATCCTTGGGCAACTGGGATAAAGGAGCCTTGAAATGAGAATGATCAGAATTACATTTAGGTTCTTTTCTTTAGCAGCAGGAACAGCAGGCAGGATGCCCAGGGATTTAACTAACTCCTGTTCAAAATACCACCTGTGGCTTTACTTGTTGCACTGCTACTTCGTTCAGCATGTGAGTGAATATTTCTATGATAGTAGATATAGAAGAGTCTTCAGTTAGTGTCTATTTCAGTTTCCAGAAACATAATATTAAATGTTCTGGATCAATCCTTTTGAAATCACACTAGCTCAAACAAGTTTAATTGCTCATTTGGTTTGAGCTCAACTGCATTTGTGGCTTAGATCTTCCAATCTCTCCGAAACAGGGCATACGTTAGTGAAGTTCCATTTGCCATCAATTTCCCCTTTTCTACAGATAAAAATCAGTTTTCCTCAAGCATTTTGCTTAAATTGATTTGTCAACTGAATGCAGCACTTTGTCATCTGGCTTGGAATTTTGCAATGCTTCAGGGACGGACAGTGTTGACAGCCACATTGCTCCTGTTATATATGTCTATGTGCACGTGTCAAACAGAACACCAGATCTTGCAACAAAAATATATATTCAAATTACAGGTTTATTGGCATCACATCTTCCTACTGTGCTAAAATAGCCTCCTGCAGTCTATATTCAGTGCTGCTATTTCTGCATCCTGCATTTTGCTGAGCAGCAAGACAAAAAGAAGGCAAGGCACTATGGGCCCAGTGTTGCAAGGGTGTTAACACTCTCTTCTCTGGGTGCTTCCTGAACTATTAGTATCAAGGGTGAGTCTTTTAATCCCAACTGGGGTGTTCTCAATGCCTTTTACTTGGCTGGAGTGTCCCTTACATATCTCTGGTACAGCTCAAACACTACATCAAGGTTTCATGTGCAATAAGGGAGAATAAAGCTAGCTTATATCTTTGTCCAGCAAGTAATCCTTGCAGAGACCACACTGCATCCTTCCAGTTGTCTCTTGGGATCTGGCTGACAAAACTGTCCAGCTGTGGGAAAAATTGGCTTAAGGGTCTTAGAAATGGGCTAAGAGTTTATTTGCAAATTAAACTGTGATGCAAACTATCATCACTGACTAATGATAGCACTTTGCTTTTAAGTATGAGCATTTATTATAACAAATAATTATGCAAGAATCACCATCTAGATTTTTAGTAATGCTGTGGAGGAAGAGAGAAACATTTGATACCTTTTCTTAGACTAGTCTAATCCAAGGGAACAATTCATCTTTCCTAGCTTTTCAAATGCTAAGCATGAATCTAAGCTCATGATCTGTGCATTCTGTACACTGAAAGACACAGACAGAAAGGGACTCATGATAATCAGTTGACATGGGGCTATGGCATACCATGGGAAAATGGCATGCATTGGGTATTTACATCCAGTATTTACATTAACCTGTAAGTTCAGTGTTAGAATGTGGAGTGTTTCTAGTGTCTCTATCCTTCAGAAAAGTACCATATATCCTTCAGATCGTAACTCTGGGTGCTGAGGCCTATAGAAAGGCAGGAAATGGATTCAGCTCTTATAAATGTAAAATCCTGCAAACAAAAGAATATAGAAAGCAAATGACAGATGAGAAAGAGCTCTAAAAATAATAAAAATAAGTTTATTGTCATTCAGTCTTTCTGTTAGGCAAGTGATGTTTTGTTCATGTAACCAAGCAATACAGTTGTCACAAGGCAGGTGGGAAATCAGAAGCAGGAGTGTGTCATGAGATCTCTGCTGTAAACCTGTAATGCAGCACCATGAAGAGGATTTAAATTGATGCCATTTAAGTATCTGTCATTATGACTAATGTAATTACTCCACTGAGCCCTGTCTCTAGCAATGGACAATATCAGAGGCTGCAAACGAATTGCTCTACTCCAGAGCCTGAATGCATTTGTGGAAGTGTAAATTCTTCCCTTGCCTGTGGTTAGTAGATTGCATCATTTGCTTATTCTTTCCCCTCACCCCCGTAGTTATGTGAATTTCTTATCGATCGTAAACTCGTTCAGCCTTTTGTAAATATCAGTTAAGTATCTGGGTGTAATAATGAATTCCTTTCACCAAGAATATCAGAATCCATATTGCAGGTCCCAGATCTGACAACTAAATAGGTGGTGAACTGGGGAGACCTGACGCTTACAGCATACACCCCTGGCACTTCAGAAAGTCCACATGAGCTCAGATCTATGTGGCTGGAAGCTGTTGCACAAAATAACGTTGTACCAAATCGCATAATTTTTGCTCTGTGCTAACTCAGCACTTCCTAATGAAGTGAAGGACAGAACAATTATCAGCAATGTCCAGAGTAGGATCTCAACATCACAACCATTTCAGTTACTATGCACATCATTCTGAGCCTGGAAGGATGGTGAGATGTTATTCTCCACTGGGCTGTGTGGTTGCACAGCCAGTTGAGCCTATTTAAAACTAGCCCAGATAAATCTACATACCCTGCATTACAGATAAACCCCACAGCAGTGTTACAGAGCCTGCTTGCTGAGCAGTATGACTGCACTTCTTTTGCCTCAAGTAGAAACTTGGATTATCTCAGTGGTTAAAATTTACTGAAACTTGAAAAAAAATTTTTAACATGTTTCAGCATCAAATATCAGTTCAGGCCCTTTAGGAATAAACGTGGCCAAGAAACAGCTTCCAGAAAGTGGTGAACAGCACTCTAGTCTCCAGAGAGGACTCACTTCTGTGGGTCTTCTGGTAGGCTGCATCTGCAGTGAGTATTGAATTAGGAATGGTATCTGAGGGAGAAAATGATCTCCCAAAAAGCAGGTGCAACCCTAACCCTGCCTTCTAACAATCTAAAATTTGTGACTCATTACTCTTGGGTGAGAGGAAATCTCTGACCGTGTGGCTTGGCCAGGACTGAGTGCAGGGAGGGGGAGTGGGACAAAGGGCTGCAGGGTGAGTGAAATCGTAGGTGTCATGTACTTAGCTGATCTAATGCAAAAATAGAAAAGAATCAAGGGAAAGAAACTCTGTAAAGACAGCCAAGAAAAAATAAAGGAAGCAACACCAACAACACACCGCACCTTCTATAGGCACAGTCCTCAGAGAAACCAAATCTACTAATTCCTGCCTTGATTATTTTGGGGCAGTAGGCAAATTCTGACATGAAAGACAGTAAGAGGCTAATTCAAGACACCTGGTTGTAGAAATTAACAACTGTGGTCTGAAACAGATATTGCATATATTTCACATCAATTATTTTTTCTTTTTGAGAAGGACAGACAGAGTGGGCACACCATGCAGGAGCTGTATTACCCCATTTGTAGCATGGCAGAGGGGAAGCCATGTCCTGAGGACCTTGTTGGACAACATAGGGAAGAAAGTACATAGCAGCATTTTCCTCCCTTTACCATCAGTGCAAGTGCACATGAACTCCCTTATTTACAGACAGCAAAATATGCTTTCTGGTCCTGTAGTACTGCACAATAAAAAGACTGAACTGGGCAAAGTCTTGACAAGATGTGGTCCAGGAAATTATCTCAGAACTGATCCTGTTCTGGAAGCCATTATGTATAGACCCACTGCCCATTCTCAGTCATACACAGCTGACCCTCTCTCAGATACCATGGTTTGCAGCTAATCTGAGATATTCTCAGATGTTCTACCAACTCTGTAGCTAAATGGCTAATGGACAGTTAAAAAACAAACAAACAAATGAACAAACAAACAAACCCACACACACAAAAAAAACCTCAGCAAAACAACAAAACGCAAAACTTTCCCAGTGAACCTGATGGGTTTCACATCATGCCTTTCATAGGTCCAGAACCTAAGTGTTCTTTCGGTGAGTAAAGGCAAACAGGACTGTTTGGCCCTAAGCAGGAGAGAAACTGAGAAATTGTCAAAGGCTTCAAGAGTGCAGGGAGGAACTACAAAGTAGACAGAAGTACTTGAAGTTCACAAACAAATATTAATAGGTTGAAAAAGCTACTTTAAATACTCACCCTTAAAGTTGCTCTTCAAGCAAAGAAGAGCAACTTCAAGCTCTTCCTACATTGCTCCTGTGGTGTTCTCACCCCTCACAGCACTCTCAGAGTGCAAAATGACTGCTGGGGACTTAGAAGGATGAAGCTTGAGGGACATCCTCCTTTCACCTCGCCCCGTGCCTGGAGCTCACAGAGGTTACCCTTGAAGTTTCAGGCTGAACACTTCATGGACCATCTGCCCAGATCATGTTCATTTCTTGCACAGGTAGGAGAACAGATTCCCATCGGGGCTGGATCTGCAGCTGACAGTAACATTGCTGGAGATAGATCTGCTTCCACCTCTCTGCTGTAATGTCCTATAGGACCCTATTGGAACATGAATCCGGAAGATATCTGTATCCTCGGTGCCAGCACTGCAACCTTGTGTATGAATGCAGGGGCTTGGCTCAACCCTTTACAGATTGCATCCTGGGAGCATAGCTTGGAGCAGTTCTCCAAAGCAGGTAATATATAGAGAGGATCACTGCACATCTCTGTGAGAACTAGCTCAGCAGGAGGAAGAGAAGATGGTGGGAAGAAGCTGATGTGCCAAAGGTTTGAGGCGTTACAGTAAGTAATGGTCTATGTTGATATTTCTTCTTCCCTGTAGCCCAATCTGAGCGGTGACCAGACTGAAAATCTTGGGCTGCTTCAGATACTTCCTTGCACATGGAAAGGATATTTGTGACCAGCAGTTTTCTTCCAGTTGTGCCATATAAGGCCAAACTAGGCACATCCTGGTATGCTGCCAATCAAAAATTAGAACTATTTGGAGCTCTTTGTCGAAGATTTAGCAAGGTACTGTTCCTGGATGATCTCACATCACTGCACTTCTCTGCCATCTCTGTGTGCAATGACTGTCCAGAAAAGGAGCTTGATGTCCTGGGAACTGCTGGAGAGACTGATGGATCTGGACCCTCTACCACAAGATATTGCTCTGCTAGTGACTTGTATGGAGCCAGCTTCATGCGAGAGAAGAAGTTCATACCTCACTCTAGAAATCTGTATCTGGATAGGTTGATGAAAGAGAGAACAGAGACTTCTGGGCAAGAGGTGAAGTCTGCAATTGCTGCTTCATATTGGTCATGCTGAGGGTAATAACAGTAAACAGCAAACTTGCCAGAGGTGTTGGCAGGGAGACAGGCACAGCCACAAATACAATGCTTGCAGTGAAATTGCAGTGTTGGTGGCGGCCCAAGCATGTAGAGGACAGCAGCTGTGCTCTGCAAGAAGAGTTCACCCACTGGCACTGAGAAGGACCTGAGGGTGCTCCCCTCATGTCCCCTGCCCTTGGGCAGCAGCTCAGTTGGCAGGATGCTTTATTGTAAGTGGAAATCATGAGTTTGTTTGTGAGGGAACCTATAGATAACATTGCAGATGACCCATACCATCAAGGATTAAGCAGTAACTAGGACTTTGGGGAGTAGTTAATGTGTCACCACAAAAATACGGATGCATAATGTTTGTGAATCTAAGTACAGATAAATCAGAGCAGATATAAACTCCTGGAGGAAGGGCAAATATAATTGTTGTCTGGCTCTGCTGAAGATGGACCATACATGCTGCTTCAAGGACCCTCCATTTGAAACCAGCTTCAGAAAAAGAATAGTCCTTTTGTAAGCAGGGTTATTTCAACCATGACTTTAATCTCTTCACATCTAGCAGTGTTGATGAAGAAGCTATTTAAAACAACCTCTAGCACTTTTGCCTTCATAAAATTCCTACCCCCTATCCCACTGTCCTCACGCTTAATACAGCAAAAACATTCTTGCTCAAGCTTTCCAGAAACAGTTTCACCTTTGGGCAGAGACTAAGCACGAAACTTCTCAAACCCAAAAAACAGAAGTTCGAGTCTGTTCCAAGTAATAGAGGAGGAAAGCCCTGGGGACTGGAATGGAAACAGTGTTGTGCAATAGAAAGGAAAGTCTGCTGCTTTTCACAATGTAACTCCTGCTGGATTTTCATTTCTTCTTCTAACAAGTTAAAGCTATCCAAGGATACAGGGAGTGACGGACCTCTAATGGGGGCTAGCTCCAAGGAGGCACATTGGTATCACACAAGCACCTCACACTTCCTCTCCCATAGGTCCCTGACCTCCACAAGTCTCCAGAGCTTGAACATTTCACCCAGAACTGGAGTTTTAGGTGTTCACAAAATTTTAAACTCACAAATGGTATCCTGGGCTCCATCAGAAGAGGGGTGGCCAGCCGGGACAGGGAGGTGATTGTCCCTCTTTCCTCTGCCCTTGTGAGGCCCCATCTGGAGTACTGTGTCCAGGTCTGGAGCCCCCAGTACAAGAAAGACAGGGAGCTGTTGAGGGTACACAGAAGGGCCACAAAGATGATCAGGGGACTGGAGCACCTCCCCTATGAAGACAGGCTGAGGGAGCTGGGCTTGTTCAGCCTGGAGAAAATAAGGCTGTGGGGTGACCTCATTGCAGCCTTTCAGTACCTAAAGGGAGCCTACAAACAGGAGGGGAGTCAACTCTTTGAAAGGGTAGATAAGTGCAGGACAAGGGGAAATGGTTTTAAGTTGAGGGAGGGAAGATTGAGGTTGGATGTCAGGGGGAAATTCTTTACAGAGAGAGTGGTGAGGTGCTGGAACAGGCTGCCCAGAGAGGTTGTGGATGCCCCATCCCTGGAGGTGTTCAAGGTCAGATTGGATGGGGCCCTGGGCAGCCTGGTCTAGCATTAAATGGGAAGGCTGGTGGCCCTGCATGCAGTAGGGGGGTTGGAGGTTGATGATCCTTGAGGTCCCTTCCAACCCTGGCAATTCTGTGATTCTGTGATTCTGTGATCCTAAAGGTTCCATACAACCCAAGACATTCTATGATTCTGTGATTCTGCAAAATGAGTCTTCTGCAAGCTCTTGGAGCCCTTGCAAGTTGAGTGACTGCTGATGTGTGTTTAGGAGCAAATTTTTAGAATGTGACAACCGGATTTCTCTCGATCATTCTATTCCTCCTCTTTAAGGGGAGGTACTCCTCTAAAGAACCAGTAGAGACAGTGCTTTATGAACAGACATCTTGAGAACAATAAAATCCCCAAACAGAGGGAAAAAAAAAAAAAAAAAAAAAAAAGAACGAAGAAAATGCAAGTATGTTGTTGATGGCCTTTTTCTGCTGTTGCAAATATGCTTATCTACAAATGTCTAACAGACTGTAGAGAAACTTGGAAGATACAAGGATTCCTAAGATTTTAGAATTGGAAAATAAGATCTATTATTATCATTATTCGTCTAAGGTAACAAAAGAATATTTCCCATTTTCCACCCATATCCTGCTTATGATCATAATTTAATAACTGGGACTTACATACGAAAGAGTATGCTCCTTGCTACAATGGCACACCTTACATAACATTGTTTATGCCCAGTACTTCATGTCAAGAAAGTGCTGTAACTTTCATATAGAATGAGACTTCAGTGCTAGGGTAAAACAAACAAAAAACAAACAAAAACACCCCAAAAACAAAATAATGAATGGGATCTTTATAAATCACAGAAAATGCCATGCATAGACTATCTAGTATTTGCAGAGAGATGTAGTGGATGATCTATAAGACTAACATCCAGGAGCTGGCTTAAAACACAGCCCACCATTGGAATTCAGATGTCATGTGGCCAGTATAAATATCTGCTGGTTAACTGGTTGTCTAAGCTCTTCCATTTCAATTAAATCAAACCTGCTGTGCGGTGGAAAAAATGTATGTATGGCCAATTGTCACTGTTACTATATTAGATAAGTATAAAGTGCCAAAAAATGACAATAATTAAATTTACTGATACAAAACTTTAAAAATCAAGGTTTCCCTCTGCAATGGAATTCTTCATTCACTGAGCTCCAGCTTGTGCTTGTTACTCAGCACTACTCCCTGCAGTCAGTAGAACTAACCATAGCAGGCAATGCAATATCAAGCCCTAAGACAATAAAGTCTCTTTTTTTTTCTTTTTTAATTGCTTTAAGCAGATTTTCTTTCTTAGGGCAGGCATGTTCTGGGGCCTGTAGTTCTAAATATCTTGAGTTTTCTACCCTTGTTTTTTCTTTATTGACTACTATGAGAACTGATTCAATCACATGATAAAACTGTGAGATAGCTGATGTTTGAAGTGGCTATGGAAGCCTTAGAATCATAGAATGATGGAATCATTACGTTGGAAATGTAAAACGATCCTGGTTGGAAAAGACCACCAGGATCACCAAGTCCAACCCCAACCCAACTCCACCATGGCCACTGACCACGTCCTCAGTGCCACATCTCCACATCTCTCGAACATTTCCAGGGATGGTGACTCCACCACCTTCCTGGGCAGCCTGAGCCAATGCCTCACCACTCCTTCTGAGAAGAAATTGTTCCCAGTACCCAATCTGAACCTCTGGCACAACTTAAGGCCAGAAAAAGGACCAGATAGACAAAAAAAGCCCCTGTCCTAACAGTATGATTTATCTTTAATGTTTTATGACATGCTGAGAATTTGGAATTTCTCAGCCTGCACATTATTTACTGGTACTTAGCCATCCTGTAGCTCGGATCAATGAGAGCATCTACCTCATCTTGCTCTGTTTGAAACTAATTCAGTCTCCTAAGCATTTATAATGTGTTTCTTATCATAGAAATCCTGAGTTTAAATATCCTTTCATTCTATCTTCAGGTTAATTACACTTCTTGACAAAAATCCTAACTGGGGTTTCTCCCATGATGTAATTTTTAACCTACTCTACTCAATACAACTGATGATAATCAGTGTGCGGTAAATGATTTTTCACAGAGTAAACAGAAACCTGACAGAAGCCAACACCTCTTCCTATCCTTGTGCAATTTGTATCTCGGATATAATGATATATAAGAATATATTTATCAGTTTTGTGTTGATATTCATTCTTGTGCATTTTTTTATGCCTGGTCTAAAGACATGTTTTGCTCTCAATGGATAATGCAGATGTTTCAGTTGGTCAAGGGATTTTGTCCTTTCTTCTTCAGGTGCAAGTCACAGTGTGTTTTTATACTAGATTTTCTCCAGTAGCAAAATTGATCCAAGTAGTTCTCTGTCTGCCCCATGCCGCTTCCTCCTGCTGCTACATCAATTTTCTGCCACACTTTTCATACAAATGTGGTCGTTTATGGGGCAATACTGCAAGATGGATGCGTAGGATGAAGGATGCTGAAGACAAACTCTCCAGAAAAATACATTTTTGGCAAGAGAGTTGAGCTGGTTGATGTAGGAAAGCAGTGAATTCCCAAAGAAAGAGTGTTCTTCAGAACAAGATGAGAGAAAGTTCAGAGACACAAATGTGTGTGGCAGAAGAGGAAAGCCTGAGGATATCTCTTTTTTCTCTAGAAATGATGGACTGGAGACCAGATGATGGCAGAGGCTGTAGGAAATACAAAATTTTCTACTGAAAAAAAGAGTTTGGCTTTGGAGATTTTCTGTTTACGAAAGCTGAACAATCACAAGAAAATTTCTGAGAGAGATAGATGTGCACCAGAGGGACGGAAACATTTATCCACCATGTTTGATGCTCTTCCAAATTAGTTAAAAGACTTGAACATAAACATTTGATGTTCCATCCCGAGGCACAGTACCCTTTCCTACGAGATACCACTGCTGCACACGTAAGTACTGACACTATGCTGAGACCTGTGGTCCACGCTAGTATGGACAATGAGAAGAATATACCAAATTAGGAGAAGGTTATTCACATCATATCCATTCTCCATTCCCCATCACTAAGGGAAGAAGCACTTTTTCAGCCCTGTCTACTCACTTCTGTTTGCGCTGCTATGATTTTTGCCATTCCACATTTGACAGTGTGCTGTGTGTGCTTACATCTCTTTAGGACATACTGGATGCTTTGTTTGGATTTTTGTATTCTGATACAGCACTTTGTACATTTCTGGCAGCCGTGGAATTAAATACCCTGCTATCTAGACAGAATGTTTCAATCTTAGATGTTCTCCAGAAAGCCATTTGGAAAGACAGCTTTGTTTGTTTTCATAAACCTTGTATACTTGACAAAATGCACTGTGCATGAGGTATTTCCTTTTTGTAGAAGGGTCTGGGCAGTCCCTGCTTTTCCTCAGTATCTCTTTGTCATCCTGCTCTGTGAAAATAATAAGAAAGCAAACAAGAAAATAAATATATCCTCCTTACAAATCAAAACAAACCTCTATCATTCATTTTAGTGTACTGCTTGCGCAGAAATGGCTTTCTTTCCTCCCTGTGCTTTCTGCATTTTGCTAATTGACTGTTTTGAATGCTTCTGTCAAAAGGCACCTACGTAGCTGCAGGCTCTCTGCTGCATGGCTCTTAGGAGGCAGCTGGATAGAGCTTTCTCTTTTGTCCCTCATCGGTTTACAGGGGAAACCATCAGACTGCCAAAGCGACCATTCTGACTCCCAGTGCAGAATTTAAAAACCTGGCCTCCATTGCCCTCCTGTTCTCCACCATTAGCCAAGAGACCTCAGAATATTGTTACTGATTTGCTGAATCTCTCTAGACATTTAGATACCAATACATACTGCATTACTTTGCTTTTCTTCTTGCTGCTTTTTGTTTTATTGCAACTGACAGCTGCACATTTGAGTTGGTAAAACGGTTTGCTGTTCTGGTTCCACTCAAAATGCGTTCTCTTATCGGGCTGTTCTGTGTGCTGTCTGTTCCCCTCTTCATCCTCTGCAACTCATTCATCTTCACTCTCGCCTTTGCTTTTTCTCCCTTAAAACCAACCTCACTTCTCTACTTTTATTTCTGTGCACCACATTTAATACATAAGCATCTGAGATGTTTCCCTGCATGATTACATATAGTAATTTTTTGCATATGTTGTCCAGCCACATGCAAGGGCACTATAGATGAGCCTGAAGTGTCGTGTGCATGTCTGCAGTGCAGGAGCCTCAGAAACTCACCTATTTAGCTAGGAAGCAAAGAAGGAAGTGTATGGTTTGTAGACAACATACCAAAATTCCAGTGTAATTTTATTGCTGTTACCCTTGTTTTCCACTTCCCCTCCCTGCTTGCTGCAATCACTTGTTCTGTCATACAGATTAAGCACTTCACCATGGAAAGACCTGTATCCATCTTAGTTTTGTGCACCGGGAGCAGTCCTGTTGGCTTAGAGCTATGCACAGGAGTAAGACTATGTATACGTGCAAGCCTGTAACAGACCATATGCTGCAACTCCACAGCAAAACGACGGTACATGTCATTCATTTTGCAACACATGCATGTTAAATGCACCTGGCCAACTGGGACGTATCTCCACTTCATGGGAGCATCACTGTGCATCTGTGAGCGTGGGGCAAAGCCCACTTCTGGGCAGTGCACTCACTCCAAAAGAGAAAATGATTAACCAGAGAGGGAAAAAAGCACAAGGCTTAAGACCGCTGTAGTAGCAATGTACGCAGGTAATTCTTCCATGCGGCAGAGGGCAGAGGGGGGTGCGGGGAGGGGGTGTTGGGGCTGGTCCAGAAGTGGAGCTCAGCTAAAGTGTGCAGGGAGAGGGCAGGCAGTCGCGGCGTTCCTGCCGAGATGGGGAGTCCTGAGGAGAAGCGGTGAAGGTCACGGCAGAAGGGGACAGAAACCTGACCGAGCAGCCGGGCTGGGGCTCTCCTGATGGCGAGAAGGAGCTGACAGGCTGCGCTAGGGCACGAGATCAGGGCCGCGTCCTTCCCGCAGGTCAATCGGCACCCAAGCTGACCCAACGAAACGCCTCAGCGCTCCACTCTTCTCCCAGCACTTCTACACCTCCCCGGTGCGGAGCCCACCGCACAGCTACTCTCCGCGCCGCACCCCGCCTGGGCAGGGCGCCCCGGGGGCACGGAGACCCACGGCCACCGCCCCTCCCTCGGCTCGGCGCCCCTCAGTCCCGACCCTGTGGGGCCGCCCCCCCGCGTGCCGGGCCCGCCCCAACAGCGGCCGGGGGAGGGTGGGGGCGGCGCCGTGCGGCTGAGCTCAGCGCGTCGGGAAACCGCCGGGGCCGGGGCCGCCTCCTCCCCGGCAGCACCGCCCCTCTGCGCTGCACACACACACACGCTCTCGCACACACACACACAGCCGCTTCCTGCGTGGGGCCGGACCCAGCGGGCGGAGCGGCGCCGCTTCCTCCCTCCCTCTCTCTCTCCCGCCCGCCTGCCGCCGCCGCCGCCTCGCAGGTACCGGGGGTGGGGGCGAGGGGAGCGGGGAGCCCTGCGGCGGGAGGCGGCCTCCCCTCGGGCCTCCTGCCGGGGCCGGCAGCCGCCGCCCCGAGCGCGGCGGAGGGGAAGGTGGAGCGGAGCTTCCGAGCCGGGGCCGCCCGTGGGCGGGGGCCCGAGTCCGGCGGGGCGAGGGCCGGGCGGGGAGCGGGCCGGGGAGCGGCGGCAGAGGGGCGTCTCGGGGCGGGGGGCGGCGGCGGCTCCTCGCATTGCTGCCGGGTGAAGTCATCGCGCCCATTGTCTCCCCTCGGCTCCCCCCGGGCGGGGCGAGGGGCCCGGCCCGCCCCGAGGAGGAGGCAGGAGAAGAGGAGGGGGGCCCGGCCGCGCTCCCCGCCGGGTGGGTAGCGGCGTGCGGCCGCCCGGGACGCCGCGCCTCCGCTCGCGGGGTTCGGGGGAGGCCCCGCCCGGCGCTGCCCCGGCCGCGCGTCCCGGGCCGGCGCGGCGGGTCCGGGTGCCCCGGGCTTCCCTGTGCGGAGGCGGAGTGGTGGCGGTGGGCGGCGTCGGGCCGGGTGTTCCCGTGCCCGGGTCTCCCCGCGGCGCGGCTCTGTGTCCCGTGCGCAGGGGGAGCGGGGAGAGGGAGAGCCGCGGCCGGGCGGGGGGTGGCGGCCCTTCGTGCCCTCGTGGTCGCCGGCTGTGAGCGTGCCGCCGGCAGCGCCGCGAGCGCCGCGTCTGTGCGCGCTGGGAGCGCCGTATGGATGGCTGCTTTATCGCCTCGTTGTCATCGAGGACGGCGTTATTTGTGAAAGGCAAAGGGCGGGTTGGGAAATGAGTCTCGCAGGGTGGGAAAGCCCGCTCACGAACTCACCGTGCAAAACGTCTGTTAATTTTTCCTTAAAAGTTAAGGAAAAAAAAATGTTTAGGAAAAAAAAATACATATTGTCCTATATTTCATTTTCGGATGAGTTTTTTGTTGTTGCTGTTAAGTTCGGTGGAAAGGGTTTTCAGTTCGACGTTCCGAGCGAAGTGAAGCGCGTGCTCCGGGATGCCCGCAGCGCGGCACTCAGCTGTGCGCGGGGCGGTGGCGCTGCTGCGTGACTTCCGAGCTCTGCCATTATTTAGCTGTAAACATCGAAGTGTTTCTACCCGAAACTTTGAGAAATATGAGAAAACATTTCGTTTTAATGGCGTGTGAACCAGGCCAGCTCGGCGCAGAAAGTGAAAATGAAAGCTTTTAGCGTATTGGCAGCGATGCTGCTCCTAAAATCACTGCACTAAAGGATTTACAGGAAACATCTCCCCTGCGTGCGTATTTCCTGCACCGTGCCGGAGTTTCAGCTCTGCTTTATGAAGTTCAGCATCTACAAAATGCAGAGTTGTAGTTGTTGCGTTTGTGTCAGCAGCTGTATTGGAGTCAGAGGACAGCATCAATTCTGAGAGGGGGAATCTGTATGTCTATTTGTGGTTTTCTCTGCTTCCTCTTACATCCACCAGGCAAACGTACTGCTTTTCTTATATAAAGCGATCGTCAGATTGTGCTTAATTGTGCTGGTTGGGGCTTGGGAGGAAGGAAGACTCTCGGTAGGTGGGTTTGTTTACCTTCGTGGTGTGTACAAACCTCGGGCTCTGCAGTAGTAAATGAATCACTAAAACTCCCGTAGCTATGGCACTTCCAGAGAGCATCAGCATACACATTAGGTAAGCTTGTGTTGTGCAGTTATGTTCAAGTCCTTGAATTTTTTTGTCAGTTTGGTACAGCCTTTTGATGGAAAAAGTGCATGCATGTTTTATTATTCATTAACAATCTTTAACTATTACTCCACGTGACAAACCTTTAGACTTTGAATTTGTCCAGTGAGTAGGTGGTTCTTCCCAGCCATTCCGGTTTATTCAGTGAAGCTGATATTCTTTAGACTTATCAAAAGGTTTCTTTGCAAAGATACCTTTCTCCCTTTCCAGACAAACAGACAGACAAAGAGACTCCCTTTTTAGGATGCCAATATCTTTTCAGAGGACTTCTGGTTTGGAAGTGCTAGGAAGGGTCTTTGAACTCTGAATTACAGTTCTGCACCACGGATGGCTTGTAGCCAAGTTTGTGGTCTCTATTATGGGGTCAGTTTACTCTGGCCCATGGTCAGACACCCGTAATTATCTTTGTGATTTGTTTTTGGAGTTGGACCTAGACACTGCATACCAGCATAGTAGAACAGATTTTAGTACCTGACTGGAACAAATGGATCGATGCATGTTCCAGGCTCTCCTTTTCTCAGCGTGGTTCCTGGCACAAGGCTGAGCTGTGAGCTGCTCTGAACCGTAAGGTCAGCAAATGCTCTGTGAAGGAGCAGTAAAGATGCTGATTTTAACTTGGGTTTATCTGTGAGGAAATTAATGTCATTTTTTTCTCTTTTTGCATTTGTCTTAAAGCTGAGTTTCTGTTGTCCATTCTATATTAACTGGTGAAAGATGTGTAGCTGAATGAACTGCTGCATCAACACAGCTCGGAGATGCTGAGAATGCTGGTGGACCTAAAATTGTTAAATATGTTTGAATCACCTGGAGGTGGGCTGCTGCCAGGAAGGACAAATGTTACATCAGGCCCTGCAGAAGTGATTGTTTAGGGTGTTGATTTTTATCAGTGTGTTGGTGGTTTTGCTTTCTTTTTCCCTGCAAGGAAACCATGAAGTCCATCAGTTCCTGTGAAATATCAGGAACTCTATTTCCTAAGAGTGGACTTCCTTTAATTTTTGATTGCTTGAAGTTTTCTCCATTATCTGATCTAACATCTCTTCTGTGGTTGTTTGTCTTTTATGGTGAAGTAATCTTTAAGGAAAACAGAATATTTTGGTGTTATGCATAAGAGACAATATATGAAATGTAACCTACTTTAACTCATAGAGAAATAGAACTCCAAATACACAGCTATGAGTTTGAACTAAGTCTGGTGCTCCACCAGACTTCTGTGTGGTTTTTTTTCCTGTTAAAGTAGAATTTCAGTCCTTCCCTCTTAAGTGTTTGTGTAAAAATTACTCTTCAGGCACTCTTATTTATTTATTTTTGGTGCTCTGTGGTAAATCATATAAGTAGGTCTTTGTTCTATTGCTGATATTTATAGGTAAACTGATTTGTTCCAAGCTTCTGTAAAGTGACAATCACCTCACTGTCAGACTTCCTTGGAAGGTTATTTTTTTAAGCTGATGGGATCAGTGGAAGAGACTTTCTTATCTGAGTTGTAGGAAGGCTCAGGCTTTTTTCTAAATTGATCTGTGGTTGTTTTGCATGCGTTTCTGGCAGTTCTCAGGTACCGCGGGACTGTGTCACCTTAGTTTAGGTTGCTGGTCCTTCCTTGGTGCTTGTGGCTCTTTCTTTTTTTCTCTTAGTACAGCCTGCTCAGTGTTGTGACTTGAGAATCTGAAATATGGCAGTGATTCCCAAAGAGAACTGTGGATATTATGTAGGACTAGAATATTGCAGGCCTTGGTTACAGGTTTCTTGTTGCATGCATGGCTTATGCTAGTCTGAGTTGTTGAAAGAGTTTGGAGGAGAAAGAAAAGCCCCACAGCTGAATTGTAAGAAAGCATTAGTAGTATCACTCTGAGGTCTGTCTTCATTAAGGGATGCGGGGAAGGCCTTTCTTTGCACTGTTCTGCTGGGCTTTCATGGAAGTTCTTTGAGAAGATTTACCCTACGTTGGGGTTTATCCGTAGAATAAGAAAAGGTAGGAGAAATCATAGAAACATTGTGGTAGGCTTTTCTGCTCTTTAAACTGTGGCTTAATCAGTCATCTGCTGGGTGACTGTTGGCATCTTGTTGAACAGAAGTCAAAACACTACACCTGTACTTGCCTTGTGTAGGGTGACATAGAAAACTTCTATAGCTGAAAGATGAGTTTCCATCAGGTTCCCTTCACATCTAGTTATATTACACTGGACTGGAAAGCTGATACAAGAGCTGCTTTAATGTAAAGCAACCTGGCAGAAAGTCCTAATGAAATAAGCTTAAAAGTTACACATATACCAGTGTTTCCTCAGCTATTAAGACTTCCTTTCTTTAGAGGCCAGCATATTTTCTAACGACGCCTTCAGCAAGGCATTTGAAGGGCATCTTTGTTACGCTTCAGTTTGCTATAGTCACTAGTTTTTGATTTTTTTTCTTCTTTTGCTTCCTAAATAGAGCTTCATTCCGTTAATGCAAGTATCCTGTTATTGTTGTTGTGGGACTCTGTAGTTCTGTTTCCATTTATAGTTGAGATAAATGTCTGTTAAACAAACATTTTTCCATAGGTCCTTTAGCTGTTCCCATAGGGCAAATTAGAGCTCTTGCTCTAAATTGGAGCCCCTGGCTGTCCCTTTCACTTGTTCCACTTATTGCATGAAGAGCTTCTTCAGCAAGAGGAATAGCTCTGGAGGAACTGTGTGCTCTAGGAGTCACGGTACTTTGTTCTCATCGTGATTCCTTAGTGCTGCATATAAACAGAAGTCATAAACAGAAGTACGAGTTTTTAAGTTTCTTGGTTAATAGTCAGATTTTTACATAAAATCCCTCTGTGCAACTTACATCAAGTTAATCATGTTATATTATTGACTGAAAATGCTAAGTCTGTCGGTGTTGTGCACCCAGGGAGACTTCTGATGGGATGGATTCACCAGATGGGTTTGGGTGTGCGGCCTGGTCCTGCGCCTTGGGGGTCTGCTGAACTCTGCATGAGCTGGCACTGAAGTTTTTATTGAACCATGGGGACTTCACAGTGCTACCTGGCTGATATCTCTGATACAATGACATTGCAGCATTAGTGCTGCTGCACTTTATTTATATACATACATTCATATATGCATATGGCATATCTAATGGTTGCATTCCCGTGGGAAAGACTTGGTGGTGCCATGCCTAAATGCGTCATCTGGTCCATTTCCTTTGTTGAAAGCATGTAGGGCACAGAACTTGCTGTATATTTCAGTGAAACTGGTCCAGAGAAGGAAAATTTTGGCTGGTCAGAACTCAGACTCGGAGAGAAAAAATGATACGTTTCATAGGAAGTAGGAGACTCTTACTCTGCCTAAACTAGATAGTTGATGACTGCTTTTCTCCCAGTGCTTTCGGCTTTTTATGACCTAAAAATTTATGCCACATGCTCATATTCAACACTGCAGCTTTTCCCTGTCTTGAGATCTAATTGTACTGAGACAGTGAATGTTGTATTCAAGTGTTACCTGAATATCTGTAAGGGGACTGTGTATTCAGCAAAGATGCTGACAAAAAGTGGTTGATAAAACAAATTATATTCGCTCCTTCATTTAAAAATTCTTTATGTAGGGAGCATCTTGCTGTCCCTCAAACATGTAACAGTGGAAGAACATTTGGTCAAGATAAGCAATAGCTGCAGTGAGACCACCCAGCTTGCAAGGGAGCTGGAGCGAAGCCTACTGCAGAACTTTTCCTTCTTGTCAGCTGTTGGGAAGTGTTGTAACTAGGGCCTATCTTTCATGTTTTTCCATAGTGAGCCGTCTAATGTGGTGATTAGTTCAAAGGAGTGTCTGTAAGATGAAGTGTATCCAAGGTTAATATCTTAATTTTTTGAATGTGTGTTAGAAAAATAATTTTTATCACACTTCAGTTTATCTTCAGTTTCTTTGTTGTGCATCCAGTTGGAGGCGTTCCGACTTTATATTCCTCTACTTTTAAGTAAAAAAAAAAATAGAACAAAGCTTTCAAACTTACTGTTTTTTGCTGAGTTGAAGACCTCGCTTCAGTTTCCTGTGAAGAGCAGTTTCCTTCTCAGTTTACCTGTAAAGCTGTAACTGGTACTTAGCTTTTGTTTGACTGTGCCCCTTCAAAAAAAGGCGTCATGCTTTCCTTTTATGTGACACTGCTAAAAATACATCCTGAGAGTCCAGGAGCTCTTTTACTCAGGGTCAGAGATGGAGGTATCAAACTTCTGCGTCCTTTTTAAGCAACAGGAGCCTTGGTGCTTGTAGCCTGTGAAGCCAGACTGCTGCTTTCTTTCAGTCATAAACCTTACTGTTTATCTGTGGAACAGCATAGAGAAGAAACCTGCAAAGCAATTGTGCTTCTGTATTCTTTTAATTTCACAATGCTGTGGTTTTCAACCATCTCTGTTTGGACAGAGGAGTCTTCTGTATCTAGTAATCAAAAGCATTTTCCTCCTGAAGTTCCTACTTGAGTAATTACTTTTTTCCCCTTTCTTTCTTCCCTTTCCTGTCACAGTTTGCTGTGAGCTTTTTTTTCCCTCCCTTACATGGTAGTATGTTCAGATTTTCCTGTGGTGGATAGTTGCAGAAAAATGGACTTTACCTTCTGTGACCTGACACCAGGCAGAAATTCAGCTGGGAGAAGGATAGGAAAGAGCTGTGTAAGCTCAGCAGAGGAGTCCTGAGTCTTTCCATTATTAACAATTAAAGATGATTCCACGATAAATTAGGTAATGGATTAACTCACTAAAGAAAAGAGAACAAGGGTAAACAAAAAAAAGGATCCTGCCTTGCAAGAATTTGGGATTGTATTGGGATTGGGATGTATTGGGATTACATGCTGCCTTTGTGTCTGGAAAAAAAACCAGTCTCCTCTGTTTTTAGTGTTAATTTAGTTAGTATAGAGATAAAGTTATCTGGCACATAGCATACCTTATCTTTTGACATTGAATTGAATCTTTGCAAGGAGCTGTTGTTTACTGTAAGGGTGGATTAAGAAATAAAAGCATCTTGTTTAGTCCTGCCCAGCAACATTTTGCAGCTTTTTCTCTAAAACTTGTTTTAGTGAGAATGGTTTCTTCCCACCTCCTGCACCCTGCCCTAATCAATTGCCATCTCATGGCTATTAGTGTTGTTTGAGTAAAGAATGAACAAGGTCATGCTTTTCTTATCAGCGTAGCTTTTTTTGCTCCTGATTTTGTTCCTAAGGTGTGACTTTTTTTATTTTTATTTTTTTTAGAGCAGTGTGATTAATCCATATCATTTTCTGTTGTTTTGAGTCATACAGTATTACCTTTTAGTTTTAAGTGTAATTTAGGTTGAAATACAGAATAATTTAGGTTTGAACTGTGGTTTAGAAATGATAACTCACAAACTGGAAATATTTGCACTCTATGTCTTTTGAAGCCATCACACAAAAAATGGCACATGCACAAGGAGTATGAAGCCACAATACGCTCCATTTGTGGGATGGCTCCTGTCTTTTATGTAAATATGTTGTTGTTCACCTCTGGCTGAAAGTAAAGAATCTATCTTAATGTGGTTGGTATTTCTCCTGCAATTTGGGAAAACGCACCTCAGAAAGGTTGCATTGTGCTAAAAATCGTTCACAAGAGAGACAAATCAGAACTGCAGAAGGATTGAGCTTCCTGCTGGCAATACAGCGAACAGAAATGCAACGATTTGTGGAAAGCAGATCGATGCTTTTATCTTGGTGGTGGTTTTTTTTGTTTTGTTTTCTTTGAAAGTGGTATAAGTCCCCAAGCACACTGTGAAAGCAATCCATCTGAAGTCAGAACGAGTCACCTGCAGCGTTGAAATCCCAAAAACGTGGGCCTTGGTTCTGCAGTATGAAACCGCAGGCAGGATGGTTACCTGAACCTGAGTGGCTTTGCAGCATTTGGTGATTGAGATAAAACCTTGTTTTAGTGGTTGAAGGTGTTTGTTTGTTTGTTTGTTTGTTTTTCAAAAAAGGGAGGAATGACCGGGTTTACATTTGTTGTCCTGTGACTGTGAAGTTCTGAAACTCTTTAACTGAGGTTTTTACTTCTGGTATTGTCTGCATGTGTGTATTTCTTGAATGGCCATTGTACAAAACGGTGTATTTTGTAGGTGGAGAATTGCACAGCTTTTAAAAGTGGGCAGAATTTAAAATCTCAGCTCCCCTTTATGTGATGATGGTGAGGAGGATACCTCCAGGATGCTGGTAGTTCAGCTTCCTTGCTTGGAAACCACGATTGAGTGCACTAGAAATGCCAGAAACGGGTGGATATGGCTTCTGCAGCAATTAGGTGACTTCTTTGACACCTTCTATTAATGATAAAGGGTTGCACATATCAACAAGGTGAAACTGATTCCTCCGTTGCCTGCAGCATGTCATTTCAGGGTTTCAGGTCAGTTGAGAAATACCAGAATTCAGGTTGAAGAAGCAAGCATAGCCTGATCACCTTTTGTGCCTATCCTTGTTAAGCTGCAGTCCTTAATTATGTAGCTGTGGTTTTTTGGTCTGTTGCTTTTCCCTTAGAGAAATAAGTGAATGCTTTTTGCCCTGTATGCTGGGTAGTTGATCTTGAGTTGGGAAACACTAAACCTTGTCTCTTGGGCAACTGTTTCCTTTCAGTAAGTTTGTAGATGTACTGCAAATAAACCAGAAGACTGAAATAATTTTCCTCTTCCTTGATTAAGGCATCTGAATAATGGCTGCGTATAGCTATCTCATCCTTCTGCTTTGTGGTTGATACGATCTCTGTTGGAAGCCAAGGAGAACTTTTCATAGGTCAACACTTAGTGGTATTTCTTGGGCTTTGTGATGGCTTTTTTTCTGTATGCATACTTGTACCTACTTGATAGTGCAGACATCGTTGGACACATAACTTGTTGTATAACATAAAAAGAAGTGAAGTTCTTGGGCATCTCAGATCCAGCACCTGAGGCTGGTAAATGGTTTCATCCTTAACCATATGCTTTAGTATCTTATCTGTTAAGAGGAATATTAACCATAATACTTCAGTGGGATGTATGTAGTATTTTAGGGTTTCAGCAATATTAACCTGACATATGTTCTACTGTCCGGAAATTGGTTTCCTCTTGCACAATATTCAGTATTGTTCTGCTCTTCCTTTAGTATAAGGGGAATGATCAGTAAGAACAAACAAATGAAATACTGAGTAGTGACCTGGTAAGCGTGAATTTGGTAAAGGGGAGAAAGGAGTAAAAGTCATGCAATTAAACCATCATAAGGTACTTCAGTCCTCATTTCTAAACTACATGAAGTAAACAGAATTAATCCTTAAAGTTTTTACTAATGATTTGTGTGTGGTTTCCTAGTTGTTAAAAATAATAATTGCACTGACAGGTTTGGAACCTTCTTGCTAAGCAGGCCTCTGCTATTTGAGCTTGTCGTATCTAATAATACTCTGTCATGCTTTACAGGATTGGCCCTGGACAATATGATCCGTGTGTGTGAAGGGGGTTTTGTGAGTATCTTCATGCTGTGGGGGACCAAGCTGTAGAGGAAGGCATGCTTTGACAGCACAAGCCTCTTTTGCTGTCTTTTCTTGTCACCAGCAGTGTACCTTTTACTTTCTGCCTGCTCAAGTGTTTTATCCAAATCCTATTCTAATTTAATCGGTTCAGATCTTCATTGAGAAGTTTCCAAGTCAATCTGAATTTATACCCTTTTGGTGCCTAATCTGATGCCTTTCTCTTCTGCCATTTGGCAGCACTCCCTCTGTCAGCTTTCCTAGTTCTGCTGCTCTTTGTGCGTTCTCCTTGTTATCCGTGCTATATGCTTGTTAACTCATTTTACTTTAGTGTTTGCAGTCTCTCTTTTGGGGTACTTTGGCCCTGGTGTATTGTGTATCAGGAAATGAAAGGTAGACCTTATTCAGTTTCAGGTTGGTTCAAGTGCAGGAGGGATTCCTAGAACCTGAAATGTGTGCTGTTCGCTAGAAATTATGTATTCCTCTCTTGGAATGAATATTGACAAGGCCAATAAAATGTACATCCTAGATGCACAGATCGGAATTCCAATCCCAGTCTCAAAGCAACACTAGTGCTTAGCCTTTCCAGAGGAAATATTTCAAGTTTTGTTTTTTCTATGATAACTTTCAAAAAAAAAATCCAAAACCTTGAAGAATTTGCTTAAGCAGCTTGTTTGAAATAACTGTGCTGAAGATCTTAGCGTATAACTTTTCAGCCCAGTTTGCTTGAGTAGCAGCAACTAAGCAGATTTGGAAATAGGATGTTATAATGGGAAGTGACAGACAGTTGTAATAATAGAGTACTGGCTTTTCTTTTAACAAGAGATCGTTGTCTTTTGGGATAAATGACATACTACATTGTAAAAATGAGGTGAGTCACAATGCCTTCTTATTGCTTGGGTCTCTGTTTTCAATAGGATGGTTATATTTTTCCAGTTTGACTTAATCTGGCAGTCTGCTTACATTCTCCTCCCCCGTACCATCTGCTGTTTAACCGTGAGGTGTTATACCCATCCTTACATTAAGCCTCTGGTAGGTCTGCTGTACTCTGTGTTGCTCATGTTTGGCTTGTCAAGTAAGGTCTGACAAATTGTTGATTTTTGGGAATTACTCCCACAAAATAGTGTAGTGTGCTAATTTGGAAGCTTAGCTGCTACCCTCAGGACATCGTTAATGCAGCAAATAGCCTCAGTAGTTTAAGATGTTAAGTCTGTGGCTGCCTCCTGTTTATTGCTCTCTCCCTCCTGGGATCTACTAACCTACAGCCATCAATGTAATGAAGTGCATGCCCTTGCTTCAATTGAGATCTGAAAAATTTAGCTTAAAGGTATCTTATAGTTTAAACAGAATGTCTAATTCTGCTCTGAAGTGAATCTGTTCAGGATGTCTGCTGTAGGTTAACGCACAGGAGAGACAGAGGACAGCTGCTTGTGCCAATTTAAAGCTTTTAGGTTAGTTCAGCAGGGGCTTTCTTTGTAGGAAATGTAGAAATACAGCCCCCTGTAGCAGAGTCTCTTGCTATGAACCTTGGAAGAGATGCATACCCTTCAGTAAGCAACATCTTAACATTCTGGGAGAAAACTTCATGTGTATTTGCCTGTAGAACATACCTGCTGTGTGCCTGTGTATATGAAGTTGCTCAGTGCATCGCTGGGGAAAATTCTATTAAAATATCAGAAATCTGCAAACTCCCTAGCTCTGCACATCAGTAGCATTTTGAATTTTTTTTTCCTGCAGAAATACCTTTCTTAAAGTTGCATATGGCTTAACTAGTCCTGATATTACTGTACCTGAAATGATAACTTTATAAGACAACAAGTAATTCTGAACTCAAACTGAGGGAGCAGTGGAAACAAATGGTGTGTTGTCATAGAATTCTGTTGCATTACTGCAGTCTTGCATAGTTTGGATTTTTTTAACTGTCTTGTCCCTAAGTATTTTACCATTTAACTGTGGTGATAGAGATGTATGAAGAAAATTCTGAATAACTTCAAGTGATGTTAGTTTTCCTGGTGCTGTGGCCATTTTACTCTCTAGTTTAGATTGTAGAGCCAGCAGTTGTTAGTTCTCTGGAAAACTCTGAGGTTATTTTCCTTTTGTAATGTAGAAAGACAAGTATTGAAGGGTATGTTCTCCTGAACTGACACAAGATTTATTTGTAACAAACGTAAATAGCTTTTAAATGAAATTATACACCTGCTTCCTCTAATGCATTTGTGTAGCTATTTTCTTTGGAACTGTAGGAGGAAATAAATGGTTGCAGATAAACAGTGAAGCTCCTGACTTCAAAGAGCTTCCTTCAAAAGCAGAATAACTTCTCTTTCCTTTCTCAAATGAATAAAACTGAAACGTAATTTACCTCGTTTTGTTCTTACCCATGTGTATAAATCTGAGGGAGTTTTTCATTGTGGGTCTTTTATAGAAATTTTATAGGAAACAGATTTTTCTCTGCGTATCCTTACTATGTTTTTTTTAATAAATAAAAAGCTCTCTGAAGGTAAGCTCCTTTGTTGAGAAGAGACTATAGAGCTGAAGTGTTCTACACTAACACTGTAGGACAGCATCTTTTCTTCAGTGAATCCTTACCTAGAGTATCCCAAAAATAGACTAGACAGCATCTGTTCTCATATTTTTCTTAACTGGGATGTTACTTAAGGAATCTAATTAAAACATAATAATGATAGAGGTTGCTAAATCAGGATGCATGTGGATATCTGTTCTTCAAATAAGCTTATGTATACACACAGATCAACTATTTGTAAGCTTTGGGCACCCATTTGTTTTCAATATCCTTTATCTCTGAAATACTCAGTGCTCCTCAATCTCTGTTTTTAGATTTCCGTGGCAGACTGATTCTTTTGCAGCTCTGACTTGTAAGGACCCCTTTCTGCCTACGCACCCACATTCGTGGGGTGCACTGTGTGTATATTTCTGCAGTCTTCATAAGTATACCTTTAGTGTTTTCAAAAACTAAACTTCTTTTTCCTTTGGTCTTTTATCAGAACTTTTTATTAAGGTGTGCTATTCTAATGTTATGCTCCATAATACATTGCATATATCAGTCTGGAAAGAACACAATTCTTAAGATTTCTACCACTTCAGCTCTACTTCACAGAAGTTTTTGTTGAGAGAAGCATTTTCTGAGTTCATGATAAGCAAATTATTTTATTGTTCTTGGCAAGCCAGACCTGGTATGAATTAGATATGACTACAAGGTCTGTGTTTTATATAAAAATGCTCTCTAGGCCAGGATGTGATCTGATTTCCTCTTGCTTTAATCAGGGGGTATTATTAAATGTTAAATCTTCAAAGAGAGTATTTGTTAGAAAAGGAAAATACAGACATTATCTTCATGTGGCATAAAAGTGTAACTGTAAGGCTACAATTAACTCTTAACACACTTGTTCTAGATTTGAGGGAGCTCGTGTTTCTCATACAAAACATTTTTTCAAAAGGAGAAGCTTTATATTACTGGAGTATCTGACATCTAGAGCATCAAGTTAAAAACTTTCCTTCTAGCCAGCTATAGAATCATGAAGGTTGGAAGAGACCTCTGAGATCATCCTACTACCAGTATTTCCCCATTAAGCCATGTCCCTCAGTACAACACCTGAATGTTTCTTGAACGCTTCCAGGGACAGTGACTCCACCATCTCCCTGAGCAGCTCTTTCCACCTCCTGACCACTCTTTTGGAGAAGAAATTTTTCCTGATGTCCAACCTGAATCTCCCCTGAAGCAACTTAAGGCCGTTCCCTCTAGCCTTATCACTAGTTACATGGGAGAAGAGGCCGACCCCCACCTCACCACAATGTCCTCTCAGGCAGTTGTAGAGAGCAGTAAGGTCTCCCATGAGCCTTGTCTTCTCCAGGCTGAACAATCCCAGTTCCTTCATTTGCTCCCCACAAGACTTGTGCTTCAGACCCCTCCAGTTTCATCGCCCTTCTCTGAACATACCACAGGCCCTCAATGTGTTTCTTGTAGTGAGGGATCCAAAACTGAACACAGTACTCAAGGTGTGACCCCACCAGTGCTGAGGGATGATTACCTCCCTGTTCCTGCTGGCAAGGCTATTTCTGATACAAGCCAGGATGCCATTGGCTTTCATGGTCACCTGAGCACACTGCTGGCTCATGTTTAGCCAGCATCAGCCAACACCCCCATGTCTCTTTCCCCTGCGCGGTCTTCCAGCCACTCTACCCTGAGCCTGTAGCGTTACCTGGGGTTGTTGTGGCCAAAGTGCATGACCTTACACTTGATTTTGTTGAACTTCATCCCATTGGCCTCAGCCCAGTGATTCAGCTTGTCCAGATTCCTTTGTAGGGCCTTCCTACCCTGATAGGATAGCTAATAATTTTGGATAATTGGATTGCTATTACAATATTAGGTGTTTTTCTTTGGTTCAGTAACTTTGATTTAAAAAAACAAAACAAAACAGTCCACGCTTTGGGCTATTTCAGATATTCGTGTAACCAAAGGAAGATGTGGGAACAGCAGGGATTTATTTCACCCTGTGCTGTAAAGGAACACAAAGGGAATTTGCCTGTGTGCTGAAGCGTAGTCACAGGTGTGCCTGTGCTTACCTGGGTAATGAGTGCTGGTCATAATGTTCTTAATAATGTGAAGAGTACCAGAATATCCCTACTGTATCCTGATTTTTTTTGGTGTGTGTGCATGTGTATAGCCAATCTATTGTGTGCTTGACAAGAAGGTGGATTTCCCCTCCACCTTTCAAACAAAGGCAGGAGGAATGCTCTAGCTGAGCAGCCTCTTTCCCTTCTGACCCCTGCAGGTGTCTGTGAAAGCTTGGCTGCCTGGGATGGAATTGCTCTAACAAGTGTCAGCTTCAGCTGAAGCCATCCAGCCTGCTCTGGGGCGATTTCACCACCAGTCTAGTAATGCTTGACAAAAGAGGAAAATACGATGTCAGCATGCTGAAAGACTTGTAAGTAGCACAAAAGCCGTACCTGGGCAGGACACAGTTTTGCTCATTTTTTTCCTTGTGGGCTACTTCTGGTTGTCATGAGGAAAAGTAGTTTAGTCTAAAGTTGAAATTCAAGTGATCACACTGTGATGTAGTTGGGGTTATGGCCTGGCTCTGTTCTTCCTCTATATTGTACTGTGCAATTAGCTGGCAATGTCCTGTGACATCCTGTGTTGAAATAGTCTGGCTTCTGACTGCCATTATCATTTTCACTTTTTCTCTTTTTGTGAAAAGGCTTTTTCTACATTTGGTGTCTCTGCTTTCCTCCTTCTCTTATTTAAGAGATGGAGAGGTTGGAATAAATGGTCCTAGGGAAGAGAGGATTTTGCACTAGCACTGGGAAGTAATTTCAGAACTTGAAGTTAATGTTTGTTGCTGTTGTCATTCATTCCTGAATCGACTGGTTTGTCATTGGGAACCAGAAATCAGTAGAAGAATGAAGAATGAGAGGAAGATATTGGGGAACAATCATCACAGTGTGAAGGGCAAAAAAAAAAAAGCAAGTAGAGGAATGGAGCCTTGTATGTGTGAGAGAGGACCCAAGAGATGGTTGGGAACTTCTGGCCTCTTCTTGTAGAATTCAGCTATCCTTTGGGCTTGGGGAAAAAAAGATTTTGCCAGAAGTCTTAGCTTGAAATTGAGATAGGAGTGATGGTAAAAACTGCACATTTCGCTTATGCAGAAGTGAAAACCCTTGCTTTCCTCTTAGAACTAGTTGTAGAAAGGCTATATCATAGGAGTAATATTGGTATTGCCAATTATGCATTGTTTTCACCTTTCCTTTTTAATGTAAGCTCCCGAGAACTCAACTGGTGCCTGAGTTTAGTAGGTTTGTTTCTTTCCAGTGAATTTAGCTGTATTAAAATGTTCTGCAGACGAAGTTACATCTTTTCCTGCTTTTGCAACTCTTGTTGTCTTAATTCTGTTTTATATTGTACAGATGCAGCTTCATGATTTAAAAAGAATAGTTTACCTCAGGAAGATCAAAATCTACTTTGTTTATTTGATGGCACTGTCTTTGTAGCAAAAAGTGATAGTAAAATTTTCTTGAACTAAAATAAACCAAAAACTTGTTAATCTATATGTAAAAGGAAAAAAAATAGCATCTTGGCTGCAGTTGTAAAGTCTCCTTTGTGATTTAGATCACTGTGATAGGGAATGGCAGTGCTTGGTGCTGCTGCCATTTAGGTGTCTGTTATTACTGCCTATTGGGTTCCTCAGTTGTTGAAGTCCTTGGCTGTTACAGTGTGTATGCAGAGCACATTGCTACCTGAGTTTTCTTCTGTTCCTCGCAAGGTCCTTAAATAACATTTACATTCTTAAATAACATTTATTTGTATGTTAGAATATTATGAACAGTAAATATGAATTCATCAAATATTTCAAAGGATAAAATAATTATTCTAGCTGTTGATATGGAAATAGATTTGATTCTTGATGCTGCATTATGATCAGATTAATCAAACTTATTCTCCTTGTGATGTGAGTAGGAGCAGCTTCAACATCTTAGGCTTTTTATTGTGATACTTCATTTAAATATAATACATTCAAATGATATGGAGCAGTAACTCGTGGAAGAGCCAAGTCTTAATGTCTTAACCTGTTACGCAATGGTGAGACTTTATCCAGGGCAAAGCTGACTACATTTGGAACAAATAGAGGAAGTTCTAGAGGAATGTAAATGCAGCATCAACAGCAAATCTGTAAAACAGAGGCCTAGAGCTGTTTCAAATACAGCCTGCTGTGTGGCTGAGCTGGGGAGTAAGTGAGAGCTCACTGTGTTTTGGCACCGAGGCTCATTTGGCAGCCCCCCGTCTTCTCTTATCTTGGCTAATGTTCTCTCAGTCTGTGTGCTTACATAGGGGCCGCCTAAATTTCATTTGTTCGGTATCTACCCGAAACTGTGATACAGCAGAAACTTGAAGATATTTGTCCTGTGCCATAACAAAGGAAGAAACTCTCATTTGTTTTCTACTGCTCTGGTACAATCTATTAAAATCATCATACAACAGATCAAATTGTCTAAGTTTCTATCACTTTTTTAAAAAAAAAAAGTTCTTCTTGTGTAAGACCAAAAAACTGAATCGTGTTTCTTTTCAAGGTTTATTATTTCAGTCTGATTCATTTCCTGTTTTTCTGCTAATGTACTGACAAAAGCAGAAACAAGTATCCTTCAACTGTTTGTTTGTAAACTTAGGAAATATGTGATTCACTGTACGACAAGTGATTGTGTATGGCTATAAGTGGTGCAGAGGTTGATGCAGTTCTTCCCTGTCGGTCCCTGGTCATGTGTTTCCTTCCCTGGCTTGCCCCAAGGTTCCAGTGTCTATAGGTGGCAATTCTGCTCAGATCTGGGTGAGGGGGGGGAGTAAGTTGCAAGTCATGGTGGTTTGTTGTTTTTTTTTTTTAATTATGTGAGAACAAGGAGTTAGTAAGATTGGAATAAAATTAAATTACTCCTTCAAAGTCAGTGGTTTTTTTTCAAGCCATATTTCATTAGACTGCTGGGCTCATTACCATAGAAGCTGTTGAGGTTTCACAGCAGTGAGATTTGATATTTATATGAATAATAACACAGAAGGCTAATGATCAGAAGATGCTGGAACATACTGGCAGGGAGGTTAGCTTAGTTATGTGCTTGACAGTAGTCTTACAGGAGTTCAGGTTTATAGCATGGGCACGATGGGGGATTTCCTGCACCTTCATCTCCACCGATGAGCCTGCTGTGTTCTGCAGATGCTGTCCTGGTGGAATCCTGTGTTCCTGTGCAATGTGATGGGAGTCAGGACAGCAGACGGGTATTCAAATGAGAGTGGACTTTTTTCATGGTTATTGATACCTGGAATGTATTAAAATTGTAAGATTTCAGTTCACGTATATAAGATTTATAATGCTTGAATAAAATAGATTTTTTTTGTTTTAAATGCAATATATATTAAAGGTATAGTGAAAGAGTATACCTTACATGAAAGCTAAATCCCATTCCTTTCAAGAAAATGCCTGGAAAAGATAAAAACGCTTTAGAGTATTTTTCACGATGCTGTACTTCATGTTGTAATTCACAAATTCATGAATTAGCAGACAGATGGAAGTTTGCAGTTTCTTTTAGAAAACATAATCAAATGAAGTAATTGCTGAAATGGTTTTTTAATTAAATTTGGGATTACAGCAGTCTAGTATTTAAACCATTTTCAAACTTGTATTTCAAAATTAGTTGGATAATGTAGCAGGCTTCGTCATGTATGTGGTTTCCTTTCTTGGTTAAAGACGACTACTTCTCCAAGGAGAAGCAAAAGCAAGGCCTTCATTCTTCTAAATACTTTCCGTAGTGAACATTTCTGTGTAGGTAAGGTTATATCAGGTGCTTAACTGAAGATAACTTCTGTCCAGAAGTATCCTCTGTTTTCTGTTACGTTCTGTGAAGCTGGTACTGAAATGTTAGGTACTTCAGGATTGCCCTTGCACTTTTTCATCAACTATTTGTCTTCCTCGATGTGTGGCTTCTCAAAGGATGGGATAGGCATGCTCTTGGATGGCTTGGAATGTCCCCCCACCCCCCCCAGCCTGCCAGAGCTTGCCTTTTGCTGAGCAGAGAAAAACTTCAGGGTTCTGTCTTCAGCAATGGCAGTCGCATGGAAAACATTATATTGTAAAATTAGCAATTGATTAAAAAAGAAAAACATAATACTTAATACTGGTGTGGTATGTGGGTATTTGAAAGAGACTATAGGGATAAGTTTGAGGAAGGAAAAAACATGCTTTATTTCTGCTCCAAATGGCAGTGGAGTTTATAAATGTTTTCAAAGATGGCCATGGTGATGTGAGAGAGAACTGGTGTGCTGCATATCTAGAGTGCAGGCAGTTGAGAACACATTAAGAAGTTACTGTGGGTTTAAGGTGAGAGGTGATGGCCCCAAGTTGTGCCAGGGAAAATTCAGATTGGATATTAAGAAGTTTATTCTCATAAAAGGTGGTCAAGTACTGGGATGTGCTGCCCGGGGATGTGGTGGAGTCACCATCCCTGGAGGTGTTCAAGAGACATGTAGGTGTGGCACTGGGGGATGTGGTTTAATGGGCGTGGTGGTGATGGTTTGACAGTTGGACTAGATGATCATAGTGATCTTTTCCAACCTTAATGATTATATGGTTCTAATGCTCAGTGCATAGAGGAAGAGGCTGGCAGTGGGTATGACCTCCAGACTAACTGAGAATGGTATGGGCCCCTCTGCCCGTGTGGGAGTTGAGCAAGGCACGGTACATCAGCCCCAGTCTGCATAGGAGGAGTGATGCTTCCTTTCTCTTAATGCTTTGTGTTCTGTAAACTGCATAGGGAAAACCAAACCTACATGTGTGCAAAGTGCATACCATAATGGAAGTGGTCTTGGTAGGTTGTCTTTTTGACAATGGCTGCTGTCATGAGATAAGCAACAAAGAGTTCATTTTTTTAGGAGGTTATGGCTCTGCGTATACGATATTTGTGACTATCAGTATTTCCTGTGATGAAGTTTGCATAATATTTCACATTGCAAAGGTAGGCTTTCAGCTTTTTTATTTGATTTCACTGAAAAAATAATTGATCTCAAATCTTTTTTTTTTTTTGGATACAACCAAGAAAAGTAAGTGCCCAAATGTTGTTTCTGAGGTTCTTAATGCTTAAGAATATAATCCCTTGTGGCTGTTCTGCTGAAGTGATACAGTCTGTGTTCTGGAGCAGAGGTGGCTATCTCTTTCTTAAAAAGAAGCCTCTGTCTTAATTCCATCAGCAGATTTTTAGGAAATTGTTTTGAGCATTTTCTTTTGAGTAGTTGGTATGGCACCTAAATTTCTGAATGTTTCACATACAACTGGCCTTTTTCAACAGAAGAAAATGGACTGAAGGGAAGACTTGCTCACAGGTATTGTCTTTAACCCCTGCTAAGTTGTCCTGGCCAACATCTGGACCAGCCCAGTGTCGTGTAGGTTTGGTTGCTGGGGGAGGAAGGCTGGCAAGGCTCAGTGAGGCTTAGCCCTGGATAGCCCCCTAAGCTACCAGCCGGTATTGGTTTCTGTGGGAGCATGGATTTATGTCATGGTTCCATGTGTTCTCCTCTCCATGGCCCCTCGTATGAGCAACGCTGCAGCGGACTGTAGTCCTTTTCAGGGAAGGTATTCTTAGAGATTTGTTTTTCTCTTTAGAAACCCATTGGCCAGTATTAATCAAATGTGATATGGGGATGGAAGTCTCAAAGAGAAGCTAATTCTAGCTAATGCCAGTTAAGTCTTCTCTTTTGGTGTCTCGCATTACTAAATTGTATAAAATGAATATAAGAGAACATTTCTATGCCCTAGCCACAGGAAAAAGGTATTGCTGACTTTTAAATAATTATAGAAAAACAGCTTCTTTTTTTGGAGATTGCTGGGAATAAACTTAGGGTAGAAAATGGTAGGACGAGAAGTCTGTGGTAGCCTCACTTGTAGAGTGTATACATGATATTTCAGGCAAGGCCCCTGTGGTCTTCTGGGTGTTTGTTTTTCTTTACTCCTGTCTCTAGACATTAAGGAGCAGTTTTGCAAATAGCTACTACTGCCAGTGCTTAGCAGAATCTTTGATCGAGTATTGTTCGGTAAGGACACAAAGCAGCCCTGTAGCTTGAGCATCCTGCAGTGTCTTTTTTCAGGTGGTAATTTTGGCCTTAGTATCTGTTTCTCGTTTTGCAAATTAGGAGAAATAGTTTTCTGTCGCAAAAAATTACTATGAAGATTTCACAAGAGCGCTCTGAAGACTTTGTTTTAATACTTTTAAAGCCATTAGTCTGGTTAAAAATATCTTACAGACTTGTATGGTATTTGTGAATTCAGTGTTGTATAACGTTGTTGTAAACCAGAAAGACGTACAACATGTAAGGTATGGGGCCTCATTTATTAAGAAGATGAAGAACGAGGCATCCATGGAGTGAAGCCAGCTCCAGAAAGATCAGTCTGTCTGTGAGATCCTTTGGGCAGCTCGGCAGCCAGACCCAGATGTTAGGACACTTCTGTAGCCTTGGTGCCTTTCTCCCTGAGATTTGGGAGATGGCTGCTGGAGCACTGTTAGGAATACATCCTAACAGTGGTGCTCTTCCAGCCTCTCCTGCCAGAGTTGGTGCATATCGTGTTGTGACTGTACCATGTCCTTGCAGGAAGCAACCAGCTGCTTGGGTTGGAAACAGCTGGCCTCAATGAGTGCACACATCTGTCTCAAGCAGTCCTGGCAGTGGGGATGACTCAGAAGTGGAGCAAGCATCGGATACTCGTCTCCAGTCTTTATATGAGCTGAGATTGGTCCAGCGCTTGTATTGTGCTGCAGTGCATCCATGGCACAACCAGTGGGTGGACAGGGGATGGTGGATATCATGTTTATGGACCACTTTCATTGCTCTACCTTGAATTTTTGAGTAATCACCTGTGTGATGTTGAACACCTCCTTAACAATTTTGTGCAGCTTTGTGTGCACATCTCCGCAGAGTGTGAGATGGCACTATGTCAGAAGCAGGTAATGTATTTGTAAGGATGAGGGCATTCTGGAGGGTAGAAAAACTGTAAAATTCTTTCTTACATCACTTGTGATGTGATAATGATGGTCTTCTTGTGCTGCCATGTAGGGCATGGCTGTGTCAGGCTCCTCTATAGCACAGTTAAACACCTTATGGGAAATAATGGATTCTGAATGGAAAAGAGGAAAACTCTTGATGTTCTAGCATGGATATTCTAGACAAATTAAAACAGGTTGGAAAAGCTGCTGGTAATGCAGGAGGATAAGGTGGGAAGTATAGGTGGTGTGCTGCTGAAAAACAGACGATCCACAGTTGTGCATTAATTTACTTCTTTGTTATTGAGCTAGGTGTAGGAAGAAGTAGAAGATGCTGCTTAAGTCTCTCAGCCTGATCTAAAATAATTGCGTATATAATGGAGAAAAAGGCAACTTCTAAAAATCTTCACATTTTTTTTTCCTACTGTTTTGAGAATAATTGGTTCCATTTCCCCCTCCTGGTCATTTGTGTGCTGCAGTATCATTGGTGAGGTGAGATGAGTGAGTAAACAGTATTTCACCAATGTGCCTGTTATGCAGAATTATGACTTCACTGGTAGCATATCTTTCACTCCGCCCATTTCATATTTCTTCTTTCTTTTCTTTCTGCCCTCCTATGTGTCAGCAGCAGAGCTCTCACGGATTGTGTTTCTGGAGGTGAGTAGGTGACTCTTGGAGCGTGTTAAATGGGAGGGAGCCGGATGGTATCCAGGCAGTTAAATCTTAGAAACTTGCTGGTTGTTGCTGGCACATTTCTGTTCTGTTGAAAAGCCACAAACAGAGCTGAAGCAGCTGTAAGCTCTAACGGGGAAGTGTGGGCAGATACAAACTACTCCAATTACATGAAAGCGTATACTTTCAGTCATATCTTTCTGAATGTAGCTGCTATCTTCTGAGCATGGAACAACGTCAGCCTGACCAGTTATGTAAAAAGGCTTCGCTCTGTGTACGTTTCAGTTTGAGTTAAAGCTTGCTTAGTATGTAAATAACGGGAGTCCTGTGATGTGAGACAGAACGGTTCCTTTCGGAGGTGGTCTTGTGACTGATGACGGAGTTGGTTTGTCACATCATTATTCTGGTTTGTGTTTATTATTCATATTCTCCACCTATTTTAATGTAAAAATCCTTTTGAATTTGTCTTGGCCTTTGTGCATGCTTAAATTCCATTGCACAGCTCTCACAGTAATACTGCTGTGGTAGCTACGAGGTGATCTGCCAGAGGATTCTTCAGGCCAAAAGTTTGCAGCAGAGCCCATCTATTGCTGTGTGCAGTTCTAAATGGTAAGGAATTGTTTGTCTCCCTTCAGTTCAGTGTTTAAACACTTTCAGTCGGCAGACCTGAAGCTTCTAAACAAGTATTAAGTCATAAGAATTAGTATTTTAATAACTGATGTTGCATTATGATTAGAGTATCTCACTTCTAAACTGTTAGAACTTTTGTACATTTTTTAGGCCTCGTTTCTTAGGTGAGATTACTGAGCTTCAGACTCGCTGAAAAATGAAGTTAATCCTTGCTTTGTACAGTGGAAACAGATGTGCAAGTGGAGTTTTTGCAGAGGACTTCCAGTTTTCAGTAACAGCAACTGTGTTATTCTCTGTACTGGCGCAGTTACAGCACATGATTCATTTTGGTCTCATGCTGTTGCAAGGAAACCACATGGATCTCTCAGTGTAGCGAGGTTAGAGAAGCACGTTTTAGGCTGAATGCAGAACAGCTATCAAGGATACTTACTCATTCCGTGTAAGTCTCCTGCGTTTCAAAGCAGGCCTGGAGAAAATGAATCTCTTGCACAGATGTTTCACCTTCACTGGAGGCAGCTCTGTGCTGCCTGAAGAATCAAGCTGATGGTAATACTCCATTCTTGAAACTCAGTTCATTTGTATAATTTGTTTTCCCTGGCTGTTTCCCTGCTGTCCCTCTCCAAAATCTATACCACATTTGTTGAATTTGTTTCAACTGACAGTGGGAAGGGGTTGGCTTGGGATCAGAGCCTGAGTTTATACCTGTGCAGAACTCCTTGCAGCTGAGGGGAAGGGCTCCTGCTGTGCTAACTGGAATTTGTTAAAAACCTCTGGCATCATTTCCCAGTGCATTGGTCTTCTTGGTCATTGATCTGGTCTTCCTGGGAGATGGTGAACACAACCACAGGTTTGTCCAGATCACAGTCTGTGTTGGAATTGGAGTCTCTTAGAGAACTCCTGATAACGGTGGGTGCTGTTTGATAATGTCACTGGGTTATCTGGAAGTTAAACTTTGCCCGTTGTGAAACTTGAAGCTCATTGGGTTTGGTTTTCATTTGAACGCCTACATTCTCTCTGGTTTGTCTGGTTTCTCTGTTAGGTGCTCATTTTTCTCCCAGCAGCTGCGAAGTGAAATGTTGCTTTCCTTGAGTGTTGCTTGCGTGCAGGTTTGTAAAAATTGTGTTCTAAATCTGTGTCGGCTGTTGCAGCCTTCTGTTGGGATTTCCCAGGTTGATGTGGCACCACGTCAGGCTGAAATGCTGGCAGCAGAGGAAGGGGCTGTTTACTGTAAATGCGTGTGAGCAGCTGGGAGTTATGTGGGCGGATGGCTTGTGGGTCCTTGGGGGGTGACCGGGTGCCTTTTCACCTACAGGGTTTGTGAGGACCTGGCACATCAGCTTTTGGTGAGTGTGCCTTGGTGTCTGCACACAGCTCGTTTGGAGCGAGTGCATACCTTTTGAGGAGAAATTTAAAAACATTTCTGGTGTTGGACTGGAGCAGCGGTGACCCCTGATAGCTGTAAAATGCTGAGGGAATAGAGGAGATGTTTGAGTTCAGATCTGAGATTTTACAGGGTTGCTGTGCATTCCCCAAGCAGCCAGCACAGGGTGTTCTGTGACCACTGCCGGGACAGCATCCGCCAGCTGCATCAGGAAGCCCTCCCTCCATCGCAAGGGAGCCGTGGTGCATTCCGGCTGTTGGATTTGGCTCTCAGAATAATTCAGATAATTGTTTCTTTCTTGAAGCAACTGCTTTGTGTTTGGAGATGGATGAGAAGACAAAGGCTGTCCTGCCTGTCCCCCTCCTGCCCGGGGCAGGCTGCATGGCTGGGTGATGGGGTGTGCTGGTGGGGCCTCGCTGTGTCCATGGTTGGTGTGAGGATAGGGATGTACCGCTGCTCTACCACCTCCTCAGTGCTTGCCTACTCCGCTCTGTCCTCCTCTTGGCTCTGCCTGGTGGTGCGCGGTTTACCTGTAGCCTAGCAAATAAACCAGCTGCATGGGGAGGCTGTGCTCCGTGCGAGTGAGCCTCCGTCTGAAAATCAGAATCTGTCCTCCCCCTCTTCCTGCTCTGCTGCGTTTGTCTGCAGACAGGGGAATCTGCGTGAAGTCCCTGTCGTGCTGTGTGTGTAACGCCTGCCAGAGCATCTGCTGGCAAGGAAAGGCTGACGTCAGCAGAGCCGGGGCGAGGTTTAGCATTGCGCACATTCAGTCACCTCGTTCGTCGTGGGTGATGGCTTGTTGGAACCGAAGCAGTTTGCAGGGGGGATAAATCAATGTGGGCGCCATTTGTAGCCTGATCCGCACTCTGTCTTCTGTGCGTAGAAAATGTACCTGTTGACTGTGTTTCCCCATTTATTACAGACATCTCAGGTTATTTTATAAATACTTGTGCCTGACACAGTTGGTGTGCAGGAGGCTGCTTTCAGTTATTTAGCTGGGTTTGCTTTAAACAGCTCTCTGGTGTTAGGAGTGAGGATATTTTTCAGGAGCAAAGTAAGTGTGTGTTGCTTGAGGGCTTTTCCCAATGTTAAAACTAAACTAGAGGTTTGTAAGCAAGAAAAAACATCTGCAATTTGAAATTCACAATGATTAACTTGTAAGTAGGAAGAAGGCGGGGGCTTAAAGGCACTCTGTGGGTTTATGATCTTCCAGAGAAAGCAGTATTTTATTTTCAAGATAAGCAGAGGACTGACTTTGTTACTGCTGGTTAAACGAGTATATCTGGCATGGAAATAATACCAAAGCCCGTGTGTTAGGTTCAGCATGAGGTACTTGTTTTGTCTGAGATGTGTCTCATTGCAGGCAGTTTGGGAGAGCTGTGCATGAGGAGATCAGAGCAGGACGGGGTGTCAGTGTGATAAACTCCAACTCGAGTAGGAGGATTGCAGCTGATATAAAAAAAAAAAAAATAAACAAGAGCTGTTGGAGCTTTTACAAACTGTTTACTTTGTCTTTTCAAGAAAAAATCATCCTGACACATGAGAACTTCAGCTCAAATTCAGGTTAACTAGCAGTCTTGGCCCGAGACAGTGTGTTCTGCACTAATTCGGTTCACCAAATCGGTTGTGTCTGTGACCTAGGAAGCTTTTAAATCTGACTTCAGATTTTGTTTTGTTTTTAAGGCTTACTAAACACCATACTAAGTTGAAGGCATGAACCAGCATTCCTGTTTGAAAACCACAAAGCCTGCCTTTACCTCAGGACCTGAAATAGTACAGTTGGAAGTTATAATTAGCGTTGAAACCATTTTCAGTAACGGAGAAAATAAGCACAGCAGCTTTTCTAGGAATTGTATTGTGCTTGCTTCATTTTTTTTTTTTTCTTCTTGCAATTGTTTGAAATGGGTGCTGTGTCACGCAAAGGGACCTGTCCAGTGATGCTTCCACAACTGCTGGGGAAAAGCTCTTTAGGATGGTGCTGTGTGAAGAGGAAGGTAACAGCCAAGCGGTTGTGCTGACAGAGTTGCTGGAAGGAAGGTGTGAGGCTGCATGTGGGGGGGGAGGTGAGGGTGAACCCCCTCGGAAGCACAAAGACAGGGAGCTATGTTTCAGAAGCGGGGCTGGGCCATAGGGATGTAGCTTGCTAATTCTAGGAATCATGGTGTGAACAGAGCAGTGCAGGTATGCCATGGCCCACCCTTACTCTCCTTTCAAGCAGCTGCTCACAGAATGTTGCTGCTGCACTCTATCGTGGGAGGAAAATTATGAGAGGGTCCCGTACATTTTTTCTGACCTTATATCCTAATATTAAATGTGTTAAGCACAGCCTTTGACTGTTTTGAAAAAGTTTAAGTGGCATGATACAATTTTCTGATGCTACAGAAAGCTAGGACGTTGCTGGTGGCATTAGCTCTGCATGAGCCATGACGTTGTTGGCATGCAGACCTGTGCTTTGTGGGGGTGCTGCAGAGATTCACCATCCCCTTGTTGCTCTCCCTTAATGGTCATTAATGAGGCACTGAGGACCAAGGAGGTTTCACAAGAGCCTTTGAAGCTGAGTGGGTGCCCTTCCACTAACACTCCTAACTGTATCAGACTGTGGAGTTCTGCATAAAGGAAGTCTGCTTAGCCCCAGGTCTGCATTATGGTTACACTGCTCTGCTGTCAGTGGAAAAATATTTGGAAAAACTCGCATCAGCCAGGCTAAATCCTGCTGCATGCTGACACAGCCTGTTTTTTTGGCATAGCGTGTGATGTTGTAGGTAGTATAACTGTGCTGGCAGAATAGCTTCTCCTGTTGGCACATACTATATTTCCAGTATAGGTGCAGCATCAGATGTCCTTCTGATGGCCACCATTCAGCTTTTTCTTCCTTTATGCTTTTGAACTAGCATTTGCACTATTTGTAATGCCTGTGGAGTCTGTCTGTAATTCTGGATCATTCCCCTTGTCTTGTTCCGTCTGTGCTGAACAGGCTCTATTGTTTCAGCCCAATCTCTTTCTAACCGATTTCATCTCGGTGGGGCTGGAAGAAACCTTTCCATTCTTGTCCCCAAAATAACATGGTAAGGTTGAACTTTTTACCTCATCTATTGGTAAGCAGAGGTCTGTGTGTTTTATGGCTGGCTGTTTTGTCTTTGCTGTCCCTCGGTTCTGTTCCCATTTCTCCCTGCATTAGGTTAGGCTGTGCGATAAGTTCCGTGGTACTTCTATTGCTTCCTGACGCCAATGGTTTTTCTGGAGGCAGGGAGTGTTTCCTGTCTGGAAGCTCAAGGCAGTGTTCCTGGCAGAAGGGATTATTTTTGTTTCCCTGGCGAGGACCTTTCCCTGTCTTTGTTTTTGTCTCTTTCTCTAAGTTGTTTGTTCTGGTTTGGTCTTGGTGTGTTTTTAAGATGGCACAGTTTAACTAGAGCTGTCACTGAACTAAATCCATCCACACAGGACTATTGCAGCTAATGTTTGTGTACTGGCTTGGTGAATCCCTAGGCCAGGCAGTGGTGGCATTGGGTACATTGCTCCAGTTTGTGCACTGATTTCACTTCTTGAGTGAACAGAAGTGGTTAGCTGTGCTGGTGCAGGGATGCTGTCTGACAAATTATGGTGTTATGGCATCAGCCATGGCAGAGTTAAGAAATCATAGTTCCCAACTTTGCTGTAGACCTGCTGTTGCTGTCATGGCTGCCATGGGTTGTTCATTCAGGTCCCCAGGTTCTTCATAGAATTGTATCATAGAATGGCTCAGGATGGAAGGGACCTCGAGGATCATCAAGCTCCAACCCCCCTGCAGGGCCACCGACCTCCACATTTAATACTAGAGTATCCTGTATTTCTGAGTCTCTTGTTGAATTATGTTATCACAACAAATAGTTGCTTTTTACAGAGCCTTCGATCAGATGGAACCATATGCAGAAGCTGTTGCCAAGGTTGAGGTGCATTTCAGTCACAGCATCTTAAGTTGCGGTGAGCTGTCCCAATGCCTTGCAGGATCTGTGACCCAGTTTGGATCCATGCCGTGGTGAGGCAACACACCTGGCTTGGTCTCACAGAGAGAGTTCAAGACCTTTAACCTCGGTTCTCTTTTAAAGTTAGTTTTAAGTATGTTATGCGTGTTATCTGTGTATCCATTTTGCTAATAATAATGGATAAAATAGCACTGGAGAGCTGGAAATCATGCCTGAATACTTTCCAGTGCTTCTTATTTTGAGGCGAAGATATTTCAAGACTAGATGGTATTTTTTTTCTTTTTCTTCCCCACCCTGAAAATAGGTGTTAGGTCTGCCAGAGACAACCTGGAAGGGAGCTGAAAGATGCTGTCTGTTGGTCAGCTGTTCACTAATGCCTTGCTTCAGTGCCAGACAAACTCCTGGCTGCTGCTGCCAGATTGAATATTAAATTGGAGCCAGGACCTGAGATCTGTTACCTCTTCTGTACCCTGGCTGCCATCTCTGCAGTGTGGTATGCGGGGCAGAAGCTGTCCAGGCTTCTCTGGAACTCCTGCTCTTGGTTTTAGATCCTGCTGCTGTGATATTTGTCCTGCCTTAAGGCAGGGTACACGTTACTTTGTTTTTAGAGTAGGACACACTCTGAAGATTGATTGAAAACAAAAATGTCTCAGAACTTGATGTGTGGCCATTGATGTCTGAGCAGGCATGATTACAGGCCTGAAATTACATCTATGTATTCTGGAAGTTTGCAGAAGTCTGAGTTATTTTCATTTTGAAGCAGTTTTTCTGTAAAAATGATCTAAGCTCACAGAAGTGTTGCAATGTTTTCCACTTGCAGTGTTGGTAATACTTGCGGAACCCAAACTTTCTGTTACTATTTCACCTCTCTATGTATTCATTCCAGTTGTTTTGCAGTATATAATTTAGAATAAAAAGGAGCTGAAGTAAATCCCAAGGCATTGGTCAGTAGTAGTTTAAAGAGCAAAACCCAAAGTGGGGAATAATTGCTTTGGACTATATGCAGAGCTTAAAAAAAAAATCCAGTATTGAGTTTTTGTTCTGAGCAAAGTTAATGTGCTTGGGGATTATTTTGATATTGCTGATCATTTCTTTTGTTTCATTTATATTTTTCTTAACACTGCATGGATGGAGTATCTGGATCTATTAGTACCTTATGTGCGTTCTCAGAAGGAAGAATTTAAAATGAAGTTCCTTAGCTCTTTCGTGTTGATTGCACTTAAAGATGATTAGAAATTTAAAAGCAGAATTTACAGTATATTCTTTTAGGGTGAGAAAAAGTTTGGTTTTTATGTGGTTTTGAGGTTTTTTTTAATTCTGTGTTTTTTTCATTGCTGTTACTATTGTTTTGTGGTGTTTTGGTGTTTGTTCTGGATTGTAGTTGTTCTTGTCCCAGGCATGGCAGACAGTCATTTGCCCATCCTTGGTCAGAAGAATTTGTTCCCACAGGCAACTTTCTTATCGGCTTGATGGACAGAATGAGTACCAAGTTAAAATGAAAGCATTAATGCAGTTGGATTAAAACCCCTTTTCGGTGCGTCGGCAGCTTGGGCAATTTTTAATCCCTTGGTGTTGCTTCCACTTTCCAGACTGCCTGCCAGCCAGATGTTTTAGAGTATGACCTCAGTGTCTATATATATAAACAAATCACTCCACGGAAGTGAAAATACATGCCCATCATTGCACAAAGAGAAAAAATTGCCAGCACCTATGCAAGAAAGCATTGCATCTGTATGAGGATTTTAATGGTTAAAACAATAAAATACTTCTGGTGAAGTTTTGATTTTCTCCCACCCCTTTTTTTTTTTTTCCCCCCTCCAGGATTTCCAAGAGTGGTTTGAGTTGGCTGAATTTGGTGTACATTTGCTTACAGTAGCACCATAGTGCATAAGATCAGCTTCTTTTTGTCATTGCAGTAAGAGAGCATGGTTGGGCTAAGACTGCTCTGCTCAGGTAGATAAGAGAAAATTGATTCTGTTAGTCTTCCCTGCTACAGATGTAGGCTGGGAGGTTCATAAATAGAGCCAAGTCTCACTGCTGAGCTGTTGGTTTGTGTCAGCCATTGTGCTTGACGTATCCATATGTAATGCTGCTGGTTTGGAAAATCAGTGTATATATAATTTAAGGAATCCTGTTGCATTTGTCATCAACTGTACGTTGTGGACCCTTAGAAGAATATCAGCAGACCTCTGCCTTACCATGGCTGACCTTGTTTTTAATGTACATCTGTGCAGAAGAAATCTTTTACTGGGCATCTGAATTGTAGAGGAAAAGATGCTTCTCCTCTAAGCTGCTTGTGTCTGATTGTGGAGTGTTTTGGTTTTTTTTTTTTTTTGGAGTTTGAAAGGACAGTGACCAAAAAGCATCACAGAGCCCCAGAACAGTCAGGCTTTGGGGAGGCCCATGAACTGCTTGTTCTGTGCAAATGCTGTCTGCAAGGGTAAGGGAGTGGTGGTGTTGGTGCTGGCAGCGTCACTCTGACTTTCAGAATGAGCTGAGCAGCTTGCAGGACTTCCTTTCCTAACAGCAGCTGTCACAGACACATGATACGGGATGTGTTGCGCAGTCAGTTCTGAGGAAGAAGCTTAACTAGAAGGCTTTTCTACTGTTAGGATTGGTTGGTCATGTGCTACGTACCAGTGTGAATTTTAAAGCAGAACATGATATATCAGTTAACTTTTGTCAATTCTGCAGCAGGTGCTCTGCAGGACTGTGTGTACTTTAACCCCTGTCAGTCTCCTGACTTGAGTGGCTGGTCAGAGGGACTGTCTCAGGCTCTGAGCCCAAGCGGGTCTGCTGTCTGTGTGCTTCACTGTCTTACGAACAATTGTGGCTTTGTTCTGAAAGTGAAAATAATGTTTCCAGATAATTGACACGAGGTTGTAAAGAAAAATGAACTGTAATCAAAGTAAACTGTGAGGTGACGATGATTACCGTGTAGCGTTCAGGGTTTTAGGGGATTAAAATATCTCTGCTGCACAAGTGCTATTCATATTAAGTAATGTATAATTGTAGCTGTGTAAACCAAAATTCTTTTATAACATTATTTGGGATTTGAAGTAATACTCTAGACTTGAAGTTGATAAGAGAAACCACAATGTTTCTTTTTAATGTTTGTTGAAAGGTATTTACAAACAGAGCTCTTGTTCTGCTTCAGTGATCACCCAGCTGAGGTGTAGGTTAGCAGCTGAAAAGAAATGCTGCGTGTCACCTGGGAGCAGTGCTGGCCTTCCGCCTGCTTTTAGTATCTCATAAATATACTTCTGTTTAATTTTAACAAAGCGTTTTTTTTCCAAGCCTGTCCTAATTATTAGAAGATTTATAAAGCCAATTGACTGTGTTATAAAGCCAATTGACTGTGTTACAGAAATTTTCGAACGGGCTGCCCAGGGTGGTGGCTGAGTCACCATCCCTGGAGGTGTTCAAGAAATGTTTAGGTGCTGTACTGAGGGCCATGGCTTAGTGAGGAAATGGTGGTGGTAGCTGGATAGTTCGACTGGATGATCTTGGAGATCTTTTCCAACCTTTATGATCATGTGATTTCCACATGTTAGAGCAAATCCTTTTCCTCCTGGGAGATTTCTCACTTTGCTTGTGTCTGGCTTTTCTTCTGAGAGGCTCTCCTTTCCCAGCAGTGCAGGGATAAGGGCTGCCTCCTGTTCTGCTCGTCAGTGCTGTGCTGAGAGGGATGTGGCCGCCATCTTGTCAGCGGCTCCAATTGCTGCAAACACGAAGATGGAGTTGGGAAGTGCCTGGAACAGTGCTTTAAAGCAGAACTTACTTTACTGAAATGGTTCCATTTTTTTTTAAAGTTGATATGTAACTTTTGAGACTTGTCTTGACATTTCTAAAGATTTTGACAAACTTTTGACCAAATGTGAGTCTGGGAGTCCCATTTCTGAAAAATGGCTTCTATGCATCCATCAGTGAATCTGTTGTAGATATAGAGAAGTGAGAGCCTAATTAACTAAATAATGAAGTGATGTGTGCTTTGAAAAAGGTCTACTGGTAATAGGAGCTCTGGTAACTTAAGTAAGGAGCGGTCTGGTCTCTGTGCCTGAAGCGAAGCGTGTGTGTGTGTGCTCAGGGGGGCGTGAATGTGGAAGTATCTTCCTGCACAAGTGTCTGAAAGATCAGTTACTTTCTGCTGGGATCAGTTTTGTAAAATGTAACCTTGCAATACTGGTGCCCTCTTTCAGAAAAAGAGAAAACCACAATGAAGGAAAATTTACATTAGTATACACTTCAAATAGTCTTACGCAGCTCAGTGTGAGGTGAATGAATTATTTAGGTCACTTTGACTGTGTATTTTATATCCTGGCATACTGTAATACATCACTGTAAATGTTTGGTAAGCATAGGTTTTTTTTTCTCTAGATCTGGGAACTTTCTCAAAGCTTGAGAGTTTTTTTGATACAAATCTGTTAACTTTCTTAGATTGAACGATCTTATTTGGTTTAATCCAAATAATGAAACTCTTTAATTTTACCTTGTATTAGAAATCAGAGTTAAAAGACATCCCGAAAAAGCCTGCAAACTGAAATTAAATATCTTTATAATCTTGTGAACATTGAATGACATATATATCACTAATTGTTGTAGTTTTTGAGGGAAAACACTGGAATTGTTGAGAAAACAATTGAACTGTTAAGTTCTTTGAAGGCTGAACCTCAGTCTGTTTTAATTCTCCATGCTGCCGGACTTTGGGCAAACCTGTTCAAAGGCAGTAGGGTGTATTTTTTTAGAAATCATGAGACAAAAGTGCTCTTTTTTTCTCCTCAGTTTAAAAACTGCTGTGGAATGAAGTGATACGTAAAGAATGCCTATTAGAGCCATAAACTTGATTGATATTTAAAAATCCTGTGCATTGGCTTTTAATTTAGTAGCTTAAACTTTTGCATACGTTTTACTTCTTACTCTGTTCTATTTTTACAATTCTTACACTGTGGAGTAAACAAAAATGACAGTGTGTTTTTCTGATGCTTTCTTTAGATGTTTACAGATATCTATACATAAAGAACATCGTAAACTAGACATTCCAGGATACAGAGAGATCACAACAGGAGATGTTCATTAGAGGGAGGCAGAAGCAAGCATCACATCTGTAGGTATGTTGTCTGTGGATGAACTTTGATCTCTGGGCTTTTTTGCTAAAGCTGTCTTCTGGTTGGGGAAGTGCATCTCTCAGAGAGCAGGAGAGCGTGGGTGTTGGGTGTTACAGATGTTAAAGGAAGCTGTTATTCGTTTATTTTGATCAATAAATAGCTTTCAATGTACCAACACCAAGTTGATGGTTGGTTAAATCGCCAGGAGGAACAAATGCATAAGATAAAGGGTGCAACAGGAAAAGTCAAAATCTGTAATTTAGGCACCAGTGACGTAAGGCAGTACTTAAGGATTTTAGTGATGACGTAGCTGCAGCTATATTTATGGTGTTTTCTGTTTTCTTACATCAGTGTTTAAACCTGCTGTCATGCTGCAAAGCTGCATGTACAGCTGGCTGGGAATGCCTTCTTTGTGATTGCTGTGCCAGGTTGTGTGTGTGAAGAGCAGGCAGCAGGATAAGCTGCTGTCTCTGTGTTTGAAGAAGTTAGGGACAGAAGGGTAGTCTTCTGCAAATAATTAGCCTATGGAATTACGACTTTATTGCTCTCTTCTTGCAAATTCAGTAGGGTTAAACTTGGCCGTCTTAGAGCATTTCTCAAGAGTTTTAAAATTGGTGAGGTGCTAAGGTTACATTGCAGAGAGCCATACCAGAAGACATTTTTCAGTCATCTCAAAGTAGAAAACTTAATTTGTAAGATTTTCTCATTTCCTTTCCCTCTTCCCTCATTATATGGTTAGCAATAGCATTTACTTAAGACAGCGAGGCCAACAAGAACTACAAAAGAGAATAAATTGGGTGTAAGTGGAGCTAGTTTGCTGGGGAAACCTGTTGAGGAAACGCAACTGAAGCAACATGCAGAAAATAAATGCTGAGTTATGTCTATAAACGAGTTATGTCAATAAGCGTCATTTGTGCTTATGGAAATCTTCAAATTAGAAGGTGTTTCTGTGCTGTAGAAAGTTGACTTGTCGTGGTCTGTGGCATGAGAAGAACACAAAGGACTGCTAAAATCTTGATTTGTGGTAGGGTTTTAGGCATGGCAGGAAGCCAGAAACATGTTTTTATGTAATCTGTTAAGTGTTTTGAGGAAGTGTTGAAGACAGTGGTGAACTTATATTTTTGGGAGTTGGGTGTTTGTTAATCCCTTTCCCATGCTAATTGTTTGTGTATACAGGTCAGGGAGAGTGGCACAGAATTTGGAATGAATGCTGCTGCTCAGAGTCAGATTACTGACAGTTGTCATCCTAATTGAGCATCTCAGCTCCTTTGAAATCTTTTGATTTCACAACTTGACTTTTCACACAGCATATCTATTCCGTATGGGCTTGTTGTTACTGGAATAATGCAGGCATTGTGTTCTCCTGCTGTACAGAATGAAATACCTTTCTTCTGTCAGCAAAAATATGCAGATGCTATGTTGGGTTGGGCAGCATGAGGGCTGTCGAGGGCTCCATATTACACCAGCAAGGCTTTTGTGCTTCTGTTCAGCTCTGATTGTAATTAGCATTGTAAGATTTGTCTTCATTTTTCTCTGTAATAAATCATTTGCAGTGTCTTTTAGGCAGTCATCTTCAAATGCTACTAAAAATGACAATCCAGAATTACTGCATAGGGAAGAATATGGATTTTTCAACTAACCTTGTGCACTTGAATCTAGAGAGAGTAATTGATGCTTGTCTCAAAGTATCTGGCAGCTTCTCTGTTCAATAGTCCTGATAGAATTTCAGCCTTCTTTAGAAGAGCATGAGAGACTGCTTACTGGATCTCTCTATGCAAAGAGAACTGTAGGACTTAGTGCCTTCTTTAGAGCATGGGAGAATCTGTTTATTTAAAAAATAAAAATAAAAATGAATATCTGTTTAACCACCAGAACTGCTATTTCTTGATTTTTGTACATCTTTTGGAACTGACAGAGATGGCTGTAATATGCATTCTTTCCTCCCCAGAGAAAGGGAGGGGGAATGGTCATAGTTATAGACTTGGTTGGGTTACTCTTGCTTTTTTGCTACTTTGGTTAAGGAAAAAAAAACAAACACCATCACCTTGCTTGAAATAAATGCTTTGATTTCTGTTCCTGTCGTTCATGGATTCTCCTGGCTTGATGAGGATGGAGTTTTCTACTGTCCTGGTACCAAGTAGTTGTATTGTAGTTATAATCCATGCTTTTAAGTGTATTTGTGCTCTTCTAGACATATAAACAGAATTTATCAAAAGCATTAGGCTATGATTTGTGCATCTTTAGTATATTTCAGACACTGCAAACAGTATCCATGATATAATGACAATATTCTATACAAAAGATTATTCCCTTTTATCCCCTTGGGCAGTTTTGGACACTGTCTGGGAGGAGTATTTTGTGAGACAGTCCTGAAGTGCAGAGGGGTCCAGGAAAGCTGGAAGTTCCTCAAGAAGGAAGCCTTAAAGGCAACAGGTGGCGGGCCAAAAGTAGAATCTCCATCCTTTATTGGATGTAGTGGGGAACGCTGTCACCAGATGATCCTAGCGAGGATCATCTTGAGTTCAATTTGATGGCATGTGTAGGACAATCTAGCCAGTGTGGGTTCATGAAAGGCAGGTCCCGCTTGACCAACCTCATCTCCTTCTGTGAGAAGGTGACTCACCTAGTGGATGGGGGAAAGGCTGTGGATGTTGTCTACCTACGCTTCAGTAAAGCCTTTGAATCTGTCTCCCTCAGCATACTTCTGCAGAAGCTGGCAGGTTTTGGCTTAGACAGATGTACACTTCTGTGGGTATAAAAGTGTCTGGATGGCTGGGCCCAGAGAGTGGTGGTGGAGTTAAATCTAGCTGATGATTCTAGTCACTAGTGTTTGTTCCTTGGAGTCAGTATTGGGGCCGGTCCTATTTAATATCTTTATTGATGATTTGGATGAGGGAATTAAGTGCACCCTCAGTAAGTTTGCAGATGATACCAAGTGGGGAGAAAGCACTGATCTAAGGGTAGAAAGGCCCTACAGAGGTATCTGGACAGGCTGGATCACTGGGCTGAGGCCAGTTGCCTCTGTTCAACAAGACCAAGTGTAGGGTTCTGCACTTTGGTCACAATGACATAGCTACAGGCTGGGACAGAGTGGCTGGAAAGCTGCATACAGGAAAAGGATCTGGGGGTGTTAGTTGACTGCTGTCTGAACATGAGCAAGTGGTGTGCCTGGGTGGCCAAGAAGGCCAATGGCATCCGAGCTTGTACCAGAAATAGCACAGCCAGCAGAACCTCTCGCTACAGGATGGACACTGGGGTCTTGGAGTGTGTCCAGAGAAGGGCAGTGAAGCTGTGAAGGGTCTGGAGCACAAGTCTTACAGGTATTGGCTGAGGGAACTGGGATTGTTCAGTCTGGAGAAGAGGAGGCCTACTCTCTGGGAGAGAGACTCCCAGAAAGGCTGTGGGGTCTCCGTCCTTGGGGATGTTCAGAAGCTGCCTGGCTATGGGCCTGGGCCTCCTGCTCTGGGTGTCCCTGCTGGAGCTGAGGTGGGCCAGAGGGGCACAGAGGGCCCTGCCAGCCTCAGCTGTCCTGGGTTTCCTTTTGGCTAGATTTTAGGCTGATGATGTTCTCTTAGGAGGGGAGGGTTTGTTATGCTCCTGAAACTGGCTTTATTTTACATAGACCCTGGGAATAAAAATAAGAATTTCTTGATAGTGTTCCACAGAGATTTTCCTGAACACAGTGGCTTTTTAATTTTTCCTTTTTAAGATTAAAAAAAAAAAGGCTGAGTGACCTGAAATACAAGACTTCTTTTTAACAAACCCAGGAAGTATATGTGGTGTTGTGCTTTTCTTGCAAATTCTGACACCTGAGGTGGGTAGCACTCCTGTACAGTACAGCTGCCCAGAGAGGCGGCATAAGTGTGACCACCCTGACTGTCTGACCGTGGTCTAACGAGGTCTGGCTATGCATGGCTGCAGTGGATGGTGGCTATCTGGAAGCCTTTTCTGCCCCTTTTCTGGGGGTGGATTGCTCTTCCAGTGTCTTGGCTCACTCATCTTGGGGTTAGGGATCAGGTGTGCAGCACACAGCATCCAGTGTCTGATTCTGTCATACTGAAGTGAAATCATGGAAACCCACAGCACTCCTTCCAGGGGCAAAAGCAGAGAAGTGCCAAGGAGAAAAGTGATGCCAGCAGGTGCAGCATCCAGGCACGCACCACTGATGTCCAGTGAGAAGTAGCTTCCTTCTTTTACAATGCTAAGAATTCCTCTTGTACAGTGAAGCTACCAAGAAGTGGCAATGTTTGCGTATTGCTGTAAGTTGGTGGTTTTGGTTGGAATTGATCAGCTACTTGTTGTTGAAGTCTCCTCTGTCAGGAAAATGGGAGAACATATTTCTGCCTCTTTCCTTGGAGCTGTTCTATCAACAGAAGTTCGTTGCCCTTGCCTTGTATAGGAAGATTAACTGAACTTTAGTATGTGCTGGGAGCCTGGTTTTTTCGTTAAGTTTTGGTTTTTACTTTAAATATCATGAAAAATTCAAATGTCATCACCTTAACTCTAGTCTTTGCTTGAATTGCAATATGGAAATTGAATGGCAAAGCAGCGTTGGCTGTCACTCTGCAGCTCTGTTTCCTGAAATATTCAGGTGCTTTACATCCAAATATGCATCTACGTGCTTCTCTGCAAGCCCTTAGGATTTGAGAATATCATAAGTTGTTTAGCCACAGTGACTTGTTTTCTGTTGATCGTAAAGTGAATTCAAAACACACAGAAATTCTTAGTTTGTTTTGTTAACCTTATACGTGACCTGATCACATGTAGAGTAGAGAAAACAAAGTTTCCAATGCTTATCGGCTTGTTAGCATGCTTTATGTAAGAACTGGTTATACATTTACTTAGTTGTCACCTGGGATTATGGTGATTTCTATACACATGCATGCACATTCCTAGAGAGCAAGGGAGTAAAGTTGCCTTCTCAGCACCACTTAAGAATAAAGATGTTCCTTGCCCCCAGGGAATTTTCAGACTCCTTAAGATGAGAAGGATGTAATGGATAGAAAAAGCAGACAGAAAGAAATACTGGGTGAGAAGATTGTAGTAATATGAATAACAGGTCATTAGAGCGTCAGGATCTTTCAGAACCAAAAGTGATGAATGTTCTTCTAATCTCTCTCTTCTTTTTTCTCTCCTAATGTAGGAGATTCCTTTGAAGAATTTGCTGCAAACAAAGATACACGTGAATTTTCTGCATGACGGCTCCCATACTGGATTACATAATATTAGGACTTCTGACTCTGTTTTGATCCTTAAAAATGATTAGGTTTGTATATGAGATTTAACCCACTTCTGATGAGTGATCTAGACATGAGTTTACATCGGCAAATGGGCTCTGATCGGGACCTCCAGTCTTCGGCTTCCTCTGTGAGTTTGCCTTCAGTCAAAAAGGCACCAAAGAAAAGAAGAATTTCCTTGGGCTCTCTTTTTCGGAGGAAAAAAGACACAAAACGCAAGTCTAGGGATCTGAATGGAGGTGTTGATGGAATTGCAAGCATTGAAAGCATTCATTCAGAAATGTGTACAGACAAGAACTCTATTTTCTCCACGTGTACCTCTTCCGACAATGGAACAACCTCTAGCAGCAAGCCAAGCGGAGACTTCATGGAATGCCCCTTGTGCCTTTTGCGGCACTCCAAGGACAGGTTCCCGGAGATAATGACTTGTCACCATAGATCTTGTGTGGATTGCTTGCGTCAGTATCTCCGGATAGAAATTTCTGAGAGCAGAGTTAACATCAGCTGTCCGGAGTGCTCCGAACGGTTCAATCCTCACGATATCCGTTTGATATTGAATGATGACATCTTGATGGAAAAATACGAAGAGTTTATGCTTAGGCGGTGGCTAGTGGCAGATCCTGATTGTAGGTGGTGCCCAGCTCCAGACTGCGGGTATGTTTTCCTCAGTGTCTGCAAAAAAGGTGACAGCATAAATGGCTAACACGCATAGCATTACGCTTCTTGAAAAGTGAATTGCTTTCTTTAGTATTTTGTTGTGTTGTATGAGTGGGTGGCAAACAGAATTTTCATTTTTAAAAAGACAACAAATAAACCCACCACAACCCTCTTTCCCCCAGCCCTCAGTTTTATCTCGTGTGGTATTCCTTTGTTCTGCACAGAGAGAATTTCAGTAATGTAATGAAATGCATTGGTAGGTGGATGCTGTGTATCACTGCAGCGAAAAACTTCAGGTGTGCTGTTAATGTAAGGGCACAAAGCTCAGACTAAAAAATGTTGACAACCAGGTGGCTGTACTTTTGACTCAGTCCATTTGTTTGGATTTTTCTTGGAAAAGAAAACAGGATGTTTCTGTTCTGTTTTTTTTTTTTAAACAATGAAATATGATTGAAGATTTTCTTCTTATAAAAAGCCTGCTCCAGCTTCAGTTATCTTCTGTCTCGTGGCTGCTTGACACACCACTCGTTGCCTGTCAGTGGGATTGTGATGTGTGATAATCATCAGTTTGTTCCTGCTTATTATCTGAAGAGCGTAATGTTTAACATTGCTTTAAAACTCAAACAGTTCTAAAACCCTTCTGAATTCTGACGCGAGTAGGCTCAGTACTGCCATGCAGCCTGTCGTGCTTCTCTGCAGCTGGTGGCTCATAATCCCATTCTTCAGCAAGTTGCTTTTTTAGAGAGATTCTTTTGCGTTACTGTATCTTCTAAAGGTTGTAGCCGTGACTGCAGTTTGGATGTGCAGCACGTGCTGAAACCAATTAGAACGTGGTATCTCTATTTTAAAGCCTCACAAATGAGCGATAAGAAAATGGAAGAGTGTTGGGAGAGAACAAATTAAACAGGATTGGCTATTAAATGGGTTAAATATTCTGATGGTAATGGTCAGAGTGCTTAATGTTTAGAAGGCTTTTAAATGTAACCATATGGTAAGAAACATTTAAGATAGTATGAAAGCAGAATTTTATGAAGTGAAATTTGCTAATGTGGATCAGATGTCATTTGCGACTGGAAAGGTGTTAGCTTCACAGGTTCAATGGTATGGAATGGGTGGCACTGCTGTGGTTTCGTCTGAGCACAGGAGAAGAATGACTTAAGAGACAGATTGAGTGCATGACTTTGTAACAGAGTTGTGTGGACAGAACCAGTGCAGCTTACTCCTAATATTTTGATACTGCCAAAGAAAACAAACAGTGGATGGCCTTATTTGAAGGATGCTTTGCTTGGGATTCCCTGAGTTTTGGTGTTTTGAACAAACTCATCTTACTCAAGCATGTAAGAACTTGGCTACATTGTCTGTTAAACCATGTTTCAATGATTCCAGTCATGTTAGAAAGTGCTGAGAAAGGAAGGTGCGGAGGAGTTTAATAGAGACTTGACTTGGCTTGTTTTTTGCATCTCAGTTTTTTGATTTAAAGAAAATCAAAAGTTTATTTAAAGAGTTGGGGACACTGAAGATAATTCTTACAGATATATCATTGGATACTTCTCAACAGGAACAACCTTTATCATTGTTGTCCCAAAGAAACAGGAGATTATGTGGTTGTGTTTTGCCTTGCTCCCATCCTTTTGGTTGCTTTTGGGACCTTCAGTACTTTGAAATAGTTTGATGATGAATCACAGAATCGTAGAATGGCCTGGATTGAAAAGGACCACAATGATCATCTAGTTTCAACCCCCTGCTATGTACAGGGTTGCCAGCCACCAGGCCAGGCTGCCCAGAGCCACATCCAGCCTGGCCTTGAATGCCTGCAGGGATGGGGCATCCACAGTTTCCTTGGGCAACCTGTTCCAGTGTGTCACCACCCTCTGGGTGAAGGAACTTCCTCCTAATATCTAACCTAAATCTGTCTCAGTTTAAAACCATTCCCCCTTTGTCCTATCAAGAAAATTCTGATGAAGTGGAGAGTAAGGCAGGAGGTTGTAAAGAAAAGAATGTGGGGGAGGCAGAGTGAGCTCCATTTTTCTCATCACATATAATCAAGATATTTAGATTGAAAGAAAAAAAACTTTCAGCATAATTCAATTACTAAGTTCTGTGAGGGAAAAAAAAGCAACACCACAATAATTAAGTAGAAGAAAGATGACCAATAATGCCTTCAGTGAGAGAAAAGCTGTGTATGGATCCTGCAGATCTTGCTTTCAGTTTGGCCTCTGGTCCAGCTGGCAGCCAAGGCAGCTGGTAGCAGCATGCAAGAGGTGGGAAGGGGAAGTGAGAAGCAGTGGGAGAGTAATATTGGGGATTTTTAGGGTGTAGCGATTAGAAAGAGGGTAGAGGAAGACGTTATGCAGAGGGGAGGTCTAGAGAAGCAAACACGATTCAGCTTTTGTGCTAACACTGTGTGAAGGTCCCGTGCCACTTAGGGTATGCACAGACTTCAGCAGACGTTTCCCTAGTAGTTGTGGTACAACAGTAGTCATACTTCTCCAATTGCTGCAATCAGTTTGCACGATATCCAGTTAAAGTGGAGGGCTTTCTTCTTCTCTCATCAGTTAGTGGTGTGGTGTGTTACTGGGAGCTTGCAGCACGTTTGTGATGGTAGCTGACCTGATCTTAGCCTGAATCAATGTTTTCTTGAAGGAGGTGGATGGAATGTATTTATTGAATTTGCAATTAATCCCAAAGTAGGAGAGGGAGGTGTAAGAAGTTCAGAGGGAAGCAGTGTTTCCTGAAGTTGTACATTTTAGTAAGAATAATTTTCTGCTCAAATAGGTAAGAGAATAAACTAAGTAGATGATATGTGAGAGCACTTCTGCTTATCATCGACGAAACACCTGGTGTAATTGTTTCAGGGTTTAGAATCATAGAATTGTTTGAGTTGGAAGGGACCCTAAAAGGTCATCTGGTCCAACTATCCTGCAGTGAACAGGGATGTCCACAGCTAGATCAGGTGCTCAGAGCCCTGTCCAACCTGACCTCCACAGACAGCATCTACCACCTCTCTGGGCAACCTGTGCCAGTGTCTCGCTACCATATTGTAAAAAAAAAAAAAAACCTTTTCCTTATGTCCAGCCTAAATTTCCCCTCTTGTTGTTTGAAATCATTTCTCCTTGTCCTATCAAAACAGACTCTGTTAAAGAGTTTGTCCCCTTCTTTCTCACAGCCCCCCTTTAGATACTGAAACATGTGAAAAATGGTCTCTATCAGAAGAACTACTGTTTTTATTAAAACTACAGTTGTTGAGTGCAAACTGAGGAAGAGACTGTGGGGGTGGGAAAGGAGGGAAGCGGAGTGACTGTCATAGGGTCAGTGTGTGGGCCAGCTGCAGCTGCCTGCAATGCCTTAGTAGGGTTGTGGGCCAGTGGCTGATCTTTCCATGGGAAGGACGACGGATGAGGAAACCTCTTGGGTTTTCTTCCAGACAGATTTCTGCGGATTCTGTTTCAGCATATGAGTTGTCAGATGCCATTTTAACAAGCCTGCAGTGAATCCGTATTCCAGATGTGTTGTGTCCTTTATTCTGCCTGATTATTTAGTGATTTTGCTCAGAGATTACATTGCTGACGTTACTAGAAGAGAGCAACGATCCTGAGATTCTGTCTTTCTCAAGCAAGGAGTGGATTGGGCAGAATACGGATTCTTCATTCCTTCACCATACACCATTTCTGCAATTATTTGTTCTTCTCCCATTATTTTTACTTGCTGTTACCCAGAGTTTGGCTCTTGAAATGAATGCAGGGCCTTGAGGTGAAGCCTGGAATCTTGCACAGTGTGACCTAAGGTTTGCTGTGGTCTGAAAGGTTCCTTTCTGAAGGTCTGCTGGTACATCAGCCCCAGAAGGCATGTGCCATCAGGGATGTGCCCTGTCCTCGACAGCAGTGGGATGCAGATGTGCTAATGCCCAGTAACCTCAGGCACAGGCCCAGTGCACCTCTTTGATGTATCCCTTTATGTTGAAGAAGCATTTGGATGAGAGTTGTTTTGCGTGCATACAAAGCAATTATTTCTTCAAGTTGCTCTAACTGGGGAAAATTAAACTGATTAACTTGGCACTGAAAGACTGAAAGAGTCTGACAATTATTGAACAAATTTTTACTTGGAAAGCAAGAAATGTTTGCAAACAGGCAAGCACGTATAATTTTTGTAGCTACAGCATCTGTAATTTAGGGGTTGAAAACGCTTGTTCTCCAATCTGCTGTTTTAATTCATGAATGATGCCATTTATGAAGATTTAGACTGATCAGTTCCAAAACTGAAATAACTACATTTTCAGGTAATTATTTGGTAACATTAGTGAATGTTTCACATGAATTTTATGCAACTGCTGTACATGGGATAGGATCTGTTAATAATGTACAATTTAATTTTTTTACAGTAAAGCTACTTTCCTATGAACAGCTATAAACTCAAGCCATGCTGTGCTTACAGATCTGCTAACGTCTGTTCAGAGGGCCTGTTAGTAAGAGCTAAGCTGTACATCTGAGTGTTCTCAGCAGGGGATATAGCATTTCTATTTAAAATAAAGCTATTGCATCAAAGCACTGAAAATGTCACAGTGGGGCAGGAATTAAGAGGTGTGTGCATATGTATGTATATCTGTGTGTTTCTGTATTTGTTTAGGACCAGACCTAGTGTGAATTGTACTATGTGTCTGTGTCTTTATCATATAAACTTCAACAAACATTTAAACCTGTGGCAGGATTTATTTTCAGCTGTGATTTGTGGAAGCAGCATCATTGAATGTGGTTGCTGATGGTTGTGTTTGATTACAAAATAATGTAAGTTTCATAAGTCTCAGCATTTTGGGAGCTTTTTGTTTTTTAGTGTTGTCAGAGTAAAGCTGGTAACGATGTCCCAAACTCCCATCTACTTATGCATTTCTGGTTTGAAATTAACTTTTAAAATAATGGAGTATTTTATAAAAATACTTACTCTGTTTTGATATTTTAAAAGTTTGAGGAGCATTCAAGCTAGGAACAACCAGCAAAATAGAAACTGTTGCAGAGCAGCAAGTCAGCTGCCTTGGGAGTAACAGCTGATGCTACTGCTCCTGTGGTAGAGATCATCCTGTGACAGAGGCACGATCCCGCTTAGACGTGTCCAGAGTGCCTGGGACACTTCTGAAGCTGTAACTTTTTCTAAGTTTTTTTTGTTTTCTTCTCCCACTTTTCTAAATCATCGCTGCTTTCTGACCTTCAACTTCTCAGTACTGCATTCAGTGCTTTCAGTACCACCTGAAGCCATTAAAGGTTGTAGAGAACAAAGTGTTGCGTTGATCAGAGCGTTTCTGTGCAGTCTTAATCTACTGTAGTAGCAGTATGCACGTGAAAGTTTGAGGTGGTAAGGAACCTGTGCTGGCATTGCATGATGCCAGCTCCTGGTGTCTACAACCTTCCTTGCTGCTTCAGCTATTCCGGCAGCTCTTTTTAGCTTTGGTCTGTAAATGAAAAACACTTCTGTTAACAAAACTCTTTTGCCCCTCTCGATTATTCAAGGTATGCTGTGATTGCATTTGGATGTGCCAGCTGTCCCAAACTTACATGTGGACGAGAAGGCTGTGGAACTGAGTTCTGCTATCACTGTAAGCAGATTTGGCATCCGAACCAGACCTGTGATGCTGCTCGCCAGGAGAGAGCTCAGAGTCTGCGCCTGAGAACAATCCGTTCCTCATCTATCAGTTACAGCCAGGAGTCTGGAGCAGCAGGTACGTATGATTAGGATACTGTGCCTGTAAAATACCTTCCTAGTAACTGCACGATTAACTTTGAAATGGCATAATAGTAGCTTGGAAGATGATAACTTCTTTGTGTTTCAGAAACAAAAAACATATGTTTTTAGGTTTGAATTCAAATTTTTGAAGTTATTACTTGAAGTACTCTCTGACCAGGGCACCTATCTTTGTTTTTAGAAGGCAGCTAGTAGTAAAACTGTAAAACTAAATTAAGCTCCCAAAACACTTGATTTTCTGTTTTCAAAAGAGTCTATTTGTCTGATGCCAGCTTTGTTTGAGACATTTTTTGAGTAGGCTAGCCCCTGTTCACAAGGAGTTACCTAATTTCTCTTTTTCAATAACATGTTCATCTCTTTGACTATCAGAAAGCAAGCAATTCCAACTTCTGAAAAACTATACTTAACCAAAAAAAAAAAAAAAAGGCCCTTCAGAACGGTGTTTTGCAGGCTGAGTCCAGTTTGCCATAAATAAGAATGGTCTTCAGATTTCACCCAGCTCTGATCTGCCTGGGAGCTTTTGCATCTGGCCAAAACACAGTACATATCTTGGGAAAGAGTCTATTGCAGTTTGAATGTGGTTAGAACTGTCATTCCCTAATCTAGCACTAGCCCTGGAAGCCTTTAGTTTCTTGTTTGTTCTGGCTCGTATTAAAAAGCTCACCATCTTGCCTTAGAAATTGGCATTTTGCTCTAATTTTCAAGTGGATTTTAAAATTGAAATAAATTAGCATGCCAACTCCTGTTTGTTTTCCTTCCAGTCCCTACTAGTGTGATCACCAGTAGCTCTACCACATCCATGCTCAGTTTAGTTACTGCCCTGTAAGTTGTGTCTCCTTATCTGGGAATAGCTGGTACATTGTTTTAGCTGTTCACTGCCTGACTGTGCTGGAGTCAGTACAAGTAGATAGTTCCTACTGGTTCTTCACCTCTTTGGTTATTTCTTACATCAGGCATAAGGTATATCCCTGTTTTCCCTTTGTGCACGCTATTAGCACAGAGGTAGGAGGCCGGGACTTTTGTACTAGGGACCTGCAAGTTACTTCATCTGCTGTGCATAAATAGTTGTCTCAAAGTACATATGCTGACCAGTGATGGGCAGGAGCAAAGATCACGTCTGTGGTTGTGTCACTGTACAAGTATTTCACTGTTGCTCAATGACCTCTTATTTGCTGATGGTAGAGCTAGCTGCTTAACCACAGTTTTTAAATATTTGATGTAAGAACAAGGAAAACCTCTGGAATTTTCTTCTTTCCTACAATGGTTTTTTTCTAGGGAATAAGTTTTGCTGTGAAGAGAAATCAAGAAGAGGACAGTGATACCAAAGAAATGCAATTAATGTAGAACAGGAGGTGGATTTATGATAAGACGACATAATGCAGTGGAGACAGAATTCAAATAAAAGATTCATAACAGCATGAAATGTAAAAGAGGATTATATTTAGAAAGACCATGTTGTCAGTCCTGTTTTAACATACATGTTTAATGTCTGACTCTAATATATTGCATTAAGCCTAGAAAATCCTCAAACAGTATGTGCATTAACTATTGAATCGCTTGAATGTGAACCAATGTATTTTATTTTTGATCAGTGCTATTCGGTCCAGGGCTTACAAATACAAATAGATGTCAGAGAAGTCATTGCCAAATCATGGTTTGTAATGCAAGCCATACAGTAAACTTTCTCCATTTTTTAAGATGGTGGTTCAGTCAGCTTTCCCAAGTATCTGTCTGTTTTTTGATTAAATCTATCTGCCCTAATAACTGATAAGATCTTAATATTCATTTTTAAACAGCTGATGACATAAAGCCATGCCCACGCTGTGCTGCTTATATAATAAAAATGAATGATGGAAGCTGCAATCATATGACTTGTGCTGTCTGTGGCTGTGAATTCTGTTGGCTTTGTATGAAAGAGATCTCAGATTTACACTATTTAAGGTACGTTGAAGAAAAAAGATCTGAATGGTTGGTAACTTATTTTTTTCAAGTTATATAAAAGTACATTGCTATGTGCTGTAAGTCTGGCCTTCTTCCTGTTGTAGTAGAACATCAAAGTTGAAGTATCTATATCTGAGAATTTAGTTTTCAGTGCAAGTATTTAAAAGCCAGTGCACTGTTATTCTTATAAAATATTTTTCTAAGTTGCATGTGTACAGTGTGTGTGTTGTAGAACAAATGGTGTGTTATAGATGAACATAGGCACTATTCTTACTGATCTCTTGGTGCTGCTGTACTGTGTTCATGTAAAGCTACACAGCAACTCTGATTATGTTACATTACCTCTGAACCACAGACTGGGTGTGGTAACATGCAATATGCTTTCCTTTGCATTTCAAAATCTGCTGTAAAGGCCTCTCTAAAAGTCTGAAGTGATAACTGATGTTCTGAGATTCAAGTGACAGATACCAGAACAATGGTTTTGTAACTAGATAGCAGCTAAGTACTGTGTAGTTGTGTCTGTTTGCTTACAAGTTCTTTACAGTTTTCCTACTTCTGTCTTAGCCCATCAGGTTGCACGTTTTGGGGAAAGAAACCATGGAGTCGTAAGAAGAAAATACTGTGGCAACTAGGGACACTTGTTGGAGCTCCTGTAGGAATTGCATTGATAGCTGGCATTGCTATTCCTGCTATGATTATTGGAATTCCTGTGTATGTGGGACGGAAGGTAAAATACTGTGTTCAGTTGGTCGTCTTCACCAGGAGGAGGGGGGCTGGGGAAAAGATTGCTTAAGACTGATTTCAGTTGTGCTTTTATGTAGTTAGTCATAAAACAGGTAGAACAACACGCTGAAAGAGGATTTCTATATTTTGCCATTTTACTTTGTTATTTTAATCTCTAGTTTCCATTGTGTCCATTAGAACTGAACAATCTTTAGAAAGAGGGAAGGAAAAAAGAATCCCTTTTTTTTAATAAAGCAATGAAGCTGAGCTTTAATGCTGCTGAGTTAAATGAAGGAGTGATTCTCTTTGTGTAACTGTAACTTGTCTTTTTCTCAACACCGTGCTATTTTGATTTCATGTACAACAAAACCCATACCCATTTTCACAGTAGTCATGCTTTGCTCTCCTCCTGAGGTAAGTCATACACCCATTCCTGTTGTAATGCATCCAGTTCTTTTGGCCCAATTCCTCAAGACTAGTACGAGTTCTGGCATTTTTGTAACTCTGAAAAAGTTGGTTGTTTCTTTCATCCATCTTCTAAGTTAATGAAAATATTGAATACATCACTTGAAAGGGATAGTAGGGGGAGAAGTTACAGTTTGGGGAGTAATAAGTAAATCTGATGTCTTTCTGTCAGCTTCACATGAAGGTAACAGTTGTCTTCTCTAGACTATTTTCAGTCTTGGCCATTATAACCAGGTTGAGTGTCATGTAAGAAAACTTTCAAGTCTTTGTGTGACATCTGCTTCTCCCTATCATCTTGGCCAGTTATCCTCTCACCAAAGAAATTAAAACAGACGTGATCTCCACTTGAAAAATCTATGGTCTCTTTATTTCCTGCTTTTGCATTGGTGTCTCTTAAGTTGCTGGTTTTCAGGAAATTGAAGTTTCATTCATTGGCCTTTAATTCTGCAGGTCCTTGTTTTGTACCTTTTTAAAAAAAAGATTATCACTGCAGTTTAACTTCTTCCAGTTTTTTTTTCCCCTCAAAGATACTCTATGAATAATGTTTTTCAGAAATCTATTCTTAGTGGCTCTGAAGTTGGGCCTGCTTTTTCAGATCAGCTCATGCAACTGTGCTCTAACCTGCTGTTTTCCTGCAGATCTCACTCCTTTGTCACCTGGCTCACAGTAAATCTTTGGTGACATCTGAAGGAAAAAAGAATGGAACAGGCCTCTAGTTTAATCTGCTGGCTGTCTTTCCTTTCTGTTAAATAGCAAATTGATTCTTGTCTTCCTCTTGCTGGCATTGTACTTGTAGAATAACTTCCTGTTAGCTTTGTCCTTTCCTTTTTTGTCTCCTCTGTTTTAACCTTTCTGATTTTTGTCTTGACACCCTCATGCTGTTCCTTTGTATCCATTGAAAATAATCTGACCTACTTTCCATTTTTAACATTACTTCTTCAGTAGAGGAAGCTATTTTGTTCTTCTGCAACATTTTCTTCTGCACTGGGAGAGTTTGTGCTTGTCTTGCTATAGCTTCTGCAAGGAAGCACTCGTTCTCGCTCATTTTTATAGATATGCATCTAGTAATCTACCACTTTCCTGCTGTTATTGAAATCTCTCTTATTTTGGCCTAATGTTCTTATTTGGGCATTCTTTGCTCAGAATTCTGAAGTCTCTTACCAGTGTTCACCGAATCAGAGAATGGCTTGGTTTGAAAGGGACCTTGGGTATCATCAAGTCCCAGCCCCTCTGACATAGGCAGGGTTGCCAGCTGCTAGATCAAGTACTAGATCAGATTGCCCAGTGGCCTTAAACATCTCCAGGGATGGGGCATCCACAGCCTCTCTGGGCAGCCTGTGCCAGCACCTCACCACTCTCTCAGTAAAAAACTTCCCCTTTATCTAATCTAAATCTCCTCTCCTTTAGTTTAAAACCAACTCCCTGTTGTCCTGTCACTATCTATCCATGTAAAAAGTTGGCTTCCCTCCTGTTTATAAACTCTCTTTAAATACTGGAAGTCCACACTGAGGTCTCTCTGTACCCTTCTCTTTTCCAGGCTGAACAAGTCCAGTTTCTTCAGCCTCTCTTTATAGGAGTTGTGCTCCAATCCTTGGAACATCTTCATGGCCCTCTTCTGGACCCTCTCCAAAAGCTGCATGTGTTTCCTATTTTGGAGGCTCCAGGCTTGCCTCATGAGGGCAAAATAGAGAGGGACCATCACCTCCCTTGCCTTGCTGGCAACTTCTGTTCTTGCTGGCCTTCCAGGCTGCCAGGCTGGGCAGTGCACACTGCTGGCTCATGTTAAGTTTTTCATCAATCAGAACCCTAAGTCCCCAGCAGGGCTACTCTCAAGGAGTTTTTCTCGCAGTCTGTATACATATCTGGGATTACCCTGACCCAAGTTCAGAACCTTGCATTTTGCTTTGTTGAACCTCATTAGGTTCACGTGGGCCCAGCTTTCAAGTTTATCAAGGTCCCTCTGAATGGCATCCTTCCTTCTTCTGTATCAACTGCATTGCTCAGCTTGGTGTCATCAGCAAACTTGCTGAGGGTGTTCTCAATCCCATCATCTAAGTCACTGATAAAGATCTTAGAGAGTACCAGACATAAGATGAACCCCTGAGGAACACCACTCATCAACAACCTCACCTGGAGTCCACAGTCCTCTGGCTGTGACCTTCCAAACGAGTTCCTTATCCACCAAATAGTCCACCATTCAAATCCATTGTCTCTCCAATTAAGAGATAAAGATGCGGTGGGGGACCACGTCAAAGGTCTTGCACAAGTCCAGGTAGATGCCATTGGTCTCCTTTCCTTTGTCCATTGATGCCGTCACTCCGTCATAGAAGGCCACCAGATTGGTCAGACATGACCTTCCTTTGGTGAAGCCATGCTGGCTGTCTTGGATCACCTGCTCATCCCTCATGTGCTGTAACATGTCTTCCAGGAGAATCTGTTCCATGGTCTTCCCAGACACAGAAGTTGTTACTCTGTGTTTTTTAAGAAATCCAGACTGCTTATGGATTCTTTTTTTGATGTGTTCCTTTTGTTTGGGTAAAATTGCCCATAGTAGTAAAATTTAGTACAGGGAAAGATCCTGCTAATGGCTCACAAAGCCCCTTAACACCAAGTCTTTCTGGGTTTGTAACTCCTACACACATGCTGTGAGAGTATTCATTTTTTTTCTTGTTAAACTACTACCCACATGCTTTCCAGGTATGTTCCACACTCATGTGCTCCCTCACTCAGTGTTCTCTGTATAATGTACTCCAGAGCAAGTACATGCATTCTCTTTATGTAGAATCACAGTGTTTTCTCTTCCTTTTCCTTGCCTGTCTTGCCTGAATGCAAGTTCTTATTTTATTCCAGAGTGAGAACTATCCTAGCAAATTTAACATTTAATTTACAGAGCACAACACATTATAAAACTTAAAGTTCTGCTTGTGTTGTTATTCTTGTTGCAGTGGCAGTTTGATGTAAAAATAATACTGTGATTACCCTCTTGTTGTTGTTCTTTGCTCTTCCTTAGATATACTGAGAATTAACTTAGCATGATGCCAAGAAAGAGATCTGCTGATCATTTGTAATTTTGTCTTAACCAAGAGTTCTGACAGATGAAGTATCATGCCTAAAATGCCACTTTCTTAGGGAGAATTAAATAAAAATGAAGTAGGAAATCTCTGCAAGACAGTGATTTTTGAAGGCCTTCCAAATTCATGATTTGCTGCAGTTGAGTTTGAAATGATTGTATTTCAGAGTTATGGCAGACTTAAACCATCAGTAAGGGCTTTGGTTAGCAGATCCTTCTGAGGAGGATCTCCTTCTGATCTGAGACTTCGCAGTGCTATTTGCTGGTTTGCTGAAATAGTCTCTTCCTCAATGGCTTGTCATGAGAGGGTGCCAGAGCAACAGAGTTCTCACTCTCCTTCCCTCTAGGTTATGTTTGGTGAAGGCTGCCTTACTGCAAGATTTGCATGCCTCTGATGTTTCAGTCTGTGTTTCCATAGGTCTAATTATCTGTGAAAATTTCACTTCATACTGTTTGGGGGAAAGACGACAGGGAATGGGAAGTGTCAATTTGCTTGGAGGAGGCAATCCTTTGATCTTCAAAATTGTTTGCTTTTCTCGACCATGTAAGCTAGAGTCGTGATTCAACAAATAAACAACAACAACAAAAGCTTATTAGTGATTTAGCTTTCTTGAGGCTGAAATTAAACACTTAAGAGCTGAATTGGAGGGCTTCTAAGTTCTAAGACAAGACATGCCTAAAATAAGATGTGTAAGAATTTTCTTCTTTTGAGATAGGTTTAGGTGTAAATCATGGCATAGAATGTAGTGTGTATGGAAGAGAGCAGGATATGGATTCCAAATTGTCAGTTTTTCCATCATTGCAGCAGTGTATTATTGATTATTGTAATGCCCTATAAACCCATTTTCCTCTTCTTTCAAGATTCACAATCGATACGAAGGGAAAGACATTTCAAAGCACAAGCGGAACCTGGCTATAGCAGGCGGTGTAACCCTATCTGTAATTGTTTCTCCAGTTGTAGCTGCAGTAACTGTAGGTAAGCAAATATTATTATTTTGTATACTGGTAACACCTTGCAACCAGAGCTGCGTAAGCACTCATGTATAAAATACTCAGCTGAGATAAGTCTTATGGTTTCCTTTTGCAGGTACAGAAATCAAGACATAAAAAAAAAATGAAAAACAACACACAAGGAGTGTGGTTACACATTTATTGGGGTAGAATGGAGGATAGAGTACTTTGGGAAACGTGGCATAAAATGAAGAGCTAATTATTTTTATCTTGCAAATTGAAGTTGTCACGTTGTCGTCTGTCTTAAAACTGAAATATGTAGAGCTTCTTCTAAATAACTAAGACAAAGCTTTTGCCACAGATTCTATTCTTATTCTAATAATTTAAATAATTCCTATCAAAATTTCCTCAACACAGAAGAAAAACAGTATTTTAAATTTAACATTATAGTAGTTGACGAACTATAGTACAATAACAGTGAATTTTTATGGCTGGAGTCTTTCATTTAGGTTAGACTGAGGAGCCTTTGCACTGGATCTTTGTCTTTCCTGGCTCTTTAAGAAAGTGCCAGCTTTGCCATTTTTTGTACCTTCTGTGGGCTTGCAGCAGCAATTTACACATTTACACCGAAGGAATAACTTTCACAGTCCATTAAAAGTGGTGGGATAAACATGCACATAATATATGCATTTTAGCCGGTGGCTTCTTTCACTGTTTTCCCTCTGCTCCTTGCCCCCCAGGATTGTTTACATTTAAGGAAAAATTGTATGATTAGATTCTTAGATGGAATTTGCATGATACAGCAAATACGAAAGATCCAACAGTAGTAATGATGGTGAGGCCCATAAAATCAATAGCAAAGCCCCATCTGATTTCAGTGAATGCAAAGTCCAACTGAATTTATATGAATATAAAGTATTTTTTTTTTTGTCTATAAAAGAAGTTATAGATATTGGAAGTAATAATTCACCCAGCAGTATGCTTCTCTGCCTTCCAGTTCTGAGAGGGGGCCCTTGTGCCCAGTGAAAGTACTTTTGCTGTCACTTCACTTGATTTATCAGTATTTCTTACTTTTGTTCTCCCCTAGTTTCTTTGAAGCCTGAAATGCGAAGTAAACGTCATTCTATGAAATCACTTTCATAAGAGAGTGCAAAATCTGAGTTGCATTTAGTTAACTCAAGATGGTACCTTCCTCTGCAGGTATTGGTGTTCCTATCATGCTGGCCTATGTGTACGGAGTTGTGCCGATCTCCCTCTGCCGAAGTGGAGGCTGTGGTGTTTCAGCAGGCAATGGAAAAGGTGTTAGGATAGAATTTGACGATGAAAATGATATAAATGTTGGTGGAACAAATGCAGCTGTAGGTAAGAAAATGTTTTATTTTCTGGACTTTGTGACTTACTTATATTTGATAGCCTCAGATACCCAAAGTACTTACTTGCAGAAGAGGTACAGTACAGTCAGGGCTGTCTCCGCTCTGTGCTAAAAGATGAGTTCTGAGATGAGAGAGTAGCTTCTGTGTTCATGTTGTGCTCTGCTGTAGTACAGCATTTGCTCATGTGGACATAGAGCAAGACAGTCAGCTGTCTTGTGGTTTGAATTCTGTGTAAGCTGTTGTCCTGCTTTTTGCACAGCACTAAGTGAAAGGTGACAGCTTTCTCATTCTTGACTAAGGTTAAATGTCAGTAAGTGACTTTCAGGCAGTAAAGAGTTGCTGTCATGTTATTGTCCCTTTTAACCAATTGCTGAAGCAACTCTTTGAGTTTTCTCTGAAGCTGGCACGCTTTAGTTCCTTAGAATCCGGTCTTGCTGTTTGGTCAGCATGACTGAAAGCAATCTGAGGATCCCACTGCCATTTCACCTCCTTTCTAATGGTCAGCAAGATGCCAAAAGTGCAGAAATGCAGGACAGTGAATCTGCAACTTAATCTTATGTTAAAAATGATTGTGTTCATTTTAAGAAAAAAAAAAAGTATCCCCTTTTAAAAGTCATTTATCAGAATACTAATTCAAAGCAGTGATGCATTAAAGCTTTATTTGCCAATTTGAACCAAAACCAGACTCATGCAATGGCAATCCCATAGGTAAAAATTTTAAGATAAAATCAATGCTGCTTTTTCAGAATACTGGTTTGTAGAAGCTTGCTGCTAGCTTTCCTCTTTTTCCTTCATGTATAATGGGAAGAATTAAATGCATTTAGTTGCTGATCTGGTGCTGCTATTTTTTTTAAATTACTTGATGATATCCTTTGATACTGGCTTTCTGTTATCTTTGACTCCATGTCACGTGCCCCACCATGGACAACTTTTGGATATCCTTAGTATGTCGTATCTGATACAACCATAACAGCAACTCCAAGAAAGGTCCCATTTTCTTTGACAGTTATCTTTTTGTCACTGTATTTTATAAATCCTTTTTCTCAGCGTAACTTCAGAAACAATTTCCATGGTCACATTCTAGAAATCAGCAAATTCTGTTTCTATGAATGACAAGCCTTCCTTCTTCCTTTCTGTCTTAGATACCACTTCAGTCGCAGAAGCACGTCACAACCCCAGTATAGGCGAAGGAAGCGTTGGCGGGCTGACTGGCAGCTTGAGTGCCAGTGGCAGCCACATGGATAGGATAGGAGCCATTCGAGACAACCTGAGTGAAACAGCTAGCACCATGGCGCTGGCTGGGGCCAGTATAACGGGCAGTCTCTCGGGAAGTGCAATGGTTAACTGCTTTAACAGGTAAGAGACGTTCTTCCTGCTGTATAGCACCCAACCCTGAACGTAGCATAGAATCAAAGAATGGCCTGGGTTGAAAAGGACCATAGTGATCGTCTGGTTTCAACCCTCCTGCTAACACAGCCATGTTCTCTAATGGGAGAGCTCTCTGCGTGCATCTCACGCTGACATCATGAGTTCTGACTTGTTCAGAAGGGAGCCTACAGAGGGGAGGGGAATCAACTCTTTGAAAGGGTAGATAACTGCAGGACGAGGGGAAATGGTTTTAAGTTGAGGGAGGGGAGATTTAGGTTGGACGTCAGGGGGAAATTCTTTACAGGGAGAGTGGTGAGGTGCTGGAACAGGCTGCCCAGAGAGATTGTGGATGCCCTGTCCCTGGAGCTGTTCAAGGCCAGATTGGATGGGGCCCTGGGCAGCCTGGTCTAGCATTAGGTGGGATGATTGGTGGCCCTGCATGTGGCAGGGGGGTTGGAGATTCATGATCCTTGAGGTCCCTTCCAACCCTGGCCATTCTGTGATTCTCTGAAGTACAGAATTGCCCCTTCTGAACACCTTGGCCTTGCCTCAGTGTCTGCTGTGAATTAGGGTCTTACTGTCCATAGGAGACAGGGAGTATCTGGAAAGGATTGTGTGGGGTTCTGGAAGGAATTTGCTCCATAAGAAAATGAGTAGTGTTTAGCACATCATTTAAATAGCTTGCAGGTCCAGGCTATGTAGAAAAAGGAGGGCAGAGTAACACGGAGATCTTCCTTAGTCTAGAGCTGTGACTGCTGGCTGAGGTACACCTGTCCTCCTCTTGAAGGAGCTGAGAGAGGAAAGCAAAGCAAACACTTCCAGTTCACTGTCAGAACACAGATAAAGAAGGCGTTTGGAAAGAAGCTTATGATTCTCGTTTATCTGTTGTCAAGTTTCTGTTATTTCTGTTGAAATTGATAACAGTACAATAAAGCAGAGTACAGAACACAGTTCTCTGACTGTTATTTGATAAGTCATGATTTTGCAGCTGAGTCAACATGGGAACTGTTGTGAATTTGTGTGTCCTTTTGATTGTTTTCTCTGTTTTTGGGTACGGTACATTATCTGTGAAGGAATTGTAGCTCAGCTTGGAACTCATTTTTGTAACTCTCAGGGAGGAAATAACCCAGAAACTCCATTTTGTGTGCAACATTTTACTTTGTTGGCAATTTCATCTAATTTTGTTTTTAACTGTGAAATTGTGCTTACTATTGTGTGGTGGAGAAACTTTACAAGGTGATAGTAATTCTCAGCTAGGGTGCTTTAACTGTAGTAGCAGCTCATGCAGCCCTTTTTCTTTCTCTCCAAGGCTGGAAGTACAAGCAGATGTGCAGAAAGAACGCTATAGCCTCAGTGGAGAATCTGGCACAGTTAGCCTGGGAACAGTTAGTGATAATGCCAGTACCAAAGCAATGGCAGGATCCATTCTCAACTCCTATATCCCTTTGGACAGGTAAGAGAAATGTGAAAAGAGAAGATTAAGCCTTACTTACTAAAGGATCCCCTAAGCGTGCCTCTGCAGTTCTGTTTAAAACTTTGAAGAAAGAAACAATTTTTTGGTTAGAAATTGAATTACATGTGATTGCTTGTATTTGCCAAGCTTTCTTCCAAAGAGGAGAACAATCTCTGTAGCTCAGTAAAGTGTTTCATTTTCAGACTGTCTGCTTCTGTTTGGTCTGTTTACACTTTTTCCAAAATGGGTGACATTTCTCTCGCTTGCTTTTGCAATGTGTTTTGAAAAGCTGCAGGAGTTTGTTCCGCTGTATTGCCTGGCTTGTTTTGGATGACTGCTTACACCCAGGCTCATTCTTGTTGCAGGGAAGGCAACAGCATGGAAGTGCAAGTGGATATTGAATCAAAGCCAGCCAAGTTCAGACACAACAGCGGAAGCAGCAGTGTTGATGATGGCAGTGCTGCAGGTCGGAGCAATGCTGCGTGTTCATCGGCCTGTGTGCCAGAAAGTAAATCTAGTGCCACCAAGTGGTCCAAAGAAACAACAGCAGGAAAAAAATGTAAGGGTAAGCTGAGAAAGAAGAGCAGCATGAAGATAAATGAGACAAGAGAGGACATGGATGCTCAGCTGTTGGAACAACAAAGCACAAACTCCAGTGAATTTGACTCTCCCTCTCTTAGCGATAGTATTCCATCCGTAGCAGATTCTCACTCGAGTCATTTTTCTGAGTTCAGTTGCTCAGATATGGAAAGTATGAAAACTTCCTGTAGCCATGGTTCCAGCGACTATCATACTCGCTTTACCACAGTCAGTGTTCTCCCAGAGGTGGAAAATGATCGCTTGGAAAACTCTCCACAGGTGAGCGGAATCCCCATGCCTGTTGCAGCAGCCTCAGGCACTGATGTTCAGCAGCTGAGTTACATTGCTGAGGAAAGCATTACTAACGGATCTTCAACAGATGTAGGTGTAGGTGTTGATGAAACTCTGAAAGAAGCAAACAACAATCATTCACAACGTGCTGTGGAATTAAGCACTGCTATTCAGACTGAAATTTAAGCCAAAAAATGCTGCAAAAACATATTTACCACTAATGAACCCTGTCTGAAAGCTGGTTTAATTACATGCGACGGCTTCCGTAAGCTTCAGGTGACCGGCAGAAGCAAGGTTTTGATACAGCTGCATTTTATATACCTGTCTGTTAAGGCAGAATACTTCATATGGATCTTAGAGCTGTGTGAAGGGACATGAAGGCTTTAACAAGTGCATTACAGCAGTACAGATACATCCGTGTTTTTTATTTTTGCCACAACTTTGCTTGAAAGCATATACTTGGTGTATTTAGATAAAAATTGGGTAATTCTTGATATGTTAAATGCTAAAATAAGTAATACATCCTGCACTGTTCGCTCAAAAAATAGGGGATGTGGGATAAATGGGTGTTAGCTGAGCATTAGTGACTTAAAACCATTCTAGTGTGAACTCGAAGGGAAGCAGAAGTTTTGTGGAGACCTCTACCAACATCTTTCAGCAGTGAATATCCATAGTGATCATTTTGTTTTATAACTGGGCACACTATTTGGAATGCATGTGGAATGGATCGCGTACCTCCAGGTGATGTGGCCCTGTGTCAGAAGTGTTCGTGTGTACACTATGAGCAAGGCTATGGCGTGTTACGTCATTTAGAAGCGGAAGATATTGGTACTTGATACGTGGTGGAATGGAGACATCACCTGTGGACAACAGTGGGGTCACTTATTTATTCATGCAACCAACCGTGTGGCAGATAAGGCTGCTCTACACCGTGTAAAACCTGTAAGATAATGATCCAATGATTTATGAGCATCGTAGTAAAGCAGATACAGTCACCTTTCATGAGGGGGGAAAGCGGTGCCCCGTCAATTCTTGGTGCCTTGGAAAAGACTGGGTGTGAAGTGCCTGGTCGTTGGAGGATTTGTCTGTCATGTTTTCCAGAATGTCCTCTTTGGCCACCTTCAAACACAAAAGAAAATCCTAGCGAATAAATGACTGGTAGATAACTGTATGATAACAAAGTATTAGCCTACCAAAGACTCACTCAGGCTTTCGTGAATGACTTCTTTCACGTGACATCTCTTTGCAAGATGTGCATCTTCAGTCCCAGAGTCGGAGTGCAGGGCAGTGGCTGCCCAGCTGCCACAATGGCTTCTGGACATGCTGGCTTATTTTTCTTTTGCGTATGGAAGATGTACAGATAAACACAAGCTGAAGTTGGCCAAAGCGCCTGCACTGTCCAATGTTTTTTTTTCTTTTTGCTATGTAAATCACTAAAAATGAGGGGAAAAAAAGTTGTGAATATCAGAAAAAGTTACCAATGTTCTGTCTTGTGTTCAATGTATTGCCATTATGGTGCTACTGGGAGTTGGGTTGGATGAAAAGAAAACGCCATGTGCTGCAGTTCTCTTCCATGACTTATCCTCACCAGTTTCATTAAATGCTTATAACACTAGTGCCAGTTACGTCATTTGATAATGCTTGTTACGGTATTTGTATATTTGCAATTCAGTTTCGCTCAGTAATATGCGTGTAAACTGCATATCTGAAATAAATGTCTAAGTACAGAGTTGGAGTGGTCCTGTCAGCATGCGGACGGCCTTATGGAACGCATCAGATCTCAGGCTGCTCTCTGGCTCCGACTACTGGCATCTTCTGTTGCCCCACATTCGGTGGCCTTTGGGGTGGAGTGCTCTGGTGTTTTGAAACGTTTCCAATGGTGGATGTTTAAGGAGAGAATAGAAATGAGGATGAATGGAACTAACTGTATCCTAGAAATGGCAGCGAGCACAGGGGCGGTTCTGTCACTGGGTGCTCTGAATTGGAAGCAGGTGTGAATTCTGAATTTAGTGGGAAGGTTTGAATTGGGTATTTTTGGGTGTGTGTGCACTTCATTCTGGATTTTCTTTTTTTTCTAGTTTGAACAGTTTTACAGTACTCTGTTATTAATGAGTGATGTGTTGAAATAGGATCAGGATTAACTAAACATTTTATTGTGCCTCATTCTGGGCTCTCCAGCTCAAGGAAGACAGGCAGCTACTGGAGAGAATCCAGCAGAGAGCTACAAAGATGATGTGGGGCCTGGAGCATCTCCTGTATGAGGAAAGGGTGAGACCTGGGGCTGCTCAGCCCAGAGAAGGGAGGGCTGAGAGGGGATCACATCAATCCTTGTAAGTGTCTGAAGGGTGGGAGTCAATTGGACAGGGCCAGGCTCTTTTTGGTGGTGCCCAGCAACAGGACAAAGGGCAGTGGGTACAAAGTAGAACATGAGAAGAGCTGCTTTACTGTGAGGGTGACAGAGCACTGGAGCAGGCTGCACACAGAGGCTGTGGACTTTCCTGCTCTGAAGATACTCAGAGCCTACCTGGACATTCTCCTGTGTGACTGCAGCAGGGAGCTGCTGTAGCAGAGGGTTGGGCTGGGTGGTACCCAAAGGTCCCCTCCAACCACTACTATTCTGTGAAGCATTTACTTTTCATCTCAATACCAGTGCAGAAATCCTGATGCAATTTTTCAGGCCTGTGTAGAAGCTCTCTGTAATGGAACTGAAATATTAACTGATTCCTTTAGGCAGGAGGATGAATTTGAAGAAAATTGCCACCATCTCAGCTGAACCACTCATGGTTCTGTTACGTGCCACATGCAGTCCAGCTGGTGGATGTACTTCAAAGCCACGCTGTTTCTAAATCTTGGAGTAAGTTCAATTTCTGCATGATCTCCTGTGACCTCTGCCAAGAGCTGCCTTAAGCCAGAAGTTCTTTGCTCCTTGCTGTAGAACAGGAGCTGTGAACATCCCCTTTGGCATCTGGTTCAGTTGTTTTGAATCTGCCTTGTGCAATAGGAATAAAGTTGTTGCAGCTCTGAAAGTGCTCCTTTTGGCTTTTTCCACTCTGTTTGTGGAATGATGAGAGCACGCCAAGGGGCAGTGATGCCACCTGATGCTTGCAGTGGGAACTGGAGCTGCATTTTGTTCTGTGAATTTAAACCTGACTTCCTCTCTCAGCACCTCAGTTTTGCTGTGCAGGTAATTGAAAATATATTATTTCTTTTTTTCCTGGCAAAGAAGCTTTATCAAAAGAATGTATAGTTTCAGTCGCTCCAAAATAATCTTTGGTAATTTTATATTCCACATTAAAGCAGTTAATAGAGTTGCAAAATTTGTTTTAGCAGAGCACTGTACTGCTGACTCATTTTGTGTTTTTGTGTCTCTTCGTATGTGACGCAGTCCAAACAGTGCTGTCTCATACATTTTAATCTTACAGTGGCATTGAAATGTTTTGAGTCTATAAAAGAGCAAAGGCTCTATTAGTGTATTGATGGAAGGTGGTGTAGGTTTATTAAAGAGAAGATGACGGTGTGTGGAGCCATTCAGGGATGCTAGGGTGAGTGTGTGGGGTGTGCTGGTTGCAAGAAAGATAAAGGATATTAACACAGGTAGTAGCCTGGGGGAAGTGGGTGTTACACTGAATGAAGAGTTTCCAAGTCATCTCGTGGAAGGGAGTGGAGTTGTGCTGTTGGGCTTGGCTGCATGCCTGCTGCCCTGCTGTGCCCCAAAGCTGTCACATCAGGGTATGAAATGAGAAGCAGTGTAGGAGGTGGGAAGGTTTCTTGGAGGGCATGAAACCACCTCCTGAAGATGTGATTGGAAAAGATACTGAACCCAGTCTTGGCCAGAATATGTAGATCACTTTTTTGGACAAACCGGAGTTCAGCATACAGGAACAGCCCCACATTGGGCTGTCACTGGGTGTCCTCTGCCACAAGAATGAGGCTGTGACAGCACATCTGGCCCTGCTGCTGGAGGGAACCTTGCGGGCTGTGTGCTGAGCAACTGCCCCCAGCCCTTGTCCTCCAATTCAGGTGAAGTTACTGCTCCAATAGCTTCATGTACTGGATGGAGGTGGGCAGGCTACAGGGAGTGGGGCTCCTTCAGCTGCATCATGGCACAGTTGTGTGTGACTGAGTTACATGGAGAGGTTGGGTTGTGTGAGAAGCTCCTGCGTAACACCTGGGGTGCCATGGGAGGCTCCTGGCTGTGGCACCTGGCTGGATGCTGTGTGGGAGGCTGATCAGGTTATACCTGAAGTGCCTGAGAGCTGCTGGTGGCTCTGAGCCATTTCCTGTGCTGCAGGAATGTTCCAGTTTCTGCTCCCCATCCTATGCCTTTGAAGATGAGGGGTTGTTTTGTTCTGCAAAATTTGCAGTGTCAGTTAATCAGCGTGCCCCAAAGGAAGGCGCTCTCTCCGATGGAGTTCAAGGATGCTGAAGGTGTGCTGTGAATAAGCACTGAGATATTGACCTGCTCTTAAAGTCCAAAGACATGAAGTTCTGGCAGCAAGACCTGCAACACCTGTATGAGCCTGGCTGTGCTTCTATAGCCATACAACAGCACACCCAGATCACCCCTCCATGCTGTAGAAAAGGTAACTAACTGCACTCTACTTGTGCCTGTGACCACAGACAGCTGGCCCACCTACAGCAAGAGCAGCTGGAATGAACTCCCCTGGGTGCCACTGTGAGCAAGCTCTCATGCAATGCAGGTGAGTGGATGTGATGGAAAGCACACACATGGAGGGAGGAGTCTGGCCTCCAAGGCCAGCTGAGGGGCAAGTCCTTGGTTGTCTGACCTCCTTGCTTCAGCCAGGTGCCAGCAGCTATATGTGCTACCTTGTGCTGAGGTTAAATCACAGCTGCAGGCACAGAGAGTGAGCAGCCAGGACCCAGCACTGCTTTCCCTTGGTCTTATTGACTCAGCTTTACAACAGGACCATTTCTGCATCCTGTCTCCAAAACACAGACATAAAATTCACAGCCACCTCAACTGGAAGTGTCTTTGTGGTGTAATAATACATCTCTGTACTCCTACGCATTGAATGGAGAATGTGTTTAATTCTAATGTGATAAAAGGGAGGAAATACCTGTTTGGTGATGGTTTCTTTTTCTTTCCCTTTTCCTTTTGTTTTCTTTAGAGAGTTTTATGGTAGGAACAACTTCCATTGGCTTCACTGGTTCCAAGACCACTTGGCAGAGTGGTTCTCGAGTATGGCCTGTGCCAGCTTCTGCTGTCTATGACACTATGAAGGAGAGAAAGGAGGGGTGGAAGGCGCTGGCAGAGAGACACCTGTTGCCACTCATCCCTCGTAGCACCTCTTGCCTTAAATATCCATTTACTTGGATACGACTTCACTAAAATTTCAAAAATATGTTGGAAGGGACAAAATAACAGCAGTGTACTATGGCCTGCCCTATTCCCTACCCAGTAGTCTTCCTTTAAGGGAAGAAAACAGCTTCTTCTCCACTTGCACTAAAACAAGGGATTCACATCCATGACCTAACCACTCACCACGTGCCTGGTTATTGTGCAGACACTAGATAACGTTTTTCACTCTGCTGCTTGCTGTGCTTATTGCCACTCTGGGACCACACTTCCCCTGGCCCCTCCTCCCACAGCAGCAGGCCAAGGTTAAGCTTTCTTCTTAGAGCACTCTTCCCCCATATCACTGTCTTGAACCCATCCACTGTACTTGAACAGAGACAGGCTAATGCTCATCTCTGCACTTTAGAAGACCAGCAAAGTGCTGATTATTCAGATGAGGGGACATTTGTTATTCAGTCTCTGCTGACTGCCTCTGAACTGCAGGGATACAAAGCTGTGACGGCAGCTGGTGGCAGCTGTCCTCTGCCAGCCAGATAGCGGGTTCAGTTGTAGACAGTGCTGCGGTTCTTCATTTAGAACGTCTGCTCAAGAGGTAATTACAGCTGATCTCTGTCATTTCCGCTTCAAACTGAGTCTGCCTCTGTTTCATCTGACATTCAGCATTTCTCTGATGCATTCGGGAAATTTTCTCACCATGACAGGAACATAACAAGATTATTTCCATTGCTAGTTATAAAACTGGCTAGTTGTAAAACTCTGCCTGCAGAAACAAGAAAATCTACCACAGGAGAAATATGTTTAATCAATGCAGTAAAGCTGTATTTGTGCTATAGAAGGCAATATCATCCCATTTAGTAAAATAATTCAGTTTCAGTGGGTATTGTCTTTCTAAATGACATGAATAAAACCAACATAAATACACTCAAATCTAAACTATGCGCACATAGACTCATAGAATGGCTTGGGTTGGAAGGACCTCAAGGATCACCAGGTTCCAACCCCCTGCCACAGGCAGTGCTGCTGCCACTCATCGACTATTGGATCAGGCTGCCCAGCACCCCATCCAACCCCAGAACATAAAAAACTACAGTTAGAATGATTGAAATCGCCCTCACAGAAATTAATGACCACCAATACCTGGCCCTTGCGAAGAATGAAGCAGCCAGGCACTTTATTGGCTCAGTGCAATTGGCTGTAGCTGCAGAGCTCTCTCAGATATACAGCTGAGTCACAGGAAGAGGATGTTTAAGAAGAAAACCCATCAGTTGTGCTAACGGTGTTTTAGGAATTAAAATCTTCAATTTTGGTATTCTACTTCAAAACCAAACCATAAACCACGCCAGAATTATAAGCTCAAAGAGGGTAGAAGCAAAAGTAAGAATCCAGAAATTGTACTTTTCAGGAAAAAGACCTTTATTTATTTTTTTTTAATTAACCTGAGAAAAAATTTTGCTGGAACAACATCCTTAATGATACTTCTGCAGCACTTGTGAGTATGATATAATTTATATTAAAAGTGCAAAGAAGGCATTGGGGCATGTGAAAAGTTTTAACGCTTCATCTTGAAAAAGGGAGCTTTGTCACAATGAAATATAAAACAGAAGTACTGCCTGAAAGAAAACAAAAACCCTACTGGTCCACCAAATAGCCTTAGTTTTAGCTTTATGAATCTATCTGTAAACAGCAGTAGCTGGTATTTTAAGTAATCTGATTACAGACTTGGAGTTAAACATTTTAATTGTTAGATGCAGCCATTTGTTCCTTTAAAAGCTGTGCAAACTAGCAATCCTTCCATGCACACAGAAAACAAAATTCTCTGTGCGCTACAACTTACTCGTTTGTCATTTAAAAAACATACCCATTTAGTAAATAATTAATTATTTTGAGCCAAAGTGTTCCATGACAAGCTAATATATTATTCATTCATCTTTGTACAGCACCAAAAATATTTACATCTGTTTTGTACAGGCTGGGGGGGCGAAGAAACAGATGGGCTGTGCAGTTTATTTGAAAAATGTTTATACTTGTAAATTCTTTATAGCAAAGCTATCGCTAACGGACCCGTTTGTCTTGAAGGTGCTTCCTTACCACATACAACCCACAAGGTGATATAACAAGTGATGACTGAAAGTGTACTTCTATTGTACCACCAAGATATTTCATGCTCTATATAAATGCAAAATAGATATTTCCACATCTAAACAAAATCAGGATGCCAAACATGAACTCCATAACTGAACACAAAGACATGCATTGAATTCTAGACTAAAATTGTATACAACTAAAAAGAAAAAAAGAGCAGCAAGTTTTAAATATGTGTATGCTGTCAAAATAAGACAGAATTCAGACAGTCCATGTAGAGACCCACTTCAACCCATGCGTGTTTACAGAGTTTGTACAGACATCTTTTACAACCGCCAACTCCAACCACAAAACAAACAAACTTTAAGTTTTAAAGTTCATACACCTTTTTAAGGCCGTCAAGTTCCTCCAAAGAGTATTGATGATTCTGGTTTTCCGTGAGCAAATCAAACAGTCGCTGAACCTGTTCTTTTTCGTTTTTGCTGAGAAGAGCCAACACCACCTGAGAAAACAGTTTAGGTTATCATCAGCACAAGCAACTGAAAAATCATAGCATTTGACAGAAATATAGCAATCATTTCCTACTGAAATATGAAACTCCTAAATTTCTGTTTGATGTAAGTACTCATTTAACCTAAATTCTTACCTTAAATCTTTGTGCTTTGCTCAAGTAGAAAAGATGCTGATATACAAGGCCAGGATCTTTTCTAAGGACGTATTGTTCCAATGACTGGACAAAAATCAAAAAGATCTCTCCTTCAAGTTTGTTACTTAGCAGCATTGGCAGTTTTTTTGGATCAGTAATTGTTAGAAGATCTGCACAAGCAGACTGATCCTTATTGGCGTTCACTGCATTTATGATCTGACCAAAGTCATAGGCATTGGATGGTTCAGAAATTGTCAATTTTTCACAGGTTTTTGATGGCACACTCTTCTGAACTGCTTCTTTAGAGCTAACATCGTCAGCCACAACATCTTCTGACGTCACAAGCTGCCCCTCTTCCTGTTCATCAGTTACCTTCACAAAAGAAATGGCATAAAATCATTAATTCCATCCATGGCATGTGTATATTCAACAATAACATCACTAAATTAAAGCTGGCATTTTACTCTTCACAAAGGCTTCTCTTCATAGGCTTTACTCTTCATAAAGGCTCCTACATTCTTCTGTGTCCTTCTTCCCCCCAGAACGGTACAACCCTTGTTTATCTTTAAAGGTTTCTTAGTCAAAAGTCTGTATTTTGTATTTCATTTCATTACTTGGCATTCCACTGTAGAAAGACAAATGAAGCACACTGGGAGAGAGCTGGGGATAGAATACATATTTTAAAGTTGTATGTGAAGTTACACAACTTAAGCAGAACTGAAGTTTAGTTTCCACATACTTTTCATTTACAGCTTTATTTCATTGTTTTGACTTCAGAATAGTACAGGCACACAGCAGTTGCATCAGATTGCTGTTTATGGACTTGCTGTGGAAGTAGAAGGCTCATCATGGTCTAACTGCCTGCATTCCCACTTCTCCCCAGATTGCAAGCTGTACAGAGCTTCATCAATCAGCTGCTAGAAAACTAGCCTTGAGTTCCACTATCATAGAATCCCTAGATTTGGAAGGAACCTTTAAAGGCCATCTAGTCACCTGCCCTGCAATGAACGGGGACATCACAGCTAGATCAGGCTGCCCAGGGCCTGATCCAGCCTCACCTTGAAAGTCTCCAGGGATAGGGCATCAACCAACATCTCTGAACAACCTGTTGCAGTGCCAACCACATTTACAACTACAGAACTACTTTTACTAAAGTCCACTTCAAACTTTGAGGAGCTGTGGAGTCAGTACAAACCTACCAAAACAACTCACTGAACAGGGTCTCTCCAAAAGCTTCATGTCAGGCTTTTGGAAAAGTCTGAAGATGCAGCACTACACATTACAGTGCTGTGCTGGAAGCAAGCTTAGTCATTCTGCAGGCATTGGGCTTATAGAGCTTTTGCTTTATTTCTAAATAATCCTTAGTATCAAGGGAGATATCTAGCTGTCTTCTATAAAATTATAGCTTGATTAAAATGGAATAATAATGATAAATCTCTTTCTAATTAAATTTTCCTTCATTTTCTTTGCAGACTGCTTTATGGCATTCCCATGTAGGTAAGATAAGGAATGCTGTCTTAAAGGGGCAGCTGCTATTATGACAGCAAACATCAGTGCTTCCTGCCCCAGCCCTGCAAGAAATTACCACTGCTGGTAACGTAGTCAGCAGGTCTCTAAACACTGCATTCACTGCCCAGAGCTCCTCTGAACACTTTCAGTCCCTCTGTCACAACTCACAGCTCAACTAACACTATTTCCAGCTTACACCAGTTACATAAAATCCTACAAACTTGTGACACTGGGAAGTATATCAATAAAACAAGTTGCTGTGTTAGTAACCACCATTTCCATTACACCATCATTTTGAAATTGCACAACCCAAATTACAGCCTCAGTTTAATAGCATAGACTGGAAACTATATATTTTAAATAGGAAAGGGGAAAAAAAAAACATTCTTAAAGGACCATTACAATTGAAATTAAAATTGAAAACATCAGGTAACTGAGAAAATCCCTTCACGACTTAATTCAAAAAACTCTGGAAAGATATTATTTTGATCCAATGCATTATGTAAAATCATGCATTTCTTTTGCCAGACTGCAGATTTTTATCCATACCACTGGTTTTTCAAGAAAGGATTTCATCCTTCACACCAGTAGCTTTACTACCAGCACAAGAACAGCTGGCATGTTGCTAACAACCTTTGCCAGAGCTTGCCAGAATAGCTCAGACTTCAAAAGCAAAACTGCTCTTGGACAGCCCTATCCTGTAAAACCATTATTTCAAAATCTAAGCAGCTTTTGATTACAAGAAGCACATGATGAAGTTTCTTGCTGTCTAAATGTACTTTTTTCACTTCTGCACCTCAGAGCAGGCAAAGCTTTACTGCAGAACAGAGTGGATGATGAACACATCATATGTGAGCACCCTCCAATATGTTAAAAATACAATTCTGCCTAAAGCAGGTATAGAGCTAAGAATTAAAACCCAAATGCTTTGATATTATGTTTTCAAATGTATGGTTTCTGTAGTGCTTGCTTGTAAAAATGAACAGATATACCTCTTGTATGGTTATTTTCCTCCTTTGCTTTTGTTGACAGTCAGTGACAGCAACACTGGCAATGCTGAGCAGCTGGGTTATCTCCTCTAGTTCATTTTTTGCTTCAAGAACATTTAGATCTATTAGAAGTACTTTCTTGAGATCATCAACACTGGCTTCATAGTTCTGTAAGCAAAAGGGAAAATATATATTTTTTTCATAAACACATCACAGGAAAAATAAATTACAATTATTGTATTGTCTTTTACTATTAAGAGAAAAAGAAATGCTGAAATCCTGACATTAAATAGACAAAAATAATCTAAATGCAGTGTAATTTTTAAAGGAAGAAAAAAAGGAAGCCAAGGATGAGTTTGAATACTTTCTCACTAAATACTTTCATATTAAATATATACTATGAATTAATTTATGCTCTGAAAAACATTTCCCTGTATTAGAAAATAGATTACTGGAGATTGCTGCTTTTAAGCATAATTAACATTTTAATACCTTCTCAATGCAACTCCATCAACAGTTTGCATATTTTGACAGCAGGCCAAATTAAACTAAAATTAAAACTATGCCTTAACTTCCTGGACATCATTTCAATAGCTCAGCTCAAATGGGCTGACATAAGAAAATTCCTGGTTATACTTGGGAAAACTGAGATTACATGATGAATTCTAGGATAAACTACAGAAGGACCAATACAAAGATAGAGAGTGACATTAGGACACAATTCTTCCAGAATCAGTCTTGTCATTTATTTAATGCTTCCATTTCAAGATTTGACTTTCAGCATTCTGCATTTTTATATTAAATTTTCTGGAGAGACAAAGTTCAGAGCAGCATCAGTTGTAAGGAAGGCTAAAATATCACATGGAATAAACCAAGTTACCCTGGGGGCTGAATACTGAAAATAAGGATAACATATAACAGCAGATAGTAACAGACTGTACACAGAAAAGTGAGGGAGCCACTATTTCCTCTGTTCTCAATCAGTGTCTTAAGGTTATTAAGGGTCATATTATCACAGAAAAGGAAAACAAACCCTAAAAACCCAATCCTCTGTTGCATCATCAATTGACATCTTTCCTCAGCATCTTAACAGTTACGAAACCACCAGTGCAAAAGACAGACATTCTCTTTTCTATCCAGGATATTTTGTTCAATACCAATTAATTGCATTCAAGGTGCAGAGAAATTGTATGAAGTCTATAAGTGAACCAAGGTTTGCTGTATTATGAAAGAAGAGTAAAAGAACCAGAATTCTGCAAGGGGACAGCTTGCCTTCTTCAGCAAACAGCTACTATTTGAGCTAAAACATTTGAATATTCACAACCACAGAGAAATGAGGTTCCAGAACAGATTTCTGACAATGATCACAATGATCAGCAAACAACCAGTCCTCCTAGGTTTTAAACTGCATCCTGGGCTATCAGGTGTAGGATGTATAGTCCAGCCCCATATCCTATGTTGTAGGCCTAAGTCAGCAAACAAGTACCATCTTTATCCTGATCTTTCCTTAACTATATTTCAGTGAGTGTATAAAAATCATTAAATTCCACTGCAGCTTTTGTGATGAAAATACTGATGTATTTATAAACAAATAACACCTCCCAGCTTAGTTATGTCTTGACAAAATAGATGCATTTAGCTCTTACTATCTTTTGTTACAGAGTCATTTGTCAATCCTAGATCACCTCTCTGTTGCTTTCTGTAGCATTATGACTCACTCATCCCTGGCCGTAATGAAGGTATTACATCTGCCCCAAACAAGCCATCTTGAGAGTCCCTAGGTGCTCAGTTCTGAAAGAATCCATGAGCACCGTGCCTCATGTTATGACAACAACTTCATTGTGCTGATGGAAAGGCAAAGGCTGAATCTCCACACTGCCCACAGAGCAAGAAAGGAAATCACAAAGATTTCTAATGTATTTGGAGAAGGAAAGTAGAAGAGAATGAAGATAATTAAAGTCCTGGTTTAATATGACAAGCACTCAAATACGTGCAGATGGCAGATGCCACAAGACAGCTTGAGATTTTAGTTTGAACAGATGAAGACAGACTTGAAGAGAATCTGTATGTAATCAGCTAAGATATAGTGAACACCTTGACAAAAAAAAATAAACTGGGACACACAGGAGTAAACTAGAACATTATAACAGAGTTTAAACCTGCTTAACTGTCTTTATTCAAAGCTTATTTATTCCAGTATTCCTGTCTTTTCTCAAATTATTGTAAATCAACGTACAGATTTTTATATTCAAAAAATATTTATATTCTATATATGCCTAATGCTTTACAAAGTAATACATCATCAGCACTGCATACTTTGCTTATATTCACTGCCTTAATTACCTGATGATTGCCTTTGAAGAGGATAAGCAAGTTTAGAAGTACTTAAGAATACCTGCCATGTTCTTTTTCCTCACCTGTAATCCTTTGTATGCTAGTGCTCTTCTGTAAAAAGCTTTAATATTAGAATCTTCTATTTGAAGAACATGATCACAATCTTGCTTAGCCTCTTCATATTTATGCAGTTTCAAGTAACATAGAGCTCTAACACAGAAAAACAGAATACACTGCAATATAAGTAAATTCTAGTGTACTGTAATGCCCTTAACATCTGACTCTCTGTAATGTTTATTACAGTATTTCACACAATATCAATCTGCTGTTGTTTTTTTTCCTTACTGTACATCTTTTCTTCCTTAAATACATCAAAATCAGTAAGTATTAATGACATCACTTGATGGACTTAGAGCCAATTCCAGTTAAAATTCAGGTATGAATAATGCTTGAAGCTAAGCAGGTATACAAGTACTTTAAAAGCAGAGTCTATTTTTGCTTAATATGATAGTATAGTAATGTACATAATACAGATTCTATGCAGCCACTCTGGGTAAAAAAGTGCTCTACATTACATAAGCAATATCATTTTCTGTACCTAATTATTACTTGGAAGTATCCCATTCAAGTTTGGGCCTAGTAAAATCCTTCTTAGTTTGAGGAAGCTGACAGGATTACAGCATAAAGAATTATGCCAAAGAATTAGGTCAACCTTTAAAATAATGCTGCTGTCTGACTTTGTTTCTATTTCTATCTTTTCAGTATGTACATTTTCTCGAAATTATTATTCTCTCCATTTGATATACTGCAACTGCACCTTAGTTCTTAATTAATATCAAATCAGTATTCTCACAAAATTCTGCAAAATGCTATGTTAACTATAACTTTTACTATGATTACTTTACATACATCTTAAAATTTTTATATAAATATCACTGATATTAATACTTGCTCTGCTTGGAAGACAACGTGGTTTAACCAAAGATCAATTTTGTTATTAGAAATGCTCATCAAGTGAAAAAAAAAAAAAGCCTTTTTTTTTTACAGAAGTGGTTGAAGTGATGTAAAATCCTTATTTTCAGTGCAAAAATGTAAGCGTTATTATCCCACAAAGTGGGGTTACATTTTAGATCTTTACCTGTTAGTGTAGATTGTGCAGTCCTTGGTATTTAATTTCAAGCATTCACTGTATTTATTTACAGCTTCATCATATTTACCCTTCTTCACAAAATCATTCCCTTCACTTTTTAATGTCCTGAACTTTTCCTCAGCTTTCTCACCTGCATAACAAAAGGATCACAGCGTTATGTAAGAAGGTTGGTTCATTACAGGTAACTGAATAATCTACCCAGACTAAGAATAACTGCCTGGCATCTGGAGTATTTTTATCAGTTTGCACATTCCAATTTCTGTCCCACATCTTCCCGCTGCTCTAAGGAAGGAATGAACATACATACATGCATTTGACATAACACACACTTTCCAATACACCAAGGTAACTATTTTTGCTGAAAATAATGTGAATGCAACAGACAACTCTACTTTTATCTTCTCCTGTCAACCTGCTCTTTGTGGTACAGAGGGATGAACCATTGAAATACTGGCTCTATTTACAGTGGTGGAAATGTAATCAGTAGCATTAAAAGCCTTCTAGATCTTCACCATCACACCCAAAATGCCATTATGTTACTTAATATTCTTTCTGCAAGCAACCAATCCATCACAATATCCATGTTAAACTGACAGTGGCAATCACATCACTGGGGTTAGTGAAACATCAACAATATTCTGTTAGTGACTTTTATGATAAAGATGTTTCTAGTAACTGGAAAACACCAAACATATAGCATTTATATGCATACATATAAATGCTTTGTTCTTTCATAATTGTCTTTCCTTCCACAGCATTTGTTGCACATGCTTCTGGATTAGACCACAACTTTAATGTCTGCTATGGAAAACCAAGCCTGATTGCACTTTCATGTCCCTTGAAGTAGACTAAGAAGTGTTTTATATCAAAATCCCACAGAACACGCTCTGTGGAGACAGCGATGGCTAAGAGTAAAGTTTCAGAACACGTTAAACATCACCTAAGGAATTGCTATCTTTGCATCTTTATGATAATCTTCAAATTATCTCTCTTCGCAAAGTTATACGATGTTGTAGAGAGGTAAATTTAATCCTTCCTAGTTAAGTTAAAATGAAATAAAAAAACCCAACAAATTGCAACAAACTCCTTAATAACAGCAAAAACCCTGCAGCATAAATATAAAAGCTTAGCTTGCAAATTTTCTTAATAGAAACACACTTGTGTAAAATTTCAGTTTTCTACTTCATTTCAAAAATAAGTGCTAAACTGTCCAATCCTTAAGTGATAAATCAGTAACAATATGCACAACTAATGGAAATGGCTTCAGTCATTGAACATTTTAAAAAGTAGAGTAAAACTTTTATGAATTTAATTGAGGTTAAAATATACATTGACATCCTTCACATTCCTTAAACAAAAAACTAAGTTCCTGTAGCATGGCCATTGTTCTACATATGCTATTACTCAAATTATTCATAAACTACACCATTCAAGTTTTCCAGAACCACACTTAATTCTCAAGAAAAATGTCAGATTCTCATAAATGCATGTGTGTGTAAGCTGTCTGTTGCTCTACATCAAGCACAAATAAGTCTAAGGATGACCTTTCAGATAGTGTTAAGGTCTTTAAATCTGTAGTGCCCAAGAGTACAGATTATTTGAAGGTATGCAGTAATTGATTGTAGAGACACAACTCTATCACTGCTACATATAAGGCCAGCAACATAATTATGCGCTGTGTTCTCCTCTCTGTTAAACAAACATAGATATAGATGCCCCATGCCTGGAGGCATTCAAGGCCAGGCTGGATGTGGCTCTGGGCAGCCTGGTCCGGTGGTTGGTGACCCTGCACATAGCAGGGGGGTTAAAACTAGATGATCATTGTGGTCCTTTTCAACTCAGGCCATTCTATGATTCTGTGATCTTCAGTGCTAATTTTCTTTATATAGTCATAAAACACATAAGGGAACCTTATTTAACTTTAATGAACAGTCAAGGAAGATTCAAAAATTATATCGCTAAGGCCACTGAAAGAGGATTTAATATCAATAAGAGCAGAATTGGAGAGGCTCCCTCACCTGATTTACTGGAGCAAGAAAAATGAAAACTCCACCAAAAGGGAGTTCTCCCAGAGGGAAGAAAGTGTCCTAACTGGAGGTAAGCACTCAGTGCATACATGAAAAGTCTCTGAACCAACATTTCTTAAGCGTGCTTACTGAATGGCCACTGTTGAAATTAAATTCTGTAGTAAAAAAGAATCAGAATTTTTCTTTTGTAGTCCATTTCACTACATGCTGGCCACACAGAAGCCTACTTGTTCTGTTCTGAACAGCTGAGTAATATTTTTATTAACAATTAAATGATGGCTACAGATTATGCAGCTGGTTATGATACTTGGGTTTCTGTCTAGTTTATTTTTGGGGGGGGAGAGAAGTGTTCTAGCTGCTGTACGATGAGGTCAGGGAAACCAGTGACACTTGTGATAGGACTCGACACATTGCTGATGAGCATTTCTGCTATATTTTATATCACCTTAGAAATGACATGCTGCAAACTAAACTGCATCATTTGGCCTCCAAAAAAATTTACCATAACTGAGGCTCTATAAGGTGCATCAAACCTAGTTACATAAAAGATCAGCTAATTTGACTTTTCACAAAGTTCTCCAATAAATATTTTTCTAAAGTCATTTCTTTATTATATTTAATTGTATTCCATTTTTTGGATAAAAGTATTTTCTAGTACATACATATTTGCATTAGCTATACATACGATTCATCTGCAACTGTTCTTCTTTGTTGATATCTGTGGGACTTCTTGGCTTAACCTCTGAAGTAAAGTTGCCTCCATCCCACCTGTGTAGCTGAGCAGCAACAGGGACAACTGGAATCGGTGGCAGTTTTTCCCTCCAACAAGAACCATCTTGATCAATTAAAGTCTTCGTTATTCTGAAAAGGAAAAGCCCCATCAACACGACTCTTCATACATTTAATTCACGCTTTAATAACTTACAAATTAAATAATACAATGTTCCAATTAAAAAAAAAAAAAAAAAAAAACTACCCCCACAAAACTGAACAATTATCCTTAAGATTATTGAAAAAAAAAAAAACTGTCTTGGTAGTCAACACTACTGAATTTATTTATTTGATTCAGACTTTCTCCCTTTTTAAATGAGAGTACTTATGCTCGTATGTAAGAGACAGGACACTGACATCAGCCAGATCTATAAAAGCAAATGTCAGATTTTGCAATCAAGCTCAAGTGCTGCCTCAAACATGCAGTAAAGAAAGGGGAGTGGGGGAGGGGAAACAGACATCTACACATGAGCTACATCTCAGTAGCTCATTGGTGTTATCTGAAACAAGAGTAAAATACAACATCCTAAGACATAAGCATGGTACCTAAATTTGCCCTTGTCAAACAAAACACAATAATCTCTCACAAAAATATTTTCTAAACAACCAGTGCAGCTCACAAATTACTTACTAAATTACATTTCTTACAGCAGTCAGAAATTCTTCACTGGATTATTTTTCATCGCCATTTAAAAATGCAAAGAAAAGTAGGGGTTCAATACAGAATACAGTTAGCTGGGAGTTTCCCATTGCTGTGATAGGTTTTGGAGAAAGACCTAAACAAATATGAGTAAAGGACTCGTGGTTTTCTTGCAACATTTGTAGTGATTTAAAAAACAAACATACAAACAAACAAAAAGCCCAATCAAGCAAATATTAACATATGATGAGAATGCTAATAATATAAGTGATATAAAAGCCTTCTAGTATCAACATGAATTTAAGAGCCAAGAGGTAGCAAGTCTGATGTCTACTTTAGCAAAGAAAAGCTTTCAAAATAATAAAGTAAGTCAAATTGATACTCTGTAAATCAATAAATTGGAATTTGCATATTAGATGCATTTCTATCTAATGTAGTGCAAGAAAACACCCTATAATAATTATCTGCCAAAAATTAAAATAAAATCTAGTAACCCTGAATGTGACTCAAATGAGACAAAATGAGCATGAATATCCCAGATAAAGTTTCCTTCCTTGTTTTTTCCTGTATAAAAGTTTCAATAACAATGGCTATAAAGTAAAATACTCCTCAGTGCAATACACCTGCTGGAGCCAAAGCAGCTGGCACCAAACTATTTTCCTATTAGGATCCAAAAGAAGAACCAATACAAGAAGCAGCACTTCTAATATTATTTCATAGAATCACAGTGTGGTTAAGGTTGGAAGGGATCTCTGGATTCATCTGGTCCAGTTTCCCTGCTCAAGTAGGGACAACTTGAGCAGAGCAGGCAGACACTGATTGTAAAACAGAAATTAACACAGCATTTTAAAAAATAATACAGAATAAAAATACTGTTTGTATAATGCATGATTTTATGTGCTATGTTGCATGAAACATGCATGCTATATGCTGCATGAAACATACCATTTGGTATTGAAAATAAGTTCTTAACACTACAAAATGTGATATTCTGTGTATGATCTAGCTATTTAATCTGTTTTCCAAGTGAACAAGAACATTTTTCTTTGTATTAACTGCATATACCCTTCCAGGACTTTCCTCTATCTGGGTGATTAATAAGGAGTATTTTATACGGCAACAGAGAAATCTGTGCAAGTTCTGTTTTGTTCTTATTCTACTAAAGCTTTTTTTCCAAGCATCATTTGAATGCAAGTGTTAAGAAAAACATGACACACTATCGTAAGTTAGACTGCCCTAAGATTTACTCTGGTAATGTTATTAGAGAACAAAACTGTACACTTGATATTAAAAAGTCAATTATTTCTTTTTCTGGTTCTTCTCATAGAAAATAACAGAATAATTCTGTTGAGAATTGAGAGAAGTGGAATGACATTTCAATTTAATAAATGGAAATGCATGAACATACTGACCAGCATAAAAGACACAACTGAAAATCATCTAACCATGATAAACACACAATTCTTTATGCTCGTTTTCAGTTGACTGTTCAGAAAAATAAATACATTCTTTCTTATTTTACTTTGGTTGTAAAATGGCAGGTAAAGGCTCTATCTTAAAAATTCTACTTATTTTTAACACGAGAACAATCTGAAATATCAGACTGAACAGTTCTTAGGTTTTAAGAGTTTTTGAAAGCCTGCTTAGCAAGTAAACATAGCGAGATGAGCCTTAACAAGATTTAGTGAGCCCACTTTCAGACAGAAGTAGAAAGATGAGGTTTTTCGTCAGTTTCCTACAGAATCACCACCCAGTTTTCTCCAGAAACTCAAGAACAAATAAATCTTTCAGTAAAAGCAGGTTGTTAAGATCTGACATTTCTAAAAAATTCAAAGATCTATTTTGAGGTTGTCCCACTAAGCTAAAGGGCTGTACAGTACCTACAATTCTTTGTTAAAACTCATTTTTAAAGGTGTATCACTTTGGAAATAAAAATTGATAGTTCGGTCACTGATTACAGGTTAATTTACAAGTGATAAAATACTCAAAAATAATTTATATTAAAAGTTCAGTAATGCAGGAGGTCTATGCTCAAGAAAGTAAGAATTTGCAAGCAAAAATTAATTACCAGCAGCAGAGAAGACAAGAAGGAAGAAGCAGCTGAAATAAGGTGATGGGTTGCCAGGGAGGAAAGAATAATGAGCAGTGAAGCTAAAAACATAAGGAAGGCCTAGAGAGGAGAAAAGGAAGAATGTTAAGGGAAAAGAAGGAAATAAGCTTATTACTAAGCAAGTTACAAGTCATTGTCAGAAGAAACAAAAAAAGAACACCTGCAGATAAATAAGCCAAGAAGATTAAAAAAAAAAGGGTATAATAAGTCTAATAAGCTGTAGAGACACCAAGACAGGAAGTTACTTCACCAAATCAAACGGTCTATTATTAATGCAGATACAGGAGATCAGTGACAATTTGTTGTGTAATCAAAAATATGACTACAAAGAGGAGATAGTCAAGTTTCATGATCTCCTTTGGACATCTCTTCTTAAATGAGCAGAACTTAAAAATATTATTGCCTCTTCACTGAAGTATAAAGAGAAACATAGACACTCACGACCTTGTCTTAAGAAGGAAAGTACTAGATTCCATCATAAAAAGTTGCAGGAACATGGGGTCCTGCTCAACAATTAATGTCTGTTTTGCTTTCCTAAGTAGTTTTTGTCCAATTAAAGGAAAAGGAAAGAAAATCAACATGAAAATCGTGTCATTTGTGCACTTACGTACTTTCAACATGTTAATGACAACGAAATTGTAAAAACACTATCATAATAATGAACGATTATATATAGTATCTTACAATAAGATATTGTAATGTATCTCCAAGCAATCTCTTATTTTCCTTTTTTTTTTTTTTTTTTACATCTCTAAGCTTTGTAGCCAATCACTGCAACAAGCTGCACAACTGCAGCATACTGAAGAATTCACACCTAACATAAATCTCAGTTGCCACATAAAGAGTGCTAGTAAATTAAGGAAACAGAAACATCAGAGAAAAGGTATGGACTTAAAATATAGCTTTACATGATATCAAATACAAGTTAGGAAAGAAGTTGGAGTGCCAGTCCAAAAAAACCAAAAGTCTTTTAATATTATAATTTTAAAAGAAAAATGTGCTGCAGAAGGCAATTGTTAAGCTGTGGGAAAACAACAAAATTAAACAGCCAGTCCTCTAGTTCTAACATACTAGTTGTGATGACCTTGCTGTGGGATGAATGCAGAAAGGACGAACTCCCAGGCAAAACTGAACTACATTCCTCTATTTGGACTGATGTGTAGAAAATGTACAAAGTGCATTTACCTATTTATACTGTCATTTGCTGCTTGTATGCTGCTGTCTATTTGTAGAACTGTTTTGTAATCAACATATGCCTGTCGATACCGTTCCATAGACTCATATGCCATTGCTCGTCGTAGGAGAGGCTTGAGGGAGAATGGCTGAAGCTCCAGAGCTCTGGAAAAAACAATAGAGATGTGATGTTAAAGCAGAAAAAAAGTAAATAATAGTAGTACAACTATTTTGTTATATATACAACTATATGGAACAACTGTGTGATTTCAGATTTGACTTACAGTAATAAAACCCAGGAAGATACTGTTGATTATTATTTAGGGCTTATTATCTATAAGCCCTAAATGAAATGCAGTTCAGAAACAGCTTTACTACAACTTACTCGACTCCAATCCACATCTTCCACTTGCAGAACTAATCCTTTCCTGGTGATGAAAGTAACAAAATGACAGCTGTTATTTTTCTCAAGCCATGCCTAGACCTACAGGAATTTCAAGTCTACTGTGCTTTTGCCTACACAACTTTTAATTCTTCTTCATTATGTGAAAATATTCATGTAAAAATATGTTTAATGAAAAACAAATGTATCCCTGTCTACTTTTGCCTTCTAGGTTTTTGCCTGTCTTATTCATTTGTGCCTCAATCCCTGATACTGTGCAACCAGAACTTCTGCATATCAAGTGCTTTGCCAGTAATTTGATGAAGCCACAAAAGCTTTATCAATTAAATATTATCTTTTACTAATCACTGATTCTTGCTAATAAGACAAAAAGATAAACACCAAAATACTTAAATTAGTGTCAGTCTGGGCAATTAGATGTCATGGAATCCTGAGCTAATTCAGACTCAGTAAGGTCTCTAATCTGACCTTCTGCTAAATGTGGAGTCAGCTCTGACATCAGACAAAGGTTGCTCAGAGCTTTATCCAGTCAGGCTTTGAAAACCTCCAGGGAAATTTCCACACAACCGCCCTAAGCAGCCTGTCACAGTATCCCATTGTCCCCCACTGGGAAATGTTTTTTTCTTCCAATGTGCAGTCAGAACCTCTTGGGTTTGTTTTTGCCTGCTGTCACTTACCCTCCTACAGTACACTGCCAGAATCAGGTTCCACCTTCTGGGTGATCTCCTCATAGGTCCTGGCTGGCTGCTGCTAGGAACCCTCAAAGCCATTCTTCAAGCTGAACAAACCCAGCTCCCTCTGTTTCTCCAGGCAAGTGTTCCAAAAGCCCAAAGCCCCCTCAGAGACACTTCACTGAACTCATTCTAGTTGATCAATACCTTTCTTGTACTAGGGAAACCAAAATCCAACACAATAACACAACATAGTTGCTGTCTAACAAGTGCTGAGTACAGGAGATAATCACTTCCCTTAATCCACTGGCTATGCTCCTCTGTATGGCCCAGGATGTTATTGGCCTTCCTGGCTGTTAAGATAGCTTTTCACCATCACTCCTCCATAAAACTAGAGAAACAACGAACTCTTGAACAAAGATTTCCAATTTCTATTTCATAAGCATACCAACATTCCACTCCTTATCTTAATGAATGCATTTGAAAAATACAAAAACATATGATGTCACAGCTCTTAAAAAACTTTGCAAAAAATGCTCCCCATTCTGTAACTAACACAAAAACTAACAGTATTCAGGCTCCTAGTATTTAGAATGACAGAAAAATCACAATTATTATTTGGAGTGGAAGACATTCCTTGAAAAATAGCTTTGGTGGAAATGCAAAACTCTCTTCCCAGGGCGAATGTAAAGATAACACATTCACAAAACAAGTCACACCACCATATTAAATTATGGAAAATGAAGTTAGTGTAGGAGCCCTGTTTCACTCACAATAACAAGAAATATCCAAATCAGAGATGAGACAAAGAGTGATCCAACAGATGGCTTTTCAGAAATCTTTAAGCCTTATGCAGCTAAAACTTAGTAGATGTCCAATACATTTGTATACTTTTGATGTCACAAACATAAGCACTACATCAAGTTTCACTTGATTAAATCAAGTGACTTAATTGGAAATCATCCCTTATATTGTGTAGCCTAGAGTAAATTTAACTGACATTGCCTACTTTCTGCAGTTTGGCCGTTCTGCCTCCCAGTTTCTACATTCTACCTCTGTTAGGCTTAGTAGGCATCACTTGTTCTTGAATATGCACCAGATTAAAAACACTGGGATAAAATAATGAGAAAATAAGCTTTCAGTCAGTAAGAATATAAAAACCAAAATCACTGCATTACTGACTTTGGCAGAACTCTTCTATAATAGAAAACTTCTGAGTTATCTGTTGGCTGTTAAGTATGCCATCTTGTTTTATCTTATATCACAGAATGGCCTGGGTTGAAAAGGACCACAATGATCATCTAGTTTCAATACCTGCTACGTGCAGGGTCACCAACCACCAGACCAGGCTGCCCAGAGCCACATCCAGCCTGGCCTTGAATGCCTGCAGGGATGGGGCATCCACAGCCTCCTTGGGCAACCTGTTCCAGTGTGTCACCACCTCTGTGTGAATCTGTTATCAGACAGCTGTCCATGATCCTGCATTTCCTTTAACAAATGTGGTTAACAAGTCAATTTTTTCAGATGAAATTTCTACAAAACTTTTTTTTTTTTGCCAAGCAGAATTTATACATATTCAGTTAATAAAGTTACATACACATTTTACTATGCAAAAAAAAAAAAAAAAAAAAAAAAAAAAAAAAAAAAAAAAAAAAATCTAAAGTATCCCAACCATTCTGAGAAGGGAAAGGTGACCGATGTCATTTACCTGGACTTGAGCAAGGCCTTTCTTTCACACAGTCCCCGACCACATCCTTATCTCCAAACTGGAGGGATGTGGATTTGATGGGTGCACCACTCGATGGATAAGAAACTGGTTGAAAGGTCGCAGACAGAGGGTGGTCATCAATGGTTCTATGTCCACGTGGAGGCTGGTAACGAGTGGCATCCCCCAGGGGTCTGTCTTGGGACCGGTGCTCTTTAACATCTTTATCAATGACATCGATGATGGAATCGAGTGCACCCTCAGCAAGTTTGCTGACGACACCAAGCTGAGTGGTGCGGTCGACACGGTTGAAGGAAGGGATGCCATTCAGAGGGACCTCGAGAGGCTAGAAAGGTGGGCCTGGGTGAACCTGATGAGGTTCAACACGGCAAAGTGCAGAGTTTTGCACTTGGGCCGGAGGAGTCTCAGGCATCCATACAGACTGGGAGGAGCGGTCCTTGAGAGCAGCCCTGTGGAGAAGGACCTGGGGGTCTTGATAGATGAAAAACTTAATATGAGCCAGCAGTGTGTCCTTGCGGCTCGGAAGGCAAACGGTATCCTGGGCTCCATCAAAAGAGGGGTAGCCAGCAGGGACAGGGAGGTGATTGTTCCCCTCTACTCTGCTCTTGTGAGACCCCATCTGGAGTACTGCGTCCAAGTGTGGAGCCCCCAGTACAAAAAAGACAGGGAGCTGTTGGAGAGGGTCCAGAGGAGGACCACAAAGATGATCAGGGGACTGGAGCACCTCCCCTATGAGGACAGGCTGAGGGAGCTGGGCTTGTTCAGCCTGGAGAAAAGAAGGCTGCGGGGTGACATCATTGCAGCCTTTCAGTACCTACAAGGAGCCTACAAACAGGAGGGGAATCAACTCTTTGAAAGGGTAGATAACTGCAGGACGAGGGGAAATGGTTTTAAGTTGAGGGAAGGGAGATTTAGGTTGGACGTCAGGGGGAAATTCTTTACAGAGAGAGTGGTGAGGTACTGGAACAGGCTGCCCAGAGAGGTTGTGGATGCCCCATTCCTTGAGGTGTTCAAGGCCAGATTGGATGGGGCCCTGAGCAGCCTGGTCTAGCATTAGGTGGGAAGGTTGGTGGCCCTGCATGTGGCAGGGGGGTTGGAGATTCATGATCCTTGAGGTCCCTTCCAACCCTGGCAATTCTGTGATTCAAGCCTTGATCTTACTAACCCTATTTAAGAAAATATAACAAAAGACATCTGGAAATACACTAATAATTTAGTTGAAGGCAGTGTTTGAAAGTTATTGAAGGTGTCTGATCTTCTCTCATTCCTGTATCCATAAAAGCCATAATAAGCAGGAAGGATTTTAGCTCAGTTTCTTAACTGCAATCATTGTTTGTAGCTAAGCTGAATATGTATTTAAAAAATAAAAACAACACAAAAAACAGAGCAGACATGAGAACCTCACAAATGCTTGAAAGTAATTTCCTAAACTATGATAAGAATTATGGATTAAAAAAGATTGCACACAGAGGTTACTAGTGAGCATTACTGAAGCCTGCTGTTATAATAAAAACCTCAAATCTTCTACACATACTTGTGTATACAAAAAGCCTTGTAAGTCAGTTAAATGTTATTCCTTCCCTAAGTTTCACACAAATGTTCACGTAACAAATAAAGGCATCTGTCAGATTATACAGGGATTCAAAGTACAATAATAAGATATCACATAAAATGTTTAATCATCATCAGGAATGTTGTTGCTCTGCATAGAAGGTTGCAATTTACCTGTTACAATCTTGAATGCAGTCACTGCAGTTGCCTTCTTTAAAGTAACATGCTGCTCTGTTTGAGTACAAGATACTTAAATCATCCGGACTTCGTTCTCCTAAAAGAAGTTACAATTACAATTGAAGACCATTACTAAAATGACACTCAAGAATGAAAGCATTTGTATACAGTAAGTTGTACTGCAGCAATGCAGTCTGCTCATGATGCAAAGCTGGAAGGAGCTTTCCTTTCTTATGTCACCTAGAATTACTTAGTTATTCAAACACTGAGAAATGCAAACATCTCTGTCCCGAGAAAGTTAAAAGAATATTTCACTCGTCTTCCTCACTTTGTATTACGTGAATTATCCTCTACTGGCAATGACTAAGTATTCACTGCACAGTAACTCGTGCCAAAAATCCAGGGATAGGCTAGGTTAGTTCATCTGCAGTTCCTTCAAATCACATAAACAACAATTCTAAATTTAAGTGTAAGGTGTCACACTTACCGACACTGATGACATATTCAATTGCTTCCGAGTATTTGGGCACAGCTTCTCCAAACTGCCCACTCTTAAATAACTCATTTCCTTCACTTTTCAGTTTTGCAGCAGCTGGAGGAAGCGAAGTCGAATGGGCAGCACCAGCTGCCAGGGATCCTGCTCCATGTGGTCTGGAGGACTGGCCGGCTTCAGGGCATTCACTTCTTTGGTTGCTGTTTAAATAACCATTGGCTTCACCTTCATGGTCTGTTTTCTGTGATTTTTTCTCCTCTGTGCCTTTTTTTAATCTGCTCTCAGTTGATTCTTTCTGCTTCTCGGTCTCTCTGCCTTCCAGTTTGGAACCACCTCCTTTGCTTTGAAACTTTCTCAGTGCATTCCCCATCTCAGCCTTCCCCAAAGCAGCCTCGCCTCTTACTGGCAGGACAATTTCTGCAAGGAAGTTAATCAGCTGAGTTAGAGCTTGCATCATCAGAAGAAACTACTGCCATGCCAAACGAGGGGTGGACTTCCAGAGAATACAGCGCAACAAAGCTGCACTTCACAAAGATTGATTTGCCTCAAAAAACACATGAAAGTTCCTACTTAGAAGTGATCTGTAATGATTACTGAGAAAGCATTCCTGTGAAAAGCACTTCTCCCTGCTGAGCACAAGGGAACACCCCCGTTCTGCAGTGTCAGAATGGAACAGAGCTCACCTTGAAATTAACTCTTTAAATACTGAATATTAAAATAGCAACACTGATTTTCCACAACCAAATCAAAACCTTTGCAGGTTAAAATCAGAACACGCAACCAATAAAACAGCAATGTTACACATTTTAGAATTCTTCTCTCCTTCCCACAGGAAGAATAAAATTTCATAAAACATTCTCAAAAAGGCTTCATTTAAACTAAGTTCAACAAGCCTTTTGTAGACAGTTCAGATCATTCAATTTTCACCATTCCATTAATTAGGAAAAAAATCACAGAGTAACAGTATTGGATATTATCATACGTAAATCCTTTATTCACCTGAATTATTAGCAGATTACCAGTCCAGTATTCAAATACATACTTCAGTAGAAAGCCTGACTATTGAAATTACCAGTTACATTAAGGGACCTCTGCAAACAAACACTTTCTTTTAATTATCACTTTAATTATCACTTAAAATGTTGGGTTTTCCTCTTCCCTTAACTTGATTTGGCTCACCTGCCAAACACTTTTTCATGTCCTCCTATATTAGAATGATACTTTCAAATGACTCAAACTAAACTTCCGAAGTTGATAGAATATGAAAGTACATTTTTTGATGCACAAAATGTAACTGAAATTAAACCAAACAAGATGGAAAAGCATAAGATTTTTGAAAACAATTCATGTCATATGCAGTAGAACTACTGGAGTCTTGTTGCCTACAGATATATATGTGAATGTTTAGATTCTCTGCTGTCTAATAGACAAAAGTTCTGAATCCATCTCAGCCTCTCTGATTTGAAATACCTTCATTTTTTGGTAAGCTGATACTCTGCAATGGGAATGATGATAAGAAAAATCTGTTCTACTTCCCCTTCCTCCGTTTTTATGAAGCTTTGTTATTTTTATTTGAGACTTCTGTCCAGCAAAAATGTGGCAATGCTAAATATGCCCAAAAAGAATTTTAATCCATGTTAGCACTAAAAGAACCAACTTAAAATGGAAAGTTATCGAATGCTCTGAAAGGAATATTTGACATGTATTTATATAATGGATTACATCATGTTTCACTCACAATGAATTTTCAGCTACAGAAGGTATATCTCCTTCAGAAGCATGGCACAAAATGAAATGGAATGCAGAATGAACAGCAAAATATCTAAGTACACTTCACAACAAATTCACCTCCTATGAAGCCAAGTAATAGTAATTTTTTTATTCATTCTGGACTAGCTATATATAAAGGCAACTTTATACTTTATTACTGGAATAACCCTAATCTTGATAGATGAATGTTTAATAATTTTTTATATTTTTTATATTTTTATTTTTATATTTTTATATTTTTTGCTTTTGTACAACACTATGTCAGTTAAACTATTCTGTATTACATGTTCTTGGTGTAGCTGACTAAAATGAAACTTGGATCATTCTAAACCAGAACACATAATGAACAGACTTCTTAAATAGTTCTGTTCTCTGACTGCTTAGAAGTAGTCATAAAGAATGGAAAACAACTTACTGGTCAACATTTCCAATGACATTGTAATTAAGGGGTTTTCTTGACTACAGGAAGTTCATTACAAATTCAGTTCTAGAGTTATTTTTCAACAGGCTGAGGGAGCTGGGCTTGTTCAGCCTGGAGAAAAGAAGGCTGCGGGGTGACCTCACTGCAGCCTTTCAGTACCTACAAGGAGCCTACAAACAGGAGGGGAATCAACTCTTTGAAAGGGTAGATAACTGCAGGACGAGGGGAAATCGTTTTAAGTTGAGGGAAGGGAGATTTAGGTTGGACGTCAGGGGGAAATTCTTTACAGAGAGAGTGGTGAGGTGCTGGAACAGGCTGCCCAGAGAGGTTGTGGATGCCCGTCCCTGGAGGTGTTCAAGGCCAGATTGGATGGGGCCCTGGGCAGCCTGGTCTAGCATTAGGTGGGAAGGTTGGTGGCCCTGCATGTGGCAGGGGGGTTGGAGATTCATGATCCTTGAGGTCCTTTCCAACCCATTCTGTGATTCTGTGAAACAGTGTGTATTTTAACGTGACCTAATTTCTCACAAAGTTTTCAATAGAGCCTAAAAACGACAGTACGACCAGTACAACTAGGCATTACACAAATTACTTCTAGATGAGTGTTCCTTCTTCATAGCGTTTACAATTCTAGAAATAAAAAAATATAAAATTTAAAAGCACACTGAAAAGAGGGTCAGGGAATGCAGAATAGCAATTATAATGGTTAATAAGGTGAACAAATGTCCTCATAGAAGAGCTCATCAACAAGGCTTCTAACTATAGGAAGAATGGACGCAGACACAGTCACTTAGTCAAGGCCACAGTGGCAAATGAACTTTCTGTTACAGTGAAAGTATGATCACAGACATACTACATCCATTTAATAAAATTTGTTTAGAAAATCAACATGAGAAACTCAAAGAGTGTTATCAACTCCTATTTGTTTTGGAAGGCTGTCAATCAGTCACTGTGAGGATATCTCCTTTTACTTAAGGGCATAAAGCATTACTTCAGAAGAACAACTCGACGTGGTCAAGATCAGCAGAGAACACAGAGTGTAATTCATCCACAGTACGTAATTCATCTGCAGAGACATTTTTTTCTTGATCAACCCTAAACAAACCCTAAACAACACCCCCCCCATGAAGAACAATTCTGTAAAAGAAAACAAGGTCACAATATAGAAGACTGATATATGAAGATGTTCTTCAATCTAAGAATGGTTCCAAATCATGTTAGAGAGACACCTGATTGGTACTGTCATAATGACAAGGAACCTTAAGTTGGTACTAGCAAGTAAATTTAATATCACATAGAAAGTAAATCTAGAAGACTAAGATGCTTAGTCTCCTTATTGCTGCTGACAGAACATATCAAATTTATTCAATAAGTAAATTGACTTCATATTTGTTTCCAGATGTACTTTAAAACAAACTTAAAATTAAAACTAGAGCTACAAAGATGTTTAGGAGCATCTCCTGCATGAAGAAAAGCTGAGAGCCCTGGGGCTGTTCAGCCTGCAGAAGGGGAGGCTGAGAAGTGATCTCATCACTGTTTATAAATATCTAAAGTGCAGGAGTGAAGTGGACGGGGCCAGACTCTTTAGTGGTGCCCATCAACAGGACAAGGGGCAATAGATACAAACTGGAGCATGAGAAGTTCTATACAAACACAAGGATGAAATTCATCACTGTGAGGGTGACAGAGCACTGGGACAGGCTCCCCAGAGGGGCTGTGGACTCTCCATCTTTGGCGGTATTCAAAGCCCATTTGGACACTTTCCCATGAGACCTACCATAGGCATCCTGCTGTAGCAGGGGATTGGACTGGACGATGTCCAGAGGTCCCATCCAGCCCCTACAAATCTGTGTAATTCTCTGTTTCTGTGTGAAAGTACACAGTAATCTATGAAGATGCTTGCCACCTACATCTCAAAAAAACTTAAATATATCATATGAAACACGTGACACTGATGTCAGTTGACAAACTTGCCTATGTTTAAAAGCCTAACCTTTCATCAGATGAATAGGAGTCTTCCTGTGGAGCTAAAAGACACTTAGTCATCTGAATATTGCCAATGGAAAGCAACCCCCAGTTAACTGACATATAGGGCTAGGGACACAATCCATCCTTTCTTCCAAGGTATTTGCTGAGAAGATTTATTGCATAAGAACTGATTTTGAGGATATATTTTCCCTAAACTCTTGTGCAAATAGTGCATTATTAAATCAGCCTCTTACAGTCTGTAATTCACATGTAAGTAGAATATTTGGGTAACTGAAAAAACAACAGACTGAATTAATTTCAAGGTACAGAATTACATAGACCGTGGAAAACAGAAAAGCCATGGCCATCTTGCCAAATTACCTTAGAGTACCAATAAAAAGGGTGGAAAACAACCCAAAGATGTTTTTCTGTGGCATGCTGGAGCCCAGACATGCAGCTGAACCCCAAACAACTTGACAGCACAAGCCTCAATGGCTGTTGTTGCCTCACTTTCTCCTGAAGCCAACAGTTCCGACTATGTCAGCAGCCTCACCTCAGCAGTGCTGCATTTAATCACACCCCAATACATTCAAGTCTACTTTAAGCAGTGAATGGAATTTAGTCTTTTTCCTCAGACTGAAATTAATAGGAAATGATATGACATTACTTTTATCTCTGCTGCTTCTTCCACATTCTTCTGCATTTTCCCCTCTTTCTTCATCACCTTCTGAATCCTCTATATCTTGAATAAGTATTCTTTTTCCTTTGCCTTCAGTCTTAGATCCAGGCTTTAATTCATTCAGTTTCTTTTCAATCTCTAGCAGATTTTTCTGCAATAGAAAAATAAACAGTAACAGCAAAAGCCTTTATTTCTAAAAAATACATTCTGTTAAGTAATGTACAAAAGACCCTGAAGAATTATCCAGATGTTATCAATATAAAGCCAGAGAAAATAAATGTGACTTTTCAGTCAGTATCAAAATCATGATTAACACTGAATTTCTGTCTCTTAGAAACTCAGAATAAAGCACCTAAGTAAATATGTATCTTTCTTTTCTTAAGCGTAACTAAATAGCTGAATAAACATATCATACTATGATGATATCTGGCATGGTCTACTCAGAAAAGCCACACTGAAAACAGGCTTTGTAGAGTCTCTTAAAAAGCCTAAAACCTCTTTATCAGTGCTTATGCTATGGAGAACTCAGTGTCTGATGGATATCTGATGGACTAATGTAACCGACAGAAATAGAACCAGAAGAGGTAACAACTTATAGCAGTGTAGCAGGACACTGTTGAATAATGAAAAGTTCTGTTTCTCTTGTAAAATCTACAAATCAGACGAAGGTCTCTCATTCCTTAAATATTTTTGGATTAATTAAAAAAAAAAATGCCCCAACAACACTTCACACTTTCAGAACAGAGTAAATACGCCAAATATTAAGCACCGTTTTGTTTCATATTCAGTGCTGTACAACGAAGTGCCATTTCAGTACTCTCTTCAACAAGAAAAGATAAACAAGGACAGGAAAAAGCTGAGATCCATTGAAAAATTCCAGTTACTGACAAGCAATTTACCTTTCTTTCAGTGACTCTGCATTTAAACATTCATTTTGTTTGTATTCTACATACTATTTAGCTCAAGAGGGAGGATCCTTCTAGCAAAGAGCAACTGAAAAACATGTCCTGCCAAGCACTGTATCACCTCTAGGTGTCTCAGCCAAGGCATAAGAGCTGGCACAGATAAGGACAAAGGACCAACATTGTTTCTGCAATGAGAAGCATTACTCAGCAGAGTTACTACTGTTTTTGATCTCTTAAGAGCGTATTCACAATTAATACCATGATCAAAAGTTTCAGTACAGCCTTTGCACAAAGACTTTTGTGGAGTTTGTCAGTATAGACTGAGAAGTTCAGTGTTATAAAGGGTAAAACAAAAAGTAAAAGAGCTCTTTTAGTGTCAAATCAATACAGATGTGTTTGAAAAGATAAGCAGGTAAGTAGATTCCTTGGTTCATGCGAACTCTGGAGCTAGTCACACTACGAATGTGAACTGTTCTTGCTAGGAAGTTATCTGCATAAATGCAATAGGTCATTAATTTGACATACTGGCTTAGATCTCTCCGACTTTTCTGGTGCAAGCAATAGCAGTGGTCAAGTAACTCCACAAAAAGAAGAAGCAATCAGCAAGCTGCTAGCATTTTGAAATGTGCCACAGTAAGAACCAAATAGAATTCATGTGATGAGACAGTTCCTCAAAACTGAGGGGTAGCAACATGATGGACAAGCAAAGGGCAGCTTAGGATCAAAACTGCCTAATACTGAAAACTCTTGGGGCAGGTGGTATCCATATTCTAGGACTAGGTTCAAAGCTGTAAATCACCCGTAAGAAAATACCTATGAAATAACAAGAACCAATCTCATCCTAAACAGCTGAAGTAGTAGTTGTACAAGGACCACATCCTGACATTGAGCTTTCAAATAAAGCATCCTTCTTTCACAGAATCACAGAATGGCCAAGGTTGGAAGGGACCTCAAGGATTATGAATCTGGGCCCCATCCAATCTGGCCTTGAACACCTCCAGGGATGGGGCATCCACAACCTCTCTGGGCAGCCTGTTCCAGTACCTCACCACTCTCTCTGTAAAGAATTTCCCCCTGACATCCAACCTAAATCTCCCTTCCCTCAACTTAAAACCATTTCCCCTTGTCCTGCAGTTATCAACCCTTTCAAAGAGTTGATTCCCCTCCCCTCTGCAGGCTCCATTTAGATATTGAAAGGCTGCAATGAGGTCACCCCGCAGCCTTCTTTTCTCCAGGCTGAACAAGCCCAGCTCCCTCAGCCTGTCCTCATAGGGGAGGTGCTCCAGTCCCCTGATCATCTTTGTGGTCCTCCTCTGGACCCTCTCCAACAGCTCCCTGTCTTTCTTGTACTAGGTGCTCCAGACCTGGACACAGTACTCCAGATGGGGTCTCACAAGAGCAGAGTAGAGGGGAACAATCACCTCCCTGTCCCTGCTGGCCACCCCTCTCTTGATGGAGCCCAGGATACCGTTTGCCTTCCGAGCCGCAAGGACACACTGCTGGCTCATATTAAGTTTTTCATCTATCAAGACCCCCAGGTCCTTCTCCACAGGGCTGCTCTTAAGGACCGCTCCTTCCAGTCTGTAGGGATGCCTGGGATTCCTCCGGCCTAAGCGCAAAACTCTGCACTTTGCCGTGTTGAACCTCATCAGGGGCCCACCTTTCTAGCCTCTCGAGGTCCCTCTGAATGGCATCCCTTCCTTCAACCGTGTCGACCGCACCACTCAGCTTGGTGTCGTCAGCAAACTTGCTGAGGGTGCACTCGATTCCGTCATCGATGTCATTGATAAAGATGTTAAAGAGCACTGGTCCCAAGACAGACCCCTGGGGGACGCCGCTCATTACTGGCCTCCACGTGGACATAGAGGCATTGATGACCACCCTCTGTCTGCGACCTTTCAACCAGTTTCTTATCCATCGAGTGGTGCACCCATCAAATCCACATCCCTCCAGTTTGGAGATAAGGATGTGGTGGGGGACCATGTCAAAGGCCTTGCTCAAGTCCAGGTAAATGACATTGGTCGCCTTTCCCTTGTCCACTGATGCTGTCACTCCATCATAGAAGACCACCAGATTGGTCAAGCATGACCTTCTTCCGGTGAAGCCGTGCTGACTGTCTCAGATCACACGCCCATTCCTCATGTGATCAAGCATGTCACCCAGGATGATCTGTTCCATGATCTTCCCAGGCACAGAGGTGAGACTCACCGCCCTGTAGTTCCCAGGGTCCTCCTTGCTCCCTTTCTTGTAAATGGGAATGATCTGACCCTTCCTCCAGCCATCCGGGACCTCACCTGACAGCCACGACTTTTCAAATATGATGGAGAGGGCTCGGCAGCCACCTCACCCAGCTCCTTCAGAACCCTGGGATGCACGCCATCCAGCCCCATAGACTTGTACACATTCAGTCTCATGAGGCGGTCTCAGACCTGCTCTGTCCTCACAGCAGGGGGGGATTTACCACCCCGGCCCCACCCAGAGGTCTAGGGATGCAGGACTCAGAGACGTGAGAAGTACTGGAATCCTGGCTGCCAATGAAGACCGAGGCAAGGAACTCATTCAGTACCACATTCAGCTTTCCTTGGTGCCTATTCATAAAGTACGCAAGGTTTATTTGTTTGTTTGTTTTTCCCAGCCTAGAGATGAGAAATAAGATTCATAACATTGAACACACTGAAGTAAACACAGAACTTAGATTTTCTCCTTTCAGGTTAGCTTTACCACCACAACAATAAAAGTTTGGCATCTCTTTTGAATTCTTCTTGTGAATTACGTATCAAACTTCAAGTGTATTTATCCCAGTGAATCTTTTTGACAGAAATTTCAGCCAATGCACTAACACTGCGAGCATGTTCAGCAGCTACATGTCAGGCACCTGGATTACTTTAATACAGAAGACTTCAGCACCTACAGGTTCTCACAACTAAGTACAAGAAGATTTGGTCACATTCAGGTACCTACTTTCTACCGCAGGCACGTAAGTGGTCTCGGGAAACTGATCATTGGCACAGTAGATAATTGTGTCCTCAAAATTAAGATTCAAATCAAATAATATAAATGATAAGCACTATTCTACAACTGCCTACAACGTTTTTCGAGTCATATGCAAGTCATTTATCTTTACCTTAGCTACAGCATTTTCTGGTTCAATGCATAACACTGTGTTCAGGTCCTTCATAGCTGCCTGGTAATTCTTCAGCTGATTGTAAACAGTGGCACGGCGCAACAGAGCTACAAAGGAACAGCATGCATTATATACATTTTTAAAGCATAAAGTGAATAACTATTCATTATTTTTCTATAAACATGAAGTGTAGAACAATTTCTAAAGTTTACTGCATTTACTTCATAATGAGCATATTACTGATTCTCTTCACTGTTTTTAGCAATCTGATTTCATAACATCTTTTGAGATAGGAATCACGACTTGTGAATCATAGAATCACCAAGATTTGAAAAGACCTCAAAGATCATCCAGTCCAACCATCCACCTACCACCAATATTCCCCACTAAGCCATGTCCCTCAGTACAACATCTACATGTTTCTTGAACAATTCCAGAGATAGTGACTCCATCATCTTCCCAGGCAGCATATTCCAGTGTCTGACTACTCTTTTGGAGAAGAAATTTTTCCTAATATCCAACCTGAACCTCCCCTGGAAGAACTTGAGGCTGTTCCCTCTCGTCCCATTGCTAGTTACGCGGGAGAACAGGCCGACCCCTGCCTCTCCACAACCTCCTTTCAGACAGTTGTAGAGAGCAATAAGATCTCCCCTGAGCCTCCTCTTCTCCAGACTGAACAATCCCAGCTCCTTCAGCCACTCCTCACAGAACTTGTGTTCCAGACCCCTCACCAGCTTCACCGTGAAGCATCTTCTCATGTTTTTCCAATTTGTCCACTCCTCCCGTGCAAATACAGTTAGCTACACTCAAGCCCTTACCTTAAAAAAGGATTAAACCAGCAACTTTCATTGTTTTCATGTTGCTTTTAAGGTAACTAATGCTTCAGTATAGGTACTATGTAAACAACTTCACAAATATAAGAGGGTATATTCTTATCATATAAAAAACAGAAGCTAGCTCCACACTGTTGTGTAAGAATAGCCATCATGGAACAACAGAGTAGACTGCTTAAAACTTCCCTGACTCCCAAAATACTGTTGAAATTACTTTGGGAAGCTAATTTCCTTCTTCTTCATACTTGAAACTCCACTCAGTGAAAGCAGCTAACATACATGAATGGATACAAATAACAATTTTATTTGCTAGGAATGAAATAATATGTAGAAAGACACATTTATATTTAACTCTACCTTTTACATTGCCAGGTTCCATATCTAGCACCTTCTCACAATCCTCCAAAGCACTGTCCCAATCCTGAAGTTTGATTTCTGCTTGAGCTTTATTATTGTATGCAGCTGCAGTGGGTAGTACAGATATACTCCTGCAAAAGAGTATTGATCATGCTGGGCTCATCATTAGGAAGTCTGAATATGGAAACAATGTACTATTGGAATCTGTAAACAGTATTGTTACAACATTAATGCTGATACTAATTTAATCAAAGTGGTTCGGGACTTCTTGCAAGAAGAGAGACCATTATCCACCAACTATGTTTACTATCTTCAGGGCTCCCACTGCTCATCCGTATAGATTCAAACCAAACTGTAATATGATACCTTTAGAGTATCAAAAATCATAGAATTGATTAGATAGGAAAAGACCTTCAAGATCACCAAATCCAGCCATCAACCTGACCTACCTAACAAGTCTCATCATTAAACCAGTGGGGCAGCCTTTTCCAACGCTTGCTCACCCTCTCCATGAATAAATTATTCCTAGCGCCCAATCTAAACCTTCCCTGGAGCAACTTGAGATCATTTCCTCTTGCCCTGTCAAGTGTCACCCGAGAAAAGAGACCAACACCCACTTCGCTGCAACCCTCCCTTTCAGGTAGCTGTAGAGAGTGAAGTCTCCTCCAACCCTCCTTTTCTCTAGATGAAACAGTGCCATTTCCTCAGTCACAAGGGAGTGCAAATCCTGTTTTCTAGTCCCTTTACCAGCTTCACTGCTGCTCTCTGCACATGCTGGAGCAACTCCGTGTACTTCCAGTAATGATGGGCCCAAAACTGAATGCAATATTCAAAGTGCAGACTCACTTGTGCTTCATATAAATGGACAAGCACTTCTCTAGTCCTGCTAGTCACACTATTTCTGTACAGGCCAGGATGTTACTGGCCTTTTGGGTCATCTGGGCACCTTGGCTGCAGCAGCCGTTGCATGGCAGATTTTAAGATTCTAGAAGCAAGCAACAGTATCCTCATGGTCAAATAGGTAAAATGTGGACTATCTAAGTGGGCAGTAAGGTAGAAAGAAAACTAACTGGACTGTTGGGCTCAAAGAACTGTGACAAGATGCATAAAGTCTAACTGGTGACCAGTTACTAGAGGCCTCCCTGCAGGACCAATACAACTTAACACCAGCAGTCTCTAAGATGGAACAAAAGACACTCCCAGGAAGTTCCTTGCTGATACACAGTTACAGGGGGAATAGTCCATAATACAAGGGAATGCAGAACTCCAGTCAAGAAAGGCTTTAACAAACCAGAGAAACAAGCTGACAAACTTCACAGCAAGCTCAAAAAACATACATACAAAAAAAAAAAACCCTAGCAAATGCAAAATCCTGGACTTGAAATAGAATACAGCACTAATAAAGGCAAGATTCAGTTGTTGTTTTTTTAATCCAGTGACTACATGAGTTGTGGTTTAACCTGTGTGGCTGAGCACCACACCGTTGTTCTCTCCCTCCCTTCCCTCCCAGCAGGATTTGGGAGAGGATCCAGAAAAACAAAGTAGAACTCAAGGACTGAGATAAAACAAATTACTAAGATAGAGAAATGGATAATAATTATGTAATATAAATTTATATATATATATATATATATATATATAAATGTTTATAACAGGTAATGCACAAGCAATTGTTCACAATCTCCCAACCCATGCCCAGTTAGCCCACAAGCAGCAGAAGAGAGTGAGATGAACTCCCATTCCCTTCAAAACAGCTTCTGCTTGATGCCATATGGCATGGAATATCCCTTTGGCCTGTTAAAGCCAGCTGTCCTCATTCTGTTCCCTCCCAGCTCTGTGGGCCCTTTGATGAGAACGGCCTTGGCTCTGTACAACATTGCTTAGCAGCAGCTATAAACATTGGTGTATTATCAGCATTGTTCTTCTCCTAGAACCAAAACACGGCATCCTACCAGAAAATTCTGTCCCAGCTGAAACTAAGATGATATGCTTTTCCTTGGACTGCTACTAATTACACAGTTATGATTAAGTTGTATGCAATTATTTTTCTTTCTCGTAAGCATAGGTTATTAAGTCAGTTTTTAAAAATAAAAGCTGAGATAATCATACCTTACAATTATCTCAAATTAATTTCTAAATAGTCTGTTTTCTCAAGACATTCTTTAACATTCAATTTTTGTCTATCTGCTCTTGAATCTCAATTGTTTTGAAAAGTTTGCACAACTTTGTGACACCTGCAAATTTGTGTCCCATCCCTATTCACTTATTTCTTCCTGATCTATCTTCTCAATAAATAAAAAATAGTATCAGGATGCAACAGTGCTATAAGAATTCTTTTGTAAAATCCTTTCACCCTGTTGAAAATAATCTAATTGTCACTATGACTATCAAAATAATGCTCACAGATAAATGTTATTAAAATAAAGGAACGTGCTGTTTACTCACCGAGTGTAATATGTCACTGCTTCCACATAATCTCCACTGGCAAAGGCTTCGTTGCCCTTTTCTTTTTCCCGAGTAGCAATAAAGATCTTCTCTTTCTTTGTCATGCCTATAAGAAGGTATTTATACTTGTTAAAACCACCAGTTTGCATAGATGCAATCAAAATATTGTCAGCTAAAATACTTTGAATGTTATATTCCTTATACTATTTTTAAAAGAACCTGGATTATAAAAAGACAGAATTGCCTTATAATTTCTACAATAAAAACCTAGATCCTTCTGATAACGCATACAATTCTGAGCACAAGATAAATTGGTTAGCCTCTAGCATTGGATTATAGCAGCAGAAGTGCGCTCTATATTTTATATTTTTTTAATTCTCTCAACTTAAGCAAATTAAAATATTTTAAGCAATTATTAAGACAAAGATATTATATTTTTAAACATGAACTTCTACAAAGTTTTAGCATCTCTAGGTACTGAAAAATAAAGACATCTCGATAATACAATTTGGTTTGTATTCACATTTGACAACAGAGTACTACAATCAAAGAAAATAAAAAAATATGCTTCTAGGACATTACCAGTTGTGTTTATTTTCTTCTCAATTAGAGGTAGACTTGGTCTAATAGAGAATCTCGCTTTTGAGTTATTTTCTTCACTGCTTTCATCAATTTTAGAACACTCCTTTTCCACATCGAACCTTAAATTAATACAAATAACAAATACAGCAATGTTGCAGAAGAAAAGTCCTCTATTTTTAGAACAGCAATGTTCTAATGCAATATTTCCATTATAAAACAAAACTAAGCAGGCATAAAAGCAGCGATCAATTATTCATTACTTGTTATGTAAAAGATGTTTAGTCTTACCTCCTTTCCTTGTGTCATTGTTTGTTTCTCCCATATCTACATGTATTTTACATACATACAAATATATAAACATACATATATGTACACACAGGTGCACAAATGTAAACATACATACATATAAACAATAGACAACAAATATTCCTTCATCCTCTCTTCTTGTTAAAAATAAATAAAACCAAACAACTAAAAATCAGCAAAATATCTGCCTCCCCTGCCCACCACCTCCAAATAAAGGCAGGTGAAATTTATGAAACTGTATCTTCAGGCTCAATTCCAGTCCTGTCAAATATCTGTATTAAGCTTTATTGAAAACACTGAATAACAGCTTCATTGTGACTAACAGCATAAACTTGAAAGAGATTTCAGAACAGTCTCAGATATTTCTAAGGTTACTCTGAGATAGCTTCTGAGAAGTGTTTAGGAATTTATACAGAATAAATATTGCTGCTGTAATCCTATAAAACAAATAGAGTAATAACCAATTCCTACACTACACCGCTTTTCTATTTATGACTTACTGGAAAATAACCTTTGTTTTCCACAATAATCTCAACAACCTGAATAATTTATTTCTGAAATAGGGACATCATTTAGAAAAATTACACAATTCAAAACCTCTTCAGGTAAGACTAACTGTGCTCTCTTTTAACTCTGATCTTTCACTATTTTCACTTTTTCATTATAAATTAATCACATTTCAAAACAATGATTTTTAAATAAGTAAAAACTTTCTTGTTCAGGAATAGTCTAAACAACTTCTGTTTCAGTATACCCACATTATCCAAAATATTTCCTATATAATCTACAGGAAAATCCACTATTATCAGCATGTTAAAGGACAAAGGTTGAGCACATACATTAAAATTGCAAGTAACATTAAAAAACGATTACTTCAAATGATACAGAGTAAAAAAGGATGAAAAATAAATTGTTGCAGAAGTTATTTGATAATCCGCTTATTTAATCACATTTGAGCAGGAAGGCCACAGTTTTTGGAGTGCGTATGCATGACACAGACTTGGAGAATATGCCCTACAAGGAGCAACTGAAGGAACTGGGGAAAAGGAGGCTGAGGGGACACCTTATTGCTCTCTTCCAATATCTGAAATGTGCTTACAGCGAGAGTGGGGTTGGTCTCTTCTCACAGGTAACAGGATGAGGGGAAATGGCCTCAAGTTGTGCCAGGGTAAGTTTAGGTTGGATATCAGGAAACACTTCTTTACAGAAAGGTTGTTAAGCACTGGAATAGGATCCCCAGGGAGGTGGATGAGTCACCATCCCTGGATGTGTTTAAAAACCATTTGGATGCAGTGCTCAGGGACATGATTTAGTGGAGGGTTTTTAGTAGGGTAGTATGGTTAGGTTGTGGTTTGACTCAATGATCTTTAAGGTCTTTCCTAGCCTGAGCAATTCTATGATTCTGTGACAATATACTATATGCAGGTCTTCAGCAGACAGGGTTTCTGTAGAGTTTTTTTGGTAGCAGAGTGAGATATTAAAAATTTTCATCACTAATAGAGACCTCACTGTCTCTAGATTAAGCTCCCCACCAAGAGCCTGGAAATGCACGTATCTTCAGTCTGATTCTCTGTGATTCTACAGCACCATTTAAAGAGCTGCAGGGAAGCTGCTACTGTTCATAACATAGAAATATACCTCCTTCACATTCAATAATTTGGGGGCATCAATCTGTGATGTGTCATCATTACTTTATTTTGAAAATGTGATAAATTAAGCTACCTTTAATTTCCCTCTTCATGTACCTCCATAGGTTTTATATTTTGGATGTTGGAAAAAGAAAAAAAAATATTAAACAAAATCAGATTTCATTTGTATTTTCTGTTGACTCATTATATCTCACACCACTTGGATAGAAGAAATACAGATGAATTTGCTTTCAGTTGGTAGCACCACAGTGCATTTGCAATTTAACAGAACTGTTATGAAAAACCCAAGTTTCATTGAAGCACTATAGTTTCCTGGAGAGCTAACATCAATACTGTGTTTCTGGACAATACTTTAAAAAAACAAACAAACCATTGTGTTTCATTATAAAATAAGTAAGAGTTAATAAAAATTAAAACATAAAGGATTTGACATACTTATCCCATTCACTGTAATCCCGTGGTATATTTTTCTTATTTCTTTGTTTGTTTTGGAACTTTTCATTCTGAAAAAGAAACAGCCAGCCTATAAGACAATTTCCAAAAGAAAAAACTCACCTTTTTTTTTTCTCTGTGATAGATATCCCTACTAATTTATAGTCATGACTAATTACAGCACAGTCTTGAATATTTAGTTTGTGAGCTTTAAAGAACATCTTTATGCATTTGATGTACCATTGTAATCCGACTTTCTCTGCACTGCCCTGTTACACATCACAGAGGCACTGGATAAAATTTTTCACACAGGACACTGCTCTTTTTAAAAAGTATACTGAATTGCCATCTTCCAAACTATATTTTCAACACAGCAAGGAACTTTATTTACTCTTGGGAAACTCTGCCTTTGTAATGAGACGTTTAATGCTGAGATTGAATCACTAACCTCATTTTAGGCTTGCCATTCCCAAGAGAATGCAATGCACAGTTTCTCACAGCCTCTGGAGGCTTCCAAACAAGGATGAAATGAACATTTGCTTTGACTTCTAGATAGCATCTTTATACTTCTTTGACACATTCCAACTGAGCTAATTTCCAAGATGATTTACGCTCATTCTTGTTTTTAGACAAGGTTCACCACTGGTATTTGCCTCACCTACAATTCATCCTTAGGATAATTTACCCTTCAACAATCCATCACAATAACTGACTCAGCTGGCATCTATTGCAACCCATCTCCTATCCCAGTGGAACATGTTTCCATAGCTGTCACCTTTGGCATCTCTTCCACCTTTGCCAGACTGTTTCTGATACGTCTCTCCCTGCTTGTTGACTCCAACATTCAACAAGGTGTGGTTCCAAACAGGATTCCATTGTGGAACAGCCAGTTCAAAATATTCCCGTGTACTCTTTGCTGTTTGTTCAACCCTCCTCCTACCTTGCAATCCACCTCTCACCAAGTTAGACCAGTGTAACTGTTTGTAGGATTGCAGATTTACAATTATGTGGGTTCAAACAATTTGATAGAGATTAAAGTGCAACCCCTAAACATCTGTACCAGTGCAAGTGACACATGATAAACTGAATCAAGGAAACCAGCAGCAGCAACCTCTTAAGCTAGATTTACCGGTGTGACACTGTTACAAGGAAATACTTCCGCAGCTGAATATAAGCACCTCAATTTACATAATGCAAATGCGTGCCTTCCTATAAACACTTGCAGCTATCTATAATACTAGGTTACATAAACTTTTGTAGTATGTGACTTCAGAATTACACATAATGTTCTCAGTTGTTCAGGAAGCTAGACAAAACAACAAACACGTTTAGTGATTAATGCACGTTTGGAGAAGGTAACTTAAATATGGCTTCCTAGAAAACGATATCATTATGTATGCATTCTGTATGTTACAAACTCTTTTTCAAATATAAGGACATTGCTTAAATGAGCATATGGTTAAATTCAGAAGAAAACTCATGACATATTATACACAAATGCAACTGTAATACAGCAAGAGAACTACAGTATGACCTTTAATGGAATAAAGCAGAAGTGTTGACTTAAAATTTCAAAAATCCTTAATATTCTAGGTCTCACATTCTTGAGGTCATTGTAACCAAACCAGGGCTACAGCAGAGTCAGGAATTTCTCGTTTGTCCTCATTCAAAAGCCTCTCATGAAAAGGTTATGCTTGCATATTGTGTTAACTTTTCTCTGGTACTTGGTACTATAGGCAGAAAACGCTCTGCCACTGTCATTTTTCTTGCTAGAACTCTCAGTGCATGGATCCCATAGGGTCTGTAGCTCAGTGAATACTTTCTGGACCAAAAAATGCAGCGCAGACTGGATTTAGTTCAGATGCAAAAACTTGGCCTTGGATATCTGCTGGGTCCCTTGTGATAGAAGTTACTATTCCAAGCCAGCTGACCAGTATTCTTTTTCAATTTGGAGTATCCAAAATAATATGAGGGCTGATAACATAACAGAGGAGTTTCCTAAAACAAAACTTGGAATGTGTGTTGCACGTCCTGCACTGTAGTACTGTGTTTGGCAAAGAACCTACATCTGCTGAAATTTCATCCATACTGCTTTTTGGAAGTGAATACTTCTAAGCCCGTGCTTCTAGAACATGGTCCTGGAGAAAGTGAGCAAAACTAATGATTAAGCAATCTGGACAATCGGAAAAATAATAATCAAGTTGTCTCCCTGATCCTCTTTTATTTTGCAATATAGATGTAACCTCAAAATCCAAGGCAGTGTGAAACAGAAACAGATTGTTAATACAGAAACTTCTGTATCATGTAAGAGAGGGAAATTCTGTTATAAAGCTCACTCTTCATTCATTTGTAGAAAATATGTCCCATGACTCCACACCAGTACAAAAAAAAAAAAAAACTGCAAAATAAACCTAGTATATACCATTTAACATTACCTGAAATGTGAACTGTACATAGAAAAGGGTGTTTAAAATTTCCTTCAGAAATTAACTGTTGATCAAGATTAAAATATAATTACAAGATGCATGCTAGTATGTAAGAGGCAGTTTTGTTTAAGCACTGGTCTCTTACAAGACAGCTTAAAGGGTTTTATTTTCTGGTTAACAAAATAAATCTAGTAAGAGAGGTTCAATGGATAGAAGTTCTTAAAATCTGAATTTACTGATTTTAGAAAGACATAATTAACATACTTATGTAAAAATAATGTTTTAGAAAATTGGAGATACCTGGAAAGCAGGAAGACAGCTGCTGGAATAACGAATAGGAGGCAAGTTATCTTGTCCTTCATGCAGTGTGCCTGTTTTCAAAACCTGTGGTTTATTATCATCTTCATTCATTTCTGCCACCCAGCTCTGAAAATAAGCAAGAATCCATACCATAAAGCTGTACAACTGATACACATCATAGTCTACAATGACCCTGCAACTATCCTTACAATGCAAAGCTCTTAATGAGGAAAAGCAATTAAGATGAAGATTAAAAATAAAGCTTAAAATCAAGCTTAAAAAGCTTAAACATGAGCTTAAGTTCCTTAAATTAAAAGGGTTATTTCTGTTCATAACTTTGCCAATTCAAGAAAACTTAATGATCAACACAGTACAAGTGCACCTTCCTTTATCATCTTTTAGAGTCCAAAAAGGGGAACCATTATAAAGAGAAACATGCAAAAATAAAAGCAGAAGTGCTTCTAATATTCAGAAGCACTTGGAGAATCATCCTTAAAAGACTGGAAACAAATAGTCTCAAAAAGAAATAGCATAATTTGATTAGAACATGCTATGAACAAACTTGCCTCTACCCCTTTAGATTTAGAAAGCAACAAAAAGCATTCACCTGTCTTTTCATATAATGTATTTTAAAATAGTTTTGTTTAGTTTCTCATAAGATTAGTTTTGCTGCTGCACTTTCTCCTACATAATTCAAAGCATGTTTGTTTCTGGGCCATAAAAAGCATTACTTCATTACTTAAGGAGCATGGCCAGCAGGTTAAGGAAGGTGATCCTCCACCTCTACTCTGCCCTGGTCAGGCCTCACCTGGAGTATTCTGTCCAGGTCTGGGCTCCCCAGTACAAAAAAGACAGGGATCTCCTGAAAAGAGTCCAGCAGAGGACAACAAAGATGATAAAGGGCCTGGAACATCTCCCCTTTGAGGAAAGGCGGGGTTACTTGGGTCTCTTCAGCCTTGAGAAAAGAAGCCTAGAGGTAATTTTATTAATGTTTATAAATATCTTAAGTGTGGGACAATGGCTAACCTCTTTTCAGTGGTCTGTGTTGACAGGACAAGGGGAAATGGTCATAAACTGGAGCATAGGAAGTTCTGCACCAGTATGCAAAGGAACTTCTGCAGTGAAGGTGACAGAGCACAGGAACAGGCTGCCCAGGGAGGTTGTGGATTCTCCTCCTCTGGATATATTCAAGTCCTGCCTGGATGCCTACCTGTACAGCTTACTGTAAGGAGCCTTTTTTGGCAGGGGGCCTGAACTCAATGACCTCTGGAGGTCTCTTCCAGCCCCTACAATTCTGAGATTCCATAATATACAGATCTGGATTTTCTATCACAGGCAAGATGTGTTACTGAGGAATGACACTACAAGAGATTCTGTTTTTCAGATAAAATAATATAATCTAAAATGCTTATGCCCATCTAGACTTCTTCAATATTTTCAGTTGGATAAAGAGATCTTCAGTTCCTACACTGAACAGTATAGAAAAATCATATGCATTTTCTTGAACAGATTGTGAAAAGTGCTTTTCCTATGTGCAGTTTGCAATTGTTTTGAGCTTTTTCAAATGAATAATAAAAAACAAATATGTTCTGTAGAGTTATAACAGATATTAAAGATTCATTAGAATTATCTCAATAAATATTAAAAAAGAAAACCACAACAGAACCCTTCTATCATTTCCTCATTTAATCAAATAATCACTTTCTACTTAAGCACAAGATGAGGTTGAACAACCACTCACAGCTGATAAAACAAAGAGATTACATTACTGACCACTATAAACTAGAGTCATACTGTACCATCAGTTCACCATTAATCGTTTCCCATTCTTCAGCTGTAAAATCAGCTGCTGTGGCTGCAGGTTTATCTTTTCTGAGAACTCTGCTCCCTGGAGCTAAATGCTCAATACGCTTTTCACAAAACAACATCAGGTCAGGATAACATCCCTCTTCACCAGACCTTTAAAATGAACACATGTGTAAGTTACACAAGAGAACTAAATTATGCTGCATTCCCCACAAACATCTGTACTTTTCTGTATACAGTGACTGCAGAGTGCTGTTTTCCTATTGCAACTGAAATCTGTCACCCCTTGAGTTTGATCAGAAAATTTCAGTTAACCACTTTCCAGCAAACATACAAATACAGTTCCAAGTATTCATAAAAAATGTCATTGTAATTTTCAGCAAAAGTGGAACAGACATAGCACCTGATATTGCCACAAATAGGAAAGATGTGATTCCGTAAAAACGCAGTAGCAAAATTTGAGAAAAAGCTGGCATGATTTATCAAACCTCTTTGATGGGTTGAATGAGGACTTGAATTTCTAACTCTTCATTTAATCATCTGGACACTTTTAACACTTTCACAATCCATTTTAATTTCAAGTTTTTAAATGGGAAAGTAGCAAAGAGGTTCAAGTGAAATAGAATGGGAATACAATTAGTAACAAAGTTAAGAAAAGATAACGTTTACCTTAGTACCCTGAGAATCTTTTCCAGGTGTTGAACATCCGTACATTTTTCAATGAACTTGTAGTCGAGATGACCAATAGGTATTTGATATGTTTTAGTAGTTCCTTGGTCCAGCGAATACATTATTGACTCATCACCCATAACTAAACATTAAAAGAAAAAAAAAATTTCTGGGCACTTAGATGTATTTTGAAGCTATGTTAATTTAAAGAATAGCCACGTTTATGCCACAAAGTACTGTCTGCAGTAGAATTATCGTTACAAAAGAAGAATTTCGGATTTGAAGACCTGATAACACAATTTGTTCTTCACAGAAGCCCACAGAGAAGCCGCAATCGCAACATAGCAACCGTTGCTATGTACAACATGGCGGCCGGCGGCACGGAGGCGATCGATAGAGAAGTCGCGGGAACCCACACAGCACCCCCTTGCGATGCGCCCGCAGAGCCCCGCCGGCTCTCTGCGGAGGTAACGGCGCCGCACGACGGCCCTCGACACCCACCTGCCCGAGCGCCGAACAGCACTGACCTCCACCGTGGACGCCCGCCTCACCCGCGCATGCGCAGTGATGGCGAAGGAGCGCGGCGCGGCGCTGTGGGGCGGGGTACGAGGCGATTCCCGCGCCTAGGATGAGGGGTGCGGCGGGTTCTGGCAGCGCGGTCTCTAGACTTGCAGCTCTCTAGCGTTCTGGCTCTTAGAAACGCGTGTCACTGTTTTAATTTGTATTTTATTAAATATAATTTCCAGCACTGTACTGATAAATGAAAAGGTTCTTTGGTCTTAGAAATGATATGACTTCAGGGTATTCCCTTCAGAAATACGGCAGTTGGGTTTCAGGTTTCATAAAACACCACTGGTTTGCTTTCAGTGTATTTTTTCCAGTCTAAATTGGCCCAATGCTCTTCCAAGTGCCCTGAGCTTCACCACTGCCCATAACCTTATGTTACCCTCACTAAAACCCATCCCTGCTGCTTTCTGCACACTCCCTAACAGCAGTGTCACACTGTACTGACAGCAGTGAAATGACACAGTTTGTCTTTCAACAGTCTCATCAGCACTAGTATCAAAATTTGGATTTGTAAGCATTTAATCAGGCTGAATTAGCATCAGGCACAAAGCAGCAGTGTTCTGTAAGACACATCAGCACAATGGGTATTTTAGTATTACTTAGCAAATACTCCGAACAGGAAAAGGGATGCAAAAAGTTTGGGCTTATCAGTACAAAACCACTTCTTATTACAGACTTACAGACTCATGACAAAAGCAAAATGATGTTATTTCAGTTTTACCTTATCCAAGGTATCTTTATACTATAGACCTACTTATTTTGGTGAGTACAAGCAAGGTCAAAAAGCAGTCTGAGAATTTGCGTTTACACATTTCTTAATTTTTATCCTGATTTGGGTCCTGTCGAGTTCAAATCCAAATTTCAGACCTGATTTTGTGTTGCCTTCAATATGTCTTCATTGGAATTTATTCAAATCAAGATTTTATACAGTTCACAGGAGTCCAAAAAAACGTTGAAAAGAGTTAAAACACAAGTAAGGTTTAGGCGAGAGTTGTGAAAACAAGGTTAACACTTAACTCAAAAATGAATACAATACTAATGAATTTAACAGAGTAAAATTTAAGTAAGAAATCCGTTTCTGAAAGTAGTATAGACAGAATTGCGATGGTATGACAAGTAATATCACAGGAAAGTTTAATATTTCAATATCTTAAACCACAAAATTATGCATTTATACACCAATGGATTTACAGAGCAAAGTTGCCAGAAATACTGAAGTATAAAATTAATATATCTTCAGGTCAAATCACCGGGCATCAAAAACCACCACTGGAATTGTGCAGTTAAAGAAAAACATGTTGCAGTTCAAAAAACATCCAGGAGAGGAAAGGGGTCAGGGAGAACGAAAAGAGAGAATGCATAAATCTGAAGTCAGAGGTAACTGTATAAATAATTTCTGAAATGCCCTGATAATTAATCCCACAACACTTTCCCTTTTTAAAGGGCTGTATAATAGCAAACATTCACAGTATGTCACACAAGATTATTAATTATAGTTTTCTTAAAAAATGGAAAACTAAAAGTACCAAAAAACGATGTCCTGAATTACACACCAGAGATGTCCCTATAGTAGTTCGATGTGTTGATTTTTGGTCTTGAAGGATCCTTGCATCATTACTCTCATTTTCAGTTTTCTTACACACCTTGCCCCCATGGCTTCCCAAATGCATTCAATTGCCTTTGTAAAAGGATACATCTTTTTGTTCTTTTCTTGTACATTATTCTGTACCCACATTCTCGGCATCTGATTGGATCTCTTGCCTTTATTTCATTTTCCGTATGACATTCTGATATGATGTAGAAAGAGAATGGCAATGGATGAACAAAAACAGCACTGCTAAAGCACAGAAGTACTTTCAGAAGTAATAATAGTCAAATTTCTTTTACTGGCAAATAAAGCATAATAGAAAATAACTGCATTGAATTTTAATAATTAACTGAATGATCTTAATATACTGTTAAAGGGAAAAAAAAGATTGGCAAACTTATATTGCTAAAAATTATCAAAACATTACTGTACAGAATATATTCCACAGTCAAAACTCCACTAATGAAACCTTCATCTCAGCCCCTCCCAGCCACCAAGTTTATTTTCTTAAGCCAAAATTTTTCAAAGGCTTTTAAAGTGGCTATTCAAAAGCTCCAATTTTCACTTTATTAACTTATGTATAGGTAAGAGAAAATTTGACTACTGCACATTAGTAAAAGCTGAGTGACAACACTATATTTCCAAAAAACCTTGTCTCCAAGATGCAATAAATAAAAGTTCCACTATCATTCTCTAGAGATGCAGGACCTCCACACAGCAAGAGGTTCTAGTGAACAACTTCCATATTGATATCCACAGGTAGTCCACGCATGTGGGAGCATCAGTGCATAAAGTTTAATGGCTCATCAAAATCCACAACACAGTTATGTAGATTTCTGTACTCTGCAGCACTGTGATTGTGCATTCCCCATTATTAGAGCATCAAATATCATTAATGTCTTTTCTTTACCTCCACAAATGTAAATCATTGGCTGCTGCTTTGGAGGCTGAACGTCCTTCTGTGAATCCATGTTCTAAACAAAAACAACAAACAAAATACATGTTTTTTGTTGTTGGCTTACAAAAATATTTCAGTATCTCCATCTAAAGTTGACAGAAGTTGAAAAACTTATTTTAAAATAAATACAAAAATATTCAAGCTGTGTTTGATACATGCTATGTAAGATGATTCACATTGGAAGAGACTTCAGAAATTCATCTGGTTCAACTTCTTCCTCAAAACAGTCAGCTCAGGTCTTTACAATCAGCTCTCAAAAAGCTTTGAAGATGGAGGCTGCACATTGTTTTATATTAAAGAGGATTTTAAACAGTAATGCTCACTTAATATTTTCTTTCCTCCCTTCTGCTGGTGGTAAGAGTTTTAACCTTGCTGGAAACAAAAACTAATTCAATTTTTTCTCTCTCATAACACTAGATACCCCAATCTACCTTTTCATTGATCTAATTGATTAGAAATCCTGGAGCTGTCTGTAGGTAGAATAATAGCCATTTAGAAGAAATGAATAAATGGGGATGAGGGAGAAGAAATTCCATGAAAATTCTAAAAGAACCACCAATTGGTCAACTATTAGATAACCAATGGTACTCTCCAAGCATCAGTTCATTTCTTATTGTAACAGTTTAGGTTGCTCAACCTTACTTGGACTCAAGTATTCCCTCACAGTATCAGACAACTACACCACAAACATTTTGTTTTTTAGCAACCCCCATCTAACATCTAAGCACTGCTTCAGACATACATTTTGAGGTTGTAGCCATATAGAGAAAGAAAGCACTCTTTTTTTTTTTCCTCCCAGTATAAATCTAGGCTAGAATACAAACATATTCATGTTTTGTTTTTCTTTGAGGTTGCTCAGCCTGGTTATGGGACGCTTTTGCTAAATTTCCTAGTACATGTCCCCGACCTTCAGTTTGTCCCAGTCTAAATGCACTAATGGCTTGAGAACTGGGAGTTTGACAGAAATATTTCATTCTTTATTGGTGAGAGATTAGTAAATGCCAAATCCCACCTGCTAAGCCTCCTATTATGCCACTTCATTCAAGATAATTCGAGATAATCCATTAAACTCTAACTTTCAATAAGGCTTTGCTTTATTGCTATCACAGTGGAACCTTAACATACATGCAATATAGTCATGTTATACCAGTAGATTACAATTAGATTTTGGCAGTCACTCCTTGGCGCTTGAAAACAACGGCGCCAGGCATTCCCCCCAGAGCCCGCCTCAGTTCTGCGCCAGGCACGCCTCCTCCCTGCTCACCTCCAGCGGTTTTAACGGGCTTGGGCAGCCCTTTCCCCACTCACTGCTCACCACGAAGGGCACCAGCCCGGCAGGGAGAAGCCGAAAGCGCCACCGGCCCGCACAGCCCTCGCCGTCCTCTCGGCGCCGAATGATGACGTCACTGCGCAGCGCCAGGGGGGCGGGGCCTGCGCCGCCGTCCCTACGCGCTGTGGAGGGCTTACAGCGGTTAGCGGCTCGCGGAGCCTCGGCAGGGAGAGGGCGGGAAGCGCTAGGGAGCTGAGCCTGGCGCTGGTAGCCACGAACCGGCGCTGAGAGAGGAGGGATATATAGGAGGAGAATGTTCCTAGTCTACCAGATAAGCGCCGTACGCTGGGAGGTATACATGAGGGAGCTGTGCGACACGGGAGCGCCGGCTTTTCCTACGAGAAAAGTTCCTTTCTCTGTGTCCTACAGAGAAAGCAGACAGCTGCGTGTTTAGCTTAAATCCTGCCACAGGTCTCGTCATATGAGTGAAGGGTTTTACGGCCGATGTGTTTTACTTCGCTATCCTTTTCGTGCTCTTTATCTAAGAGCATATATGACTACCAACTAAATCTCGGTACCTGTAGGCTGTGCCGTATATCCCCGCATGGAAACAAACCGACAAGCCGCGGTGCTGTATATAAATACTGTTTGTAGGATCGTGCTCCGCAGGCGTCCAGGGGGGGTAATCACATGTCCTCAACTCCGTAGGAATTCTGCTTTATGCCTGGAAAATGTTTAACAAATACTGTTCAATATTTACAAAACGAGTTCATCATTCAGGAATCCCCCTGATGTAAGGAAATGCCTCTTTCCGAACGGCGAATAATTATTTCCTGGGGAAACGATAAGGTTTTATCAGTTCTAATTTGATTCTCTCATAGCAGCAAGTCACCCAGATGGATAAGCTGTAAGTCACGTAAAACAAACTTGAGAAACAATAGATACTTGCGGTTTTCCTCATTTTGTGTTTAAGCTAAAATAAGGAACATACTAACGATTTTTAGACTGCTCATCAGCTTTGTCATGCTGCTGTGCGAAAATAAAGCTAAATCTAACTTCTGAGTATCAGAATAAAACACGTGCAAGAAAAACAGGACCTGCACGGCAGTGATGCTCGCTGCCCCTGGTCCTCCACTGCGGTCCTCGGAAATGGGAGCTGCTGCCGAGAGCAAAAAAAAAAAAACCGGAACGATCCCTTCCTCTGCTGATGGACACTAAGTAATTAACACTCCAGAAGTAACCAAACATTTAAATTAATGAATAAAGCCGGTAGTATTTCCTCGCATTCGTTTTGTATTTTAAAACGGGTTTGACGAAATGATTAAAGCATGGAGACGGTGCTTTAAAACCTACTTACTAATTATATGCCATGAAAAAGTCGATTGTCTCAAGGAAATCATGCAGTCGCTTGATTATATCCATCATTTAACTGTTCCCTCGGTGAGGGGGGAGTCTTTAAATGTCCATTACTTTCTCCGTTTGTGCTTCACGCCGCCTCCCTCGGGGTACAGCCCGGTTCAGACGGGCTGATAAACGCCGGTCCTCAAAGAACGTTTGGCATATGCGCTTAAATGCTCCTCGGCCTCGCAGAAGGGGCCATTTCCTCCTCTTAGAATACGTAAGAGAAATTCTTTCGATTCGCTTGAAACTGCTACCGAAAGCACTTTGGGAAATCCTGGGTTCCATTTCTGAACTCTTCAGTTCTCATTCTAAAATGGAATGGGGAAACATGGCAAAACCCCTGATCTTTTTACCATTACAGGTACCCTCCGGTCGCACAACCCGTACACAAAGACTCCCCGCTCCCCCCGCTGGGCAGGGAATGCTCTGCAACGCTCGCTGCCCCCGGCCCGCCTTACGGCGCCCCTGCTCAGCCCGGAGGCGCCGTGGGGATGGAGCCCGCCCGCCCCGCACAGCCTTAGTTTCCACGGGAAGCCTCTGGCTTTCTGCCCTGGGCGGAGGCGTTACTCCAGGAGCTACGCCCAACGATTTAAAGCCTGTTTCACCTCACGCTGTTTCCGGTGGAGGAAGAAAGCCGTAAGATTTCTAGGAAAGAAAAACAAAAATTGTGTATGATTATCTAGCTCCTGAGCTGTCGGGTACAAATAAGCTAATTGACGTGAATTAATTAGCATTCCTACAACTCGGGCTTAAAGATCCTGGTGCAGACAACGCTCCATCTGTGAAGGCTCGGGCTACCCGCTGGCGGTGCCTCCCGCCCGCCCCACATAGCTGAGCGGCTCTGAGCAGCGGGAACGCCTCACCCCGGCTCCTGAGAGGAGCAGCTGAACGGAACCGGCAGACGGGCGGCACCGGGGCGCTTTATGGAGGGCTGGGAGCGGCGGGAGCCGCGGAGTTGGAGTATAAAGTGCGAGGAGAACGTGGAGCGCAGCCGTAGCCGTCCCTATCCCTAGAGCAGCGCTCTTCAGGCCGTCCCCCACCCCGCCTTCGCCTTAGAGCTGCGCCGCTCCCTGGGGCGGCAGCGCGGAGCGGTTGGTAAAGGCGGGCAGTTCAAACCCAAGCGAGGGAAAGCGGCTGCGGCCGCACGCGAGGAGCCGGTGTGGGTGGAGAGAAGCGAAGCGGCTTCTCGCTAAGGCAACGGGCCCCGAAGCCGGGCGGCAAGCTGTGGAGGCGGCAGAATCCCCGCCTTCCCCAGCCGGGAGGGAGGGCAGCCTCGCCCTTCATCTTCTCAGGGGGCACCGCCGACCTCCTCGGCTGCTCTCGGTAGTGGGTGACTCTGGGATCGGTTTTCTCTGCCCAGCGGTGTGCTAGATAAGGAGGTGAAGCTGTGTGTTCGTGTCCAGCAGCCCAGGTGACTGAGGGAACCCCCTCACTCCGACACTTCTCCCTAGGTAGCATCAGTTATCCTCATCGCTGGTAGGTGAATGTGGCAGTGAAAGCATGTTAGACCGAGGGGAAACTTTCTCAGCTGTCACCCCACTTCTTGGTAACGTTTCTTTTGTACCTCTCTCTTTTTTACTCATGCCCCGTCTCACTTTAGGTTGTCGGTAAGGGATTAAATAGTACTTTGCGTTCAATACACTTGCTGTGGAGGATCTCCGATTGCTTCACAAATTAGGGTAAGTTAACCCCGTCTGACAGAAAGGATTGAACTAAGATATCGATAGCGTTAGATCTGGGAGCTCAAAGAGCAGAGACTTCAGATAGTCAGTTTTATTGCAAGTGTGATTTCCACTGAAATATCTGATGAAGTAGTCCTGTATCACCGATGCTTCACCTTTATATGTTATATTAACAGGATGGATGGACAGTGACAAAAAAGTACAGAAAGCATTTTGTTAGAGGCAGGTTTGTACAGTGTGCATTATCAAGGAATGTAAGTTAAAATCAAGATCAGGGTAACTCCATTCTAGAACTCATGTCTGTGGTATAGGTGCCATTTACATTGCCTTCCAGTAAGCAACATTCTTTTCCCCTCCTTTTTAGGATGCCTTTTAAGTCTAGATGTGTCAGATATTATTCTAAGTCTAGCGTCTGAATCTAATCCTTACTTTAGTTTGGGTCTCTGAACATGAAATACTTGGTTCTGAAAAGTGCCGGAAAGTTTGCTGTTGACCTGTGGGCCAATTTGAAAACTACGGAATTGAAAAATGGTATTAGAGAAATTGAAAGGGAAGATATGCCTTTTATTCCTTCCTCTGTAACAGGCTTGATATATCCTTGTTATGTGACCAGTCTGTTCTTCCTAGCTGATCTGTTTCCTGATGCCTAAAAGGAACCTAACACTTTCAGCAATTACTTCAAGATCCTCAAGTAGGAAAGGCTTGGTTTTATACATCAACACTAGTAGATCAAATGTTTCTCCTGATGAGAGTGCCTTATAAAACAGTAAATAAGTCTTGAAGAGTTTTACTAGATATCTTTTATGAATATAAATAGTATGCCATTCTATAATGGGATATGTCCAGCAGATCAGAAAGTCTCTCCTTTTGGTACTACAGATCTGTAAAACAAGACCTAGTGTTTAATTAAACTTCAACTTTAAAAAGTGACACATTCTGGAAGGAAAATGTTTATGAAAAAACTGAGGTGCAAACTTGGATCTGTTGTAAAGAATTTTAAATTGATACCGTCTGCTCAGTCCATATTGTAGTGGCTTCCCTGTAATTTTTCAGGAAAAAAAAAAAATGACAAAATCAATATAGGAAGCTCAGAGGCTCCTCCTGCTGGACGTTGGCCCACTAACATTATAGTTTTCACTATTGCTTAAGGTTTCAATGCCGCTTTTTCTTTAATTCTGCTGTTCTGATTACCCCAACAACAGTAAAACCCTTTTTTTCCCCTACAATTTTATGCTACTTAAAAACATACTACAACTTTGTGTTGTAGTATTTCAAATTTCCTCCATTCTCATTTTGTTAAATGAGTGTATAGCTTGTCTGCGTCCAAGGAATGAGTAAAAAGCAATGAGGAAAAACAAGTGCAAAGGTGAGGTACTAGAGTAAGGTGAAAATACTGTACTTGTAGAGGCAGACAGAAAAGGAACCAGGCCAAATTTGTCTTCCTTTTCTAATTTCTTTTCTGCAAAAATTCTTTTCAGTTAGGTGCATTCTTTGTTTTAAATCTAATCTTATTTCATACTGTCATCAGTCTGAATTTCACAGACCTTTATGTCAGATTCTCACAGTCTGTTTTCAAGTGTTGTGATCCTCTGGACTGACATTGCAATCTGCTCACTGTAGACAACAAAACAAAACAGCTGGAAGACTGTAGAGAAAACGGACCTTAGGGTGTTAGTTGACACTTGGCTGACTGTGAGCCAGTGGTGTGTGCCTAGGTAGCCAAGAAGACCAATGGCATCCTGGCTTATATAAGAAACAGTGTTGCCAGAAGGACCAGGAAGGTGTTTTTCTCTCTGTATTCAGCACTGGTGAGGCCACATCTTGAGTACTGCGCTCGGTTTTGTGCCCGTCACTACAAGAAAGACATTGCGGTCCTGGAGGGTGCCCAGAGAAGGGCTACAAAGCTGTGAGGGCTCTGCAGCACAGCTCTTATGGGGTGCGGCTGAAGGAACTAGGATTGTTCAGCCTGAAGAAGAGGAGGCTTTGGGAGACCTCACTGTTCTCTACAACTGCCTGAAGGGAGGTTGTGGTGAGGTGGGTGTTGGCCTATTCTTCCTTGTTGCTAGCAATAGGACTAGAGGAAATGGCCTCAATTTGTGCCAGGGGAGGTTAAGTTGGATTTTTGGAAATTTTTTTTCTCTGTAAGAGTGATTAGGTGCTGAAATGGGCTGCCCAGGGTGGTGGTTGGGTCACCTTCCCTGGAGGTGGTCAAGAAATGTACAGGTGTTGTACTACAGGACATGGTTTAGTGGGGAAATATTGGTGATAGGTGGATGGTTGGACTGGATGATCTTAAAGATCTTTTCCAATCTTGGTGATTTTATGAAATTATGTTCTATATTGCAATGATCCTACAGAGTGCCTTCATCATTTCAAAATTGATCGTAGATCATCGCAGGATAATTTCTTCCCCCCTTACTTCTTTTTTTGGGTTTGCCTCAGCTGTATTTGGTGGCTTAGTTCCTGACTAGGTCAGTGCTGTTAATAGCATGTCTTAATGTTTGGTTTTTTTTAAGCCACTTAGAAAAATTCCAGTTTTATCTGGTCTAAAACTTCAGTGATAAATTTCAGATTTTTATTCCAAGATACCAGTTCTTGAGGCCAGCAACAGCTCACTGAAATCTGCCACCTCAAACTTTCAGACTCTTTTGATTTTTTTTTTCTTCCTGTGAGAACACCCCCCTTAATAACGTTGTTCAAAATATCTCCTTTATCACTATTATATCTTGTGCAACCTATTGCTACTTGGGGCAAGGTAAAGAAACTCCACATTACTGGATGGCAAAAATCAGTCATTCTTTATTGTTACAGTTATTACTTAAATGCATGCATCAACTATTTATTATTTTTGTTTAGGGGAGAACAGATAGTAGCTTGGTTCATGAACCAATAACACAATGCTGATAAAAAAAAAAAAAAAATTCAATCCTGTTGAAATGAGAGGGAAGTTGATCATTCTAACAAAATCCTTGTCTGTAGTTTGTCTTTGTACTGACGTATAAGCACTGTTTCTATTAAGACTAATGAAAATACTTTTTTTTAAACATGTATTGGTAGATTTACACAAGGCTTCTTTTTACTATTCTGGGTTCTTTTGGTGATTATTTTCATTGTTTGTTTCAGAAATAACACTGCTGTCTTCATTTACAGAGTTAAAGTGCAAAGCAGAAGATGTCAGATAGTCATTCAGTAACATTCAATATTATTAAAAGAAATAGGTTAACGTCTCCCAGCAGCAGTTTTAGATGCTCCAGTTTCAAAGACACTCGTTCCACTTCAGTAATTCTGGACAGCAGATGCAATGAGTCATTAAAAGATCCTGATGCAGAACATAAAGAAACACCGAGAGCTACAAGTTTATCTTTGCTACAAGAGCATTCTGACCATATTCATCCAAATGACCTCTGTTCTGTGTCATCTATTGAAAATGAAATGAATTCTATCTCCTTAACGGAGAGAAGAGAAGCAAATAGGAGTACATATTTTTTTGAAACCCCGAAAGCGGGTAGAAAAGGCTCCTCGTTACGCAGGAGGCTGCTTTTATCTAAGGCTGGTGCAGCTGTAGGAAGCTGTGAAAAACAAGCTAGTTCTTCAGGGAGCAGCAGGAAAAAACTATTCCCTCCTGTTCTGAGTTCTGAAGAAAAACTGACACAAACTGCTTCACACTCTTTGAAAGGTGAAAGTTGCAACATCCCGAGAGGTAGCACTGCAGAAACTGAGGGCTCTCATCCTGATTGCCCAAAACGGCGGCTATCCTTTTCACAACAAAGGACTTCTACTCTAGATGAGTCCAAATGTAAGGATCCCTCATTGCTGGAAACAGAATGTTTTTCTCCAATTGAGGGTAAGGATGTTACTGCTAGTAACACTACTGAATTCAGTGAGAGTGTCCTTATGAGTGTGAGTGAAGGGTTGCTTCAGACTCCTACTTACAGTGTGTTACCTGAGGCCAGTGATAGCAAGATCCTGAATTCTATTGATAGTCTTGTAGAGAACTTCAACTTTGAACTGTGCGATGGAAACAATCCCTCTGTTAAGCTGGCAAGTTACCTAAATATTTCAACACCTGAGGATAGTGGATATAATTCGCTTCAACTGGACAAATCAGGAGACTTGTTGTCTGACCAAGAGGGTTCTTTTCAAGAGAGCTTTCGAAAACGCAAAGAAGGTTCCAAAATTCTGGATATTAAAAAAAAGGCAAGAAAAATTGAACGAGTGAGAAGGTTGTCAACTCTTCGGGAACAGGGCTCACAGTCGGAGACAGAAGACCATCATGGCAGTCCTAATTCAGCACGTATGTTAGTGGAAGAAAGAAGATTTGTCACAGAAGACCATGGATTAGTTTTAAAGGAACAGACGAGTCAAGACTCAGCTGTAAATTATGGAGATCTCTCAAGAACTCCAGCTCTGCAAGTAGTCCATGAAATTTGCTTGCAAAGACAAAGATCAGACAAAAATCAAATATCAAAGAATACTGATGGAACACAAATAGTTGCACTAAAACATGTTCTTGCTGGACTTATTGGAAAGAAAATGGGCCTTGAAAAATTAGATATTTTAACTGAATTAAAATACAGAAATTTAAAACATGTTCTAGCTATTGTTTTAGATGCTTTGACAGTGGAAAGTCTATGCAGGTAGGTACTACTGCTGTTCTCCTGCCTTCTCTCTCTATCCCATGAAATTTTGAAAATGTTTCTGTGAATTAGAGTAATTTCTGGAATAATGGGAATTGTCAATATTTTTTTTGGAGTAATTTAGGGGGAATTAGAAGAGGTTTGTCACAAGTAAGCAAGTGGTTATTTCTACATAGTTCTAATAATACTTTGTATATGGGAATTAGAGGAAAAAATAAAAGGGGAGATTAAATTGAAACTGTCACACTACTTGTAAGTTTTAAAACACTGACATTCTTTTTCAAACCTAGAAAGTCAGTTATTCTTATGCAAGAAAAATGATTGGGAAACTTGTAATATTTAATTTCCTCACTTATTTCTAAGCACAAAGACAAAAGAGCTTGAAGAATATTGCTTAATGTTCTGGATTTATTTGAAATCAATAGAAGTTGTCACTTAATTCAAAGAAATCAAGAATGTCACATGTGTTACAAAAGGAATAGGTAGGGCATAGATATTGTCAGAATACTTAACGCTTAGAAACATAAGTTGAGGAGCAAAATTAAGTGGCTTACATAGGAAGAAACTTACTTAATTTGGCGAGCCAAAGATGTACTATGCTGTTTATACTGCAGTTATTCACTAGATTCTTCTATGTGTTCTGTGCAGTAGTGCAGAATATATGAAGTTTGTTTTATGACAATGCAGTGGTCTTTTGTAGTATATAGCAGTAGTCTATAAAAAGACAAAAATAGTATGTGAAATCATGTGGAAGTCTTAACAAGATACATATACTGCTTTCTGTCATGCCCTGAAAAATTGTGTGTGGATAATTTTTCATTCATTTGTTCCAGCATTTGGAAAGTAAGCAAAAACTGGCGTGAAATCATTATACAAGATAAAAGAGCAGATAGGAGGAGAAAGTCATACATAAAACAGCTGAAAGAAGAAGCTGAGGTAAGGTTTGTCTCAAAGGTAATGTTTTTGGTTGTTTTTTTTTTCGTGTGTTAAAGTATCTGAGACAGAGGGGGAAGTAAACTTTTTAAAGGTAGCTGATAGCAACAGTTCTAGTATGCTAACATGAGAATGTTGTTGCTTTGATTTTATTGCTTTTCATCTGGTCCTAGTTTGAGTACTAGTGTTTAAACCATGTGATTTCCTTCCTCTACGCCCTGAGCATTTTTTCATCAAGTGAGTCTAGCTTAGGATCTTTAAAATAGCTTCTAAGACCTCTATATCATGGTATTTCTCATTTCAATCTAGTCTACAGTCCGTTAAAATCCTGTACTACTTCCCAATTATTTTTCAGAGCTGTTAGCATCTTCTTTGTGGTATAGTTGTGACCATCAGAGGGAAATACAGATGGTTCTTAAGAGGTTTCTAGAAATTAAATGTATTATTAATATAAATATGCATTTTCAGGAGATTCTCCATGTGTGCACATAGTGCTTCAGTGTAATATTGCTTTAGCTGTAACAAAACTTATGTTTGGCAGATTTGTGATTGCTATTGAGATGCATTCTTTTTCAGAAACATGAGGACCAATATGAGGGTAATCAAGCGCTAAAGAGTGTTGGCTTGTTTACCCATGCTCATGGGACTTTATTTTTAGTGCATCCTATCTTGTCTCTTTACTAAATACAAATGTTTAATGGAAATACATGCACTGTACATTTTCTGTTGTGGTGTTGCAAGGAGAAAACTTAAGTAGCAAAAACACTATAAAGTAAATAAAGTTCTGAGTTTCTTCCTTCTCATCCCCCCCTGCTTATAATTATCAACTTTTACAGGAATACTTACTGAAAGCTGAAGATGCTGCCACAAGACTTAATGTCCTCAACAGATCTGCTCTAAGGCCAGTTCAGGCTCAAGCCAGAACTCCTGTACTGCAAACACCACCCTTTTACACTGAACTTACACCCAGGAGATGCAGTTCTGTTCCCCAGTCAACCAGTAGACAGGAAGAATACATAAAAGTAGGTAGCCAAGAAATTTGTCACTTTCAGTTCTAAGAAAATTCTCAATTATGAGAACTAACTTACTTTTCTCTTCCTCCTTTTGCTACAGGTTGCTAAAACTCTATTCACTGATGAAGCTCTAAAACCCTGTCCAAGATGTCAATATCCTGCTAAGTATCAGTTGGTAAAGAAATGGGGGCTATGTAGCAGAGAGGCCTGTGCATTTGAGTTCTGTATTTTATGTCTGCATGCTTTCCATGGGTCTAAAGAATGTAATAGCTTATCAGCAAAACAGAAGAACAAAAAAGATGCTCCTCCAGGAAGCGCCCAAAGCAAAAGAAATTTAAAAAGACTCTAAATTTGTAAGGCACACAAGTCCTTACATTTCATCCCTTTTTCCCTTCTTCCTAAGTACTGACATCTTGGAAGTCTAATTTGACGTAGTTTTGGTTATCAAGATAACTTCACATGTACATATCTTAATTCAGTGCATTTTTCTTTTTGAAAAAAGTGAATATTTTAAAACATTTTGTTTTGTTTTACCTGTCATGTAGTAGCTAAGCACTTACTAACATCTTAATTATTCAATAAAGTATCTTAAATGTATTCTTCAATATCTAGCTTACAGCATCTCATAGGTGTTTAAAAATACAATTCTTGTCTTAATGACAAATTAAAGAAAATGTTTTTTTAAAGAATGTTTTTGGAAACTTCTTTACTATTCACTTATTTTTAAAATATTTACTTTAAAAGTTGTACCTTAAAGTACACATGATAGAATATATCTATCTATGTAGACTATATAGTCTATGATAGACTATATAAATGGTGATACCTCAAAAAGAATGTATTAGTTGTCTGAATTTTATGTTTGCATAATTAGAATAGTAATTCTGTTCTTAGACTCCATGGTGCAAGTCAGTAGAAGAGTAATCTAAAACAAGGTGTTGCTCCATTGATGATTGATTCTACTGTTTTTTTATAGTTTTTTCTTTACTTGAAAACTGCAGGTGACACAGCACACATCACATATCTAAAGAAGGTGTATCACTCTGTTGTGAACTTAGGCTATGTGTTTAGTGAGGTATTACTTCAGCTTCCAGATACTGGTCATCTTCATATTTTTGCTTGAATTAAAGGATAGAAATTATCCTTTCTTGTCTTTTAGACTTAATAAAAAGAATTCACTGATTTTGTACTTGAGCTAAACATATTGACCCTTTGCAGAAAAATAATTCAATCTTCCTCCCAGACATCAAATTTTGAGTAAATACCGACAACAGAAGACAATACTACTTACGTGATGGAGATACAATCTCAGTTTACTTTCCTGGTTGATATTTTTCTACTTGGATACTTGATATTTACTATTCCATCTTCATGGAGACTTTTTAATCATAAGCCTCTTTTGAGGTGTTTGTAATCAGCTGTTTCCCCCTTCTTCCCCTCATTCCTCTCTTTTATTTATTTTTGGACCATGTGTTGTTTGGGACTTTAACTTCACAGTGTGTATTTGCAGGTAAGCCTGAGCACTGGGCTGTATTTAAAAGATAGTTTGATAAAATGGGCTTTCAAGTAAGTTATAAGATGCATACTTTATCTTGTCTTGTAGCTATCTCATATTTATTCCTATATCCTTTTATAGTTGAAAAATTAAGAATTGCAATTTCAGACTTTTTTTTTCCTTCCATATTATCTGTTGATTTAGGAGAAAAGCACCAATACAGCTAATTTAAGGATGTTCTAGAGATATAACTTCCTATTTCTCATTTCTAACTATTGTAATTTGGTTAGTATTTTTAGCATACCTGGCTTCTGGGATATTAGCTCCATATAGCACTGGAAGAGGGTGAAAAGCATGGTTGGTAAAATGCCAAAGTTTTAGTACTCACATTAATAACTAAGGATGATATCATTATAGAAGAGATCAACTCAATATATTTGCCAGAAAATAATGTTTAAGTAAATTATCAGTGCTCTAACTCTGTATTCATTTGCATTCTGTTAAACCTTTGCATTATTCTTGCCTATGGTTAGTCTGGTAGCTCTTGAACTGGAAGATTTATTTATATATATATATATATATATATATATAATTTATAATAAATAATATTAATATTAATAAATATATAAATATATAAATATATATTCTCAGGAAACAACTTGGGAAGGATTTTGGTGCAAGCTAGAAAGATTCTCTCCATACAGATTTGGTTTGGGAAGAATGGCAAGTTATTACAGAGAAGGCAACATCAAATGAGCAAATACATAAAATATTTGATTCAATTAATATTTGAAATTTGTATGCAAAGTCTATTTGAAAGTTAATTAAATTGGTTAATTTTTCATTTTTAGATATACAGTAGCTAAATATGTATATTTCATACATTTTTACTAGTTTCTATTACAAGTTAAACTGATACGAAGGTCAAATTCCCAGATAGAAAGCTGTGTTACATAGGGAATTGTAGGATTGCTCAAGTTGGAAAAGACCTTAAAGATCAAGTCCAATCATAACCTACCATACTACCCTAACTAACAACCCTCTGCTAAATCATGTCCCTGAGCACCACATCCAAATGCGTTTTCAAACTCATCCAGGAATGGTGACTCAACCACCTCCCTGGGGATCCTATTCCAGTGCTTAACAACCCTTCCTGTACAGAAGTGTTTCCTGATATCCAATCTAAACTTACGCTGGCACAACTTCAGGCCATTTCTCCTCGTCCTGTCACCAGTGAGAAGAGACCAACCCTGCTTTTGCTGTAAGCACCTTTCAGATGTTTGAAAAGAGCAGTAAGGTCTCCTCCAAGATTCCAAATGCATATAGTTTGTAACTTTGTAATAACCTCATTTGGATTAGCATTGTTACTATCGAGTAAAATTGGGAATGGTATTAACTGCAAGGCAGAATAAGTGTGTCATACTGCTGTGGATCCATTGCTACATCTTGCTTTGCTAAATACTATTGCACTCTGTCTCTAGCGAAAAGAGAAAGAATGGACCCTTAAAAAATGTATTCTTGATATTGGTAGAATTATCACAGGTGGTGAGAGATTTAACTCACCATTCTGATATGAAGTACTACAGCCTAATCCAGAAATTCATGGGGATTGAGCCTGGAGCTGAAAATGGTTGTAGTTATTCTCAAAGTAGTTCTGAACCAGGTGCACCTGTTTCAGACATCTGCCTTTGGGTGGGCAGCTATATAGGAGCTTGGTTTAAGAATTACTTGTTAAGTATGCTTTCACTTAGAGGGATAAAGTGTGATAAGATATATGTGAATTTGTACAAAGAATTTGCATTTGCTAAATCTGAATAATTCAGTGAAAATAGGGCTAGTAATTTGTTTCTGCTGTGGCCCTTATTTGTTTTTTAAAGTAGTATCTTTGACAGCCGTAGTGTTCATCCAAGAAGTGGTATGTTGTAAGGAAAAATTACTCGAGTCATATTTCACAACTTTAATTTTTTTACTGTTTTAGGATATTTAATTTTTTCTTTCCTTCCTTGAATCTCTCTTGAAAATCTCTCCTTGAATCAAGTGCCTCTTGTACAGTTAGGTTTATAATGAATATTGCAGTGCTCTGTGTTCAGGTGAAATGAGTTCCTTGCTAATTTTGTTCTAAGGGTAATGCTCCTCTCCCCCCACAATAATTTATTAATTAAAAAACAAAAAGAAATTATATTTATGCCTTGACACAAAGGACAAATGTAATAGTGATATACTTACTATGTGGCTGAAGGATAATGTTATGGATCAGAAGGCCTGTTATAATTACCGAGTAGCCACTGACAGTTTGGCTGAAAGAAACTGTTGATGCATATGAAGTCTTCAGGGTAAGAGAGTGGAAGTAAATTCTTGACATCCTATTAACATATTTTTCTTTATGCATAAACTGTATTCCTACAGGTCTAAGGTACCATTGAATGATAAAATTTGAATTTGAATAGAACAGCAAAGGAGAACATAGTTTTTTACTTTGCAGAATAAAATAGTTTCAGGGTGTCTAGGGATTAATGCGCATTATCTTTTTCTTGGCCGAATTAACTCTTGGAGTCCTTAACCTGGTATTTGCTCAGTACTGCTGCAGCTTTAATGACTAAGGTTTGTCACATGCTGACACTCCTTTCCAGCATAGAGAAAAAGGATGCTAATGTGGTCCATAGGTAGAAGCAATAGGATGATAATGATCAGGAGTTTCCTGAAATGTTTTGCCTATTCTCCAGCTCCAGAATTTTTTCTTACTACAAGGTTTTGGGGAAGAAATGAGTGAATTATCTTTCACTCTGAAAGACATGAATAATGAGGTTAAAATTAATGTGTAATATAATTTATGTACTGCTGAAAAACTCATTTTTGCCATTCCCATTTCTCTTAAGACAGGCATGTTCTGCAGTGGAGGAGCAATATTGCCTACAAAGGATGTCCGTAGAAATGTGTTTTGATTTCTGAAGGTGATGATTTGAGCTGAAGCTGTGGGTTTAAATTCTAAAAAAGAATTCTTAGAAATGGCCATTTGCTGCTGACAGGCCTTGCTTCAGCAGTCATACTTCATAAATCTTTCTATTTCAGAGCAGCAACCATAAATTTCAACTAGTCTGTGAGAGGGAAATTGACATGACTTAAGTCTCTGATCATTCATTCCTTGGAGACATGGAGCTTGGGTAAAATTGTTATAAATCTTTTCAGTTGTTTATATAATAAAAAATATTAAGTTTTATCACTGTAACTCTATCTTTGTAAGTAAGGAGCTCAAAAACATCTGTCAGATTATTTTCCTTTTCCATATATTGGTTATTTGTTAGTATACTTTAGGCAATCCAGGGTAATTTTAATATAAGAAGTAATTCCTTTTCATTCTGTCTTCATAAGCATGTGAAGAAATACAAATGTTAGATTAGGAAGGGAGTCCTGCTTCCTGCAGTCTAGTGCCAAGCTTTTAAGCTTTTATTTACCAAGCGCTGTCTTAAAACTGGATAGAACCTTGTCTAATTACCTTTACATTGAAGATCTATTCCAGATTGCTCTACTAGTCACTTAACCATTTGCCTTTTTTTCAGCATTGCTATTAAAATACCTATTGAACAAATCTATTCCTTAACTTTTTCCCCAAATGTTATGATTATATAGTACAAATATCCTCTCACCCTTTATATTTTTGACAAAACAACCTGAAATTTATTTAATCTTTTAGATGCATCTTCTGTTCCTTCGATTGTCTTATTGACTCTTCACTATTTTCATTTGAATCTATTCTTTGAATCTATGCAGCTAGTATTCCAGGTAAAACTATCTCAAGATCTTGAATAATGTTAGTGCTTTCCTCTCTCTCTCCTAAATGCTTGGATGGACTCATACACACTGAGTAGTATTTCTTTTATATGACTTCTGCACACTTGCAATTTACTTACTAGGTGACTAGTGACTACTACACTAGTCATATTCTAGTGTACATTCTTCTCAATTTTTGAAAATATCTCAGTTTCTTCAATAAATTCTTACTGAATATTAAGATAATTGTAAGCGTTTGAGGGGACCACTGAATATCAGCCATCCCTACAGCACAGGTGGGTCTTGAATATCTCCAGAAAAGGAGAGTCCACATTCTCTCTGGGCAGCTTGTTTCAGTGCTCTGTCACCTCACATAAAGCAGTTCCTTCTCCATGTTTGCATGGAACTTTCTGTTCCAGTTTTTAACTGTTGCCCCTTGTTGCTGCCCACCACTGAAAAGGCTTTGGCCCCATTCATTTCACTCCCAGTGATGATGTTTAACCTGTTGTAACCTAATACTTCCTACTAGGATTTTTTTCTCTATTTCAGACTTGTAGTGATTTAGTGTTTTCTGTGTTCATATTATCTATGAGTGCTAATCTTTAAAAGTGAGTCTTATAGGATTTTTTGATGCAAAACATATGTCATGTTGTGTTATTACTCGTCAGATGCTTCAGCAAAATCTGCTGCTTTTTTTTTTTTTACAGTTAAATGAAAACAAATTTAGTTTTATTTTCCATCAGTTCTTGAGCTCCAGTTAGTTGAACTGCTCATTGCAAAAAGGTTTAATACTTCTCTTTTAAAAAATAAAATGCTTTACTCTTGATTTTGACCAGTCTGTACAGTAGTAGAATCTGCCCAAACTTGGAAATGTAAATGTTAGTAAGGATTTATTGAGTTGAGCGCTGCTGGATACATAGTAAAGACACCAACTATTCAACTGAAAATACGAATGAGATGAAGTTCTGTATGAACTTAGATTTTGGTGTTGAACACTAGAAGCTTCATATGAAAAGAGATCTATAACTTGGAGATTTGAGTTTATATTTAAAAGTACTCCTACTTTTTTCCCATACATCATAAAAGTAAGTCTGAAAACAGTTGTGGGAGGGTTACTGAATTGTCTGTTTTGTGGATACTTTCAATTTCTGGTGAATGGGAAGCTGTGCTCCTCTTCACTTCTGAGTTATAGTGAAGATTTAATCCCACAAACTGTTTAAGCTGAAGCATTGTGACGTGGCTGGGGCCAGCTGAAGTATTAGAAGAATTGTGATTTCTGGCAAAAGGGGGATAGCTAGCAAATGTTAAATGTTAAAGAGTCTCTACTCTTACTTCCCAGCTAATATATATATATATCATTTGGAGCTGCAAGGTTCTTGCATAATTAGAAAACAGCTCTACAGTGGTCTTTCCACTTCAGCAAAAACATTGTTATCCTAAATTGCTTCTGCTGAATGGAGGACTCCAATCTCATCTTCCCTGAGAAGATACACACAGAAGTTCCCTAAGTCTTCAAGCGTGTGTGGAAAAATTACCTAGGGCCTGAGGAACATGTCTCTTACAAATGCTTCATTGTGACAGTAATTGGTGGTTAAATAACCAATATATTGGTCACTGGGATCCAAAATTAGTATTTTTCTCTGGTTTGAATCTAGTATGCTTTCCTGGTGTGTGGGCTGATAGATACTACACAGATTGTAGCCTTTTTTGCTTTTAAACACAGCTTGATTGCCTTGAGAACATTCTCCAGTCTTTCAGGGGAAAAAAAAAATCTATCAGGAAAGCACTCCCACAAATCATCAGTATTTCAGGTTTGGTTTTTCATCCTTTCCATGTATTTTGTAGAGTACAGAATGTGCCATTGGGATGCAGTTATTCTCTAGCCTGTCTGTTGAAGATTTTTCAAATCTTTGAATCCAAAGCCACAAGCACAATTTATTTTCTGAAGGGCAAGGTATGGATACTGGTTTGTGCTCTGAACAGGAATGCTTGCTAGTGCATTCATTTTTTGTAGTTCCTGTTCTGGATTTCATCTTTAGTTTAAATAATTGTAGTTGTCATAGAGCATGTCATGGAACAAGGAATGGATAACAAGATGACAAACTAACTCTAGGAAATTATTTGCACAATTAAGTAATTGAAATGTGAATTCATCTTGAGGGTCAAACTGCTTTCCTCACTGAAAATAGACCTCTATTTCAAATACATGCATTCTGCTGATGGAAATATTTTATCACAAGGGGGCACCAAAGACTTTTGTTACAGAATAACTTTTTTTTTTTTTTTTAATTCCTTGCTTTAACCCTTATACACCAGCTCAACGTTAGGAATACAAAATGTTTTGAATAGCTTGAAGTAGTACTGGCTGTAATTCCTGCTCTCAGGAGATGCATACACAAATCTTCTAACTGTCAGGAGAAGAGTGGCATCCTAGGAAGAAATTCAGGTATTGCTTCTTCAGGGCCACCTTTGCAGGATGAAGCTGTGCTGGGTGCACAGCCAGGTCCTACAGTAAGTGGGCAGATTGGCCTGAACAGCCTCAGTTCCTCTCTCAGCAATGGACTTCAATCATCCAGCAGTCTTTATGGCAGCCTGGTGCTGATCTGTCCCATTAAGTGTCATGGCTGAAGTATTTGAAAACCGATACTTTCAACAACTGCACATTCTGGGCTTATCACAAACTATTTTTCAAATATATACAATGTTTTTGTAATAAAATCTAATATAGTTTCCTAAAATGAGTAATTGACAAGTGTGTCCTCTAGCTATCTTATTCTAGAATGATTAAGGGAAAAATCTTATTGTATGCATTTTGTTCATGTTTAATTGATTTGCTGATGGCTTCAGTGAACAAGAAAGGGAAAACATTAACTTTGTAATGAATAAAATTGGAATGGGGCAAGTATTCCTATGTAAGACACTTCAACTGCTATCAGAAAGGCAACATTTTTTTTCCTCAGATTAAGTCTTTCAGATGCAGTCTGGAGTGAGAATTTGGGAATAATATGTTCTGTGTTCTGAAGTCTAGGAGAAAGAATAATTTTTAAACTATATATTTAAAAAGACTGTAACCATATGCTTTTCTGAAGCACTGAAATCCTAAGGAGCTCCTATTAATACTTAATATCTATTGTGTTGACACTGGTCTGTTCTGGAGCTGATGTATATGAAAGCTTTCTTCTTTCCTCCTAATTTTTCCTAACTAGATCAGTCTCCCAGTCTATTTCCTTACAGAGATGTACAAGATGTACAATCCAGAAAGGTATGGATCAGTCATCAGTGAGAGGTGCTGTTATGAACCCACAGGCTGGATGCATCAGCAATAATATCTCTTGAGAATTCAGCTGTAAGCTGGGGATCCTGGCTTTAGGGGCTGTTTTTGTTGTCCGTTTGCTTGTAAAAGCAAGACTCACCAGCGTGTATTTACTGTGTCTTACTGGGTGTATGCTACCTGTTGCCAGGCAATGATTTTATCAAAGGATAGTTGTGGCATTATTGGCATATCTTGTCACTATCTTATGAAGTTGCTTCTTATGTCTTTCAAATAAAACCTGTAGGTGACGAGGCCACCTGCTGAGCAAAGATCAAGGAACTGATCCAACTAAGACCAAGCCACAGATAACACTGAGGGAGAAAATGTCAAGACATTTACTTGTATAAGTGAGAAGTGGTGGTAAACTTACAAAGCTTGAACTAGCACTGTGAAAGCCTAGTACAAACCATGACTCCAGTTTATCTACAAGAAAAATAGAGAATAGACAAAATAGAGGAACAATGCAATTTTTCATCCATGGTACATCCCTGTTATGGTAAAACCACTGACAGAAATAACTGTTTTGAAATAGTTGTGTTTTTTTTATCTTATGTTTCCTTTGAAAGCAATGATACGGTAACTGTAGTAGGGTTGCTAGCAATAAACTCTTGCTGTAAATTTGTTCAGCATATAATTTTTATCCTCTATCCGGTTTATTAGCTATGGGTCTAGTAGTTCTTTCCTAGTTTTCATATTGCCTCACAGAATGACTCATTTCTATACTTGTCTTCAAATTTCATGAGTCTTGCTGAATAGGTTTTTTCAATCATGTATTGGGTCTCCGTCTGAAAATTAGAAAAGTTATTGCAATATTCTCCTAAAGTTCTAGCAGTTCTCTGAAGATATGAATGCAAATTTCTGAAGCGATCAGATGATTGTAGATACAAAGTAGGTAGCTGTCATGTACAAGATAACAAGGGTACAATGTATCACAGATTGCCAGGTGGTTCTACTAAATTTCAAATTAATTTCCAGGTACGCCTCTGTATTCTCTATCTTATTCTAAGGCCCATAATAAGAAAGGGAAATCAAACTTGAAATCAAGGCTTTCAGACTTAGTAAGACATCTTATCCTGGCAGAATAACACTGTTACAGGAATCCATGGATCACTGGTGACATGAACAAGTCAGGGACTATTCTCCAGGAACTATCCTAACAGAGACCTTTGTATGGGTGGATCTCTTTGGATTCACATTGCATTTGTCAGTTTTGTTCACTAGTAAAATCTTTGTAATGTTGATAGATAAAAGGTTACAATGCACGTCTTCCTTTACTATTTAGCCCTTGCTACCTTAGTCTAGGTGAGAAAGAAAAAGCTTATCTTTAGAATTGATTGACTTTTTTTTCTCTTCAGAATTCTGTCTATTCATCTTTCTAGTAAACATTTCTTCCTGTGTCTGCACTTTTTCTGTCAGAATTGCATTAAACTGTGCTATGAACTTCTGTTATCAGAGTCAATGTACAAAAGCCATGCTGTAACAGCTGGCTTCTGCCACTTTCTTAATAGAATCGTTCAAGGCATTTAAAGGCCAGCTTTCTGACAGTAAATTCATGCTTTCCCTTCAGGATTTAACTCCCATTTTGGCAGTCCTGCAGTCAATATTTAAACAAGTTTCCTAGCACCTGTTTTCCGAACATGAGGTCGCTGCTTTCACAGATACAAAACCTAAAATGTATGTGGCAATCATCCAAAGAAAAAAGAATAGTTTTAAGTATGACTGGATCTTTGTAAAGGTGGTTAAATATTAACGATAATACATGTTGAAGTGTCCGTGTGCATCTGAAATGGGAAGTTTCCATTGAAGTCATTGAGAATTGGTTCATAGCTGCCAATGGGGATGCCTATCCGCATTTCTCTTAATGGTACTGTTAGTTTTGTATGCCATTAATTGTGGAGATGTTCATGACTGCACTGTGATCACTGGTAGGAATCAAGCATGTTAGCATCAGAAAACGGAAGCAGACATTTGTTTCAGAGTAGAGAAAGAAAAAAGGGGGAGAATGAGATGAATCTTTAAATCCAAATTTCACCACCTGATGAGCTTTTAACAGGTTAACTAGCAACAGAAAATGAAGAACGAAAGGTTCTCTTCCTCCAGACACACACACAGGTTGATTTAAATGTGTGTTGGTAACTAAGGGAATGAGTAAATGATAATGACTGCTGACAAGTTCTCCGTGAGAGAGTACAGTCTGTATTTCCTGATGAGCGTCATCCAAAAATCAATCTCTGAAGTATACTACAAGGAGAACAAAGACCTGAGGGTTTTATACTGAAATATACCAGATGACAGGAGAGAAAAAGGACTTTTGTTTTTTACTGAATTGTTTCCAAACTTCATTACTATCTAAGCTGACTTGTGGTTTCTACTTCATATTTAAAGAAAAAAAAAAAGCATTCTTCATGCATCTATTGTTGTTTGTTCTTATAAATACACAAGCAAGTTTGTAAGTTTAGGAGAATATTAAGAACTAAAGCCTATATCTAAGCATACATCAGAAAGAAAAATGGGCAAGGGGAAAAGGAATCATCCACTGAACATTAACATTTTAAACCATACTAAATAGTTTAGTTATAAGACCATGCATTTTCATTTGCACTGCAATTCTACTACCCGTTGGAAAGACTTTGCTTTTTGTGTTATCTTGTTATGTATGCTAGGTGTACCAGTTTGAAATACTGTATAATCACAACAAAATATGCCCTGATACATGGCACTAAGAAATCATGTATCTAGATGTATTTCACTGAACATTAACCTACTGTTTGTCACATCTTCCTGAATAGAAGCTACACAGAGAGCTTCACTTGAGTGATCAATATTTCATCAGAATAACGACCTCACTAATTAAATTGTCTGCAAGTCACTTAAATTTGGGAGACCAAAACTTTATATTTTGTTGGTTGCTTCTGTACAATATGTTTGCCAGACATATCAAACTTTTAGCTAAAATGCATATCTCACCTATGATATTATTTAGTATTTCTTAGGTCTTTGGAGGCATTATTCTTCCTTTATGTGAAAAGCAAAACGTAACATATATGCTAAAAGGTAAAACTGCCTTCTAACAACATTCCACTGGGACAATTAGAGACATTAATCCGGTATTTTGATTTGCTGTCTGTTTGTCTTTGACAGTTGTCCACTCCAGGACTGTAAGCTGTAGTCACTACATGCATTTCTTTTGTTTTCACTTGTTAATGCCTTCCACCAACATCATGTAGCGATTAAAATAATCCTTTTATTTTTTTTTTTTTTTCCCACACCTGCAGAGTATGTCTGGAGATACTGTAAATTTCTACGTATGTGAAAGCAGGCACAAGTAATAGAGTTTGCTGTGAGGACAAAGGTTGTGGTCCATTTTGGAGACTTCTTGAGCACAGGTGATAGATTAAGCTTCTCAGAGAAGACCTTTATGTAACTTACATACGTGCCATACTGTTCCCAGTGGCATTTACACCAAGCTACTGGAATCAGTACTGTTCTGGGCAGTAGAACCTCTGAGGGAACTTCTATGCAAAAAAACCAAAAAAAACCCGTAGGTGCCATAGGAGTTCAAACAGTTCTAGGATCAGATAGTCACTAAGTAGGAAGTCTTTGCTATCCACTGAAATCCTCATGTGGGAGTTTGAATTCCTTCCTCATGCACAATTTTATTCAAGCAAACTAGAAATATCATTTTTTCTCTTCTATTTCTTGAGCTCACTAATAAGGGAGTAGGTTCTTTTCTGCTTCGCAGCGTCTTCTTAGCTGAGCAAAAATGTATCTGCCTTTGGGTTTCTGTTAAGCTGGGGCCATGGGAGCAGTGGGGAAGGCTGTTTCCAAGGCTGCAGCTGAGGTATCCAGCACATCACAATGAGATGCATGTCAGGAACAACCCAGGTTTCACTTCAGTCTGAGGAATGCCAAGCTCCTCTCTTTTTTCTTATGTGGCTGAAGTGGAAGCTCTCTGCCATAGATGCAACTTCCTTTGTTACCTGTGATCAAGGCCAAGCCAAAGGATACAGACTTGTTTGATGCATTTCCTCATTAGTTGTACAGTTTGAGATTTTCTTTAGAGGTAAATCACACCTGGATGAAGGTTTCTGCTAATACATGGCTGAATACTATTTTGAACTAAGAACTGCTTATGCTACTTGAGAAAAGTGTTTAATCTCTTTCTTCTTCAAATAGCCTCAAATTCCTACATCACAGACACCTCTTTTGTGGCTGCACAAGTCAACATACCCGTTATGTGAGCCTGCTTCAGGGAGCTCCACATCAGCAGTAGCAAGTCATGCACCAGCTCAACTCATCACGTGTTGTTTGCAGTGCCATAGCAACCCAGGCCTTCTGAGAGGGACGCAGCAGAGACCAGGAGTTCTGCAGCTTCCATTTCTGGTCTGCAGGGGAAGGATTTCACCTTTGTAAATGAGGTTGCCATCCTGCAGAGATGTGTGATGTTCCGTTGGTGCGTAGCTCCAGCATGCAGTCAAAGAAGCTTACAACTGGTATGTAATGCTTTCTGAGCAGGGTAATGGGCTGGATCCGTGTCCCACAGGGAGTCCGGCCCTCATGTGACTGCCTCAGGTGCAGAGGCACTGATACAAAGGAGAAAGATTTTCGCTGTTAAGTTTAAGCTTGACTAGCAAAACTCATCAGTCTGAAGACACAGCTGTCATCTCCTAAGAGGCATCAGAAAAGATTTTTGACATTTTTCAGTCTGAGAACACCCCAAGTTCTTTTTTCCCCTTAATTTTATCTTATGATTTACACTATTTGCTGTACAAGACACCCAGAGCCTCCTGCAAGTCTGTATTTTCATTAAAATCAGCCAGATTCTACTAATCAATTTTGCAGAGAAAAGCAGACAAACTGATAACAGATATATGAGAAATAATTATATTAACTGATACTTTCATTGTATTTTAATAATTCTTGCAATGCTCGATGGTTTTGTGCATCAGTCAACACTACCGTATCTTAGCATTTATTTTATTTCCTCAGGTTACATTATTTTACTTTAGAAAATCTAGAAAGATTGTCATGCCTCGGTACTTGCTTCTGTTCTGTGCAGTTAAACGAGCTTGATAGTATTGTTTGTACAATACGTGATATCTCATTTTTGTTTTTCAGAGCCTCCGTGTATAACAGCAGAAGTGTTTGTAAGTACATTTTATAAGGCTTGATCATTCATTTTGTCATGCAACTGTAGAGCAAAAAAAGAAGAAAAGTTTTTGGAAACTGCTTTCTGATTTCTCACTTGTTGTCTCTTCTAAGTATGGAGTGACATTTACAATTTTCCCAGACAAGGAAAAATCACAGAATACTTAGTTTGAAAATAATTAGGAAAAAAACAACAGCAACAAAAGGGAGAAACAGACAAGTGTGGAGAATAAAGATGAAAACGAAAAGAAAAGTGAAATAGGATGAAACAAAAAAACAATCGATGGGAAGGTTTTAAATCACAGTTTAATCCAGTTTCTCCTTCTTTTACCTTTCCTGTCCTTTTCTCATAGCTCATTGTAGGATCTCCCTTGTGTTTGTCTTCCCATTTGACTTATAGTTCATGAGAAATGAAAACGTGTATCTCAAAGCTTAGTTAACATTTCTCTCTTCTTCATTGCGGATGTCTCTGTAACTGCATAAGTGTATTTCAAAGTATCAGTTTATCGCTATTCATTCTGGGAGACTCCAGATACTAATAAGATCAGAATCAAGCTGAATTCATGCAGAGAAAAACTATATATATGTCACGGATATTTAGCATATATAAATACATACATGAGGATGCGTAGATGTATATAAAAACATTTCTTAACTGCATATTTACATCACATTAAACCTTGGTTCTGAAAGATACTTCGCATGACCATCCATGTTAGACTCCAGGTAAACTTACACAAGGACACGAAGCTGCCAGAGTTCTATGCAGGATTGGGGTTTATATTAGCTTTAAATTTTGATATTTAAAGATACGGTTTATTACAAATATTTCAAGTGTGGAGAGGTATTTGTGATGCAATGTGAAATACAAACTTATGAAAAGTTTTATCACTTTTGCCCCTGTTCAGCTTCCCCTCTGTTTTCAACCAATATCTCTGCGTTTCTGTGGGTTTTTTTTGTGATGGCAATAATAGAGAGGGCTAGTTAGGTTTGTTTCTATGAAATACCTAGGAAGTAGATGCACACCTTTGCAAAAATGGTTTTAAAATTCCTTTCAGTGTTAGAAAACTGATGGAGAGCAGGCCCACGTTTGTAAACCAACTGCACAAAAGCAAAGCTGTCAACCATATAATCAAAATTGCAGTCGTGGAAAAATATTTAACACACCTTGCCCTCCAGTTGCAATTATAAAACAGCATCTTCTAGTAATAACTTTGATGGTGCAGCAAGAATGACGGAGTGGGTAGAAATTAAACAAAACATTTTCTGACACCAAAAATCAAAGTTATAGCACAGTATATATGACCCAATAACCTATAATATTCAAATATGAAAGTGCAATTATCCTTTTAGAGGAAAATAAGGCTGACCACCAAAAATATATATATACCTGAGGAAAGTATATTGTGTTTGTAGATAGAGGCAGTTAAGTAGCAAAGCTTTCATTAGTAAGATCATAAACATTTTATTGATTAGTGATTCAATGTGTTTATATTTCTTGCTGTTATATGGGACTACAGAGAATTATATTCCTGACAAATAAAAAACATATGTTACCTGCATATTCTTTAGCAGCTTGTACTATTAATAAATGATTTGTTTTGAATAAGCCCTTTGAAACAGTGAACTATTTACAAAGTATATCATCATATCTAGCAATCTTCAGGCTCGTCTTTATCAGTTTGACATCTAGTTGTGCATTCCCAAACGAATGGCAGACTGCAGGGTGTTTCTAATGATTTTCTTTGTTAGTTCATTGCTGAATTGAGATTTCTGGATCTGATTGACTGCCTAGTGGCATTTGTGGGAAAATTTTCTGTTGACTTCATATTGCTTTGGTTAGGTAGTTGGTAAAATCTCCAGTATAATAAGTACCCTACGATATCTAGGCCCATGGTACTACAACTGCACTGGACCGTGGGCCTGTGATCCAAATCAAGTGTTTTCTGTCAGGCAGAAAGCCTTGCTTCCAGTGTCGTCTTCTACCATTTAAATTCAAGAAAGGAAACAAAAGCCTGCAGATGCAGCCTTGATTTTGATGTAGTCAGTAGGAAGCTTCCCAGTTCTGTCAGATTGCAATTATGGCAGATACTGCTTACTTGGTGAGCCAAATTATAGATCAGTAAAACTCCCTCTTATTCCCTAAAGCATCTCTGAGCAGCAGTGTGGGAGTGGAAGCAGGCTCTGCTGAATGTTTCTAATCCCCTTATTTCCTGACAGGAGAGAGAAAGGTATAATGTTAGGCATTTTTAGATCATTAGCTTATACACATTTTTTCAAAAGTAAACATGCAGATGTCCAGCATTCAGAAGCTTCTGGGTTCCTGAAGTCTTTATCTGTGAATTTCTTGGCAAGGCATTTCCTTTCACACGTTTTTTAAATTGTTGAGGACCTCAGTGATATGCAATGCCTAGAATCTAACAATGATGCAATGATTGTGTTCTCAAAAGTGAGAAATGACATTTTACAAAAGTTTACATGTCATATCTCGTGGAAAAAAAGCACATTGTTTGAAGCAACAGTGTATTCAGAACATGTTAGCAGATTATTATAAGCCTTGTTTTCTGGTTTTGTGTCTCTGCAGGAAGACTACTTAGCCACAGATGCTATGCTTGTGGACTACTTTAATGAATTTTTGAGTCTCCCGGTAAGCATTTTACAGAAATCCCTTGCAAAATACAAGAAACATCTTACTAAGTTAATCCAGTTTAGATTTATCCATTTAGAACATTGTCACTGGAAAGCTAAATGGCTTTCACGATATGTCTATAGTCTAATAGTACCTGTTCTTACTATTCAACTTTACTGTCGGTGTCAGGGAAAATCACACAGTATCTGGACATCTGGGGATTAATTTTCTCTTGCAAATATCTGTATTTAACTCACAGTGCACCAAAATATTATGGCTATGAAATGAAAAAGACATGTAAATACTCACGTAAAAATATGAAGAGTCCACTTTTATTACAGTATCATAACACACCAATAAAACCAGTATTTGTTCTTTTAGGTTCTTCTGGCAATGCACTTAGTGATTAATAAATATTTTAGCTCAAGGACCAACTCTATTTTTCTTCATGACTGTGAAAGTCTCAAAATTGATGCTCTCCTTTTCTCCTCCCACCTGCAGCTAAAAGGACACAGCTTTATGTTCTATTCTTTGTGGAGATCCAGCTGCAGTTAGACCAGCACACCCAGTGCTCTATATATAACCAGTATATCTATTTTTAACCCTATACTCTGCTCCTTTTCCCCATCAACTACCTTGTTTCCCCATGCTCTCATATGAGTCACATGTACTCCTCCCTCAACATGGCAACTTCACTCAGTGTTGTCTTAGTACTCTTGGATCCCCATTCTCTGTTTCTGCACATTTTTTTACTCTGTTTCTGTTTTCTTACTCCTTTGTATAGCACAGCCCTTTTGCAGTTTCACTCATAGCTCCCCTGGGACCTCCCAGCCAACCTACCCCAGAACTGCCCCACAGCCTTTTGCCCTCCCTATCCACTGCAGCCAAATGTGCTGCACTACAAGGATATACTGATTTCTGCAACTTGTTTGATAGGAATCGCTACCAGCATTAGGATATTTCTTGGATGCCTGTGTCATTTTTTTATACGAAAATAGAATCTGGAAGCATTAAATAACTCTTTATCAGAACGTGGGCTTTGTGCACAACATCGATACTGACTTCTCTCAGATCTCCACCTTTATACCTTTCCACCTCATTGCAAGACTCGAAACTAAATTTTAAAGAGTGATAAAGACACAGAAGAAAATGTGTGGTGAGAGGGTTCATTTTTTTCTTCTTCTTTTGTTTTTTTTCTGCAGCTGCTATAGAGTAATTGCATTAAATCCAAGCCTAACTACATAGCCTTTAAACTCCTTCCATGTGCCAGGTTTTTCTTAGCACAGGAATACCATCCTCCATGCATTTCACTGCTCATTTGGAAACTATGCTTCAGGTTTTCCCCAAATCACAAAAAATCTCATGTGGGAAAGAAGTTCAGTCCTCTTTGTCTCTGGGTCTCCTTGGATATGCACAGATTTCAGGACATCTTTTAGAAGCCAACATTCTCTTTGGCCTCACAGGGCTCCTCAACCCAGAGTCCTGGCTCAGCTCAGCAGCTCTGAAACACAGCAGTTGTCCCAGCCGTTCTGAATGCTCAGAAGCACACAGCAAAGAGTTCACAGACAGTCCTGAGTAAACACTGCTTTATGCTGGTAATCTTGGTAGGTTTCTGAAATGACACATGGTCTCTATTTATTTATTGACATATGTTCATGAAAACAGAGGATGTATTAGCTGTGTTTATTTGTAATGTTCTCATAATTGGTTTTATTTTCTCTTTGATCTTTTCTTGAGGATTTACCCTCCACAGGATTAAGTGCCATTAATACCTTGGGTTCGGTGGTTTGAATATTTTGTACTCTCAATTTCCCCCCACTCCTCTGAACACTTTGACGAAAATTCCATTGCTTTATTCTTGTTGTGCTTATCCGTTGTTGCCTAGAAACAGTATTACCCAGGTGTGTTAGTTGTCAGGCAACAAGTTAAACTGAAAATGTTGTGTGACCCGATACAAGAAATCAGTGGTAGTATATGCTTATTTTAAGAGACTGTCTCTATATTGATTTATAAAGCAACTCTGGTGTATGGAAATTGTATCATGGGGAACTTGCTATAGCAAGACTTTTATTTATTTATTAATTTATTTATTGCTTTGATTTACAAAATATCCTTTAAGAAATAATAAAGTTATAATAATATTAGGTACAATTTGACATGAGTGCTGGTGTACCCCAAAGATCTGCGTGCTGTAAAGAAAGACAATTTGTAGGGAAAATGCTTCGGAAAGATAAAACAAAAATTCCATGAGGGCTCTTGCTATCAGTACACCAGTGACATACAGCCACCCAAATCAGTCCCGTGACATACAAACAAGCTACACCTTTTGTAGTAAATAATCAGAAGTGAAAAATTTATGAGAAGAACTGGTATATGTACATTTCCATTTGGAGCTGTCAGCAGATCCCAGAATTCAAACATTTGATTCTTTTAAAACATCCGACAATATGCTTTTCCAGAAATGAAAAAACACAAGTCAGAAGTCTCCATCCAACTCCATGTTGGAGGCCTCATTAATATCAACTTGCTTCTCCCATGCCCAACAGGAGCTACCTGCTTAATGAAGGGAAAACAATTAAAGCATAAGGAATAAAGTATGGGCCTGTTGCTCTTTCTGAAAAAAATAGAATTGGCCTGGAAAACCTGATACTGTCAAGAATAACATCAGGCTGGATCTATGAGTAGCTGATGACAGAAAGGGCAGAAGGAAACCCACACTACTGCACATTTCAAGCCCTTCTCTGTTTTGAAGATGGCTGTGAATCATTCTGTGAGGCTACAATGCACTCTCACAATTTCCTCTTGTGTTTTCCATGTCCGTGGAGGGAGGCTTCTGGTGCCATTAAAACCTCCCTTAAAAAACCTTTTAAATCAGTTAGGCCTCACATGCATGTTATGTTGAGTCTTATCCAGGACTAAACCATCTTTGATATCCAAGGAAGCAAAATAATCTAACTTCTTTTCCTACTGAAAGTGGCTTTACCCATAATTTTCCTTTCTTCTCCCTTAGATGATGGTGTGTGATTGTAACTTGTTTCATACTCATCAGCAGAAGGGAAATCCTGGACTCACTCAAATCAGTGGGAGATTTGGCACTGACCATATGACCATATGCAATCTGAATTTTCCAGGCACTTCCTAGAGCAGCTCAAATTCTTTTCTGGTCTGGATTCTCACTGACTTTTATTTATGATACATATATAGCCTTCTTAAAGATGTTTTGGCAAGACTCCTGGATGAGGTTTTGGTTCATTCCCACCGTTTCAGGGTCTTAACCTAGGAGAAAGCCAAGCTGTGGTCATCCTGTTTCTCTTGGGATCAAACTACATTACTTGGGGTGGGATATGGTGAGCGTATTTACACATTTGTTAGCTGTATCTGAAGTATATCTGAAAAGTGTTAAGGCAGAGAACAGCAAGATTTATATGTCTGATATCCTGGCAACACAGTGATGGATGCTGTTTTGGTTTTGTTTTGGGAGGACTGAGGGAAATTTCTCTTCCCTTCAGTTAAGTGTATAACTTTAGGTTTCAGAATTATATATTCTATTTATTCTTAGCTGAAACCATATTCAATGTACATACGACAGATAGGAAATTTCCATCAAAAACATATAGGCAATTGTTTATATTTTTAAAGTATTGCTGTACCACAATGTGAAAACAGTTTTTGTTGTCTGCTTGAAGGTTTTTATTTGAAGCTGAAATAACTACACTGAATAATCTCAGTCATATTGGAGCCAAAGGGAAAATTGCCCATGGATTATAGTTAGTAAAGTCTGTAGACTTACTTGTCGGTATTCTCAAATCCTTGTTGATCCTATTTATTGTTCCAAATTGATAATGTATGAATCCCAAGTTTCAAGGCTCCTGCCAAAACTAATTTTTTTCTTTTCTTAAAACATCTTGCAGTATAATTTGGCTGGGGAGCTTTTCCTCTTTATCTTCAAAGGATCAAAAACTGGCCCAAATTGAAAAAAGACTGCAGGGAAAAATGCACTGATACTTCTTGTCTTTGGTTATTGTATTTTTCTTGTCTCTAAAATTGCCAAATTTGGGGTAACAGCAGCATTTCTTAGTGTATTAGATTGGCACAAGTAACTTTTTCCCCCTTTCCTTCATAGTGTAGGCTACCATCCAGTCCTTAACACAACACAGTCATTTTCACAGAAGAGATTTCTTGTTATTGCAGTGACCTAGAGTACTGGTGATGCCATAAACTTTTCCCATTATTGTCCTGTGAAACACTGTATTTTATGGCACTTGGCTTCTGTGGGAAAGGTTTTAGGTTTGCTAATTTTTTTTCTCTCTGTGTATGTGTGTGTGTGGGGGGGGGCTTGTAATGTGTGGGAATGGTTAGAGTGGGTGTTTTGTTCTAAAGCTTTTCACATACTGAGAGGATTGACTGATTCTCTCTGTCCAGTACTGTAACTGGGAAAATGTTTCCTACAAAATATCAGCTTAATATTTTTTTGGTAGTTGTTCCTGTTTGATTTTATCATAACATTAGCATTTTTATTTTTCTTGTGGGGATGAATTAAGAAGGTCATGACTTACCTCTTCTTTCATTATGCCAATATATGCTTTCTAGTTTATCATTCTAGTTTTCTCAAGTGAAGTGGCCAAATACGCTTCCTCAGAAAGGCTTTAAAAGTTCTAAAATGCTTTCATATGATGCTTCGATGAAACGTTCTGTGTATCTGGAAGAATTTGATAGTTGCACAGCACTGTAGATCTCTTCATGCTGGAAGAGGCCTCATGAAGGTCTGTAGTCTTGCCTCCTGCTCAAAGCAGGTTCATCACTTTAGTGCTCAGAACAGGTTGCACATCACTTTCTTCATTTGGATTTTGAATCTCCAGTAATAGATTCCATAGTCTCTTTGGAAACTCTGTTCCCACTAAAATTGTCCTACTGATATATATTTTTTTCTTACGTCCAGTTCAAACCTCCTCTGTTTCAGTGTATAAGCATCAACTCTTGTCTTCTCACCATGAACCTCCATGAAAAGCCTGGCTGTGTCAGTAATCTTGTAAATACTGTCAGACTGCTGTTAGGTCCCCACAGAGCTCTCTCTTCAACTAAGCAAGCCATGTTCCCTCCCTCTCTCCTCACAGGGCTGGTGCTCCAGCTTGTCAGTCTTCTGCTGGGCTTACTGAAATTTATGAACATTCTTCTTGTACTGGGGAACCAAAACTGAATACAGTATTTCAGATATGGTCATACTAGTGACAGGTAATGGGGAATAATTGCCCCTGGGGACAGGTAACTTATACCTTGGTCCAAACCTCAACGTTTTAGACCAGAACCACCTGTTTCAGTCAAGTATGTAATATATGAAGTCTTAATACTCTTAACCTGTCACTATGTGTTCTTTTGTTCCATTACTACGTGTCTTATAAAAGATTTCTAGTTGGACACCCGAAACAGCAATACCCTTTACATTTTAAAACTTGTCACTGGCATCTGTTTCATTACATTAAAGTTGCCATATGTTTTCCATTCAGTTAATTAAAATGACAAACGTAGATCTACAGAAAGTTACAAGGGATATAATAAAAGTAGATGTGTGTAATAAACTATGGCATATTTGCTTTGTTTTCAATTTGAATAACATGTAACTAAAATAATCTGTTACTATCTAGTCACATAATCCTAGATTACGGAATTTGCATTTTGTTTCCTTTTTTCTTCTGCATGAAAGTGCATTTCAGATCCTGAGGGACTGAAGCACCTTGCTTCTTAGTATATTTTCTTCTGTTTCCTCCTTAAAACACATGAAAAAAAAAAAAAAAAGTTATATTTGGAGGTTATTAAGGTAGAAGTTGAACCACTTAGTAGTTGATAGCTGTCCAAATTAGCTTTGCAACTATGTGAAATGTACACATAGCAAATGAGGGGGAGATCTGAATGGAGTACGGAGAACACATAAAACAACACATAAAAGCCTCTTTTAAATGTTGTTCAGTACTTCTGGAGAAAAGCACTAAAACTTGCAGAGTACCCTGGAGAAAATTAATGCCAAAAGAGGCATGAGATGTCAGAGAAGAAAAACAAGCCTTGATTTCAACTGAAGGTAGGTAACTAAACGGACTAGTGCAATTCAACGCATAACTCTGGCCAGTGAATCTCTGATGTCATAGGCCCTAATCGTATACTGAAAGCTCTCACATGCTACATGCTTTGCCAGGCTGAGCCTCAGCAGTGAGAAGTTATGGGATAAACAGGGAATGTTGTAAGAACATGTTGCAGCCACATGGTTTTATTTTGGACATTCCTCTATATGACATTGATCAACAAGGGAACTTCAAACAGGAGCAACAAAATAGCTGACACTGACGTGGTTATTTTGGACTTTTACATAAGCGTAAAGAAGAATGAAATTGTTTTATAATATATTTCCATATTATATGTAGCACATATTCAATATATGTAATATGTATGTGAATTATGTCTGTGTGTATAGATATATATGCTTCTGTATGCATACTGTGATATATAAAGTTCAAGGAAATGAGAAATACAGTACTTGAAATAATATAATAATCTTACTAAGTGCAGGGAAATGACAACTGTACAAACACCTGGTGGGAGCCTGTTTGGAATGGTGCCCAGAAGGGTCTTGGCACTGGATCTGGATGTGGCCAGGATTACACACTCTTGTTTTCTTCAGTTCTTGGCCATGACATGTCTTCTTGTCCTCCATCTCAGTACTGGGAGATGCTCATGTGCTTTGATTGTATAGATCCTCAGACTCTTAAGTGTCTTGGATATTCCTCAAGATTTCTTTTAAATCAACCAATGTAGTTGTGCATGATCACCAGCTACAGACCATAGATGTTGGTAGATATTTGACCTCCAAGTAATAACATGGGGAAAAGCCTTTCCTACATATGACAGTCTTCAGATTCATCCTCCTCAAATGCTCTCACATTTTAGAAATCAGCTTCATTGTTGTTCTTTTAAAGCCTTGACTGTTTAAGGTTATGAATGTGAGAATGACACTGGAGATGTAATCTTGGAGGTAAGCAGTCTCCTGTCAGAAAAGTTATTGAAGTCATTGTAAACTATGTATTTTAGGAATTTGTGTAGTGGATCTATAATTTGCACATGAAAAAGAATGGTGTATTGTCTAGAATGAGTCAAAATCAAGAGAAAGAAGCCTCATAATACCATCTTGCATTCTGAAGGATGATTCTATTCTATAAAAAGTAACTTTTAAAAATGAGATATTTCCCTTATTGCAGTGTTACAAACTTTCCAAACTTCTTTTGTAGACTTTTGCCCAGCCAGTCAAGTTTAACTCCGACTTCGGGGTTTTTGAAGTACTTAATGACATCCCACAACGCATGGAACATCAGCTGAAAAAAATTCTACATGATCAGAAACCTCCAAATCCCATTTATGATGTTATAAGAAAAGCAAAGAATGATGGGCAGAATTCCAAAAAGATCAGTGATTCTTCAGCACTCAGTATTGATCCAAATTACAACACTATGGTAAGCATCTTATAGCCACTGGATTTATATTTAGATCTTACTGTAGAGATACTGGCAGTAGTTATTGTTGTGTTTGGCTTGGTAGCTTGGGAAAAATGTTAATTTATGTTAGGAAAACATAATGATGGGCCAAACTGTGCCCTGCAATGCACATGTGTCTACCAGACAAGTGAATGGAATTACACATATACATCCTGTAGCACAGAATTTTGAAGATTCTGTAGGGCAGGATTCAGTTGTGTGGTCTGAATACTTTTTAATATTAAAAGGAAAAATATTATGATAACTGTTACTTTACTAGTGATCCCTGGAATGTGCAAATTGACTGAAACTAATGCATCTCAGTCTTTCCTTATTAATTAATTTCCTTGTGTGGCTATGAGCTCATCTGTGGTCTGGCAACACATAAGTCTCTCCTCCATCAATTCCCCAAAGATTTTGATGGTTAGCATCAATTGAAATGGCCAGAAAAAATAACCTTTAGCAACGAGAAATGTTGGATTTTAGAACAAATATTTCAAAACTTGTTCAAACAACTATCAATTACCTGCTTGCTTTCAGGACTATCTTCAGTACCAGATTAGGCATGTTAAAATCAAAATCTTAAGAACCATATGCACCTCAGAGAATGCAAGGCAGTATAAATACTTGTGGGAGTTTACCTTTAAGCAATAGCTTTGGAAGAGAAAAATATATATATTTCTCTGGGTTACGTGGTTTATTCCTTTCTTGCTTACTTTGCATTGGTGTGACTGATGTGACTTCAGTTCATTTCATTCAAGGCCAGTGTAAGGTCTTGCTACATTTTTAGAGGCGGCTGCTCTAAATTATGTCATAGCTGGAAAGCTGAGAGAAAATCAGGGAGTTAAAGCAGACTGCTGCTTTGCTTAGTATAAGCTTGATGATTTTCAGAAAAGAAAACAGTGTTGAGAGAGGTCAAAAGGCAATGATGTTTAAAAAAATGATATTTAAGTGAGATTGCAATTATCTGCAATATAAACTGAACAAATGCTATGAACAGACAAGGCTCACAGACATCTCTACCATTTTAAACCATTATTTCCATGAATATGTTGCTTGTGAGCACAAAAGCAGACGAGCTGTTCTTGATTTCTTATTTGGACTCAGGAATTGACTGAGGAAAAGTTTTGTGCTCGTGCAAGAATGGCTAATGCTGTTCTCTGGGGTAACCTCACACCTTTGCAACTTTGCTCAGCCTTTTTTGAAAAGTTCAAAGCTGTCACATTGTCTTCTCTATTACTTAAATCTCTCATTTGGAGCAACAGTGCTCCTCTATTATTTAAAGATATCTTCCTTTTTCTGTGGAATTCTCCAAAGATGGGAAGCACAACTTCCTGAGGGGTTAAGGAGGGGTTTGGCATCTTCTCTCAGGCAACTAACAGGACCTGAGGAAATGGCCACAGGTTGCGCCAAAGGAGATTTAGATTAGGCATAAGGAAAAACTTTCTCTCAGAGAGTGGTCAGGTGCTGGACTGGCCTGCCCAGGGAGGTGGTGAAGTTGCCATCTTTGGCAGTGTTCAAGAGGCATCTGGATGAGAAGCTACAAGGTATGGTTTAGTAGCTTGTGATAGTAATGGTGATGGTAGGACGGTTGGACTAGATGATCTTGCAGGTCCTTTCCAACCTTGTAATTCTATGGTTCTATGGCATTTTTGAGGAATAATATTCTTTTGCACTTTCTTCACCTTTTTGATGATATTTCTTCTTGTCTGTCACTTTCCTGTGGGTTAACATAGGTAGGGAGTTAAGCCCCATGCTACCATTTGCTCATTTTTCCCCAGCAGAATGGAGAACTGGAAAAGTGGAAGAGAGAAAACTCTTGGGTTGAGCTGAAGGCATATCAATAGGTAAAGCAAAATCTGCACGTCCAAAGAATTTACTACTTTGTAACAGTGGGGAGATATTCAGCCATTTGCAGGAAAGCTGGGCTCAACACACTTAGCAGCTGCTTGATGAGATAAACACCACTACTCTGAACATTCCCCCTCACCCCTCTTCTTTTCTTCAGCTTTATTGCTGAGCATGACGTCATATGGAAAGGAACACTCTTTTGGTCTGGTGGGGTCAGCTGTCTTGGCTGTGTCCCCTCACAGCTTCTTGTGCACCTCCAGCATCCTTGCTGGCAGGGTGTGAAAAGGCCTTTGCACAGACTAAGCCCTGTCTAGCAATAGCTCTCAACACTTTTCTGATCACAGATTGAAAATAGCATCGTATGAGATAATATCAAGAAAACGAACTATCCCAGCCTAAAATAGTGCAACAGGCAACTTAAATCCCTCATCCTATTCAGTTTTGGCATCTCAAGAGGGAGCCTGACCTAAGAAGCCAAAAATCAGTACTGCAACTACATAAGATCGAAGAAGTCAACTTCATTCGTTGTACCACACTATGACTGAACTAGAAGTATCTCAGTATCAGCATGAAGTATCAGCATCAGCATCAGATAGGATTTGATCTTTCAAACACAGAGCTATGCTGTTTCCTTCACTCTATATACTTATTTCTTCAGTTGCTTCACATTGTCTGAAGAGATTTACAGTTGCTTTCTATGAAAAGTCAGCTTGAACAGCCATCACTGTCACAATAGTGACAGTGATGAGCTGTGACTGGAAAAATTATGTAGACCTTTCAGGCATACTGAGTTCAAATACACCTAAACTAAGAAATACATCAGTGCTGTTTTTCTCTCTACCTCCATCTCACACTGTCACAAATTTACAGATAAGTAAAAGATCTTTCTGTATGTGTGCCCTCATGCTTGGAAGTTACTGATATGGAGCTAAACATCTTATCAGTAATTGAAATCAACTGAGTGTAAAACACATGAAGAAAAAACCCTGCTAATTGGGTAGACCCAGGCATCACTATGGAAAGAAACTGGCTGGCATCCCACATACCTTACTTCAGAGAAACCCCAGTTCAGCAAAGCACTTAAGTATGTGTTTAACTTTAATCAAATGAAGTTAAACACATGCTTAAACTTTAACACGTGCTAAAAGCTTTACTGGATTGGGTCCCAAACATGGCCTAAGGCTGACTGGGTAAGGAAGCTAACCAAGGTAACAACCCTATTAGATTAAATGTCACATCTGCCTTTGGGGAAGGGAAAAGAATAGAGATTCTTTCCTTCTGATAGTATATATTATTTTGTGTACCAGCCATGTACAGACATGAACATGTTATGAATCATTCAGATAAAAACCTGGGTTATGACTCAGTTAATACATAAATATTAAACACAGATTGATTGGCCAAAATAAAGAGACAATCTTCTGTATTTCCAAAAGGCTTGTTAGTTACCAAAAGGAGGTATACTCTGTGTGGTTGGGAGTAATTAGTCTCCATCTCCACAAGTTAGATTGTGTGAGCCACTGCCAACATAAGCTTTCCATATTTTGAAATATTTTCTTCTCTCTAAATGAAACCACCCACTTTCTGAGTAATTTATATTTTTAATCCCCTACAGATATATACGAAGGAGAAATAAACCTAGTCCCAAATGAAATATTAGCTCATGGAAAGAAAATTTAAAGTGTAATCTACACGAACTGATTATTTGATCTAGCAAGTAGCAAAAAAACTGATACTTCCATCCTTGTCCAAAATTCACCTGTTTCTGTGGACAAGGAGTTATTGCATTTTTCCTAATCACTGACTTCATGTTCACTGAAATGAAAAATACACCTCAGAAAAATAAAACAGGTCACCTGCTAAGAGTGCATAAGTACCCTTTGTGGAAAGAAGAGGAAAGAAGAAAAGAGGAGAGAAACAACAAAAAAGAAAAGAATAAAAAAACCAGTGTGAATAGTATAATCTCTAGGAGAAATGGTTCGCTGTGGCCCACACTCAGAGGATATACTCTCCATATAAGACCCTTAAGCAAGTTTTTCAATCTGCTGGTTCTGTGTAACTCCTTGCTTAACACCTCCACATCGCTCTTTGGTGGCACCTAGTTGTCTGCATTCACCAGGCATTGAGACTTGGACCACCTGAGCTAAGATCTATTATGGGCCTGATTCTATTTGCGCTTAGATACACATTATAACTGTTCCTGTGCCCGGCTGAGTTAAGCAATGCTCCAACATAAAACATAGAAATGTGAAAGATGACAACTGATAGGCATTAAAAATGTTTGATTTTGTTTTTAATATCCAGAGTTCTCCCATTTGGGGATTATAATTTAAGCTAGGGCTTCCTTATTCCTCAAATTATTGAAGGAAAATATAATAGTCGCTGCTTATAGATGGTGTTAAAGTCAGAGAAATAAGCAGTTTCCTACTTGTGGACCATCTATGAACATCTAATTTGCCTTGGAATTGTATAATAAAAGCATGATTCATACATATATAATAATAATGGTTTGTTTAAAAAGTTGTACTCTTGTAGAAGAAAGAGATTTAGACACAATTATCTGTTAGCAACAAACTGAAGAAACTCAGCTGTCCTAGAACTAAGGTTAAGCTGGATAGGAAAGGTGATGTTCATTGCATATTAGTTTTCTTTAATGCCTTAGAAGGAATGGAGAGAAGATTGGAGAGAATCATTTACATGGACAGCAAAACAAACAAGTCACTACTACTGCAAATTTTTGGTATTTCGTTTTTAACAGTGTCTTGATCGAGAACAAGCAGTACAGTGGATTAAGAAGGAAAGGCTTCCAGCATTTCTAGAGAGCGACTGCTACTTTGAGTACAGGTATTGCAATCTTTTATGCTGCCTCTCAGCTTAAAATTTGTACATTTATCTTTTCTGTTTAACTAAGCTTGGTGATAACGTTTAATACGGTTTTGTTCCACCTTTTCTTTTTGTTTAATTTTTGCATTTTACTACCCTGAATCAATTAAAAACTGACTTTTTTTACGAGTCATTCTGTAATTTCCCTTGACCACAGATTACGTACTATATTCCTACAGAGGGAGTAGGAATGGTCTTTACTGTTTTCTGAACTGTCTTCCACAGAGATATCACGGTAGCAATATGTTTCTCCCTAATCAGTGTACAGGACATGTGCGTGAATGGTATGAATCCATGACATCTGTTTACAAAAGATGGCCAGTCCTTTTTATTTCAATTATTCAGTTTCTATCTTGAGCCTTACTGTCAGACTTCCTTTTGCAAGGTTCTCTGTGGGATGCCATGGAATAGTGGAATGATTTCCTGTTATATATTTGCTATATTTTTCCAGATGTCCTTTCAGCCTCTTTTCCGATTGTTCAGGAGGTTTGGTCTGCTTTTTGGAAGGATCTGCATCTACCCTAACCCTAACCCCCACCCGCCCCTCCCCTGACGCAGCTCCATGCCGTTCCCTCGGGCCCTGTCGCTGTCACACAGAGCAGAGCTCAGCGCTGCCCCTCCGCTCCCTGTGAGGAGCTGCAGCCGCCATCAGGCCTCCCCTCAGCTCCTCTGCTCTGGGCTGCACAAACCCAGCTGCCTCAGCGCTCCTCATAACATCTTGCCCTCCAGATCTCTCTAGTCTCTTGACATCCTAATTTCTGAACACCAGTGCTTTAAATTGCTTTCCTGAATTAGGATCAAGATAAACTGTGATAAAAATGCACGTTTAAAGTTGAAGATAACGTGAATATATCCACGAGGTTTATGTGGCAAGGTTTTGATAGCAAGATTGGCCTCTGTGAGCAGAGCCCAGCACTGCCCAGTGTCAGATCAGAGCCAGCTCCATCTGCTCCAAAAGGGACCTGCTGCTGCCAGGGCTGAGCCATGAGGGATGCTCGTTGTGCCTCTGTGAGCGTGGATTTAGGAAAGGAAGTACCTGCTGCACAACAACAGTTGGGAGAAGAAGGGATGCCCTTTAAGGAAGGGATACCATTCAGAGGGGCTTTGAGAGGCTAGAAAGGTGGGCATGGGTGAACTTGATGAGGTTCAACATGGCAAAGTGCAGAGTTTTGCTCTTGGGCCAGAGGAATCCCAGGCATCCATACAGACTGGGAGGAGCGGTCCTTGAGAGCAGCCCTGTGGAGAAGGACCTGGGGGTCTTGATAGATGAAAAACTTAATATGAGCCAGCAGTGTGCCTTGCGGCTATGAAGGCAAATGGTATCCTGGGCTCCATCAAAAGAGGGGTGGCCAGCAGGGACAGGGAGGTGATTGTTTCCCTCTACTCTGCTCTTGTGAGGCCCCATCTGGAATACTGCGTCCAGGTCTGGAGCTCCCAGTACAAAAAAGACAGTGAGCTGTTGGAGAGGGTCCAGAGGAGAGCCACAAAGATGATCAGGGGACTGGAGCACCTCCCCTGTGAAGACAGGCTGAGGGAGCTGGGCTTGTTCAGCCTGGAGAAAAGGCTGCGGGGTGACCTCATTGTAGCATTTCAGTACCTAAAGGTACAAACAGGAGGGAAATCAACTCTTTGAAAGGGTTGATAACTGCAGGACAAGGGGAAATGGTTTTAAGTTGAGGGAGGGAAGATTTAGGTTGGATGTCAGGGGAAGTTCTTTACTATGAGAGTGGTGAGGTGCTGGAACAGGCTGCCCAGAGAGGTTGTGGATGCCCCGTCCCTGGAGGTGTTCAAGGCCAGATTGGATGGGGCCCTGGGCAGCCTGGTCTAGCATTAAATGAGGAGGTTGGTGGCCCTGCATGTGGCAGGGGGGTTGGAGATTCATGATCCTTGAGGTCCCTTCCAACCCTGGCCATTCTGTGATTCTGTGATTCTGAGAGAGGAGTGAGAGATGTGAGAGTTGTGAGAGAACAGCCCTGCAGGCACCTGGGACAGTGCAGGAGGACGGCAGGAGGTGCTCCAGGTGCAGAGCAGAAGATTCTCACTTGGGTGAGAAGGTAGAAGAGTGTAGGTGGGAGAGAAGGTGATTATAGTTTGTGTTTAGTTTTCACTGTTCTAGCTTGTTACTGATAAATTATATTAATCTGAATCTGTTTTGCTAGTGATGATAATTGGTGAGTGATCTCCCTGTCCTCATTTCAATGAGTCTTTGGTCATCCTATTTTTACCTCCTTTTAAGGAAGGGTAGTGAGAGAATGGTATGGTGGAGCATATCTGCACATCAGTGTAAAGCCACCACAAAGTACGCCACCTCTAGCATGAAATTCTCTTGTCCTCAAGATGTAAAGACAAACAAAAATGAGCAGTCAGTCAGCTCAGGGTCATAAGCTTTTCTTCCCTTCACATGCACCTTGGTTGATTTCATACTGCTATCTAACTCGTGAAAGCTCTGCAACAGTTCTTGATCCCAAAGTATCCTCTCTAGCCACGTGGTTCTAAAGATTGCCTTTTTCTGAATATAGCATGGTTCTCACTGTCAGAAGGAGCACTGGAGTGCTCTTTTGTACTGTGAAGTACTCTTATAGTAACCGACTGAAAAAAGACCTGCTGTCTTGCTATCATCTGAAAGCTTAACTAGTATGACCAGTATGGGCATTGCTGCTGGAAGATTACTTGTGTCAGGAAATGTAGTGTTTGTTACTGACATAGGGCTTCTGCAATCTGGGAAAATGGTTCTATTTTAGCTAACAATATGTTCAAGTGTTTCTTGGCAGGATTTGGAGTGTACTGCAAGATCATCCTGGCAGAAATCAATTTTACTGGTAAAGATTTATAATGTAAAACAGACAACCAGCTATAAAGTTGGTGGACTATGGAATGGTAGAGCTGGTGTTTACGTATGTGACAGCAGGCACAGGGTGAAATAATAAAGTAGAACATGAAGTTCACAGTGGCAATTTATTTTCAGAATGATTGTGTTTATTATTGTCTATTCTAGGGAAAAAAATCAATTGTATCTCTGACTAAAAGCTAAGATTAACTATTTTCTTTTCTGAACATTTAATTTCAGGCTAGCTAAATTGATATCACAGGTAGAATGGAGCCAGACTGGCATTAATTTCATTATAGATAGCACCTACTACCCCTGGATAAGGAAGGAAGATGCGAGTACTCCCTCCGCTGAGGAGGATGGCACTTTATTCACTATGAAGAGGTTCTATGTATCACTTGGCCAGGTAAAGTAAATGTTTAGTGAGTGCAACAATGAGCTAGATAGAATTGGAATAAATTGCTGTAACTGAAATCCCACTCTAAGCAGACAGCTGATTTTCTGGCTATCTCCTCTTTTTAAAGCTCTTTGTACTATAGAAGGTTGGTGAGTCGTAATGCAGCACTGCTATGTTATGACTGTGCTCAGCTACTGTCATACAGCTATTTTCTCTGGGAACTATTGTTATAGAAATGCATATGGATAGACAACAAAAATGATTGCAGACAATAAGCCCTCTGCTCTCAGAAACAAGCAAACAAAAATAATTGAATTATTCTATTAAATATCTTTTTATAGGCTACAGTTTCTCAAACAATGGATTGGTTTACATTAGCAAAAGGAAGCGAATCCATGAAAACTACAGATTCATTTATGCGCCCTGCAGCTTCTGTTCAAATTCAAGATATTCAGCATTTGCCTGGTCTGCCTGAAAGAAAAGATTCATTGAGTGAAAAAGCTAGCTGCCTAGGTAAGTAACGGGCTCAGCAATGGTATTTACAACATAAGTCTGACTAGATGGATATGTAAGGCATCTAATGAATTGCTGCAACTTCCACTTACTACTTTCTAAATATCATGATATCACAGGCTTCAGATGGGGAAAAACTGGATTTGTTTCTTTCCATAGCCAAATAATTTTGTAATTTTTCTTACACTCTTATTTATTTATTCATTTTGAGATTATTTTAAAGCCGTTGTCTATCAGTCTGATGTGATACATGTACTCAGAGGTTTTAGTATCCTCCTCATTGACAATGTGACCTAAGTGACATGTGTTTGCCTAAGTGACAGAATAGAATATAAAGGCCTAAATCTTAGCTTTAGGAAAAGAAAGAAGATCAAACTAATCCTGTAGTTTAAATTTTGGATATGTAGATATTTTAAGGCCACGGATGAATTACATCTTTTGGTCACTCTGATTCTGTCCATATTCAAAATATTTGTAGTTATTTTTCTCAGTTTTACAGATCTGACCTACACAGTGATAGCAGCAGTAACCTAGTTAAATAGAATGTATATTCAAGGTCACCTCTACTAACATACTCCAAAAGTACTTGATTTGTTTAAAGATTTTCAGAATTTATCAGAATTAGAAAAGGTACCTGAGAAAGTCAAAGCTGAAAGGTCGTTTGTCTCAGCAGACTGGAATGGCAGGGCATGATTAATAGCAAGGGCACAAAGAGGAGTGAGGTTGTTTTGACAAAAACAAACAAACAGGGCTGGTCACTGTTCTGAACTTGCTAGTTATGAGACATCTCAAATAGAAAGATGCCATGTCTGAATGGCAGACTGGACTGTAGGTCTCTTAAATGTTTTCAAAGTCCTTGATATAATATGCTTTGTCATCCCCCTGTATGTGTCAAGACTTTACCCAGCTAGCCAAGGCTAGTTCAGGAATCAATATAAGCAGACTAGGAGTTCTAACTTACTAACTTCCTCATGCCTAAGGAGAAAAAAATCCTGCTACAGATGGTGACTTTTATCATACCATAAGCAAATATTTAGAAAAGAAACCAGGTATTGTAGCACAACAAGGTGGCTTAATAAGTGTTGAGGAGCATGGATATTCAGCTGAGTAACCAAGATAGCTGGCTCTGGAGGGAGCTTTTCTGTGCTCTGCTGTTCTGTTGGACTTCAACAGAGAAATGAGTCTGTGAGTCGTGGGGTTGAGTTTCTAGCTAGACAGCAACAGCAGAAGCACCTCTGCTTGTTACCTGTTCTACAGAACAACAACAAAAATATGTTGCTTTGGAAACTGTGCAAAAGGACAGTCTTGTTCCAAAAGGGTGTTCAATAATATTTTCTGATTTAATGCAGAAGCAGGTTCCCTATCTAAGGAATATGACCACTGCAGATTTCGTTCCTCTTCAAGGACATCATCCACAGAAGACAGCATTTTTAGGGAGAGATCAAGAGAATCTGAGGAGGGTTCTCCTATGGCCATTTCTGAACCTCCTTCCTACACGCAGCTAAGAGTTTATTCAGACCAGAATTTGGAGAGCACAGCAGAAGAAGGAAGTGGACAGGAAAATGCAACTCTTCAGCTACTGGAGGAATTAATACCATCATATACTCAATTTGTAACAAAGGAATCAATTTCAGAACTCACACGACAGCCACTTGATGAGACTGAGAGTGATGTGGATTTCCCTAAACAGCCTAAGATGTTTATACATGAGTTATCAAATAATGAATTTGCCTGTGGTACTGAAGAGCCACTCTTATCCCAAAGTTCTTCTCCATTTACCGTCATGGACTCCATGGGAGATATGAAGGAACGAGATGCTGAAGAAGTGAGCTTAAGATCAAGCTCTGAAAGCAATGGTGCAGATAGTAGGGCTGCTTGGTGTATCAACCACAGAACTTATGACACTGGCAACAGAAATGAGTTTGAAAGATTCAAGAAATTCATTAAAGGAACACTTGGTGAGAGGTATTGGTGGCTCTGGATGGATATTGAAAGACTAAAGGTTCTTAAGGACACTGCAAGGCAACAAAGGTATTTCTCATTATTCAGCACTTATTGTTTTTATACTTGTGACACTGATCAATGGAAGTTTTGAGATTTCAGAATAAATAATGACAGTGTTTGAATAGAATAAACACAACTAATCATGAGTATCCTGACAGGTAAGTCAGGGATGACTTTTCCGAAGCTGATAAAGATAGCATAAGTCAGAATTACTTTAGTGTTAAGGCTTTGTTAGAAAGAAATTTGAAGAACAGGAAGCAATAAATAGAAAGAAAATAGAAGAAATTAAAATCACAAATGGGGCATTCTACATGACAAACTACTTTAGTGAAAGACTACTAGATTCAGATTGTCTATTCTAAGGCACTGTACATTTTTTGTTATACACAACCTGTCTCTAATTTGTGGAAACATTGTTTTGGCTTCTGACACTTGCAATTAGAGACATTGCATTACAGCAGTTTAACCAGTAGAATGAACTGTACTTAGTTCTGTATAACATCTGATACATGCTTATGTGACTATTTTTGTTCACTCAAGGCAACTTGATAAAATGAAAAAACTCTATCTACTGAGCAGTGGAGACTATTTCCTCACTTCTGAAGTGTTACTCAGACTTGATTTACTACATGGAGATCAGTGGAATACAAGGCATTTAAGACAGATTCAGCCTGAAGTAGTGAAACCTCTTCTTCTTTACTGGTATGGAAAAAAGAACATGAACTAAGATTCTACTTTTTAACAAATTTTCTTTTCTTTTATAAGTCAAATATTTTTATTTCATCTTGTTTCTACTATTGCAATTATGAGAAGTAATGCCACATAAATAATAGCAGATGTGGTCTCTCAGTTTTAGTTGAGATTAAACTAAACTGCAGTCTGCCCAGAAGACAGGTAGATCTGCTTTACTGAACCCTTGTTATATTACTGCCAGAGCATCTGAGCTACTTTTTGTATAGCTACCTTGGATATCACTCTAATAGACTTTTGGCTGCAGGGTAGGGAAATCTCCCTGGGCAGAGAAAATTAATTCTGCCCTAACCTATTCCCCAAAATGACTTCCTCAAGTTTCTGAGGATGCTCTGTGTATACATCTCTGTGGAATTTGACCTTGAGACTTCGCTGTTTAATGTCTGTAATACAAAATGCCTTTACATACTGACAGCTTAAGCAAGGGTACAAATTCTAGTCTGCTTTGAAAACATCAGCTAAATGTGTGAAGGTCTTCTCTCCTCCCCAAGAGGTACCAACATATTACAAGCAGAAACAAATAACTGCAGTAGTGTACTTTGCTGTGGAGTCTCATGAGAGTTGTGCTCTCTGTCCTGTGACCTAAAATTCTCTTATTCCTTACTGTAGGATAAATGTGGCACATCCTAATGTAGACTTACATAAAGATAACTTTGTAATGGTGCAGTATTTGCAAATTTATTTAGGTGTAACTTGTTTCTAAATTTGGAGGAATGCAGTGTCTAAACATATCTTTGTTTTTTAATTCGACATACTTATAGGACTATATCTTGATAAAGTAAACACCATTAAGCCAAATATCTCAGTATTTCATTTATTCTTATATTCCTTTTTTAAGGGGTCCCAGATTTTGTGTCACTCATTCAACAGCAATAGAAACTGCCAGTGCAAGGCTGAAGTTCTGGCATACATGCCAAGAGAGACCAAGGGTGGACACTGATCCTTTTCCACAAATGGTATCACTGCTGCCTTTGACAACTAAGTCTTGTATGCCTAGGATACCACCTTCCCTTCCTCAGGTGGGTAGTGTCATGACATTGAAATCAAAGCCTGGTCCCATCAAAAATAGTTATAAAACTGCTCGAATTGAACATGATAAAAATATCATACTTGCTTGTTAGGAAGTCAAGATTTAGCAAGCTTGTCTCCTGTAGATGGTTATATTAAACATTGCAGTATCATTTTACTGTATTTTATGCATCAGATCAATGTAAATTGAGCCATATTATCTTTTCAGTTATCCTGGATTTTATAAATCTTTTGAATACGTTTCATCTTGACATTCTCAGACCTGCAAGTTTAAGAATCTAGCAACCCAGATTCCATCCTTCAACCAGACTTATCTTAATTCAGAGTAACTCCTACAACTTCACTGCAGTTACCCCAAGTCTACCTTCACATTTGTAAAAAGAGCAGTTTTGCCCAGTTCCTATCACCACGGTCCTTCAATTAGTGGCCACACATGCAGGTGGCCAGTTCAGTTTTGACTCTGCTTTTTCTTGAAAGACTTAATCTGAGAGGTGATTGCATTGGCCCACAGGTTTTCAGTAACACTGTGTTAAATCTCAGGGCAGAAGATACTTGGAGAATGTGAATCTACATTGTGGCTCCACGAAGAACTAGATGGTCTATGGCACACATTTGCTTAAACAAACTTCTGTTACTTTAAAGTGGATAGTTTTAGATTACAATTATGATGTGTGTTTTCAAAAGCTAATTCATGGAGATAATGGAGGAAAAACAGTGGGACAGATTTCTTGTTCAAAAGTGGCTGGGCTCAGGACTGAGATCCTGTTGAGCACAACAGGAGTGGGCAGAAGCAGCTGCTTCTTACAGAGACAAGTTCTGGCTTCACAAAGTGTGCTAATGGCTGAGGACTAGCTGTAGGTCATGGAGACAGGTTCCTAACTCTTTGGGTTTTCTAGCCCCTGTCAGCACTTGAAGAAAACTGTGACCTGGAACCCACAAATCACAGAATCAAATGACAAAACACTTCTTGCTGCTTTTTTTTTTGTTTGTTTTTCTTGCTATGGGAAATATGAACTTCTGAATCTTCCACCTCTATTGTGCTTGTAAAAGTTTAGAAAGAGCAGCAACTCAGGCTGAATTTCTGAGGGCATTCTGAATGCAACTGGCATCTCCAAAAAGTCATAGAATTATTTCGTTCATAATGAATTGGTGACAGTGTAGCAGGATGCCCTCCCTCTCTCTTGTTCTGAGATTATATCTATGTTCTCAAAGATTCACAAAGTGTACTTTTCTGTAATTCTGTAATCTCTCTGTAATTCCATGCAAAGTGCCTGTAACATATTTCTGCTTGCTAAAATTGTAATTTCTAAGCTAGAATGGTCGTGAAGGCATGCTGAAAAATCTTGGAAGATATTCAGAAAATTATTTTGCAATTTCCAGATGTACATAATGTGACTGATAAGGAGCAATGACACTGAAAAACCTTTAATGTTTTTAAGTAGTTAATGAGAACACGTTAAGAAAACTCTAGGGTGAAAAAATAACCTGAATTGCCCTGTTTTCTTCTGTCTTTCATAAAAGTAAGACTAGCACACCAACAACTTTATTGAAATTAGACACACTGGATTTCTCTTTGAAGGGTTCATCAAGATTATCATCTGCCTTGTCATCAAGACAAAGCTCCCGAAGGGATGACTTTCTTAGCAGTAGAAATTGGTAAGCATGAAAGTCTTTGTATATTCTCGACACCAATATACACAAAATATTTATCAGAGGCTGTTAGATTCTACAGGTGTCATGAAATACATTTAATACAATCATCTGCTTAGTGATGCATAATTATGATATAGATTGCTTGCATGGGGATTTTCTTCCTGGCTGATAGTTCTTTTGTTTATTCCATGACATAAAAGGTTTAATTTTTCTAAATATGAGATTTTTATTCTCTCCTGTGTAAGCATTGATATTCTCTCTACATATGTTTATATTCTTTTAACACACTTTGAGCTCTTAATCTCAAAGATGCACTGTTAGTGATTTCCACAGGGGTTACATACAAAAGGTGTTCCTCTACATGCTTTACACTCATTATAAATTGGAACTCATTTATTCTTCCTCTGCTGTTTCCTATGTCAATCTACCTGTCTGATGTCCCTTCTTAGTTGTTTAATTCACAGAAAGTCCTATTTTTTTGGTAAATAAATACTGAATTTTTTATTTGTTCATGGATTCAGGCCAGAGTCAGTGAGCAGAGACACGATCCATTGCTTAGCTTTGGATGAAACTACAGAAACGAAACATTTGGCTCATAGGAGGTACACCTATGCTGAGTTGCTCCCAGTAAGTAGTACTTAAATTTTATTTGTCTTGAATTATGGGTTAAAATATTTTATTCTGTTGTATTAAAGGGGATGTAGGCAATGGTAGGGGGAAATTAGTTTGATTATGTGAATGTCAATGCCTTTTGCAGAGGTGTAATTAGAATGTTAGTGTTTTGTGTGTGGCATCTGTCACATAGTTGAAGGGAGATCATGGCACATACAGCAGTTTATTTTCACTAGAAAATGTTGATGTTTTCCATGGTGACCATGTGTTTAGTAGGCTACTATGGAAAATTCACTGGATAATTGCTTCAGTGGAATCATTGTCAAGAAAGTATACCAGACTTACAATGTAACTGAGAACTGAATCTGCCCAAAGAAGTTACGAACCTACAGAAATTCATAAGAGGAAAATATTTTAGTTGTAAAATTCATTTTTATTTCTTGTGTACTTTATTCTCTTGTCTTTTGAATTATTGCCTGCTAAGCAAGCCCTCAATCCAGCAAGCCTCATGAAGGACAGGCTGCACAGAAGAACATTTTCTTAATCACTATTAAAATGGAGACAAATTGAGCATTTGTGATGTCCAGATTTGGCAATTTAAAACTTATCCAAAACTTAAATGTTTGTGAGCTGTTCTCAGAACAGCTTGCTTTTTCATGGAGGTGCTGATACCCACGGCCTCAAAACCAAAAAAAGGTCTGAAATCTGGGCCTGTTTAGAAATACATGTAGTTTGTCTATCAGTTGGACATAATTATTTGTTTTTCACATCAAAATCATACTTTGTTTGTTACTTCATTGCAATCTTTTTTATTTCACTCTTAATTGTGACAGAAGAAAGATCTTGTATTCGCAGTTAGGGACATTTATAGTTAGAAACTTATATTCAAGAAATGTTTTGTTCACATGAACTATTAGATGTCATACACTTTTGTTACACATGGTTTTTCTCTGGCTGAAGGAAGTAAAATATTAACAATTTGCACCTACAGGTCTAGACTGGAGCTTACAGTCAGGACCCCAAAATTTGCTATTACAAATACAGTGTAAAAAGAAACGTGGGGATCCATCATTTAAATTCCTGTTGGGGAGTAGGATCTTCCTGCTCTGCTTCTGAAGCCTTGCTTCCTCCCACCCTTCTCCATCCCTGTTACTGCTTGGAAAGAAGCTGGTTGTCAATCACAACACTCATCTATTCCCACCTTTTCTATCAGAGTTGTCAGGCCAGCCAAAGTTTCTTTCATGAGCATCAAAATTTAATGTACTAGTTTGTAACCTCCTCTGGCTTCTCTGTGAGCCTTGGGAAAACGGATGCATTCTTCCTCATACGCTCTTGCAGATATCTGCAGTAAAGGGCATGGATTTCCTGTCCCCTAAAATATTGATGGTTTTGTTCATGAAGTCAGTGGCATAACTCCAGCAGATGTATCTTTCATTCCATCATAGGCTGGATCAGAAATATCACCTGTCAACTTCTACTAGTACAAAACACAATTGCCTGAACTAAGATAGCTTTTGACACCTAAGTGTTATGGCATAGTATTACTGGAATTCCCTGAATTTGGTGCTAAATAGGTCACAAGAGAATTATGGCCTTGTTTCTTTTCCTGTTTCAGGGAACTTTCTAAAGGATACTACGATCATTTTGTTACTCAGCACATCTTAAGTAATCAGATTTATTCCATGAGACATAAATATTTGGGGGAAAAAATATATGGAGAGCTATGATATATTGCATATATAATAGAAAATGGAGTCTGATTTCTTGGGATGCAGATACTAATTGAACACTCTGCACAGCCCTCCATTGCAATGTACTGACATTTGAAATAATGTAAGTCTGTTATTTCTTGTTGTATAACTATGTACTTTTTCGTCCAGGGAAAAAGTGCTGCTGGCAGTGTTATCTTAAGGGGATCAAGAATGGAAAACATGCTGCAGTCTCTTTATCTGGAGAACAGAGCAGGTTACTACTTCACACACTTCTGTGAGAAGTCAGGGAATAAGGTATGAGTATTTTCCTACCCTGTGATAATTTCATCTGCAATTGACTGAATGCCAAGTTATAGAGGGCAGCCAGACTGAAAAAAAAAAAGAGAGAACGAAAGATTGATGACTGGATGAATTATTACTTGTGAGACTACAATCCCTCGACAACAGTAAACTGTTCATGTGTATATTCAAACTAATGACAGGTCTTAACCAAGCTGTCAGATCCTAACTGTCTCAAACCTATTGGAAATCTGAATGTATCATCAGGGATAAAAATAAAAAGACTAATCATTTTTAAAAACTAGCCTTTAACTTGGCAGAAAAAATGAGGTCTTAACCCACAAAAACATTTTTTATTAAGATGGAAAATCCACTGAGCTATTAGTCATGATAATCTGCTTCCTTGCTTGTTGAGTTAGTAATGTCCAAAATCTTCAATGTTTTAAAGACGTTCTTCTACTTCCATGAAGCTTCTTGAATTTCTGAGAAACAACACTATTTCTTGCCTGCAGTCAGCAGTCATCATCTGTTGCTGGATGTAAATTGAGGTCTGGTTAGAACAATTGGTTAGAACAATTTATCGATTTGAGTTGGTGCTTTGTGGCTTTTGAGAAACATTGAATGTTTAGGGGTGACTTGAATACAGCTAAGATGGACATCTGTTTCATCATTGTCATGACCCAGAATCCAGCAGCAGTAGCCAGAAATGCTTTTGGCTACCAGAAAGGAAGAGCCAACGTTTCCTTAGCTGTATACCTTAAGCTAAAAATGTTGAAGGCGTATAGGTAGAAATCTAAATAAAAATAACTTATTTTTCATGGGAGATAGGCACCCACCCACATTAGCATTTGCAGGTGGCAGACTCATTTGAAAATTATTTCCTGAAGATCTACAACTGTGGAACCTATTTCATTCATATGCCAGGTTTGGTGGGCTACAGTCTGTGGAGTGGTTCTCTGCCACAGATTAATTATTGTTCAGTGATGGGGGTGGGGGTTTTAGGGGATTTTTCTGATTCAAACCCCATAAGCGCATAATTAAAGGAATGGACTTCAGGAAACATCTAGACTCCTTTTGCTGAAAGATAGCTTGACATTTGTTTGAATTTGTGAACTAGGGCCAAGATTCTGTGCCTCAAAAATTCATATAATCAAAATGCAATGATTGTCGCAGTAACATATGTCAAGTACACAACATTTAATTGTTTTGGTTATTGCTACAAAATGCTATTTAGCCATGGCACAAATTTTGCATGTCCATTATCAGCATTTCTTCTTAAGTGCTGGCTTTATGCCACTGAAATGTGGTTACTCTTCAAATGTTAACTACAATGTTAACAATTTTAATGGCATAAATAAATGCATAAAGGATACAATAAAAGACATAGTATCATAGTGATGATGCCATTAAATATATTGTCCTTATGCCAACAAGCAACAGAAGATTAAATCCATCTTAAATTGAGCTTGATTTATTATGAGTTAAATAATTACTTGCATTGGAAACTCAACCTTTTTATAAAGATCTGATATTTGAGTAGCAGTAACATGCAGCTTTTTTCTTCCCTAGTTGTGGAAGAACAGTGTGTACTTTTGGTCTGACCTACAGGCTTATCATCAGCTTTTCTACCAAGAAACTCTTCATCCCTTTAAAATATGCAGACAAGCTCAAGTAAGTTGTAAATAATGTGTTTTTCCTTCACAAATACACTTGTTCAGTGTAAAGATTGGAAAAGATAGAAAATAGAAATGTTTCCAAATCTTGACAACTCACACCAAAGTATATCTGGGTTGTAGACAGTAAAAGAGGCTCTCTGGCTTACTTCCACAGGGTTACTTGATTTAAATTTTAAACATGCATAGTTGGACTTCTAGGCTCTGTTGTCTGTTCCCAGTTTTATCTATTCTACTCAGTTTACCTAATCTCCCCTTTGCTACTCTGCGTTGTATTTGGAAACTGCCTGCTTAGTGTTAACATCTGTGATAACATTTTTTATGAATCATCTAATTGTGCTTTACCTTTCTTTCCATCTCCTGTGTGGGTTAGAATTGCAAGTCTCATAGACCAGACTTCATATAATGACCTTAAGTCATGAAAATGGACCTTCAAACTGTCACTCTTGTTTCATCTTTTCTGACTGTCAGGACATAATTGTACTCTTTATGTAGTTTTATTCCACACCCACACACTTATTTACTTTGCAGTGGAAAGGATGTTTCCTATAAACAAGAATTTTTAATTGAATATGCACTTTAAGTCATGGAATAAAGCAAAAATAAACCAGGTTACTGTGGGCCGTAGGTGCTGATAGCTCTCACTGATTGCAGAATAGTCTGACACTGCCAGAGAAGGAGTCTGCAGCAGTGTGATATTTTTAGAAGGATTCTAAGCAAGTTTTAACATCATTTTATGAAACTTCAGTCTGTTTTTCCTCTGTAAACCTTGTGTAGGAGTACATTCTATCTGCATATTTGAGTATATGCTGTAATAGAGCAGAACTACTTCAGATGTCATTGGAATAAATATCTGTAGGGAGCAGTGGAGAATAATCTCGTTGTATGGCTTATGTTATTGAGCATCTTGAATTTGTCTTCTCTTCCTATTTCAAAGTTTCACTGGTGGAAATGACAGAAATTTGTATATTTGTCCGAATTTTCACTTGAATTAGTGTTAGTGTGGAACTCTAGGCTGAGGCTTGTACTCCCTCTTTCCTGTAACAAACTTGACAACCTGAAGTGCTACCTTGTTTATTTTTTCCCACTCTAGCTTGAAACTAAGTGCAACTAATGGTGTCCCTAAGGCAGACCATCCAGATGGCCCAAGCCTATGGCGAGGGACCTCATTCACAACAGGAATGTAAACTCTCTGCCTTTCCTAGAGTCCTTCTCCAGAACTGTTACCAAAGAAGGTGGACAAGCACATTGGACAGCACAGTCATATTGTCCCTGTTTTTATATCTCTTCAAAACTGAGTCTCTGCTTGCTGCATGCTTAACTAGATGACCTTTTGGGAAACCTGATAGGGAATGTTACTCTGGGAAATGTCAGGATGTGGGTGATTGGATGAATTCCATTTCCCATTAGGAAAAGTTATGCTGCCCCAAATTTACTGTGGAATTTGTGGGCGCAGTTAGTTTTCATAATCAGAGAGCTAGGTGCATCGCTCTGTTAAAAGCATGAGAAATAGCTTCCAGTTCTTTCTCTTCCTCTTCTTTTAAGCATATTTTTACCTACTGTATCTAGACTGAATCTTGTTTGCCTCCCTCTTCCCCCCCCTTTTTTTTTGTAGGCAAAATCTTAGGTTATGGCTTATAATGTTTTTTAATTCTGTTTTTAATTAGTCTTAATTTTGCACTTGCTTCTACTCAGTTTGCAAAGGTTGCATGGCTGAAAACTAAGGCCCAGGTCCTTTTCTTTTTCTTATCTTATTTCCAGTGCTGGCCTGGTGGTGACAGCAGAACATCGTGCAATCTGTGTTACTAGGCAATTGCAGAGAACTACATGCACATAACCATTAAAGTAAATACATCAAAACGAAATATGCGAAACTGTTCCATTAGCATAACTAACAGCTGAAATGTAACATAACAAATCAACACATGTGCTGCAACATTTGGTATCATTCTCAAGCTTGCCTTTTAAGGCTGCACAAAAATTATTCTTGTTTTCATTGGAGCACTATTAAGAGTCAAGCTGCATCCAATCTACAGGGTCTGCTTATGGAAAAGATGCTTTCCCAAATTCTGTGCTCACCTTTGGCACAATAGGATAGTCATTCCAAATACTCCTAAGAGAATGTGAATCAAATTCTACGAACACATCATCATATATATTTTACTATTTATTACAGTGAGAGACATGCAGAGTTTTCTGTATGTGTTCTGCCTGCTTCCTGTTAGAAACAAGAGCAGACCTGTATTACTGTGTGTCTGCTACTCATTGTTACATTTGTTAGGTATTTTTATCTCAGCTTTATGATAGAGTTAAGGAAACACATTCCAGGGTGTATATTCATTCATTCAGGGGGAAAAAAAAGCTACAGTGAGGATGAAATGTGATGCATAAGATGAATGATGGGTACCGGTAATCATCTAGGAAAGTATGTGGTTATTCACTATAAAAAATACACATAAGAGTGTAAAATAAATTGGGAAAGAAAAACAATAAAGAAACAGATGTTGTAGTTTTTGACAAAAAAACCCCAAACAAAACGAAACAAAAAAAAAAAACAACAACAAAAGGCAACTTAGAGATAGAAACTTTAATATTGTTATGGGAAATACAATATTTTAGCACTAGAATGAACTTAGGTAAAGGGAGTTTTCATTACTGTGAAGTTTTAGTGTCAGAAACAGATTTATGTTGGTGGGAAGTGATGACGGGGGTTCAGGCAGTTTATCCATTCCATTTAATACCAGTCAGTGCATTGTATATTTCCCTTCATGTGATTCTGTCAAACAGCTGCACTGGCCCCTCATTTAGATCAGAGAAATATCCACACCTTTGGGCAGAAATATGAAGCACTTGGACTTTAAATCTTTTTTGTGTTTCTTGCTTTACTCTAGTCATTTTGAGATTGCCTACCAAAGCCTTCTCATCTGGAGTGAATTCACACCAAAACCCAAAGCCTGAACATTCCATAATTTGGAAATTAATAAATGATGCCAAAATCTTAATTTGAATTTCCTAAGCATTTCATATCTTCAGATTTGTGCCATCATGAGTCATGTTGAGATGCAAACTTGGGTCGAATTTCCAGATCAGGGTTTTGGGTTAGATCCATCTCTTCTTCTAAAACACTCATAGGAAAATGTATAGCTGGCAGGTAGGAAAATTCTTTTTGTTTTACAGAAGAAACAAAACAGAGAGTAAATGAAGCATAATGTGCGTTTGATTTCGCATGTCTAATATTTCTCTATGAAATTTATAATCTTTAAGTTCATATAATTCTTTTTTTCTGTTGATTCTTTTAGAATATTGGCCAAAATCACTGTTGCACAGTGGCTGAGAAAACAAAAAAAATTCCATCATGTAGGAGTCAAAAAAGGCTATGAATATTGATTTTAAAAGGTTACAGTGCTTTTTTCTCCCCTCTTTTGTCTTGTTAATGTCATTGTGTTGAAGGCTCTGAACACAGAATTTTTTACCTTTCTGACATGTCTAAAAAGCTTAGCAGCTGTTCTCCCTATAGTCCTTGCATTGAAATCAGTGCAGATCCATAGATGGGCCTGAAACATCAGCAAGGGGCATAAGGTGAAAGATTCTTCTTGATTCTACCCTCATCTGCAAGTGCATGCAGTCACTTAGTCACTTTGTGATGCTATGTTTTCACTTGCTGGGTCAAATCTTATAGCAATGGATTCCTACACGAAGACAAATAGATGTCATCACACCAAATCATCAGACAATGTAAATCTGCATCTTTGAAAAGGGAAGAAGCTGTCCTGGCTACCTGGGGATCTGGTTCTTTGAGTTCAGAGAAGATCTATAGCTGGATTAACCTCCTCTTAATTTCTGCTTTACATGTAATATCACCCTTAACAATTGTTTATGGAAAAAAAAAGTCTCTCTCTATTATGCTCTAGTTTTGCATATGAAATTGAGCAGGGCTAGAGGGCCATTCTGAAGGTAGAGCAGGCAGCAAAAGCAGTCCCTAATATGGCAAAATATTACAACAGTGTTTATGTGAGCAGATTATCAATTCCTTTTGCTCAAAGCCTCTTTACAGAATCGCAGAATCACAGAATGGTAGGAGTTGGAAAGGACTTCTGGAGATCACCCAGTCCAACTCTGTGCTACAGCAGGTTCCCTAGAATAGGTTGCACAGGAAAGTATCCACAAAGGTTTTGGATATCTCCAGAGGAGACTTCACAGCCTTTTTGGGCAGCCTGTTCCATTGCTCTGTCACTTTCAATGTATTTCTCATGTTTGTATGGAACTTGCTGTGTTTTTGCACATTTTGTACATTTGATACACTTCCCCTTGTCCTGTTGCTGGGCACCACCAAATAGAGTCTGGCCCCATCCATTTGACTCCGGCGTTTTAGATATTTATAAGCATTGCTGGGATCCTGTCTCAGCCTTCCTCTCTCCAGGCTGAACAGCCACAGGGCACTCAGTCTTTCCTCTTAAGGGAGGTGCTCCAGGTCCCTTATCCTCTTTGTGGCTTTGGAGAATTTCTTACCCTTTAGGCTGATATGTTTTTGGTCATTTCTAAAGAATAATAGTAAATATATTTAAGTTAAGCCATTTCATACAAAATCATGTGGGAAATAAGAGCTCCCATTAAGCTGGTTTTTTTTTTTTTTTTTTTTTTTTTTTTTTTTTTTTAAATCTGTGATACTTTACTAAGAATGACTAACCATTTTTAGAAAGAGGTTAAATGTGTGCTAAAGTGTTAAGGACCTATTTCAGCTCCTTTCACCAATTTACAGGTCCCTTGTGTGGACCAATGAAGTCATGACAGGTGGAGCAGTGAAGCCCCAGTGACTTTCTTTAAAAAGTCTATTTCTAAAGATACCACATTTTTATATCATTGGACTGTTTCTTTTTAATTTGTCTGTTTTATGTGTTAAATGTTTTAGAACAGACTAGGACATGATGTAACAGAAACTTTTTAGTTTTAAGGTTTTTCAAAATGACTTCCAAGGTTTGAAATCACTATGAATCTAATTCATATTGCATCTGTTACATTTCAATTAATTTTGAGATTTGCTGAGAAGGGCATAAGCTAGAATAAATGTGGTCTTATTGTTCAGCTAATACTATACTTGGCAATGTCTTAGTTCTTTGGCTTTACCTTACACCTGCAAGCCTCTTTTGCACTCATGAAGTGGTCCATAATAACTTTGTTTTTAGTTTTTATGTCTACACAGAAAGAGGGTGGAATCCTGCAGAGACAGCGAATAGATAGTATCATAACAAGTTCTAATTGGAGTATGTCAGCCATTATATCTCTGTTTTCCTCAATGGCCTGGTACCATGAGAGGCTAGAGGGTGTATTTCAAATTGTTAAGGTACAAAATAATGGAGGTGTAGTTTGATGATACTGTTTTTGTTTGAATGAAGGAGTCTAATAAATCAAAAGTCTATGTAAAAAGAAAAGTCATTATTTAATATACTCAAATATCCAGTCACTGTGCTTAAAATCTAAACACAACAGTGCTTTATTTCTGCTTGAAAACAGACTAGATGTACTATTTTCTCCTTTTTACTTTTTACTAGTAGTTATAGTTGGATTTAGAAGCATAAGGAAACATAATTTCCTGGATTCTTCACTGTCAAATTTGTGTGATAACAAATACTGAGAATGGACTCCTCAGTGTAATTCTGGCTTAAGCTACTCATCTGATCCACCAACCAGATGTTTAAAAATTCATTAGACTTTGACAATGTGAAGAAGAGAAAAAAAATAGTTGTTTGAATTTTATTATGGAAGTATCTCTTTCTATTTGGTCTCCTACGTAAAGTCAGAGACATGATGCTTTAGAAATGTATTATTTCAAGGTATTACTGCAAGAAAATGTTTTTATCTGGCTTTCAAAGCAATTTATGAAACATTTAAAAGGAAAGAAGAATGTGATTTAGCTGTCTATTGAAAGAAGAAGCCTTTGGGAGAAAAAAATGTCTCTGTGCTTCAAGAAGGTGTAGTTAGGGAAAAGGAAATGTTTTCCAGGTTTAGCTTTTTTCTGCTTTTACATATTGAATGGTAAATTCTGCATTTCATAAAAATACCTGTTTTAAAAGCACCTGTTATAATCCTTACTTTGGTAACTATTTAGGCACCAGTTCAGCACTGGTATCTCCTGATACAGATCCTATATCACAAAGGAGTCATAGGAATGTCAAAGAAATGTGCAAGAGGAACTCAGCACATAATGAAATCTTATCACTTTTTTCATTAATTTAAACCCTAAAATTACAATTTCCCATCTATTCCTAGTAAAAACAGAAGAAGAAATCCTGTTTCACGAAGTGGCCCAGCACATATTTTGCAAAAGAACTCAATGCACTCAAGTATAGTATTATAGTGAAAAAAACTTTCTACTTCATGAAGATAAGCAGTTGCTGTAATTATTGTGCATTTCTGAATCTAGCTAAGAATCAGTCAAGTGTCTCCAAAATTACATTAAAAATTGTTTTGTGGTCTAATCATTTAAACAGGTTTGAGTGAAAATGACAGGAAGACCAGTTATGTCAATAACTGAATTTTGGACAAAATAATAGCAGAGGTAAAATATAATATAGGATGAGTATAATGAGGTACACATTCAGAATATACAGTAGGCCAGTAGGAATAGAAGATGTCTAAGAAACAGATTTCTTCTGTTTCATTGTAGTTCCTTTATGCAACATACATTGCCCCATCTGCCAGTATGGACATCGGCCTTCATCAGAGTAAGAAAAACATGATTTATCAGAAAATGGACCCAGCTTTTGAGGATCTTTTTGACATAGCAGAAGAACATATCCTCCTTCTGCTACTAGAACCATGGATGAAGATGGTGGAAGCAGACAAGTACACTTATGGAAAGGTAACTGACTTGTATGGCACTGTGAAAAATTCTTACATCATGGAAGAAAATTACAAGTCTTCATAAACAGCCCTTTCTCAGTCCCACATACTAATCTGTTGCATTTACAGTCAGGAAGAGTGAAGCATTACGAGATGTTTCAATCATCCACTCCCTTCCACATAGAGTAGGCTGTGTTTCCTGTGAAGAGCAGACTTCCCCTTCAAAAGGATAGTGCAGGCTTCATGGACCCCACACTCTGTGGCGTGGGAAGGAATGCATTTTGCTATGTCAAAATTTTGCTTTGCACTCTGGAAGTGTTACATTTCTTTGATACTGTTGTTGATAAAAAATAATTTTATAGTACAGTATATTTATTTTTTTAACTACTATCATTCTTGCACATATGGACAAATAGTAGAACAGAGATAAATACCTAAATACAAATTTGAGAAAAGCCTTCTAGATCCACTTAGGTGATGGCCAACACTAATATTTAAGAACAGCGTGTAAGAACAAAAAAAACATACAGCAGTATGGTCAGCTTCAGCACTTAGCCATCTCGAAGGTACATAAAGCAGAAGTCTTGTCTACCTTTTTTGTGTTTAATTGTCTTTGATGAGTCTTTTGCCCCATGACTTCACATAAATGTGTCTTGGGTCCATAAATCTTCAGTCTTGCTGTAGCAATAGGTTTAATTGTGCAATAGAAGAAAAAATGCTTATTTTGGTTTGTTTTCACTCTTCCCTGCCTCCCACCTCCACCCCCCAGTAATTTCACCTGATTCCCTAGTTCTGTAAGTCCTAAGGAAAAGTGAACAACTGTTATCTTGTCATATTCTCAGTGCTGTTGATGCTTTTACATGTCTCTGTCATATCCCACTTCAATTACACCTTGGTGAAACTCAACAATCTGTGACTATTCAACATCCTCCTTTACAGAAGTTGTTTCATACTTTTCTTATGCTTATATATTCCATATATATCGGTTATTTTATATTCTTTTCATGAGATACAAGCAATGCTTAAGATCTTGATGCACTAAGGAGTATCCAGTGGCAGAATGATGTTTTCTGTTTTGCTCTTTGTTCCTTTCCTAATTGTTTCTATCATTCTAATTGCCTTTTGACTCCTAGTGAACTCTGAGTGCTTGTGCAAAATGTAAGCTAATAGCCATCTGTAATGATTCCAAGATCTCCTTACTAAGTAACAGCAGCTAATGTAAAGCCCTAATTTGGAGCTAATTTGAATGACTTAATGTTTATTGTCATTGAATTCAGCTTCTCTTTATCACTCAGATGCTAAATATCCTGAAATCCTGTAGGTCTTCACAGTCAATTTCATTTTCTGTTCTGTGATATTATTTTGCAGATTTTGTTGTCTTCTCACTCACCTCCTTTACCAGATAATTTCTGAATACATTTAAAAAAATAAATCTCAGCACAGATCCCTATGAGACTGTATATGAACCACACCCCATTATGAAAGCTATGTATTTCTTTATTTTTTATTTTCTACTTTCTAATTAATTCAGAAAAAGACCATTTTATCTCATCCTGTGATAACTTAATTCCCTTAAGAAACATAAAATTGTTTGAGCGTATTTCATCTAAAATTGTTAATGACCTGCAGAATGCTATGTAATCAATTGGTGCTTTCATTAATATGAAATTTAGTTTACTTTCCATCAGATTATTATTAAACTGTACATCTTTTATAAATGTATAGTATATGTATGTATTAGCATTACTAGTTGTCTAGTATCTAGTGCCAATTCCTCACTGAGACAAGGCACTGGCTTAGCAGAGTATTAGGATACACCACTTGTGTACAGAAAGGACTCTGCTTTCAAGAACACTCTGAATACAGCATTTTCATTACTTCTAGTGATGGAAAAATGTCTCCAAAGTAGTAATTGAAAATAAACTCTTACTTTATGTTACTGTAATGCATATGTCAGGTATTCTTGAGTTAACTAGGGGAGAATCTCTTTCCCTTTTGATTTAGGTGACGTTCTGCTTTGCAAATGTTCATTTATGTGCAGACTTCTTAGTAAATAACCTAATAACATAAACATCTTAAGCAGAGCACGAAAAAATAGAAGCAAATCCTTCTGAGTGCACAATATATGCATTTGTGAAGAGTTACTGTACACAGACATAAAACGACCTGTTCTAGGAGGCACTAGAGTCTCTTTGTACTAGGCGCAGGCTGATGCATTAGGCACACTCCTGAACACAAAGAAAAGGTCTGCTTTGTGTTTTGTTCAGTCCCTGGCTCTACTTTCCTCCTTTGTTCTCCCATACAGCGGGATATATTTGGCCCATAATGAAACAAGATATCTTATCAAGAATTAGGTGAGTTCAAAATTGTTTATTTGGAACATGGTTAGTATGTATTTACGTTTTTATTTAAAAAAAAACAACAACAACAAACAAAAACAGGAAAAAAGGAGAGTTCTTTTTTATTATTGACTCTCATGCTGCCTCTATCTGTTCTCTGCTTAAAGTTTGTGAAAAATGTTCTGAATTATTTTCCTATTTGCTTTCATACTACCTTTCTTTTAAGGAAAAGAATATCCAAAAGCACTGTAGAACAGTGGAATAGAGTTACACTGAGCCTGAAGGTATTCAGGTAATACGGTGACTAGTGCAGTATGCACATTTAGATAAAAGTGTAATGAATAATAATCTAAAACCTTTTATCTCTCTCACACATAAATTCTTGTATAATAAGACCACAGTTCCTTAATCTTTGTGATGGGAATGCTGATCAATTGAACTCATTGTCTAAATTTTACTAAGTATCCTAAAATTGCACTTGAGTGGTTTAGTCAGTGGAGAGGGTCACCAAACTATTCTTTACGCTGTTACTGGTTGTTTGCACATAACATGGAGAACTGCTGTAGTTATACATATATTGCTTCTAGTTAATTTGAGAATTGCCAACACTTAATGTGTTCCAATCATGCACAGTTTATTGTTTTAAGGCACTAGCCATTATCAAAATGAAGGGACTGAGACTCTGAAAGCTTTCGCCTTAATTGTTTAGATATTATCATAAGGTGTCTTCTCTGTCTCTAATTTCCACTTCTGGAACCATGTGAGACTCTATCTTTTTGTCATTTACCACTGAGAGTGATTGTTTTAAAGTCTGTCTTTCTGCTTCTCAGTGACACTTTGAAATGCAGTTTGCTGGTAAAAGCGGTCAGGTAAGTCTGGCTTGCTTTACACAGTGCAATTCAGCATGTTTTTTAATTTGAAGTTCTTATCTTAAAAATACAATTTGGTTATTTTGTAGTGTTATGTAGAAATCTGCATAGATCTGAAAATTTTGTTCCACCAGATCTTTTGTTTGTCACAAGGATGGGACTTTTAGGGTCTCCTAAACATTTGTCTCATTATTGGCAAACATATTCTTTTCTATCCACTGTCACTGGCAAGTTGCCTGTCCAGTTCTCCATCTTTCTATAATGTGTACTGTAGGGATGACATAAGATATTATTTTTATTAGGTGGAGTTGGTGGAAGAAACTCGACAGCTGGACTCTGTGTACTTTAGAAAACTCCAGGCTTTGCATCAAGAAAGCGTTTCCAAGAAGAATGAGGTAAGACAAGTACCTACTAATAAAAACAAACTCATTTTCTATCACAGAGGGTTAACACTTGAAGTATCAGCAATGAAAGAGTGTCTACATGCCAGTTTGGAGAAGCAAGTAGTCTGATTTTTGCCATCCATGTGCTGGGAAATGACTGATAACTACTGTGTTAATTACAGATTCAGTTCTTCTGTTAGATACATCAACATCACACTATCGTACGATTGGACTCAATGGGACAGTCTCCAATAGTGGAGTGTATTTGGGGCCCTTGAGCTTGAATATGTTGATTTCACGTAAATTACAGATATGTATTAGTTTATTTGATTATGGAACTTGCACACATTAATATGGTTAAAGCAAACATAAAAATAAAGCTGATTGAGAGGTGGAGCTTTAACTCAATTTATTTTCTTAGTGATCACAAAGCTGTTAGATAGAAGTTATCTAATGCAGGATTATTAGACTGGGAAAATATAGATGAAAAAATAGTTATGTAAGTGAAATAATTTCTTCCCTCAGAGTACTGTTGCTGACACTGATCTGCCATCCTTCCCTGATGTTCTCAAAGAAGCTCAGCACTTGCATCAAGCTTCCAAAAAACTGACAGGTTCCAATTTGTATGACCTGATCCACAACAAACAGAAGTTAGAACAGTTCTGGGTTTTCCTTAATGAGCATTCTGCTGGGTATGTTTCTTCACTATGTAACTAATTTACTTGTTTTTAAGTTCAGAAGAAATCTTTGTTGAGGATCTTGACTATCTAAATATTCATTTTAATCTTTTTTTTTTTTTGTAATGTTTGCATATTTATGAAATACACATGCACATTGTCTGAAAGTGAATTGTCTTAACTTTTTTGGAGGTAAAAATCCTTCTATCATAGCACGTTTGCAGTCTGGTTTTACTTTCAGTTTATGCTCTGGCAAAATCCTGAGCACAGCAATTAACCAATAATGAGTAAAAACTGATCATTTTTGTACAGATTCAATTCAGTACATTTACAAAATAAGGCAGAATGTTACAAATATATACAAGTAGAATGTGACCATGTCATTCTCATAGTGTGAAAGCAACTGCAGTTTTGCACTGATCCAAACAGAATTAAGCACCAGTCGCTATTATATACAGTTTATGGAAAGCTTTTGAAAAATAGCACACTTATTTAAGAATGAGCATCTGAACAGAAGTTCTATCAGAACTATGTGTGAGTCTGCTTCTTTCTTTTTGTTTGTTTGTTTGTTTTCCCCCAAGCCCCTTTAATTTCTACTCTGTTTTAGGAAAAGTCAAATGTACTCCCTAACTGCTAGCAAGTCCCTTAATTTTCAATTCCCATTAGCTGATTGCATATGCTTTGCATATTGTCTATTACTTATAAATAAGTACTACCATGATTTTAAACTGGATATTGGCCACCTTTTCAACAGTGCACAGAGATGTTCATCTAACACAGGATTCCTCTGGACAAGACATAATCTCACCACTTTTGTGCATCATCATAGGTTCCTTCTGCAGTCAGAAAGAGAAATTCCTCTTTTGGAGACAATTTTTCTAATTCTGAAGGGAACATCTAAAATTAATAACTCACAAATATAATTATTTTTCTTCACTGTCTGCAACAAGGTAACAAGCTCAGATAGAAATTTTCATAGCATAGGTGTCCATAGGTCCAATTAAGCATGGTGCCACTCTTTTTCTCAGTTAGTTGTCTAGATCAGCAGCCACCACACATTTTTGATTGTGCACTACTAGCAGTAAAAAAAGGTTGAGTATGCATAATATATGCATATTTGTCTTTTCATGCACTTACTACTGATGTTCTGATTTTTCATTTCTCCCTACCAGTTGATTGTCTCACATACCTCTGAGATGTGCAAACTCCATTTTGGAGATGATGAGTATAGACTTCCTCTCTAAGTGGGGAGAAGGTAGCAATCACCAGTGATTGCTACAATGAAGTCCTTGATGTACATGCTGAATCACCTCTGGGAGTTCCTGTCTCTCTATTAATCATTAATAATTGTAAAATGATAGAGCCAGGGAAATATTTAGTTTATGTACAAATTGTCTTTTGTAGAAAATCCTAATGAAGAAAAATGTGAAAAAGTCTCAGAAAGCAGTGTTTTAAAGATAGCTCTAGACCTATTAACTTAAGTCTGTTGTGGCTCAATTGTAAGTGAAGTTTTGGCAAGAACAGATTGGTTACTCAGTGCCTGAGCACTAATTCTGTTAAGAAACAAAATCAAATTCCTTTAATTAATATTCCATTAAACATGCAGGAAACGTTCATGCAATTGCAGGCTAATTTGTCTTACTTTGGCTTCATGGGCTATTATTTGGTAGTTTTACCAGAGCAACTGACTATGCACATGCTCCTGATCTGTTGGTAGTATAAAGTAGAGCATGCTTAGATAAGCCATCATTGTAAGCAGTTTAAGCTAATACACTTCAAGAGGATATATTTTGTTTTTTTTTTTTTTTAGTGAGATGGATATATTTGGTCAGTTGGCATGGATAGATGACAAGCAATAATTTCATAAACCACAGCAACTTGGATCACTTGCCTTTGGGTGAACTTACCTCCCTTTTGACAAACTAACTGATGAAAGAATATCAATCTTGATAGAACCTAGGCCTGGACTTCTGAAAAGGAGATATCTGTTCTTAAATCATTTGGATTCTTTTGAGAGTTTTACTCAAAGATTAATGCTTCAAAAAAGCCAGTTAATAAACAAATGGAAAAGTGAAACAGATTTGTCTGAATTTAATGTTTCACATTTCCTGCTGCAAATATAATGAATGTCCTTATTGAAATGCTCACAAAACTTTGGATAGAAGATACTGTCAGAAAACAGTCATATGAATTAACCTGAAATTGTTGATATGTCAGTTATCCTGTCCTCTAGTTTAAAGAATAAAACCAATACATGTTCCATTAAAACAAACTCAAATAAATAGTATACACTTGTGATTACGAACAATATAAAGACCAAGAATTGCATATGGAGATTGTCACTTATAAATTATTAAATAGAGTAAAGCTAGTAATTTATGAAAAGGCAGCCCACAAAATGCCCTAGAACTAAAATTTACCATAAATTGTTTTTGTCTGCTTGATTTATGGACTAACTCACGAGCCCCAGCACTCACATGGTGTAGGAAGGGAAATGATTCCTAGGTAGCCATTCCTACCTGTCATCCCTGCTCCTCTGTCACAAAGTGCTAGGAAGAGGCAGGATGGGGATGTTGACTCATCTCCTGGTGGCTCACAGCCTGCAGTATTGATTCAAATATTCGTATATTTCTTTTTGCCTTCACTTCGTGAGTTCTGCTCTGTGTCTCTGGTTCACAGTCCCTGTAGCAGCATCAAACTGAGGAGTTTGCTCCTTTCTGTGGTACTTCAGAGGGACCCTAAGTGAGATCCCCAAGATGTGTTTTGGTCTGTCTGTTCAGCATGTGCTATGGTCTCACCAGATGATATAACCAAAGAAAAACTGACATGAAATTTCAGTCCAATGTAACCTGGTATTTAGGACTTAGCACTCTGGTGGTTTGTGGTTAAACTAATAACTCTCTAGAATGCTGATGAAATTAACTCTATATTGAAATAAACATTCTGTTTAAATTTGTTTGTAGAATGGATCTCATGTGCTGGTTAGATATTGAACAGTTCAGAAAGATGCTCCACAGGGATAAAGAAAAAAGGGAGGAAAAATCCAAGGAAATTAAAAACAAGTATCTGAACAAAAAATACTTCTTTGGACCCAACAGCCCAGCTACCAGAGAGCAACAAGAACAGGTAACAGTTACACAACTGTTCATTAAGAACACTAATTGGTGGGACTGAGAATAGAGTCTGTAATCAGCATTACTTTTGCTTTTCCCCAAGCTATCTCCTCAAATATTATCTTCATTTTTGGCTCGTACTTTGTATTTTTGGAACAGCACTAATCTGGTTCTATTCTGCTTATGGAGGTTCCTTGCTTCCTGTTCAGGTTTCTCCTCCTAGATCCTCATAGAACATCTCTCTTTAAATCCCCATTTGAGGCCACAGACAGGGCACACACAGCACAGCTCAAAAGAAAGTGTTAAAATGGCTTTCAGAGAGAGTGGCTTGTTCCAGCTTTCTATTTTGGTATGTCAGTAAAGTCACAGATGGCAAGTCTGAGCTGTGGTACTCTGAAATATCTTGATAGTTATGAAATTTACTTGGTCAAGCTGGGGTACTTTTTGCCAGAGTCTGTATTCTATTATAGGTAGGGACAAATATAATCTGCTCCCTTTTATGAAAAGTACATGTGAGCCTTGGGTAAGCATGCTTTGCTTACAGTTAAGCTCATGCTTTGCTAAATCAAGGACGTAGAGAGACAAAGGACTTTTGGTATACACAAAAGTTTATGTCATATGTTATTGTATTTGGATTGCTTAGCTAATGCATTCAGGTGGAGGATGGGGACAAATCCTCCATGATCAGCTTCCTCCAGCGGTTCTGCTTGAAATTCAGCACTGGGTCCAGAAGAGATTAGAAGAACAATGGCTGCCATTGTTCCTGGCAGATGAACAACAGGGGGCAGAAGGACAAGCAAAGGTAATTTTTTAACAACAGCAACACATGCATGCATTGTTTTTTTGTTTGGCTCGTAATTTATCATTGGGATTAAAAGATTCAGAGGAAAAGCAGGCTATAATGCACATTCAGATCACATTGAAAAATGCACCTAACATGTACAGGTTGAAGCATTTCACTTGCTAATTGTGAGGGTGGTTCCTCTGAAGACTGAGGCTGGTTCACAGCAGTTAGATCCTAAACCTGAAGAAGCTGATGTTGGCTCTGCGCCAGCTAGACTGCTGGGGGAGAATGCTCATCTTTGCTGCAGTGTTGCTCTCTCCGTAAGCCATTCGGCCCACGCTTGCACATAGACAACTTGCACATAGAAGAAATACTGCTTTGTAAAGGATTTAACCAAGAGGACAAGAACACAAACAAATGAGTGGGCTTCCCATGCTGTGTGCTCTCTCTCATACACTGTCCGTATTTTCCCATCTGGAGTTCTAGTGCCTGTAGAAATTACTCCAGATCTTGTGAAATGCGCTGAGTCAAGGAGGTTAACCACCACAGGTCTTACTTCCCATTGGTTACTTTAAAAAGTTGCCAGAAAACAACAAATAAGGAACCTTTCACTCCTACTGGCTCATTAGAAAGACTGGGGAATGGCCAGAGCTAACATCTGGCTTTTATGGCTGGGATCTGTGCAGGAATTTCATCCTGCAGGTGACAGTTGCAAAAAGACTTGTTTTCCCTGCACTGCCACAAAAGCTCTGACAAGTCAATGTCAGGGCAGAAGGAATCTTGGCAGTTCCACCATGTGGACACATATGCACACTGTATTGATTCATAAAACCCATGATCATCTTCACATCAAGAGGTTTATTAGACGTGTTGTCAGAACTGTACTGGATCCTTTTAATTGATCCAGAGCACTAAGCAGTCGGAAAGTAGAGGTTCTCATAAGACAAACGGTACTTTTAATAATGATTATATTAAAGCAAAATTTCCTAATCTTCTGCCCTTTTTATTTGAATTCTGCTTCCCTGATGAGCCTTGGCATAAGACCATGGGATAAGGCTAAGCTGCTTCCAGTTCTGGAAGCTCACTCATGCCTCTTGCACCTGCTGCACTGTACTGGCAGCGAGAGTAGCCCTCGCAGTTTGGAAAACACTGAATTAAACTCTAATAAACAGTTTTCAGGAAATACATAGTTTTAATCTGCTTTTAGTCTCTCCCTAACTCCATTTATGTCTAAGTGCTCTTTTCTCTTTCTTACTGCAAATTCAGAGGATGAAAAGGTCCTTTGAAGAATGTATTTTAAAAGAAATGAAACCAGATGACATTCTCCACTTGGCTTCATATTTCACAGTGACCAAACACTGTGGGCATGCTATGTAACCCTTATTCAGGAAATCTGCCCTTGATTTGAGGTGTATTTTTTGCTGCAAAGAAGCTGCAGGATCAAGTCTCTATTTTTGATATCTGTCCAAAAGAGCAAAAACATTTCATTTAAGAAATACCCTAATATTAGAACCCAAAATACAATGTGGGTGGTTCCTCAGTACATTATGGCTAAGATAAACCAGTGGAAGAGCACAATTTAACTGCCATTGCCTCTTGACTTCTTAGTGTCTCAGTCTTAATGAACGTGTGCTTACTTATAGCTTAACAGAGGATGATGTCTTGTTTTGGGTCCACAATAAGTTTCACGCATCAAGAACCAAATGAAAATGTTTCAACTATTCTTCCATTGCAGTCTCAATCATTAGAGGGCTGATCATCAAACAAGAACATTTAAAAAATGAAATGACAATCTTTTGTTCAACCACAGGTAAGGGACAAAACTGAAGATCTCCTAAGACAGAAACAGAAGACAACTAGGACATGGAAGGCAAGTGAAGTTTATATGTCTCTTGTGTCTGCAGTTTCACTGTCTTTTCTGTTTGGACCTTGCACATGATTGTATTGGCTACAGTAGGGTAATTATTCACATTAGTGATGAATTTAGCTCCCTGCTGGATGTTCATGGGAAATTTCTCTCCCTTTCTGTCTGGCGAGGTCATACTTGAAAAAAAACGTTCCTTGTTCTGCACTGTAGACTACTCTTAACCCTCGTTAAACTGGTATTGTACCTTTAATTCACATTTATCTGTATTTTGCATGCAGTGGACTTATTGGGACAAGCTGTTCGTTCCAGCATCTGGTAGTTTATTTATTATTGCGAGTGGATTACGTGCAGACACAAAAGGGAATGTGAAGTATGCAGTGGAGTGGGCAGGTTTAATCATATCTCACAGTATCTGTTTCATTTAGAATTGTATTTTAATCTTACAGCACTGAGATAATATCAATTTTAAACATCTTAAACCTTTGTAATAATACATTTCATCAGATGTTTGCCAGTGTTTTCTCTTGAAGAGCAGAGAACTCTTGGTGATTGCCAACATACAAGTTACGTACATTTATTCAGTTGAACTTTTATTGTGTGTTGAAATCAAACTGGAGACCCGGTCACCAATTATCCATGCAAACCCTTAGCTCAGAACAGATCCAGAGTGCATGTGGGTTCTGTTAACTAAATTTTCTTTTTGTCTGTTTGTCAGGAAGATAGTTATTTTCTGTATTCTGCTTTAAGGTTGCTGACCCAAAACTAAGCAGCACTTGTACACTAGTGTAGAATTGGGAGCAGCATTATGTTCTTCCTTTTATAAACATGCCCCAAAAATGATTTTTCCCAAAAGCTGTCTAATCCTGGTCACAGTGGATGGCGCATGTGTGGAGGTGTGGAAGACATCTGAGAAGATGCCATCTTACTAACTGAGCTGACTTTATTTTAGCCAAGGGACTCTTTGGGCAATCATCACACATCTTCCTGCAGGGGTAGGTGCCCATCCCTGGCGCCTCTGCAGCAAGACATGGAGCATGACCCTTGATTTTAAGTAAAACTGTAGAATGACTTTCGGCTTAGAATCAGGTTAGATTTCCAGGGCTGTTTGTGACTAAAAATGTTTCTGTCCCATCCAGACCATTGAACAGCACTCCATCCCTCCAGGACTTTGAGAGTTTTGTCCCACTGTTAGACAATAGCTTTCATTCATCCGTCTGATAACAGAGGGTGACTGTTTGGCTTGCTCCTCAGTGACAGCACTAGAACTGTTTGTTCAGAAAGGCAGGCCAGCCTGAACTTCATTTCAAACAGTATGTCCCTGCGTAAGCCATCTTTCTTTCTCCAACCTTTCCTGCCTGCCTACTTGCTCTCTGCTTTGCAGCAGCAAGATTTTCAAAATGTCTCGATGACTTTAAATTCTATTTTACTATTGGTAGTTTTATTCCACAGAGAGCAGACTCTCCAGCTTCTGTTGGTGATCATGGCAACACTTTTCAGAACTCATTTTGTTAGTGAGATCTCTGTCAGAAGCATTTAACAACTTCTAGCTATGCGGTTTGTCTGTTCCTTTTTCTTTGTTTGTTTGCACAAAACTCAAACTGTTCTCTAGAAAAGTAGCCTGTTGCCATAATCAATAACAATAGCTGTTTCCATACTTTATAGTATGTAGTCATATGGTCTAAATCATTGTCAGTCATTTCCTCTCCCATCACGTTTTCCAAAAAATGTTGCCCAAACCAAACTGGAAAAAAGAAAAGAAACGAAAAGAAAGAAATGAAACCTTGCCAAATTCTATTGTATCCATGTCATAAACTCATAAACTACTGAAAGTTAGGGTCAGTGCAAAGATAAGAATCAGGCAGTTTAAGCTAACTAATGCCTTTGTTATTGCTTTTTGAAACAAAGTTTATTTGGTGCATTTATTTCTTCTTTTGACAGCATGTGGACAACAAGAGGGTTTCTTCATCCAGTGAAATAATTGCTTTCCGCAAAGCGCTGTTGGATCCAGTGACAGCAAATCAGTTTCAGTGCTTTGTGTCACTGAAAGGAGACTTACTGGAGAATGGAGTGCTCTTCTGGCAAGAGGTACAGAAGTATAAGGTATGGTAGCAAAGCAGCACAAGGGTACTACCATTCAGTTTGTAAGCAAATGTCATCTGTTACTGCAAATTAGGAAAACTGTAACAAGAATATCTCTAAGTATTTTCTTGTTCATAGGAAAACCTCATTCACTGTTCAACTGGTTTTGCTCCTTCAGAGTAATTGCTTTTTAATGACTTGAATATATTTTGCCTGTATTTCTTTTACTTGTTCAAACTCTAACATTCTCTTGAACCCCTAAGGGATACTATTAACCAGCTAGTGCCCTGATTTTGGTATACATCTTCTGAGAACCAGAAAATTTGAAAGCATTAAAATGTTCACTCTGTCTTTATAGCTGAATATTGTTAAACAGAGAGATTATTGCTGAGTTTGGTAGTTCCTTAACAACCAGAGAGAAATTTTAAATGCAAGCAAATGTACAACTGTAAAGATAGTATCTACCCCAAAAACTTGCATGTAAAATGCAGATGTCAGCTGCCTTGCACTCCACACGGTGCAGTTGCATCTGACTGCAGCTGAGGAGGTGGCTAAGGTCAGCAGTGATTTCCTCTCTCCCATATTTATACATGCTTCGTTGTGCAATTGTGGCAGTGTGAGGCAACACACCATCAGAATCTTCTGGAGTGAAACTTTAAATCACACAGCAGCCTCTCAGTAGCACCCTGGACTGAATTCAAGAGCACCGTGTATCTTTCCCTTGTTCCTCTTTTATTTTGCCTTTGGGATATTGCAGAGCCTCTCTTGGGCTCCTAAACAAGGTGGTCTGGGAGCATGGGTTTAGCTAACATGCTCAGAAATTTGGAGGTAAACACAGGCGATGCTGCAGTAGCACTTGGGAATCCTGCTGCAGACACATGGCTGCATTTTCGCTGGTTGGTTCTGGCGTTTGAATTTGGAGTCTCTTTTAGAAGCCACAGCTTCTCTGCTTCCAGAGGGCAATTGTCCTGTCCTCACAGAGGCTCTGACTTCAGTATGAGGAACTGTAGGCTCATGCTCTCTGGAGGTGCTGCTATCTCTTGGTTACCAGGAGACTAGCTTATACTAGGAGCGTGACATTAAGGCACCTGAAGGTAGATGGCATGAATTTTTCTCAGAATATCTGATGTTTTTTTCAGATTTGTTCCTCTTCATTCCTGTACTGCGGAGAACACAAACTTGCGGCAAATGTGGAATGTAGTTTAAACTGTTTTTTTTATAGATCTGCTTTCTGAAGAAAGCCTTCATTGTTTTATATCCTCCCCCCTCTCCTTCTTTTTTGTTAATTTTATTTGTCTTCTTATCAAGAATAAGTACAATCTCACCATATTTCTACATGCATGCGATTTGTCACGGTTGGCAGTTGATGCTCTTTATAGAAACAAAGGGCTGGAGTAGTAGGAGTGTTGTGGGTCAGGCTGAACTGGAGGAATATTGCCAAAGATGTGGGCAGTGCTCTGCATAGTGCATGCTTGTGTTGTCTGAGCCCTATCATGCCATCAGTTTAGATAGAACTCCCTTGGAAAGCCGCAGCCTGCATTGCTCCTTGTAACCCATTCGGGCTGGCGGCACATCTTGGGACAAACAAAAAATAATTTTTTCTTTTTTGGAAAACAAATGTGATGAAATATAACTCTGTGGATCATTTCCATCTGTTCCTGTATGTTCGTGTCTCATTCCTCTTCATATCTTATGGCTTGATTTTCTTCCCACTTACTACTGCACTCTGCTTTTTCTTCTATGCTAGATGAGCAAAGAAAGCCATAATATATTCTTAGGATACACTGAATATGTTTTTGTATTGCTGTATTTTCTTTGTTGTAGCTGTTATCATTCTTTTTTCCTTCACAAAACTAAGAAGTATCCATAATAAAACAAACCAGCTCTTCCACATGCCGCATTTCTGGTTAAAAGCCCTGTTTTTAATTTCTGCACAAAGTAAATAGCCAGCCTTCTCTACCAAAACTAAATGCATATTCTTCATTTAGAGATCTCTCTTCCTGAACATTCTCCAGAGTGCTCATTGTGCCCTTACTAGATACATGAAATAATCTATTGTTATAGAAATGTCTTGATAGATGGAAAGTATGAGTTTCAAAGGGTTTCAAGGAAGCTGAATGACTTTTCTCTCCTGTCAAAGTCCAGTGGTAGCATCATCAGAGTGTGAAAACAGTTAAATTTGCCTTTACCAGAAATATAGAACCATATTAAAATGGTAGAAAATCCCATTGCCCCTTTGAGATCTCACCTTTGTAAGTTCAGGTGTGTTTTGTATTCTGTCTATCCTGCCGTGAATTATTTCAGACCTTGATGTTTTGGGAAACTAGAAAATCTTAAAGAATGGGGAAATGAGAAGATTTCAATGAATCTTGACTGTACTTGTAGCTGAAATTGTTCTTATTGTGCCAACATTCCTGTTTGTAATATCTTGTACCCCTCTAAATAATTCCTCTGTGTTTTTGGAGTTTGTAGAGTGCTTGTGTGTCTTTTTTTTTTTTCAGTCTCTATTGCAATCTATTCATAGCAAGCTCATTGTGAAAATCAGTCATTTCACACCTGTAGGTGTGATTTTTTTTTCAGCAATGTCTCCTATTTGCCTGTAATATACTCAGATTGAGAGCAGGATAAAAAATACACTGGCCATCAGAACGTGCAGTCAGAAACTATCACCTAACATCAGTGACTGCTGTATATCTGCATTTGCAAACCAGAAGTCTCACTCATGTTTTAACTATGGCTGTGACCATGCACATTTGCTATAAGAATTTCATCCTACACACAGAAGGAATCTGTCTGTATAATTATTTTTGTATGACTGCTACTCTTTGATCAGTGGGCCCCTGCAAAGGGTCTTGCATCTCTCTATTTTGACTGAAAGTACTGGTTTTCATCTTTCAGGATTTGTGCCATTCTCACTGTGATGATGCCACAGTCCAGAATAAGATCACAACTATTATTGATCGCTTTATCAATTCCACCGTACCCCCAGCTTTGCAGATTGACATCCCAACCGAACAAGCACAGAAGATTTTGGAGCACAGGAAAGAACTAGGACCTTACATTTTTAGAGAGGCGCAGGTAAGAAGCTGGGAGAATCTCTGTAACAGATATGGCTAGAGTTTGTGTGGCTGATTTAAAGGACAGTCTTCATTGCTTCTGTGACAATTTTGACTCTGTATATAAGCCTGGGCATGAAGTAGAACACTAGAGTCATCATCTTCAGTGAAGACTGTCCGGTGAATACGACAGACAGGATTCAGTTCTTTGCTGCAACACAAGCTGGACAATTTGTGTCAGCTAGCTGATCCTAGAAAGGTGGTGTCCAGGTCTGCGTAGGCACTCTGTCAGTATGAATGAACTTTGCTCATTTTTTGAGTCACTCGTTCTTTATCATTTAGTTAATACCAGAAAAGCAATTTAGAGTATTTGTTCAGGGAAATATGAAAAAAATGCAGATGTGAGTAAAGCACAAAGCTTAACTTACTGAATATTTTCCTTTATTACTGAAAGTCTGCAGACAATTTTCTGTCTCTAATCTGTGTACTAATCAGACTGAGCAGCAATTTACGAAGCCTTAGTGCAGACTTCTTATTTTCTTATTCCTTGCTACTAACTTCTACGACATATCTTCTAAAAACAAGAAAGTTAGCTGTTCTTCCTATAACATTTTCAGCAACACATTTAAAACTCAAGTGTAAGTCCACAAAATATTTTGATTGAACTATGGTTTGTCAGAGAAAAGGGTAGGTAAAATCCTCAGAGAAATAAGACTCATTTCAGTCTGTTTAAAAAAAAAAAAAGTGGCAGAAAGAAGGCATAAAACCAAGGGAAGAACTTGACCAGAAAGTTGTGACTCAAATATGATGGCGACTTAAATGTCACTTTCAGGTACTTTGAGCTAGAAGCCGTGAAATGCTGAACTTGTTTGACTCCTTGGAAGCCAGCTTTCTGAATGAGACTTAAAGATCTAAATAAAATGAAAACTGAGCTTTCATACGCACAGCAACAGAATTCGCCGAGCCCCTCTGTTTGCTCTGTAAAAATTGTTTTTCTTATTCTAGTTCAAAAAAGACCCTGTGAGAGATTATATCATTTAAAAATTATCCAAGATTTGCTCATAGATCTGTAATGTGGTTTAAGAGTCTTTCCAGAGGCAAAAAAAGTATTTCCTTTCTCTTAAGGAGGAAAAAAACCTCTCTCCCTAATGAACAGAATATTTGAAATACTTGAGCAGTAAGTGGTGCAAAAGAAATTCTACTGGTGTATATTTTATCAAGAATACTTGTAAAAAAATGATAGATGTTTTCATTAATGCAAACAATTGTTTAGGGAAATATAAAAAAAGAAAGTGCCTTTTAACTGTGTTTTAGGAAGATTTCTCACCAGTAATAAACACACTGATGAAAAGCATGTGCCGAGCAAAGCTGGGTTGAAATGTCAGGACATAGTACGTAGGAGGAACAAGGCTGTGTATTCAAAAAGAAATAGTTATTTCATTCTCATGGTAAACTACATTTTATTTTACAGGAAACTCTGACTTCCTAGCACAGTTGAGGTTGACTTTCTCTTTTTCTGCACAGATGACAGTTTTTGCTCTGCTGTTCAAATTTTGGCCAAAATTTTGTGAGTTTCGAAGCCGTTTGCCTAGCGACAAAATTGTACGTGCCTTGGAGAGAAAAAAAGGAAAACAGATACAGACAAAGGAAGGGAAAATATCAGAGGAGAGTCTCATGAAGTTTCAGGTGAGAGCTAACGGACTGAATAAAATCTGTTTCAAGGGCAAACGGATAGGAATACAGATATCCGTTTCTCAGTTTGAACCAAAGCTACCGAAACCTTTTTGTTAGAATTCAAGCTTTACATGCAGTATAGTCCTAGGATGGTTAATTTCCAATCCTGCCAATGCATGTATATACATATGTTTAACTTGAAGCAGATGAGTCAGTGGAATCCTACTTCCATTAAGTAGGGGAGAAAATGTATTTTAGTGATTTTTTTTGTGCCAAGAGAAGATCAGAAAAGAGGGCTGACTTTAAAATACATGCATGTGTACAGTGGTTAACTGCAAACCTGCTTACACTTTCATGTGTACTGTCCTTTTCTAGAACTTACAATCCTGCTGGGTCACTATTGAAAAAACAAGCAATTAAACAAAAAGATTTCACATTTATTGTTGAGAAAGAGCATTTGAAAAGTCTGCATGTCATTATTTAAAATCCTCACGTGCTAGTTGCTTTGTGCACTCTTTGTCTTTTCTTATTTCTCAGCTTTGACAGTGAAATTGCAAGACTGTTCACAATGAGTTTCCAGGCAATGTCAGTGCATTAACAGAACTGGGATCCCTACAGTAATAGCACTTGTTAATTTGTCTTTCTTTGAATTTTATTATTTTTATTATTATGTATATATTTTGCTATTGATTGTAGGCTTTCCAAAAGCTTATTTTTTACAAAATTTAATTGTTTGGCCAGCGTGGAGGGGAGAACATTTCAAAGGCAGAGAAATTATTGAACTTGCAAATGTCATAAACAGCATTAAAAGACATTGACATATTTTAAATACCTTGTAAATGTGTGTTGAGACATTACTCACGGTGATATCCACATACTTGGACAGAGAGATGTATCTGCTGCCTGTAGGAACAGGTAAAAGGAACAGGTAGAAGATTGTTATCTTCTTTTTAGACATATGAACACTGAGAGCCAGAGAACTGTTACTCAAAGTGGCACAGCAATGTCAAGTAAAGTCTACAATTCAAGAATTCATGCTGCTTTCTCCAAAGCTCGCTGCCTTCATTCAGATATGTCTGGCAAGGCCATTGGCAATACTTAAAGTGCAAGAATGCAATATTTCAATGTAGTACACTTCTGTGTTTTCACAGACTTATTTTTTCCATCTGTTTGTTTCCTGTCTATAATATTTCTGATTAAGATCAAGAAAGTAAAGAGCAAATCTTGGCCAGGAGGGTAAAAGCCTAGTTTTTATGGGGAACAAATGAGAAAGGTGAATTACTCTTCTAAGCTGGTAAGAAACTTTAGAAACAGACAGGCAGGGAGTACAGCTCAGCAAACAGTTTACAGACTATCCATTAAAAAAAAAAAAAGATCACTAAACTAGTTATTTTCTCTTGAAAGAATAGGTGGAACAGATCAGTCTTTGAAACCCTTTTCCCCTCTGTTTTTAAAGAGTTTACTATTCCATGTTCTCCTCTGTGAGATTTCGGTCCCCTTGGTGACAGCATAACTACTCAGATGGTTGATCCTATATCCCTGGCAGAGCACTGCAGGAAGCTCTTAAAGCCACTTGGCCAGGGTCAGGACAGAAACCTTTTCCATCTCCTGCAAAGTCCAGTTCCTGCTTCTCCCCATCAAGCTCATGTTGAAGGAGAGGGCACCTCTGACAAGCATTAGAAATTATATTTTTTCTTATAGTATGTTTCCACCCCAGATATAATTTGCCATTTTTGTTTTCTGCCAAACTGAACAAGTGTCATCCTGGGGCTGGAATTTTACTTTTTCCTTTGTCAAAAACTTGACCCTGAGGTGGCTGATTTATTGTGGGTTTGCATTGCTGTCTGAACTGACTAGATAAGACAGCTGGACCTTTATGCTGCATAAAGGAAAAACAAGCAGATAAGGTGGTTTTCACTGAATAATGATGCATGACTCAGTATTATTTGACTATCACAGTATTTTCTGTGGGTGCTGACTTGGTATGTATGGGCCAGGTGTTGCTTAAGGCCTCCTGGCTGTGGTGTCAGTGCAGGGCCATGGCTGACAATTAGGGAAACCGTGCTCTGTACAGCAGAGACCTCTTTCAGTTTGTGTCTGGAAGGCAAGAATGAGTAGATACAGTGCAAAGTAAGCTGCGATACTTGGCACAGTGTGTTTGCTTCAGTATAGAGCTGAAATAGTTGCTTTGAAAGATACTGCCTTGGGAGAGTATGGTTTACTTCTCCCTTTTCACATATTTGCACTTAATGTGTCACAGCTATATAGGCTCATCTTTAGCCCTTCTGTGGATTTGTTCCTCTGTTAACTTCACATGCCACATACTTAAAAAAATGCAATTAGTCACTTCTTGCAGACTGCCTTGGTGCCAGTTTTCGTAATTCATTGCATGCACAATTGCCCTTTACCTTCAAAACAGATTTTTTAGATTTTAGATGTCAAGCATACAAAACAGTATGAACTTAAACGACAAGTTCTCTGCATTTAACAGAGAAAGGTTAAAAACATTTACATTTATTTCACTTCACCATATCTACTCCTATCTCTTTTAAAGTATTTTAGTAGAAAATTTATTTGTTAGTAGGGGGTGTAGCTGCCATAACATTGATTTATTATAGAAGGCATTACTAAAGAACTCATTTAATTCACCATTTACACTTAGAAACACAGCAAATATAAATGGTATGCTAGTGTATTAGTATACACAGTATTCTCTACTGGCTTTGGCCTCCCTGTTCCAACAACTGAGGGTCCTACAGCTGTCGGCGAGCCTGCCCACAGAGAAAAGATAAGCACCACGCTGCCTGGGCGCTGTAGATGACAGGGCTATTGGACAGTGGGGATGATGAGGAAGGAACAGGCACCTTAGAAGCAAAGAAGTAGGATTCTGGTCCTTCTGCAGATCTTTTGGGGACATCTGAAATGAAGGCAGTCTGCAGGAAGACAGTGGTCAGGAATCTTTAATTAGGGCAAAGAAAATTATTAACAAAATGGTATCTCCTGATATTTTTCAGTATGCACAAGGTAATGAATTATAAAACTGAGTATTACAAAACTGTCCACAATATATTCATAGTAAAAAATTATACTGCTTCTTTTACTGCTTATACTGTCATATTTTGAATGACAAATTTTGCTTCCTCAGGTTTGCTTTTCACTTTAGCCTGTTAGCTTTAGGTCTAATTGGGAGTTCTTATTATTGTCAGGGTAAAGAAGTGGCAAGCAGTGCTCTGGAATATCAGGCTGATGTGGAGAGAAGATCAACATCATTTTTAGATGGATATGGATATGAGTGGCAGGTGAATAATAAACATGTTGCTATAGATATATGTTGCTATAGAACATGTTGCTATAGAATCTCGTCATATGAGAGATTAAATCTTGGGAGAATGAGACAGTGGATTTGGTTTAGAATATTATCACATAGTTCTTCAATAGTTATTCATTCTTCTACTCTTAAGTTTGCTATTATTCCTTCCTTCCTTCCTTGCTTCCTCCCTCCCTCCCTCCTTCCCTCCCTTTCCTCTTCCATCTGTCTCTTCCCTCCTTCCTCCCTCTCTCCCTTTCACTCTTTCTTTCTTTTCCTCTTTCTTTCCTTCCTCCCTTTCCCCCTTCCTTCCTTCTTTCCTTCTCTCCTTTCCTCCTTCTCTCCTCCTTCCCTTTTTCCCTCTTTCTTTCATTTTCTTCTTTTTTTTTTTTTTTTCTTTTTCTCTCCTCCTTCCTAACTTTCTGACTTCCTGGCTTAGTTTATGAGTAGCAGTATTACATAAAACTTACTAAGATCTTTAGGTAAGGGGATTTTAAAGAATATTTTTTAAAAGGTAAGTTGAAGGAATGGAAGTTCAAATCTGGAATAAGAAATTTTTCATTACTTGGCAAATCCATAGCTTGCAAAAAATTGGTTTAGTTTTGAATCCATTTCTATTAATGCATCAAAATATGAAGATGAACTCATTTAAAAAATCCAGGAATTTATACAGAAAATGATACAAAAATAGCCACATAGTACTTGTTGCAGAATGTATTTAATGATGCATCAAATCTGTAGTAGTCGTTTTATTGCAGAAATGTGAAGAATATGCACTCTAACTTGGACATATGAAGTAATCATTCATAGCTACACTGAGACTGACATAATATAATTGAGAATCTATGCTATAAGTTCTTACTAAGACACAAAATGACAGATGGCCCCCAAACCTTTCATGTTGTAAGGAAATAACAGTACAGTTCCCGTTCTGATTTGAAAGAGTGACCTGAAGTTTACATGGAACCTGAACTGTGTTTGTTTCATTATGAAAAGCAACCCTTGTTCAAGAAAGACAGGTCTGGACAATTCCTCTCTAGGGGTAACATCATTCTGCTAGACAGGGCAGGCAGAAAGAATGGTGAGGCTAATGAGTCTTGAGATGTGATTTGAGAAATGGCACATTGGAAGGATGTATCAGGAGATGAAATGAAGTCCTCAAAAGCACTAAATGCTGTAGCTTTGAAAGGAGAAGTCTGCTGCATTTAGTTTCTGAAGAAAAAAGTCAGAGTTGGTTAAATTGCATCTCATGCTGTTTTGAAATCTGCTCATTTGTAGTGATATTATTTTTCACATGATTCCAGTACTGTAATGATAAAGGTTCTCCTTTCAATAACTGAGATTATTCAACAAATGGGACATAACGTAAACAAGTTCTTTATCTCATTGTTGAAATGGACCGTGAACTACCAGTGATGTGTTCAGGATGCTGATTTTTTTAATGATTCTTGCAGGCTTCGTGGTCCTATTCCAAGTACATAGAAGCCTTGGAGCAAGAGAGAGTACTTCTTAAAATGCAAGAAGATCTGGAGAAAAATTCATCGTCATTATTTACAGGTTATAATGCAAGGGAAATGGCCATAAACTGTAGCACAGGAACTTCCGCTCCAGTATGCAAAAGAACTTCATGGTAGGGGTGAGGGTGATAGAGCACTGGAACAGGCTGGCCAGAGAGGTTGTGGAGTTCCTTTCTCTGGAGATATTCAAGACCTGCCTGGACGCTTACCTGTGCAGCCTGCTGCAGGGAGCCTGCTTTGCAGGGAGGTTGGACTGGATGATTTCTGGAGGTCCCTTCCAACCTCTATAGTTCTGTGATTCTGTAGTTCGGGGACATGTGTAGCTGAAATTCTCTCAATATATGGGCTTTGTTTGCTTTTCTTTGGTGTATCTGCCTCTCTTACGCATTTGATTTCTGCAGCACATTGAGTGATAAGTTTTCTACAAAGGGGAAAGTGGAAGTTGCATAGTACCAGCATTGTCTCTACTGCAAAGGCCGTTCTGCAGAGAAGAATATTGGCCATTTCTTCATTCTGCACTGTGACACAGCAGTACCGTTTGAGTTACATAGAATTTTCACATTCCTAACTTCTTGTACTTCAGTAACCTGCATACAATAGATATTGAACTTTTTTTTCACCAGTTTGTCAGTATAGTTTCAGGGCTTCTATGAGACATTACCTTGTGCTTCTGTGAGTATCCACTCACTATCTTCCTCAAGGATATTATGACCTGTTTGTTCTTTAAATAGCTCCACTTAGCAGCAAGGCTAGAAATAGCACTGTGATATTAAAACATTCAATTTCATATCATTTTAATTTTCTTTTTATGTACAGGTACCTCATCTATGTCCTTCCCAAAGCCTGAAAACTCTGAAAATTCCACAGTTTCTCCAAAGAATAGTGTGACTTCGAAGAAACACTCAGATCTTCCCAAAGAAACAGAAAGTGAGTACCAGACAGTTAACAAGTGTGCTTTGAAATTTGGATTCTTAAAAGAATCATAGAATCGCAAGGTTGGAAACGACCTATAAGATCATCTAGTCCAACCATCTTCTCATTACCATTGCTACCACAAGCACTAACTCATATCTTGTAGCTCCTCATCCAGGTGCCTCTTGAACACTGCCAGGGACGGCGACTCCACCACCTCCCTGGGCAGGCCATTCTAGTGCTGGACCACTCTCTGAGAGAAAAAGTTTTTTCTCATGTCTAACCTAAACCTCCTCTGGTACAACTTGTGGCCATTTCCCTTGGTCCTGTTCGTTGCCTGGGAGAAGACGCCAAACCCCTCTTCACAACCTCCCTTCAGGAAGTCGTAGGGTGCAATGAGGTCTCCCCTGAGCCTCCTCTTCTCCAGACTAAACAATCCCAGCTCCCTCAGCCGCTCCTCATAGGACTTGTGCTCCAGACCTCTCACCAGTTTCGTTGCCCTTCTCTGGACATGCTCCAGGGCCTCAGTGTCTTTCTTGTAGTGAGTAGCCCAAAACTGGACACAGTACTCGAGGTGCGGCCTCACCAGTGCTGAGTACAGGGGGATGATCACCTCCCTGCTCCTGCTGGCCACACTACTTCTAATGCAGGCCAGGATGCCGTTGACCTTCTGGGCCACCTGGGCACAATGCTCCGTGCTAACGTTCCTGCTCCGTGCTAACATTCATCTGTAGTAACCTATTCCATTCCAAATCTTGTTTAACTGAAATCTGAAGCTGTACAGTCTCAATGTGAAGGCAATATTATTTTTACTCCAACCATATCAAGTAATGCTAATGTTGGCCAGATAGATTTTTTTTTTCAAAATGGCATTTCCGGTTTTCTTGGCTTTCCGGTTAAAATATTTTTAATAGGTGCAAAATGTGATGCAGGCTGGCAAAAGACTTGACACAGAATTAGCAATAGATCATCTCTGCTGAAACATATTAAACATTAGAATGGGAGAAAGTAGTAGGATAGCAAAGAGATCTGTTAGAAAAAGATCAGAGAATCCCCTAGAGAGTTTTTTAAGCCTTTATTGAAATTAGATAGACTTAAAAAAATAATAGAACTTGATTCTGTTACTCCCCTTCCCTCTCTGTTCCTCCTTTGTCTATTTCTCAACTTCACTTCAATTTTAAGCCAATTGGTGTCCAGCCTTTCCTCATCCTCCTAAACTTTCCAATGCTGAATACAATTTTCCTATAGCAGCACCTTCTGCATGTGGCTTCAAGAAGAAAGCTGCATCTTTCCCTTTCTTTTCTAATACTCTCTTCCTGCCTTCTCATCACCTCCTCTAGCTGCAGGTAAAACTCATCCAGTTGCACTGGACCTTATGTACATTTGCAGGTATTACTATGCTTTATGCTTTCATGCATTTTTGTGCTGTAGTTCTGCTTCACATGAAGTTATACCAACATGAGGAGTCCTTGTGCAGGGGCTTCAGTTTTGCTCTGTAGTTGAAACCTCCAGCTGGGCAAAAGGTTCAAAGGGGCCCTAGGAGGTGGCTGCAGTATTTTCTGCAGGCCAGCCAGCAGTCCCTTGTCCACTTTGATTTTATAAACATTAGAGAGGCACAGCTAACAAGTATCAGGCTGTGGTACAGGCTAATGGAATGAGAAACTAGAGGTCTTGGGAGGTTTGAAAGGTCTTTCCCACTTGCTCCAGTTACAGCCTGCTCTCCAAAACCACTAGAACTTTGCATGTCACACCTCTTCCCAATAGCTCAATAGCTTTTAGTCATTTCCTCCTTTTCTATCATGACTCTCCGGTAGTTCTCCTCAGCCATGTATTGATCTGTTTGCTTTGCATGTGGGACAAAATACCTACAAAAGACCACCATTGCTTTTGAAAGCTTCTCTCCACTTAGTTACAGAAAAAATCACGCATTGTGCACTGTATATAAATGGCAAGGTTTGGTAGTGGGTAGGAGGGCTGGTCTCTGCTAAGATAGAGCAAGGGCTGCTGGACACAACTGATTTTGACAGGCTGAGTACTGGGCACAACACAGAGCTGAGCCCACCAGGCTGGTGGTGGCTCTGTGAGGCAAAGTTTAAGAATGGACAAACAAAGCCAAAAAGAAGAGGAGAGAATAAAAAGAGTGAAAAACAGCAAAAGGAGCAGCAAGGTCAATAGAGGATGGGGGGAAGGAAAAGGAGGAGATGTTTTGTGGTACAAAGGAACATGGTTTAGTGGGCAGTATTGGTGGTAGGTGGACAGTTGGACTGGATGATCTTGGAGGTCTTTTCCAACCTTGGTGATTCTATGATTCTATAATTCATGGAGGGGCAACCTGAGGAGAACACACAATGGAGAAGAGGAAAAGAGTGAGAATGGTGAAGAGGCAGAGAAACTGTCATGTACATACCACAGCTTCCCTCTTGCACTGCCCATTGCCTCACCAAAGGGTCTATGTGTGACCTGTAATGGTAATGAGCAGGGGAAGAGAGGGGCTTGGAGTACTTGAGCTTGGAAAAAAAGGAGGGAAAGTGCTTTCCCTACATACAGAAATTTTTCTTTCTTCTTCTTCTTCTTTTACTTCTTTTTTTTTTCTTTTTTTTTAATTTCCCACTATCTAAATCACTAATTATTTGTTCTAAAAGGCAATAAATTAATTTTCTCACTTCAAGTCTGATTTGACCGCAACAGTAAATGATTAGTAGTCTCCTTGTCTTTATCTTGACCCATGACATTTCTCTCTCTCGTTCTTTCTATTTTCTCTCCTCGGCGTGCAGAGTAAGTGGGCAGCTGGGTGGGAGACTGCTAGCCAGGTCCAACCCACCACACCTTGTTTTTCAGATATTTTCTAACAATTTTTGATGCATTTGTTGAATAATTGTTCTGACTGTTTCAACTGGCTGCCATCCAGCAATCACACTCTTATACCTTTTGCAGACAGATAAAAACCCCCCTGAGGAAGGAAGTGCAGAGACATTCACTGCAGGTGGGCAAGATACAAAACTATATGTGTGCAAGGTTTGTACTTCTGAAGCAAAACCAACAACTTGGATTATTATTAAGAACCAGGAGGGTAGTCAAGGGCAGAAAAGAAGCATCTTTCACTGTATTCCTCTTCAACATGATCGTGATACTGATTCTTGTGTCATTTATTTGCTTAATAGTACACCTTGAGGCTCAAATCAATAAGATTCCATGAAGTATGTGCAGTAAAAACAATGATGTAGTCATGGTACTAAAGATCTTGAAATCAAGCCAAGTTTTTCAGTGCCTAATCTAATGAAAAAATAAAACACTGTATTAATTGACAGCTCTGAAGCAGTGTGTCTCAGCACACGATTGTCTCAGTGCTGTGATTCATACACGTTCATCAGGAATAATCCATCAGGCGTCTGAACCATCCTAAAATCAAACCCTAGTAGTTTGCTTGCAGTCCAGTCTGATTCCTGGTCCAAAGTATACTTCAGCCTCACTTCAGACTTCTCATCCGCATGAAAGTCTTAAAGCACATCAGGACGCTGATCTGACTGGTAACTTTTATAAACTGTCATTTCACCCATGGTATTATACACTGGAAGATTTCAGGAATTCATAGCTCTTCAGTAGTCTCCCTTATTTTTCTTCTAAATCTTCAGAGCTATAAAAACACTGGGGAAGAGTTTATGTTGGGGAATTAGAGAAGGGGAGAGGCAAAATTCACTGCTAAACAGGGACAGGACTGTTCAGACCATTTTAAACATCATTCAGTAGTCACAAAGCCATTTGCTTTAGTCTTCTCTACATGTGTCTAATGCGTGTAAGAAAAAGATAGATCAGTGAGCTCCAGCTTGCTGAGTTGCCAACAACTTATCCCTTGGTTACGGATGGGATTGTCTTCTGCTCCCATTCCCAGCCTCTTGGACAAGAAGAAGGAACCTCTATGAGTTGTCAGAAATCAAGGGCCTTCACTTGGAGCTCTTAGATCATCCTGCTAAGGGCAACTTATGAGTGCTTTCCTCTTCAGCGTGGAGTGACAGCTTAAGTCCACTGATAGTCTTTTTCATTCTTCAAGCACAATGATCTGGTATTGTATGGGATTGTCATCAGAAGTTTCTTTAGTGAGGCTGGCAGGGAAGGACCATGTGCACTTTTATGGCTGTAGCTCCCCTGCCCACACAGGCTCAAAGAAGGAATAAGGGAGGTCTTCAATTCAGTTCTTACTTCCCCACAGTTCAGAAACTGTTTGCTTCATGCTTATCTGTGTTCCTTCTGTGTTTGTGTTGTTTGCTCATGTGATATCACCTGAGAAAGACTCATTGGGTGGAAGCTGCAAGAAGGGAGTACAATGTAAAATTCCTATTCCTGTTTTTCAAATGATCCCAAATTTCACAGATGCACTGAACTTTAACGCTCAGTGCATCTGAGGAGAGTGGAATGCAGCATCTTGCAATGAGCAGAGCACATGTGGTACTGTGTGGGCTACCACTCATTAATGTGAAAGGCAAAGAATCATCATGAAATGCCACAAATGCAGTGATGTATGTCAGTCTGAAAAACATGTGAACAGCCACCTTCTGCTGCTGTGGTCAGTGGAGTGCATGCAATCAAATGTTGGGGCATGGCAATCAGTTTCTGTTTTGTTGTAACCTTGCCTTCATGGCATTTTGAGACAGTTAAATAGCATGTAGAAAATGCTGAATCATAAAGTTAAAAATATCATCCAGATATTTGTCACAGAATACATAACTTCTTGTATGTTTTTACTTCACAAAATTGTTAATGAAAATTTACCAGACCCTCTTGCACAAACTGCTGTCCTAGACAGTTACTATGCTCAATACCATCCACATCTATCACTTAAAAACAAACATAATCAAAAACACACTGTGGACTTCATGTATTTCAGTGAGTGAGCAGAATTTCAAAGTTCTGCAAATAAATGATAGCCCTCAATTCAGTTTGCAGATGTCTCCATGTTAACTGAAATAAATATGCACACGTACATGTGTGTATACGTTTATAGACCATGGATGATCACATCTGTTAGTAATGCTAGAAATGTGTGTCATTATAATGATGCCCATTTATTTTAAAAGAAAAAATAGAGTGACTGAGCGGGAAATACCAAGAGTAGGGGACTCTTTCTTTTCTGCATTATCGAATCTAATCTCATGCAAATCTAATCTCATGCAAAGCTGGATACCCCATTATTGTTATTTAATGATACACCTGAAACAGAATGGTGCTTTTAGTGTTTTCTCCGGGAGTCAAATAATGAGTACTGCCACTTGCAGCAGAAAGCCTGGGAACTGACCAGGTATAGGGACAAACTAAATGGCTTTGGTCTAAAGAATCACTCCACGTCGCATCAGACAGCTTGCTTGCTTACTTAATGCCTTTTGGTCTTATTCTTGAGATACACTCCCTGTCAGGCTGCTGGTCCACCATGAAAGTGAGCTCAGCAGTTTTAAAGGTCTAGAAAAGCTTCACTCAGTAAATCTAGCACCTCTCCTAGAAAAATAAAAATGTAATCCTTATTTAGTTTAACTATACATACTATGGAACTTTAGAAATCTACAGCACTGTAGGAGAACAGTTCTGCTCAGAACAGACAATAAAAATAGCTATATTTTTAGAAACCTGCAAATGTAGAAATTTTTCTGGATGGTTTTGGTTTTATGCTTTAGTGGAGTTCAAAATACAGAACCTAATAAAATACAGTCTAATCAGACTTTTGTTGTTTACTCCCAAGAAATGCAGCATATTGGAACTATTTTGCAATTTTTTAAGCCATCATTTGGATTCATAAATATTTACACTTAGATGCTATTACTGTGTATTTCACTTCTCTCTCATCAAACCTGGCATGTTTATTAAAATATTTTACAGTCTTTGCATGCCAGACACAGCTTAGCATAAATGGTGCAGCCTTGAAACTGATCACTGAAATACTTCTGGTATCAGTGTAAGTTGTGACTACCCGCTTAAGGGCCTCGCTCCATTTTGCTTTGACTTCTGTCCTGCTACAGCATGACACAAAGCTTCAGACTGTGAGATGAATTCCTGAAGACATACAGTTCTGCATGGTGTTATTGACATGCATACTTACCGTAGCTTTCCAGTGTGGTGGCAGTGGTGGTCACCAGAGCATTTAGAAAGGAGCAGAATGCTTTCTCATGTGTGTCTGTACAATGCTGCTGTGCCAGTGCCTCCATAGTCCTCATCATCTTTTCTTTTTCGTGACTGGTTCTTAGGGTACTATCAATGGGAGCAGTCTTAGACACTGAGCTCTGTTTGGGCCTTCAGTCTCGTGCAGTATTACAGAGCTGGGGACATTTTCTATCTGTTTTCTATCACTTGCACACTGTGAGATGTCCAGCCTCAGCCTTCTACTATTCTAGTTAAACCTTGAGCTTTTTTTAATGTGTGTGTATGTAAAAATGATTGAAAACAGATCAGGTGCATCAAAATTCTGTCTCAAATTTAGAAAATATAATCTTTGTTATTTATGTTTCTGATGTTAAATACTAGGCCCAGCTGATCACTGTGCATAGTGCTAACACAGCTGCAGCAGTCGTTCTTGAATTTGACCTCTTCAAACTGACCCATTGCATTCAACTGATGATTTTTGCTTCTGCCTTTTTATAGAAATGCTTTTAGTCAGTCCTTGTGAATCACACCTGAATGCAGCTAAGGTGGGGCTATATGTTTCTTTTCTAAGCTTATGGAACACTGTTGGTTTAAATACATTCAGTAGTAGTTGTAAAAACGTTAGGGAAAGACAGGTTTGAACAAAAATTTTAGATCTGGATCTGTACTCACAGTTCAAGCCTACCTTTAATGGCCTGATTTAGAACATTCCCAGGATTTCAGAGAGTTATAATTCACATCTGTGTTTCTAAGTCCTTCATGCATGATTGTTTGAATGTGCACTTTTGGAACAGATCCATGTATAATAGGCTAAATTGTAGTTCCCAATTCAGAAGCCACATGGTATTGCTATATAGTTTTTTTATTTTTCCTTCTATTATGTGGCCTTCAAACAAGGTTCTGCCAGTCCTGCACGCTGGATTAATAGAAAACACTGAAATCTACACTTTCTATCTACCTTCTAATGAACCCATACATTTCTATTTCTGCTGGTGATTTAATAAAGCATTTACACAATGGCCACAATGGATATTTCTCTGCCAAGTAATAATTTCTCAGAGTGTAAGGGCAGATTGGAATTACGCAGGACCCATTAAGCTGTCATAATACATTAAAGGCAGTCAAGGAAATTGATGAGATTCTCTCGTTTTTAATATTCATTTAGCCAAGCTGACTTCTATCTCAAGCACAGGCTGCATTTACTTGGATTTTCCTCTATTTCTCTAACTAAATTAATATATTTAAGTTTCATAGTAACATATGTGAAAGTGTTGACAACAACACTGCTTATTCCACATGTTAATTATGTATTTGTTCAGTATGCCGATGAACTATGTGCACTTCTCATGTTAACTTTTCATTTCAAGTCAAAAGCAAATGTAGTAAGTGGATTTGTGCTTTTAATTTGAGATATTTCTTTTTCCTCTAAAACGATCTCGTACACGATTCCTCTAGACCATATGCGTTTGAAAAACTTCTGTTGGCAAGAAGTTTAAAAAGAAAGTAACGCTCTCTTCTCAGAAAAGGGATTTTAACAAAGCAAAGCAATTGTGCCGTTAATGAGAAAGTTAAATGAAACAAATGACAAGACAAGAAAAAAAACACAGCATCACACTCAAGGAATGCGCAGGCACACAATAGCTTGTGCAATATTCCTCATCTGTCAAAGCCAGTAAATACGGAGATGTCACTGAAAATGTTCATTAAAATAGTTTGTGGTGCCCGTGGCTCAGAAAATGCAACCAACCAGCTTTTAGCATACTTTGTATTTTTCACCTGTAGGCAAGCAAACAGATTTCATCCCAGCTGTACGCCCAAGTGATTGGTGTTGGTTTTGTAAGCCCCTAATCCTGACTGGTTTGAGTAGCACTCATTCCTGACAAAGCTATTTTGGGAATAATCTGTCACATCTCTAGAGTAATGTACACCTTTACCATTTTGGATATGTATTTATGTGTGTAGGTATGTATAGGTATCTAAAAAAAATCTCTACTTCACTGATTCATGTGTTTGTATGCATATATTTACACTAGATACATATATGCATAAAATTACCACACTTCAGTAAACTATTTTACTGTCATAATGACATGGGACTGAAGCTTGATGTACATCATTTTTTTCCTAATAAAGTTTTCCACTGTGTTGCTTCTGTATAATTTTTTGAAAATGAATGTCTTTTGTTTCATTAAAATGATTCATTTTGTACTCGCATTTCAGAGGATGGAGTCCTTATGCTTTCTTTGTTGAGACATGTGGCTCTTTGCAGAGGTCTGCACGGCTGCTGGGAAGAGAAAATAAGTGCATTTTTCGGGAGTTCTTTGGGCTCTAGAAAGCATATGAAAGAAAAAATTAACTTTCCTGTTTTTTCTTCTTTCAAATGAGAAAGTCATAATTAGCAGCATATGTTGGGCCACTCATTAAAGACTATGATAAATGATTAGTATTTTCAAGCTAATGAGCTGAATACTTGATCTAAAAACAGCGAGTATATATGTGTTCATCTTCCAGCTATATCTTCCAGTTCAAAGATCATCCTAACTCCTGGCTGCTTGATCCTGAAATCTGCTTAATATCTTGAAAAATATACTCCTAATTTGTGTCTCCAGAGGTGCTCGGCACCTGGCATTAGCAGGCCTTCAGACCGCTCTCCAAGTGACAAAACCACATAAAACCCTTTTTTTTCCCCCTGAAAAAACCCCAAGGAAACAGCACTTTTTTTTTTTTTTTGTCACTGCAGTTCCACATGAAAGTATGTTCTAAAACAACTTGAAACACGATAAAAACACAAAAATACACGGGCTTGGTTGGGTTTGCCAAGACAGCGTAGTACTAATCACGGATGTATGCTGAGACACCAGTTAAGCATTGGAACAAACTACCCAGAGAGCTCTTGGTATCCTTATTGTCATCAAAGGGGTACTAAAAACAGATAAGGTATGCACATCTGCCAGGAACAACTAAGTATTTTCAGACACACGCTGGGGCAGAGGAATGAGTAGATGAACTCTTGAGGGACTTATTTTCTCCAAATCCATACTCAGGTTGTTCTGAACACAAACCCTTAGCCTCTGCTAAGGAATCTTACGACAGTCAAGGGCCATGACACTTCATTTGCTCTGCACCCGAAACTCCCACTGAAGCCAATTATTCAGTCTAATTCAACAAAGACCACAGCTTCTCTGGCAGTGCAATTGTTGGTAACCATCAACAAACTGATTCATCTACAATTGGGCCAAATGTTACAAAATCTGTTTCTGAGTTCTTGTTTGTACCCCCTTCATAAGATTACACCAAAATTAAAGCATGCAGTACTTGAACTAACTTCAAAGGCTGAGCTTGCACTTCTAGCTAGTTCAGCCTTTTTATTGGTTCATGTTTTCCATTTGGCTTCAACATCCTGTTCTTTACTGATGCCCTTCTACAGTTTCATTTACAAATATTACATCCTTGGTTAGTGAGCCATGCTAATTAATACTGCAGTGGAGGCTATGGATTATAGTAATCTCATGTCTCCTGCTTGGAAAAATACTGCAATTTTTCCACCCATTTACATGTATAGTCGTATTAAATATGGCCAATTGGTCTTAGGAAAATTTATCCTGAGCTTATTTAATCAGAATATATTTAACTGAACTCATCTATGCTGTTATCTGTTGTCAGTTTTGTTAATAACGAAGCTCAAAAATTTCAGTGTAGTCGAAATGTGAGATCTACTACATCCTAATTAGATTACGTCGAAACAAAAAAGTAAAACTGAAACAAGCTGGTTTCAGCATGCATATTTTTAAGAATGTATGTCAATAACAAGTTTGTTAAAAAAACACCAACAGATGATTCAACCACTTTCTGGATACTGTATACTTCTGACTGAGCCTCACCTTTCAAACCTGGGACAACAACCCGACCTGGATTTTAGCTCTTCTGGGGATTTTGTAGTCAGAGACTTCCTGACAGCTGCCCTTCTCAAGGATTGCCAAAGTTACAACTGTAAAAAAGATCTGTTTTATTTACAGTGCCATCTGATATCACGTAAAAGCTATGGAACCTTTACACAATATAGCTATCGTAAGATGACAGGTTCTTCCAACACCAGAATAAACAATAGCAATGACATTTTTTAGGAAGAGGTGATATCTTTTATTAGACCAGGTGATGTAGATGGAAACAACAAACAAACTCTCAGGCTCACAGTTTGTTCATCAGGTCATAAATAGGTCAACAAATACATCATCTTTGTGGTGCTTCTGATTTTATTTTTGTTTTCAATCACGTTCACGAACTCTCTTTTCATAAATGGATGGTATTTCCTTGACATGACTGCAGCATGATGATACAATGCACACCATGAAGCGGACAACAGAGGTGCCCAGATGCCAATGACCAGATGGCCACTGCAGACCCCAAAAGGAAAATCTGCCAATATCTTGTAGCATTTACCATGTCATTACCTTAACAATTATTAAACCAGACTTTAAATGAGAAGTTTATAAACTTATGAGAAAAAGATTTAAAAATTTGCTACAGGAAATAACTGCAGAAGTGGCACTTGAAGCATGACCACGGCCAGTCTTTTTTTGGCAGAATGAGCAAGTTTTGCAGTGTCCCTCTCTCAGGGTGCAGTCCCTAACCTGGGCCAGGCCTCCCTTTGTTAACTCACTGCTCAAACGGAGCACACGGAGCAACGGCTGGCTGGGACGAGCTCATGAATCTAAGGGAAGCAAAGGTAGCGCCTGGTGGAGAGCAGGTGTGGTCTGCTATATGAAGGAGGGTTTTCCACTTCACAGCTACTATACCATATCCATCAATTGTTAGTCTTAGTTGTCTGTCAGGATTAATTCCTCAAACAGAACAATAGCTTCTCAAACAGCAGTAATTGGCAACTTTCTGCTCTCCTAGAGGTCTGATGGTTGCTGTTCAGGATTAGGGAAAATAAAAGTTAACCAATGGTCCAGTCAAACCCTATCAAGGTATGAAGAACACCGCTTGTTTCAGTAGCTTTGTGCTACTGAAAGGTATCTATGCATCTTCTGCTTGGACTTACTGCAAAACATCTATACTGAAGGAGGAGAGTACTGGCACATGCACAATGTGCTTGCATGTATGTCCTCACTGGGATTGCTAGGCAGGCCATGCAGGCAATGCCTTAGCACAATAGTGCTTCCATATTGTAGATGATGTTGTGAAACAAAACCATGTTACAGCACATCAACCAAACTGTGCTTTGGAAAGGAGCATGACAAGCTGAGCTTGCCCTTTGTCCTTGCGTTGTGGTCCTTGCTTTCATTTCCAGAAGGAGGAAATCTGCTCCTGTACTGCTCTTACCTGGGATGCTTTCTGGAGCTGAACCCAGGCTTGGGATGCTCAAAGCCTCAACCTATGGGACTGCCATTTGCTGAGATGGGGCTGCAGAAGCTGCAACAATGACATGCCATGATTTCATACCTTCACTAATTAAATGGAAGATTAGAAATTTGTCTGTTAAGGTGGTTTAACTCCACAGGTTCCTGGGAAAAGAAGGATAAGGAAAAAAGACACCTTAGAACAATACATCTCTCAGCAAATACAGAGCGAAGAAACAGAATAAATGCATCGGTTTTGATGACTTTGTTTCCACTGTAGACAAGCTAAATAACATTTAAAGCCCCAAAGGAAAAAAACAACCCTTGCATCATTCAAAGGGATTCGAGCAAGGAAAATGGATTGGAAGGAGCTGTCTCTGTGGGTGTGTGTTTTTTTTTAATTGTTCTTAAGAAAGCAAATTATCATGTAGCATGTTTTGGCAAGTTAGTTTGCCCAAGCTAAGCTTTTGGGTAAGAAGGACACAAGCAAAAGAAATAGGAAAAGAAAAAGAAAGAGGAAGAAAAAGAATAAAAAAAAAGAGAAAAGAAAAAAGAGAAGAACTATCACATGAATGTTAATGTCTATGCTGTGGAGCGTGGTGTGTTTTCTCATTGTCAGGTGTGAATGTTAGCTGTGACTTGACATCAAGTTGGCAACTGGGAAACAGCAGCTCTTTTTAAAAAATAGAACTTGTGATGGTACCAAATGCCCTTCATGTAATTGTCTCACTATATATCTATATAAAATTTCCAAAATCTGGCTTGGACTAAGCTTAAGAAACTGCTTATTTGAGATTTTTTTACTTCATAAGCATGCATAAAATCAACAAAGGCTTATGAAATCCCTGTCTGCTCCATTTATTCTGATTTGACTTTTTTCTCCTTTGTTTATAATGCCCTTTTGGAAGCCTGAAAATATTTTTTTCCCCTGCTAATTTTGAAGTTTTCCATTTAGGAATAATTGATTCACCCTTAATTTTTGAACAGCTGCCATTCCAATTTTATTAAATATCTTCTTGTGCCACAGTATCTCTGTTTGTTTCAACACTGCTATCGACTGATGTTCACATTGCTGTAGCGAAAGAATATTTAAAAAGTTAATTTCTGGCACAGGAATGGAAGGAGGAGCACAAATGTATGTATTTTCATATGTGGCACATAGCTACTAACCAGCATTATTTAGGTTTTCTTTTTTCTTTTGGGATAGAGAGGTAGATATTATAATAAACTCTTCAAGAATGCGGCTGGCTGAGGGAATTGCTGATGTCCCATGTGATCTTTTTCCAGCAGATTTTTGGTTCTAATTTGATCCAGATTATGAGTATCTAAAGACTCTGTGGCATATGCAAAATCACTTGACAGTCACAGTCCTGTTCCTAGTCGGCTCCAGGCCACACCACAGAAAGCACAATCTGAAGTATCACAGCTGGCACTCTTTGTGGAAAAGACAAGGATTCACTGCCTAAATTTTCTCTCAGTGGTAAACTTTCTTTAAATTTCAATGTGTCATAAGCAAGAAATGATTTAGCAATAACACCTGCTTTCCTCAAAAATGACCTTCAAGAACACCATGAGGAAGCACGTGAAGACGCTGCAGGTGCTACAGAAGTCTGGAGAGGAAATAGGGCTGTAGACTCTGTTTTGGTAACTGCAGCACTTTCTAAACAAACAGTCCTAATACTTAGGAACAAAAAACCAACTGGAACAGGTGCCAGAAGCCCCATTTCTGGGTGGACTGGGAAGCAGATAGCTGCTGTCCTCTTGTGAGGTGTACGTCTGAGTGTTTCCACAAGATTTATTTGCTTTGATGCAGTTGATGCATGGAGTCAGCACAGGTCTGGAAAGGCACTCAGCCTTATAAAACCCCAGAAACAGGAGTGATTGGGAGCAACTCTTGAGTGCTGACTTAGTAGAGCTGGTTACCTCTATCCCATGTCCATGGGTCTTCCTCCAATGTATCCTGTACCCATATTTGCACAGTCCTGATCTGCCCTTTACAGAACAATAAGGAGTTGGCTCTATATTCCACAGTAATGACGTCAAAGAATAGTAACAATTAGCACTTCATTTAGTATCTCAGCTATAACACAAAGATGTCTAGCCAGCACTATCTCAGGCACATGGGGAAACTGGTCACACAGAAAAGAATTTAATGACCTGGCCAGCCATGAAGTAAGCTATTGCAAAGAGTCATCAGATTTCCTTATATGCAGACCTAGGTCCATCTACCCAAACATTGTCTCACGAAGGCTGTCGTTTAGAGGAAAATTCCTCATATGTAATTTATAATCATAACAGCCACAAAGCCTGCTATGCTTTTGTTCCAATTAAAGTTTTATCCTCTTTCTGCATTGTGTAATGGGGTGGGGGGAGGGTGTGGGGGGGAGACTAGCTGAGCAGAGCTCTGCAGAATCCCCAGCCAGCTCTCCTGCTCATGCTGAATGACAACACCTGCTTGCCCTTCTGGACGCAGGTGTACAGACAGAGATGCAGATATACGATCAGTTCGTGTCTCTATCTTGTCATTCTTTCTGCATGATGTCAGTAACATTTGGCTTTTTGAGAAAATCCTCGACAGCCATTCTTCATGTCAGTGTCGATTCATTTCAGACTCAATTATGGTAGCAAACTTTAATTCACTTTGAGAAATTATGCCCACATTTTCTCAGTTCAGAAATGCTATTGCAAAGGCTGCTCCCCTCGCTTATTGTGACTGTGATTTCTCTATCAACACACTCCTTTTTTATCTCAAACAAAACTCCCTTCTCTCCAGTTTTAAGGGCCCATATCCTCTGTCATTTGCAGTCAGGATCCCCTGGCTTTGGCACAAGTGTGTAAAGCTTGAGCAAATGCTTCACTGCACAGGGGGCCTTTGGGCTTTCATGGCATCTACTGCACTTGGTGTAAATCCCATGGAGGCTACCAGGAATAAAAGCAGTGACACCACCACACACGGGTGGTGATGTGGAAACGGGTGGTGATGAGGTGATGAGGCAAAACACAAGATTGAGAAGGTACAAAGAAAGGATGTACAGAAAGGATTATCAATGCTTATCTATCTAAAGGGTGGAAGTCAAGTGGATGGGGCCAGGCTCTTTCCAGCAGTGCCCAGTGACAGGACAAGGGGCAACGGGCACAAAGCGGAACACAGGAAGTTTCAACTGAACATGAGAAAAATCTTCCTTGCTGTGAGGAAGGACAGCTTCCTTGCTGACAGAGCCCTGGAACAGGCTGCACACAGATGCTGTGGGTCTCCTTCTCTGGGGGTACTCAAAACACACCTGGACACTTTCCTGTGTCATCTACTCTGGGAACCTGCAGTAGCACAGGCTGGATGAGACGATCTTCAGAGGTCCCTTCCAACTCTTACAATTCTGCGATTACAAATAGCTCAATTGGTTTCTAGGCGTGCTGTTTGTTCTTAGCACACCCTGTAAATGTCATTTCATGTATTCCGGTAGTACGGCCATTTGTCCGAGGGAAAGAGGTGAGGGAAGGGCCCTTTCAGCACAGCAGCACCACTCCAAGCGTCCTTCGGAACCAACCCACAGCAGCACGCAGATTCCTCCCGCACGCCGCCCAATCCTCCCCCCGCCCCGCCTCAGGCAGCGCGCGCGCACGGCGGGCTCTGAACCGAAGCGCTCGCCGTAGCGAGGCGGCCCTGCCCGCGCATGCGCAGCGGCGGAGCCGCAGAGGGTGCGCGGCCGGAGGGCGGAAGGACGTTGGTGGGCTCGCGTTGAGGTGAGTCCCCGCTCGCGCCCCTCGCTCCTCGCGCCGCCGGGGTCCCCTCCCGTCCGGAGCTCCTCCCGCTCTCTCTCCGAGGGCCGCCAGCCGCCCCTCCGCCGCCGCAGCCCGTGACCTCTGCGCGTCCCTTGGGTGGCGGGGACGGGCCCTGCGCCTGCGGGCGCCTTCTGTGAGTGAGGCGGCGCGGCTAGACTCGTCTGAGCCCGGGCCCGGCGCTGCGGGCTCTGCGTCCCGGGAAGAGCCTTCTGTGAGAGATCCGTCACGGCGGCGCGTCTGAGCCTCGAGGGGTCGCGGGGCGGGGCCGGGTGGCCGTGGTTGCCCTTACGATGCGGTTTGCGGATGCTTTCCTCCCTTTCCCACGTATTTAGCAGGGCGTGGAGCGGTAGGTCGGGCAGGGCCAGCCGTGCTGCCGTGAGCGCCGGCTGGAAGGAATATAAGGGCATGTCCGGCTTCGTCACCGTCACGTTGTCCTTGAATGCTGCCCCTTAAGTATCGAATAGGGATTCTGTGCTTATGTTGTGCCGATGATTGTTACACGGCACAGAAGGCTGTGACCTTTCTCAAGCAAAGTGACAGAAGGTTATTGAAATAGAACTTCTTGTCTCACCGTTCTCTTCCTTTTTTTTTTTGTTTTTGTTTTTGTTTGCTCTTTTAGGAAATACGGTCAGCATGTCCTCCGCGCTGTTGCCTAAGCCGCAGATGCGCCGCCTTTTGGCCAGGCGGATGAAGTTTCACCTCTTTGGGGCATTTTTTGTGTCTCTCGGATGTGCGGCATTGTACAAGGTGAGATGAGTTTGTGCAAGGTGAGATCACGAGTCGGGCGCTGGAATGGGCTGCCCAGGGAGGTGGTGGAGAACCCTGGAGATGTTCAAGGAACGTTTGGACGTTGTGTTGAGGGATGTGGTTTAGTGAGAACTATTGGTGATGGGTGGATGGTTGGACTGAATGATCCTGTGGGTCTTTTCCAACCTTGGTGACTCTGTGATTCTATGATCACGATTCATTAGATTTGTATCACAAGGAATTAGGAAACATAAATTCTGAGAATTTCATGGAAGAACTGGATCGTGCTTCACTTGCTGAATGTATGCATGCACTGTTAGCAGCATTTATATACTTCAGAGAAGGCTCTGGGTAGACTTCACTGTGGCCTTCCAGTACTTGAAGGGAGCTTATAAACCGGATGGGGGTATGATTGTTACGAGAGTGGATAGTGATAGGACAAGAGGGAATGGTTTTAAACTGAGACAGGGGAGGTTTACGTTAGATATTAAGAGGAAATTTTTTCACACAGAGGGTGATGCACTGGAACAGGTTGCACAAGGAGGTTGTGGATGCCCCATCCCTGGAGGCATTCAAGGCCAGGCTGGATGTGGCTCTGGGCAGCCTGATCTGGTGGTTGGCAACCCTGCACATAGCAGGGGGATTGAAACTAGATGATCATTGTGGTCCTTTTCAACCCAGGCCGTTCTATTGGTCTGTGATCCAAAATTAAGTTAATGTCAGGTTATCACAAAATCAGCACTGTCAGACTCTGTGGAGACCAAGAAGCCTGTTAGAAACAATAAGCTTACAGAGTTAATGCTCAGCATCCACTTAACACATCTGATGAGAGGTAGGCAGGCTTGTTTGTGATGAAATTTGCAATGTCCTTCAACAGTCTGTGGTTTTATAGTCATGTGGCAGCCTTACATTAAGACTTTAGGAAGGCAGTGGACCATGTTTAGAACAAGTAACTGATGTCAGTAGTAATTTACTGTTCACAGAATCACAGAATGGAAGGGAGCTCAAGGATTATGAATCTCCAACCCCCCTGCCACATGCAGGGCCACCAACCTCCCCATTTAATACTAGACCAGGCTGCCCAGGGCCCCATCCAATCTGACCTTGAACACTTCCAAGGATGGACGGGACATCCACAACCTCTGTGGGCAGCCTGTTCCAGTACCTCACTACTCTCTCTGTAAAGAATTTCCCCCTGACATCCAACCTAAATCTCCCCTCCCTCAAATTAAAACCATTTCCCCTCATCGTGCAGTTATCTACCCTTTCAAAGAGTTGATTCCCCTTCCCTCTGTAGGTTTCCTTTAGATATTGAAATGCTGCAATGAGGTCACCCCACAGCCTTCTTTTCTCCAGGCTGAACAAGCCGAGCTCTCTCAGCCTGTCTTCATAGGGGAGGTGCTCCAGTCCCCTGATCATCTTCATGGCCCTCCTCTGGACCCTTTCCAACGGTTCCCTGTCTTTCTTGTACTGGGAGCTCCAGACCTGGACGCAATACTCCAGATGGAGCCTCACAAGAGCAGAGTAGAGGGGGACAATCACCTCCCTGTCCCTGCTGGCCCCCCCTCTTTTAATGGAGCCCAGGATACCATTTGCCTTCCGAGACGCAAGGACACACTGCTGGCTCATATTAAGTTTTTCATCTATCAAGACCCTCAGGTCCTTCTCCACAGGGCTGCTCTCAAGGACTGCTCCTTCCAGTCTGTAGGGATGCCTGGGATTCCTCCGGCCCAAGTGCAAAACTCTGCACTTTGCCATGTTGAACCTCATCAGGGGCCCACCTTTCTAGCCTCTCAAGGTCCCTCTGAATGGCATCCCTTCCTTCAACCGTGTCGACCGCACCACTCAGCTTGGTGTCGTCAGCAAACTTGCTGAGGGTGCACTCGATTCCGTCATCGATGTCATTGATAAAGATGTTAAAGAGCACCGGTCCCAAGACAGACCCCTGGGGGACTCCACTCGTTACCGGCCTCCACGTGGACATAGAGCCATTAATGACCACCCTCTGTCTGCGGCCTTTCAACCAGTTTCTTATCCATCGAGTGGTCCACCCATCAAATCCACATCCCTCCAATTTGGAGATAAGGATGTGGTGGGGGACCATGTCAAAGGCCTTGCTCAAGTCCAGGTAAATGACATCGGTTGCCTTTCCCTTGTCCACCATCATAGAAGGCCACCAGATTGGTCAAGCATGACCTTCCTCTGGTAAAGCCGTGCTGGCTGTCTCAGATCACATGCCCATTCCTCATATGATCCAGCATGTCACCCAGGATGATCTGTTCCATGATCTTCCCAGGCACAGAGGTGAGACTCACCGCCCTGTAGTTCCTGGGGTCCTCCTTGCTCCCTTTCTTGTAAATGGGAGTGATGTGACCCTTCCTCCAGTCATCCGGGACCACACCTGACAGCCACGACTTTTCAAATATGATGGAGAGCGGCTCAGCAGCCACCTCAGCCAGCCTCTTCAGAACCCTGGGATGCACGCCATCCGGCCCCATAGACTTGTACACATTCAGTCTCATGAGGCGGTCTCGGACCTGCTCTGTCCTCACAGCAGGGGGAGATTTACTACCCCGGCCCCACCCAGAAGTGTAGGGATGCAGGGCTCAGGGACGTGAGAAGTACTGGAATCTTGGCCGCACCGTTACTTGTTCACTGCTGTTGGACAAACCCACTTTGACCTTTCCTTCATACTTTTTTTTTGGCTTTTTAAGCATGTCCTTGTGCCTCAATTGAGTGAGTACCCAAGGAGCATTTTACTAGACTTCCATAGTTTATCCTGCAGTGTAGGTGAACTGTAGTCAATTATTTTGGGATGCCATTTGACCTCGAGTTAGAGTTGTGCAGCTGTCCACAGGCATACTCAGAACTTGCCATAAAAGTTCGTGTTATTTGTACAGCTATCATAGGCTGGCTATCAGTATAGACAGTGTTTCTGGATCTTAAAAATGTCATGTGTAATCTCTTTAAGGTTTCACTGTAGACATCATTATTTTCCAGACCAACAGTTAGGAAGCCTGAAATGTGGATTTGAACGGGAACATAGCAACCTTTTACTAGTTTCTGTCATTGAACTTGAGGCTGTTTAGACTGATATCCACTGCTAAAATCATAGCAGTAGTAGCAAGAAAGCAAAGCCAACCAAGCAAACCCACTGCCACCTGTAAAGCTTTGCAAGCTTTAATTTTCTGTGTGTTACTTTCCAGTTTGGAGTTGCTGATCCCAGAAAAAGAGCTTATGCAGAGTTCTATAAAAACTATGATCCCATGAAGGACTTTGAAGCCATGAGAGCAGCTGGTGTGTTTGAGTCTGCACCGCCCAAATGACCATAATCTGCATTTCCAGGTAATAAGCTACTCTGTATCAGAAGGGAAGTTTGGATTGTTTTAGTGAAACATTGTGCTTCCATTTGCACTTCTTCCTTTTCTGTTGGAAGAAAAAAGTGCTTGCAAAGAAAACAAGATACAGTTGTGCTCCTCAAGAGAGCTGTGGGTAATAAAATCATAAAGAAGCATAGGAACTGAGAAGAGGGAGTAAGAGCAGAATGGGAATCTCGTGAATATCTTTTGGGTGATAAAATGTGTGATCTACAGCAGACCTGCAGAGTGGTGCCAGGCCTTTCCCTTCTCATGCAGCAGTGTTCCAAACAGTTCTGTCCTTGCATGGAAAAGAAGCAAAGCTTTCATGTAAGACTTTCCTGATAGCACTATATTATATTGATGTGGTCACATCTTGAATTGCTTAACTCGGGGTATCAAAACACACTACTTGTGGTGCTTGTGGTACAGTGAAGGAGAAAATGGAAAGGCTGTTTCTCCCTCACTGCATGTATCTCTATGTGAGAAGTAGAGACAGCTTCCACACATCTTTTTGTCTTTTGGGGCTGGTTAGAGGGGAAAGATAACTACTCCTGAGGGGAAGCATGCATACATGCATGTATTAAATACATATATTTAAATACATGTGAATATGTGCATTTTTAAAAAATCACTTTAGCATGCAGTGTCCTGTGTACTGAGATTCAGATTTTCGCCTTGCTGCATTCAGCAATAGAACTTTGTTCAGGGTTCTCTTCTCACAGTGCTTACTGTGCTGCCTTTTGTATGAGCATTGCCAAACTCTGTTCTCCTTCCTTCTTATTGTAACACTGGGAAAAAGTCTTGATTTTAACCTTGTTAGAGTTATTAATAAGCACGCAGCCAACTGCGCAGGCTCATGATGTGACAACAAAAAATTCCTCCCCCCTTTTTCATTGGGATTTCTGACACTGAGTTCTCTGCTTCTCTTAAAATGACTCCAGACTAATCTGGGATGATAGCTTTTTCATTCTTTTGGAATGTTTTCATATTGTGATCATTACGTGATAATCTGTGGCTCTAATTATCCTGTCCAGCTGGATTTTCTCAGCCTGTTTGCTTGAAGCAGCAAGATTGAATAAAACATTTGTACTTAACACCGTTAGCAAGAAATTTTGTCGTGGGACAATCTAGAACTATCTGTGTAACGGAAGCAGAGCTCCAGCTATCTAAGTCATTCTACAAATCTTTTTTTCTTCCTTTCCCCTTGAGGAAAGAGTGCCTGTACTCTAGTGATAATGACTCCAGAAAAGGTAAATAACAAAATGACAAATTTACTTGGTTTTAATCTTGGTAATTCTGCCTCTCATTTGGTCCTTGCTAACAAATAAGGACTTTCTAACTTTCCTAGACACTGGATTGCATTCTTTAGTCAGGTGGCCTTCATCAGAGTTTTCGGAAAGGCCATCTGGTGGTAAAACCATTTGAAACAAACACTGTCAACAGTGATCCATGTTAAATATTTAATTGGAATCATGAACAGGATTTTTCTGTGTGAGTAGAGCTCCCCTCTACTTATGTTCCCATTTGGGGCTTAAAAAAAATCAAGTTACACATTGTGTGCACCTGTTAAAATTAAATGTTTCCTAAACATTTCTTCCATTCCTTAATTGCACCGTCTCAAAAGAAAATGTGAAGGATAAATCTTTATATGTCATTTTGTTTGTTTTAATTGCTGGTGCTTTTTATTCCTTCTCTTGCTTACGTAAGAACTTGTATTTTTCTACAGAATAGTAGGAGAAGGGAGCAAACAAAGCCACTGTTTCAAATAGTCTGAAAAGTCTGTGAGAAGGACAAGTACACAAAACAGATGGAAGACATTTTCATTTCCCTCAGAAATTTAAATGTTATTTATGGAAGTTGGAGGTTGAATTTGATGGTTTTTTTTGTCCAGTTACCTAAAGGGTACAGTGGTCATGCATATTCTGCAGCTGCTCTCATTTTATTGGAATATATTCTGTATGGGGCAGTAAATACAATGCTTTAACTTCATTTAGTACTCACTCTGGAATCAATGCTTACCCCTGAAACTGAGGAGGTGGTACGTGGGGTGGACTGTGTGAAGGTACTGATAAAGGAAACTAAGTATGGGTCTGGGGAGTGTCCTACCTCTAGAGTGTGCTCTGCAATATAATAAAGGGGCAAGCTAAGAATTTGGTGCTAACCACTTGCATGACTCTTGTCCTGGAACACAGCTGGTGTTGGATTGTGTTCAATATAATGTGGAGAAGCAATTTGAATTTGGTTTTCTTCCTTCCTTGGTAGGTTGCCTACACCACTTGTTTCCTCTCTGGCTTCTCTCTGAAAGTTGCATTCCTTTCTCTTTTAGGCCCTTAGCAAGATTGATTCAGTTATCAGTGCTGCATGTATAGTGAATCTGACGTGCTGTGCAGGATTGTTCCAGCTCTTGATTTGTTCCATGTTTCACTTCTGTTTGCCACATGAAGGGTGTGTGAATCTTAAACTGTCAGGAAATAACAGAGGGAATTCCTCTAGACTAAACTACCGCATAAACATTTCTCTCCATTGCTTTGCTTTCCTACCTACTAATGTCTTTACTGGGAGTATGAAGTTTGTCCAGCATAACTTAATTTCTTTTTATCTTGCAGATCAACAGATCCCCTTCAGCCTAAGGAGACTTAATGACTGAACCTTACGTGTTCTCTGAATTATAAAGTGTAATGTACTTCAGCACGTGATGTGCTCTAATGTATCTCAATAAATAAAATACATACATCGGCGAAGCTTAATTATCATTCATTAATGGTCAGAATGCTTACATACCAGAAAGAGTGGTGGAAAGTCTTCATAAATTGGACTAGAGACCTAAGGCTAATTTTCTGTCTGCTTAGAGCTATTTGCATCTTTACTTTGGCCAAATTTGATCAAGTATGTTCTTAAACAATGGTGGCTAGCTTGTCTTTGCTGCTGATGGGAATATGCAAGGTGATTGTTGTTACGGGAAGGGAGAGGCTGGATTTCTGGAAGGGTCTCTGCCTTCAGAAGTGAACTGACATTGAGATGAGAAAAATTGTTGGGAATTCTGGAAATGCATCAGCCAACTTTCATAGCTTTGCTGCCATTGCTTTGTCTTCCTTACAGCAGCAAAGTGTTACATCAAGACTTAGAAAGTATGCAGATGACCACTCTTGTACATGGTGTGTAACTGCAATTGGGAAATTAAACTGCAAGTGTATTCACATGTATTTGATGTACAGAGGGCTACAGTCTACAGTCCAAGACCTGATGCACTATCTTCTGCTTTGTTATTGGTCATGGGGAACATGCTGTGTCCACTGCCTTTAGCTGAGGTTGAAAGTATATATATATTTGTGTGGCTGAAGCTCTTGATTGCTGAATGTGGGTACTATCAGAGGAGTCAAAGCTGATCACGTGAAAGAAGGGAAGGCTTTGTATGAAGAAGCATGACAAATTAAGCCATCTGTGTTGTATTTGAAGGTCTTCAGTTCAAATCCTGTTTGGAGTAACTCTTATTCTAAATGGATCATTAACTACTTAACTTAATAGGTAACTGTGAGCAGCATTTGGACTAATGAAAGCATGTAAATAATGTATTTGATCCAGAACACTAATATGGAGCAACATGGGATTTTCTTTAAACTTTCAGTATGTGCAGTGTTTCCTTTGACCAAAGAAAGAATTTGACATTAGTGGTGGAAGGGGAAACCATCTAGTAATCAAAATACCCCCGCTCCTATAAATGTAAACTGAAGTTTAACAATTGCAAATGATACCAATTTATCTTCCAAATGTACAGTATAAACATGGTATGTCATTATATACTGACTAACATTTTCTCAGCCGTAGTCTGCAGGTTTAAATAGCCAGAGGTCTTCAGTCATAATGACAGCTCCAGAGGCAAGGCAACTTGCTACTGCCAGGTGTGCGAGTGGAAAGAACCCAACTTCCCTCCCAGCTCTAGCCCGTGCAGTCTTCCCAGTTGTTAGGAATGAATTTACTTTGAAATTCTAAGTAAGTTGTTTATTCTAAACTGTTAACTGCCAACTAGAGTTGTATGTTCATTCTGCTACTGGCATTGGTTGATTCAAAGGAGAATTCTGTGACAGAAGGGCTTTTAGTCTGTGCAGCAGAACTCCTCAGAGCTGTTCCTGTCTAAAAGTGTTCAACAAGAAGGAAAGGTGAGCTCTGCTCTGTTTGCAGGAGTCATCAGTGCGTAAGTTAAGTGTGTGTTGCTTTCTTTATAATGCTATTATTATGTTTTCACAAAACAATGCAAAATGAGTACTTCCTTTCAGCCTGCAACGCCAGCCAAGGTATTCCTTTCCTCTTGATTGGGACAGGAGGGCCAAGCTGGGGCCCGCTAATATGAGGTAGGCAGAAGGGCTAACCTGCTCTGCTATCAGCACCGAGCTATCAGTTTCTCTTGTGGTTCTTCTCTAAAGTTAAGTTGCATCTTTCTTAACAAACAGTTGGGACCTAGTATGGTACAATGAAGGCCTGTGTGAGCAAGACCCTACTCAGCTGCCTGTGATGGTCTGGCACACTGTTCACAGGAGATGCACAGCTTGTCTGCCCTAAGGACACCTCCACCTTCAACTGTCTCTAAAGGGTGGTTTTATTTTATTTTATTTTTTGCTATATTTTTATGTGAAACAATATATAAAAAGGGATTGTTTGATCTAAACTACTTTGGGAAGGGTCTTACCATCTATAAATGACTATGCCTCCAAGTTTTTGGCTGGCTTGCTTTTTTCTTGAGTGTTTGAGGAATGATTGATTGTTTTGGAAGCAAACTAAAAAAGATAGATTTGAAGTTGTGAGCTCTCCAGGTCTAAAGAGCATTATGAAAGTAGGTATGCTTTAAGGGTACACATTGGAGTGCTTTAGCAGCTAAGTACAGGCAGCTGCTCTTTGGACAACTTTGTTTTCATAGTTCACACAGCTCATATGTAGGAGAGGCTGATTTATATGCCATCTCTGCACATGTTTCCATACATGCGGTCAGAAGGGGGAGAAGGAACCTGCCTAATACAGTAAAGATGCTCGCTTACTTCACTGAAGAAGAGCGTAATTTAAGCAAGTGTTTATTCCAAGACAATTTAATTCTGGAAAAACACAAATAGAGGGTAAACAATGGCAGCAATCTACAGAGTTTTAGGAATTGAGCTGCTGCCATCCCTCATCCTTCACAGGTGTGGTTGTGTCCTCTCGGCTGGGTTCTGTGCCACATGTAAGATGAACAGATTGCTCTAATTCAAATGGTGACTGCAATGCTGTTTTGATTCAGCTAGTCACAAAACTGTAAAACATTTCAGCACATGTTTTGGCAAGGTAACGAGCAGCTCTTTACTTCCAAAGCATTGTCAGGATCTATTTTGTTTTTTGGTATATGACAAAGGCCAGTGACCAACAGGAATCTAATGGGGTCTACATGAAGCTTGCGTATCTTTATCAGTATTGTTCTACACAGTGACTATTCCTTCACTTGTAACGGAATGGCCAAGTAACTCACAGAAACAACTATTATAGGAATAGCTTTATTTATCTTTAAACAATCTCTATATTACAATTTATGCATCAATATGCAAAATTAGAAGTATTAAACTATCTCCATAAAATATTCAGGAATGAAGTGTGTGTATATACATTTATTTTTTAAATAATGATATTAAAACAAAGATGAAATTATTAAAGCACTGTATGAAATGTTGACAAGGAACGGGCTTATTTCACATTCAGAAAGGACAATCAGGCTTCTGTCTTTCAGTATACGAGAGACGCGGCTTTTAGAAATCACATTTAACAAGACCTCATGAGAAAAACACTGCCAATACTCCATTCATAGGTACTGTGCATTTGGTCATATCCGGTATGCATAGAAAGTATTAAATAACAAACGTATACCTATTTGCTCTAACTGTTGATCAGATTTTATTCCAGTTCCTGCCTCTAATTCTGGCCACATTCAGGAATCCCGAGACAAAATGAATGTCTGTGAGTATGTAGAAAAGAGGAGAGAAGTTACAAGCATACTTGAAAGCCAAGTAAGCTCTTTTTAAAAAAAAAATAAAGCTGCTCTAGACAGATTTGGTTTATCAAGTAATTAACAGTGCCCAGAATGATTCCTTCTCTACTACAAACTGTAAAACTTCAACACTTACTTAGAAAGCTCATTTGTCTTGAGGTGTTTAAAAGTGTACTGCAGTGGCATCGTTAACTATTATTACTGTAATTGGAACCTGTGGGTCCTTACTTTCGGACCAAAATGAAAAAAAAATCTCATTTTCCTTAGCACAGATAATGAAAGGTTGTTATTTTTAAGCATCCCTATTTTTAGGTGATAAGCATAAAATAGGGCTTAAGTAAACTGGTACTACGTGTAGTGGTGGCAGATCAGCAGTATGGAAGACCCACCATGGCTCTATTTAGCACCTGCACATCTATGTTATGAGCTCATAGATTCCTAGCTGATTTCAAGGAGGCTAAGCTCTGGTTCATAAATTTTTGAACTGCATGTTACTGGCTTCCTGCTAATGACCAGACAACGCACAGTGTCATATATACATTGAAAGTTCTGAAAATCTGATGGTGGATGAAATAAAGTTTCTGTATACAGACGGTTTTAAAAATAAATTCATGCTGTAGTTCATGTTTTGTTCTCCAAACCACACAAAGGCACTAGTTTACATTAAGGACTAATGTCCTGCAAAACTTCAGTCAAATAAAGGAAGCTATTCTAAGGTTAAAGTGGTGCTAAAACCCAGCTGTCACTAAGTAACTTAAAACAGCCTCGTTGGGTTTTTCAGATTTAGAGGGGGAAAATGTTTTGCCTCAGGATGTGCGTGCTGGGGGCAGTGCATGTGTGGGGGGAAAGGCTCAGCCTTGAGCAAGCTTTTACAGCTGAGTTATAAACCTGGTTTACAACAGAAACTGGCAGACCCTAAAATATGATATAGTATGTATTGATATATATGTTTTGTGTGGCAAAAATGTCTCTATGCATGCAGTTTTTCCTTAGTCCCTGATTTTTAGTTATTGAAAGAAAAAGGATTTTGATCGAACTACATAGCCTAGGGCTTTTCTCTTTCACATTATTCATTTGTTGGAACGCCTTCCTTCCAGCACCAGCATCTTGGCTACAGAGCAGGTATGCTGTCACGATTAGAAAAGCTTAACTTGGTTATTATCTCCTACTTCCTCAAAAATTATATGCATCTTTCCTTGATACATTACTGCATAGGAAGTGTTATGTCAAAATGGTAAGATATTACTAGTATTTATTAATAAAATCCTTTCCTCAAGGCTTTATTTTTTACCATTATGAATTTGCTAATGAATACTTGGGCAAAATTAGGATCAACCACATAGTTATATGTTTTTGTTACAGTTGGAAGGTGTTCGGCAGCCACAGCTTGCGGTGCTGGCACTGCGGCAGTGCTGGGGGTGAGGTGGTAAGAAGTCTTTGTGACGTACTCCACGAGGCGGTTGTACTGCTGTTCTGATAGTCTCTCTCTAACTCCTTCTGCCTGAAATAAGATAACATAAAAGGATTGCTTAGTAATTTACAGTAACTGAACTTAGTAGTGAAGACAGTAACTTCCACATCATTTTCTCTAGTTAAAAATCTTTTTCCCGAGGATCATGGATGTCTTAATCAGCAGATTCCTCCTGTCACTGGATGACTGGTGGCTTACTCTTTGCTATTTTGAATTGTTCTGCCTGAGAAGCTCTAGCTCCACCATAGAAAAGTCTAAGCAGAATCTTTGGAGATTTTCAGGAATAGATCCAACACACACAGCTGAAGAGAAGATCTTTACAACAGACCAGCTCTTTGCAGACAGGAGAAAACACCTGATTAGCAAAACTTTCACACTTTCTCACAGAGTACAGTGTATGACAACCCACGGTTATTTCTGGGAAACTGAGTAAGTTTAAGTCTTTCACTCACTCGATTCAGAGTAAGAACTAGAAGCTGCCTCCCAGGTATGACTGGATACATCCATCAGCTTCTGGTAACCAAGGAAGCATCCACAGAATTACAGAATTTTTTAAAAAAGATTTTCACTAAAGATAGTTTGGGCATGTTATTTATGGAGAAGAACTCATGCAAAGTGTCTTCTCCTAGGTGATCTGGATAGATTACTCTGAAGAAATCCTTTTTTGTGGGCTGAAATATGTTGAGGTTCAAGGTCCTAATAAGAAGGTCACAATGATGCACCTCTAGCTAAAGCCAAGGCTGCCAAGAGAAAGGTGGCTTCTACCATGTGGTTTCAGTCAGATTAGGTATTAGATGAAAAGCTATGGGCAAATCTGGCCCTGGAAGAATCTGCTGTGTCCTTTTTTTTTCTCTGAAGAGAAAGAAATTGAAGATTACTGAGAAGGGAGAACATGCAAGCAGGCATCAGCTAGCTGACTTAGTTGAAAAAAAAAAAAAAGTATTTCGGAAATATCACCATAGATGCTGCAATGTTGTCATTATCAAAGTAATTCAGAATAGAACTTATTTCCAAAAAGTGAAAATAACAGAAAGGCAGACACTATCCTAGGGATAGGTTTTGATGCTTTCTTAATTACAGTTGGAGAACTGCTGACCATTTTCATTTCCGCAGGGTTTAAAATGTCTTTCTTTGTTGGATTTCACGCTGAGGATTCAAAGACTACCGCCTTCAGCCTGTCTTTCAGGAAGTTTTCCACATGCCTCAATGGTATTTTCAAGCAGTGCCATTGGATTCTGTTTAACAGCCAGGATCAATATCTTGTCACATCTTTGAACTGCAGGGCTCATTTAAAACAAACGATTGCTTATTTGAAGAAATAATTAATATGATTCATAGATAGTGACAGCTGTCACATTCAAATCAAAACAGTCCCTTGCCTTTTTTAAAAAACAAACCAAAACAAAAAACAAAACTGTGCCTTTGGAGAAGAATTTACTGCTCATCAAGCAGAAACGCTCCTGTTTTCAATCATCACCACAAAAATGCTAAAGGAAGCAGGCTCTCGAACAAACTCAGAAGCTCAAAGTTGGAGCTTGTGCTTAGAAACAATGGAAAAGAAGAAATGGGCAAAGGAAAGCGTGGTTTCCTTAAAGGGAGGGGGAAAAAATTGTAAGGCAGACTGCTGCTGCAGCAGATAGATACATGGCAAACAATGGAGAATGTCTGAATGATGGCTTCAGTCTGTTGTTACAGAAAAAGCACCTCAGCAGTCCATCTGTTTTACCAGTTGAAAGGAGAGACATATGCTGAAGTAGCACCTATGTAAACTAGACTATAGTTCTGACTCCACACTGACCAAAAGACAAAAGTTATCAAAGCAGGTGGAAACAGTGTTGGCATTCAAGTCACCTAATTGGGTGAACCCATTATTCATAGGACCCTCAATGAATGTCAGCGGGTGCCATTTTTTCTGCATGAAGGAATTCAATTCTACACTTTGCTCCATAGGCACTTCCATGTCAGGCGCCATTTTGTCAGACCACCCCTCTGCTGCCATACCACCAATATCTACCTCTAATGACATGGCTGAATATAATAAAATAGGAGGCATTACTTTTGGAGCAAACCTCACAAAAGTGGGTAGATTTAAATGAGATGTAAGGAAGAAATTCTTCACAATGAGGGTGGTGAGGTGCTGGCACAGGCTGCCCAGAGAAGCTGTGGATGCCCCATCCCTGGAGGTGTTCTAGGCTGGGTTGGATGGGGCCTTGGGCAGCCTAGCCTGGTGAGATGTATTTCTGTGCCCATAGATTGGAACTAGCTCCCTTCCAACCCAAACTGGTCTGTGGTTCTTTGATTCATTCAGACCTAGGCCACATCCCACAAATATAGCATAATTATTCAGGAGGAAATATTAACTGTACTTGGACAGTCTTCCAAAGTATCTGGGATCCTACCTGCTTCCAGATGATCTCATCTGTAACTGCTTCACCAGCCAGTTACAATTTAGCTTATATTGTCAAGACAACAAGAAAAACTTGGAATCGCTGCTATTCAACTTTTTTTTTCTCCCCTAAATGGGACCTAGCACTGTCACTAGGTTCCTTAACCAACTATTTTGAGAGTCTGTAATGTTAATAGTCAAACCATTCAATCAATCAAAACTTGAACAAAGGTTGCTTAGTACACCTGCTAGATGAATCGTAAACACCACACGACCTTCAAGGTTAGATGGTCACCTTTTCTGAGTTAAGAACTTTAATTTTTTTCCTAAAATTCTTCCAACTATGATTTATAAAGAATAATCCTTCAGCAGTTCTAACTAAATCTACAGTAGCTACAGCACATTTGTTGTAGCGGTCCAGATGTGTGTGTAGCAATTATGGTTTGCTTTGTGCACGCGGAGTGAGTAAAAAGATCTGTTATTTTAGGGTTTTTTTTCTTCTCACAACTTCTTTAACAATCCATGGAGTGTTTTTCAGCTCCAAATATGATACAGGTAGCATGTGTGAAAACCCTGTTACAGAACATCAGAAAGAAATCCTGGAATATCTGAAATTCCAGCGTCCTTCGAATTTTGCTGCCTGCAATGAACTATATCAAGAGCAGTTGGAATAGGAGGCTCTTAGAGAGTTTGATGCCTGTCTGGAAGCACACAGTGTCTCAATTACTTTGGAAGACAGTGCAAGCACAATTAATGCTTCCCTTTCAATAACAGTGTTGTCAGTGCCAAAGTTTTCAAGATTCCATCCAGGTTATTCCTAGCCAGATGGATTAAGTTATATCTATGGAGGCAAACAAGCCATCAGGCCCAACGACTGCTGAAAGAGGCAAAATATGCTCTATAACATCTCTGGTGATTACAGCTGTAGAATAACTCATGTTTTGTTTCCTAATGGTTCCAAGAAGCTGAGGAGAGGCAAAGGGAGAAACTGTTTTGGGCAGAGCTGAAACAAAACTTTTGGCAATTATTTTGGGTGGACAATAAGATACACACACACACCATAGTATTTTGGAAGACCTAACTGGGCATTTTTCAGCAAAAAATGTTGGTCATCATGTACAGAAGTGCCTGCATTTCAACTGCAGCAAGACAGCCTACCACTGATAGCTGGGAGTCATGTCTATTCAGGTGTAGCTCTTCAGCTCTGAAGCTGCTTACCTGCAAGCTGTAGCTTGCGGCTCCTAAATTTGCTTTTCCTTATCATATTCACAAAGCCTTTTTACACACTCTTGTTGAGCAGCTGAAGGGGAGGCCTTGGCTCCCATAAGCACCAGTGCTCTACAGAACTGACTCTGCTCCATCTCCGGGGCACATGCACTCTTCACTGGTTTTATCATGTCATACATTTTCACTGCATTTCACTGCACTCAGTCTGTGTCAGCAGAAGGTACTGTGTACCCAGAGGCTGGGTGGCTCAAGGCTTACAGCTCCTGGCATTGCTATGCCACTGGAGTAGGAGGTCTCATATTTTTATCCACAGCTAAAGAAAGAAACATGTATTTGGTCCAGTACCTCTCCAAGGCAGGTCACTTAATGGTGTGTAGTAGCACGTGTACGTAAGAATGTTGGATTCTGTGCACGTCACATAGACTGGAGCATTTACATGAGCCACTTGGCCTAGCAGTTCTACGTAGTGCCAGCTGCAGCAGCTATGGGAACTAGAATTACTACCCATCCTTTGCCTTCCCTCCTCCTAGGCAGGCATCACTATCTTGTAGCAATCTTTGGGCAATCCCCCCAGCAGAGCAGCAGTCTACTCCTCACCCCATGAATAACCAAATATAAGGACAAGAGCCACCACGGCTACTATAACCCAATTAAAAAAATACAGCCTGTTGCTAAAGTCAGGGTTAGGTTAAATTGAGTGCATCAATAATCTGAGGGAGAACAAATCAACTTCCCTCCAGGACAGTAGTTCTGGACTGAGCAGGATGGGCTGGATTCAGTAGAATGGGTGCCTCCAGCAACCACACAGTGTTCAGGGACAGTAAAGCTGAGCTTTGGCCACTTGCATCAAATTTAAGTAATGCCTCATGGAACACTGCGATGCAAAAGGGCAAGTTCAGTCAACAGCACTCTGTGAGACTGACATTACTGGAAAGGCAATAAATATAAATAGAGAATTCAGCATTTCAAAAGCCTTTCATAAAAATTCCAAGTATTGTCATGACACAGATGAAGTCCTTATTCTGCTGGAATCAATGACAAAATTCTTTGGTGACCAGCAAAGTTTGGATTTCACTGAGCACACTGAAGCCTCTTACTTTTGGCACACCTCATACTTTCTGTTATTTTACATAGGTTTTTTTGCATATTTGAAACAGAAATTCCTGATATGGCAGTGTATTAACTACCTGACATACTTTCACAAAAATCAGGAATTAGGACATATATGTTTGCTTTTGAAATCATAGAATCATGTGATTCCACTTGAGAATGTAACACAATAAACATTGTTTCCCGAAAGTGTAAAAATATACCATTCTTCTATCATTAAAATATGATAATTCATCCAAAACCTCAGTATTCAAATGGCCTAGAGATCTTTCAAGAGAAAGATTAAGAATTCATGCTCTTCCTGGCAAACACTTGATGCCTCCATCTCAGCAAGAGAACTGGTCTTTTTTAAAGATAGCATTTGCAAAAGAACGAATATCTAAAGAACTAAACAAAGCTAGCAGCCAAGAAAAAGCACTTTCCTGAAAGTGGGGAGATAAGAAACACACTGAAAGGAGGATGCATCAAGCATTACTGAATTGTTAAAACAGAATTCACAGAATGACGAAAGCAGCTGTTCTCACTAGAGTTGTAGGCACAACTCTAACTGGCAAACAGGCACCTCACATACCTGCAGCTAGGCATGAGAACTTCTTCAGAAACAAGGTGGTGCTGCCAAGAACCTACACTTCCTCTTATTTTACCCTCAGGAAATCGCTCACAGATATTAAATCTCATGATCAGTAAGAGGACAGAAAAGAAGCCATGTCCATTTTATCCAAAGGGCAACAGTAAATGATGAGGTGTGTGAAAACAACGCGTGCCCTGGTTTGGCACTTAGACCTCCGGTCTCTCAACCCAAAGCTGAGTGTGCCCGCTGCCAAAAGCATCATCACCACTGTGACTTTGACTGAAAACATCACTCAGCCTTTACCTCCAAATCGCACGGCACTCTCTGTTGTTTCAGCTGCACCTTCAGCAGGTCTTTTTGCTGATCGTCCTCCAGACAATCGATTTCAGTCACGGGGAAGGCCTGCTGCTGCGTGTCTTCGCTGATACTGACCACAAAGAGCACCTCGGAGGTGAGCAGCAAGCAGCCATCATGCTGCTGGCCTGACCCACTCACAATCATGACATCTAAGGCCATATGGACCTCAGGTTTCCCTAGAGATTGCAGCATTTTCCTGCATTATCAAAGAAAAAAAAAGAAGTAGTCAGTGTTAGGCACTGGATCCTCAAGGACTTCTTTTGATCACTAATACTCCTAAGCCTGTAGCTATCATCTACAAATAGAAAATAAGCCATGGAATACATTCCAAATCTCCATTTCTGAACAATGTAAGACTCAAGATTTAGTGGATAAATGTGAAAATGTTATTTATCAAAACTCCCTAATCACTCAATGCAAAGTTGGCCTAATAACCATGCTAGGTCAGCCTATTTCCCATCCTAATAGAAAAATTACCCTGAGAAGCGGCTTACAAATTCAGCATAGAAAATAAAGCTATCTTCACTAACAGCTGTTTCTGGAGATGTGCAGTATTTTTCTTGGGCTCAGCACAATGATAAATAAGAGCTCACTGAATGCCATTAAATAAAGATCAGCTCTGTAGTTCCAAAGCTGGAAGCACATCAGCAGCCCATCATTTGCAGATTGGGTTTCTATGCACTACCTTTGTGTTTAATGTTCCTAAACAAACTGCCATAACTCAGCCTTTCCTAGGGAAGCAGCCTGTTAACTTGACCACAGGCCAGAGCCTATTAATAAACAACGTGGATGTAAAAATGAGCAAGTGTCTAAATAATTTTACCAGACATATTTGACGTGGCTATTTGGAGCCTGCTCAACTTGTTGATCATTTGGATGAGAGCGCTGCTTGGGAAGCTGAGAAAGTCCAGCTCCATGCAAAATACCTGTGGTAAGAGAATTTAAGGTTTTTAGTAGTTGTTTTCTACAAAACAGTTACATGGTGTAGTGATGTCATCTGTTAAAAGCAGTTCATAAAACAGTGCAGATCCAAAGTGATGTCACATCTCTGGAAGATAATTCATTAAATACTACAATGCAAGAGTTGTGCACTTAACCCGGTGATCTTGCATTAGCAAGAATCAAAGAAAAAACAACAATCCAAAACACCGCATGTTTTAAAAATCTGCCATACATTTGCAATTAAGAGAAACATAAAGCTCCTGAGAGCCATCATTCCAGAGAAGGATCGGACATATCTCTTACAGCTTATGTATAAAAAATAAAGACTGTTGTTAATATTCTTCATTAATATTAATTGTTAATATTCTTCATTAATATTAAAATACTTCCATGTACGTGCCACAAGCGGTACAAATTTGAAGGAAAGCTTGCCTAGGTCCTGTAAGTTCAGTCATTTAATCTTAGTCCGTTAAGCATAGATCCATATACATTTATGAGATCTCCCAGGGCATCTGGTTTATTGTGAACACTTCTTAATCTCACACAGAATGGAGACTAGAAGAAGCAGTTTAAGAGGGTTCTAAATAGGCTATCCAAAGCTGAAGATGATACAATATGTATGCATTCAGAGGGCTTGTGGTCTTTTAAAAATGAGGTACGGTCACCAGAAAGAGAATTAGAGGGTTGCCAAACATTCACAAATTAACTAGTTCTAAAAATTTTAATAAGAAAGACAGGAAGTAGGCTAAGCAGTAAGCAGTAGTGTCATAAGTTTTAGAGCAAAGTTACTCTGAGTAAACAAAGTTGGGGTTTTTTTGAGGCTAATTAAGCATTCTATTGAAGGAAAATGCATTTTTTGCATAAGGGTGTAAATAACTTAGAGATTCCTTTTTACACAATGGATAATAATTTAAACAAAACATCAGCACTGAGAAAACCCTTTAATTTTTAACACACATGTTGATGGTAATACTTAAAAGCAGCATCCCAGTTGTAACAGTTGGCTTACCAAGGTTCTCAGCATTATGTGAGTGAAAATGTTATTTACAGATGGAGAAAGAGAGAACATGTGTTTATTTCTGTGTGGTCCCCCACCCCTTGGTCCCCCCCAAGAGGCACGGTCCCACTTCCAATCCAGTTGTGGGTAAGAGTTACTTGAACTCTTGTGTTTTCCTCTCACGCACTGTCAGCTATTATTGATACAGTTTTGATGTTTTTTCCTGGCTAACTCCTTCTGTCACATGCTCATGGAAAACATGATGTGTTGTGTACCATATCTGCAATGAGAAGTGTCCTTCTACTGTTACAAGTTTCTTGATAAAGACCGCTCTGAAGCTAAAAAGAATAATTCCACAGTCAACAAAAAGGACACGGTGTGAGATGACAGCAGACACAAGTTTTGATTTTACTGATATGAGCTTTACAGTTATCGGATGTGCATTTCAGGGCAATGGATATTCTTAACACTCCTACAAGCCAGATAAAGTTAAGGCAACCATTTTAAAGAATTACAGTAATTAAATATTTAATTATTTCTTTCAATAGATTACTTCAAGGAATGAGTTTTAAATGTAATGGGAAGTATGGAAACAATGTCCTGAACTTCAGCTCCAGAAGAATTACGTGCATTCTAAATAACATATCACAAATATAAATGTGGCTAGTGGCTAAAGGCGAAATCTTCAAGATTTATCCCGTGTAGTGAAGCAATATTAATGACACATTGTCCTTGTATCAACAGATCTCCCTGCCTTTCTTCCCCAGTTGCCCTCCACAAACCACGTCTTTTTAAACATCCAGACCAGCAGCTTTCATTTCATGATACCGGAAGCAAAGAAATCAGTGTGTTTTGGTGTTTTCTTCTTATCTTTGACAGTTCTTGGTGGTCCAGAAACATCTACCATTCAATGTGAAAGCATTCAACGTGACTGCCGCTGCATCTTGCCTAACAGCCCACCTCTGGCAGTTAAAAGGTTACCCACGTGCCTAAAAACAGGGCTGTCTTCTCACAGTTCTCCAAAATAACGGGGATATTCTCCCAAGAACATAACTCTCTCTGTATAGAGATAACCTAACTCTTGCCTTCCTGTATCAAAGCAATCGCAAAATAAAGCTGTAATTGGACATAGTGTTGCTCGATTACATTTACGTAAATAACTCTTTTGTAAGCACATATGTTTCTGTAACTAATCCCAGTGTATTCCAACAATTACTTCATGCTTTCTGCATTCTGTGTTTCTGTGGCCTTACAAGACTGATCGGCAACACAAGAGAGAAGCACAACTTGATTTTTGAAGAAAATGAGTACAACATTTGTAACTATACAGATGTGGTGCTTCTAACTCCTTCCTTAAGCTTCCAAGCTGAGTAATTAGACATAGCCAGTTGTATCTGAAGAGCATTTTAAAGATCTGTTCATGAAAATTGAAACGGAGATGCTGGAAACAGAGAAACTCACCATATCCTGTTTGGGAGACAAGTTCAGCTGCACCTCCAATTGGCTTTGTAAAGACACCCATAATGCCTTTTCCCACACCAGAGATAACACCTTTGGCTTTATGCCCTGCTGATGCTTGGCTCTCAGACACTCTCTGAAAATTCTGCATCGGCTGATCTACAATGCCAGCAATTGCACCTGAAAAAACAAGAGTCCCCAGAAGTTAGTGGAGATTAATGTCCCAGAAGAAGCAACCGTGTCACTGCAACTGAACGCTGTTTGGATTTCACATCGTACTCCACCCACCTTACAGAGCTATTTAGCATGCAACAATTAACTGAGAAGTACTTCAGTTTAAGTTAAATATTCACTTAATGTTTTGAGGTATTTTCCTTTTTTAAACATTCGGATCACTTAATGTGAAAATATATATCCCACTATTTTCTCTAAAGGCTTCTGCTGAGTTGGTATAATTTAGCTCATTCTGTGTAGCAATTCTGAAAATGTTGGGCTTGGAATAAAATCCACCCATTTTTTGAAGACTTTAGCTCTTATGGAAATGAGATTTTCACATAAGCCTGAGATAGACTTCATGAGAATAAAAACTGCCTGTATTCAATAGATCATTTTTATATCCTCTTCCACTGCCAGAAATGTTCATAAGCTAATGCAACTTTTGATATATTACTAAGATTAGCAGAATTAGACTTTGAGACTTTTTGTTACTTTTTTGTGAAAACGATCATATTTTACTTTAATGTGCATGGGTCAAACTTTTACAAGTGACACAGTGACCTTCCCAGCTTTTAGTATCAACAGAGAACTCCAACTTAAATCTTCCTAAATGTAAACAGGTATGCGAGGTGGTACATTTCTTTGATCTTTAGTTTACTTGAGCCACTTAACCACAGACATGTCTCTAGTTATTGTAATTTTGATAGATAAGCTATTTGGAAACCACTGAGAACACAATGATTGGACAAAGTGACATCAGTTGGAAGATGGTTTGCCTGATCCAATGTTCTTTGCTCAGTGAAAAGCAAGTTTGTGGGCTCCTTGGATAGCTCTTAGTATCAAACCAAATATCAAACAGGACGGCATCTCACCTTGGGAACTGGGCATTCCTACTGCGACAGCGGCACCTCTGAGGATATTGCTTTGTATGTGGAAGCAAATGCAGGCATGATTTTGCAGATTCTGACAAGCACAGCAGAGGTATTTGGCCCCATATGTTTACCAGCATGACACACTCTAGTCAGCTAGCCGCTAACCAGTGTTCAGATGGTTTCAGTTACTGTTACTGGATAAACGAAGAAGTTGCTGACTTCGAACAACATGAACTAATATTGTACTTGTACACTGGTGTTCTGCCCAAATAAAGATGAGGAGGAGAAGCAGCACACATTTTCCCAGATCCTTGCCCCTGGAATACTATCCATCGGGCAATTCATGCAACTTGCATCCCCCATAAAAGCCTCCCTTTCTTCTTAGAGATATCACTTCCAATTTCTGTATGTGTATCATTTGCTGATCAATGTATAGTATTTCCCCAGAAAATACTGCTCTACTTTTAATACAATACTCCGTTATTATTGAGATCACTTGCTGAAGCTCAGCATTCAGCCGATTTACACATCTTCATTTACAAAGGTCATGAAAGCTCCTTAATTTTAAGTCATGGAAATGATACAATTTTCAATTCAATTCTGTTTCATGAGTACTTACCAGCTGCTCCTGCTGCTTGGCTAAAATAATATCCAACACTGCATTACACAATTGGGATTGTTTGTCCGGTCTTTTCTTTTGTACAAGTGGGTTGCATTGGAAGAGATGAAACAATACTTGGTGTTCTGCTAAATTGCAGTATTGCATTACTCTGTGACCTCCTTCACCCCATCTATCGAGGTCACCCACAGCAACTGTGCTTTCAGAACAGAAGTTATTGCCTTATTAAACGTAATCCACCTAAGTCCTAGCACTAGTAAATTATTTACTGCAATACACTTGAGCAATGTTATAAGGTAATAATAAATAAGAGCCTACTCCAAAGGACCTGTGGTATGCTCCAGGCACTTCTCAGCTGGAATTAGGCCCAGAGGACAAGGAAACAGAATGGAAACTGCTGTGACTGTGTTATATAAGATTATTTATACAGTACCTGAAATAATATACAGCTTAATTAGCCTGTTGTTTAGTACTTCCACACCTTCTGTTATTCAGCCATTTCCACACATTCTGTGCTTGTCTGTGGTGCCACTGCACTCAAACCCTTTTGCAAGCTGTGTCTTCCTATCTGCAAGAAGTACAGCCAATGGTATTCTCCTCCCTTTCTGCTCACCCTTTGTAGTCTCTTACTTCAAACCACAACACACTGACAACTCATTCATGTGTTGTAGTCACTCCCACAAATCACGTAACAAACTATAACTGTGCTCCTTTAATATAAAGAGTGGCCAGTCCTACAATTTGTGTGTGGGGAAGTCAGGTCTGTGCAGCAACTTTCCTGTACACATCATGTGTGAGAAAAGGAAAAAAAAACATAAATTGAAGGCTGAACAACCTCAAACCCCAACAGCAGTGAGACAGCAGTAACACACACATGAGGTTCAGTGCCTTTCCTTGCTTCAGAAATGGTGTGAAGCAGATGTCCTGTGGTATCCATGGGGCTTCTCCTTTTCTTATGTGAAGTCAGTGGAAGAAGCTCCGTGCTGGACAGACTTACATCAGAATGTCTCTCCCCATTTGCTGCTGTCGGGTGCGAGGGAGGCAGAGCACAAGGTACACACCACGGCTCCTCCTTTCCCAGCCTCACCCTCACAGTCTGGAGGCAGTTCTAATGTCCTCCTGTTGTCCCTGCCCTTTCTCTATAATGTTTCTTATTCATTCTTTCTTTTTTTCCAAATCTTATTTTTTATTTTTTTTTATCTTTTATGAAACAGTTCCCCATTCTTCTTCCCTTTCTTACCCTAGGCATTCAATTTTATATGCATGTCCACATATGTACACACACATTATGTCTGTATAAAGAAAACCTCAATAAAATTAAACACCAAAGCAACAAAACAAAAACATATTCTTCCATTACTGGACCAAAGAAGTTCCAGCAGCACCGTAACATCTGCTAAGCATCAGCTGGGGTGCACTCTAGTTAATATATGTTGCTCACTAAGCATAAAAGAGATACTTTGATAACTACAAAATTCAGATAGTTCAGAGTATATCACTGCACTACTTCAAGACAAATTTGATTACTGACAGTAACTGGTTCCTGCCCAGATTGACAAACATTATTTAGTAAATGTAGCAAAAGCATGGCTCACAGAATTCACAGAATTTAGCAAAGCTCAGTTTGCTTGCAACAAACTCTTTCAGACCAAGGAATAATTGGAAATATTCCAGTCCTTCACCAAGAGAAACTGGCCATGCCCTGCCATGAGGCTGGAAGCTACCAAAACTAGTGTTTCTGAAAGTGTTTCTGCTCCTTTTCTTTTTGCTACTGTCCTTCTGGGTTACCGCAAGTCTGTTATACTGAAAATAACATCACATGGAAATACAGCTAAAATAAAGTGCACCTGTAGGCTCACGTTCACTTATTTGTACCACTGGCGTGTGGAATAGCAAGACTTGCAGGGTTAGTGGCTCTCACAATTTAGTTTGTAGATAGGCAGACGTCAAGCAGCCTCGATTCAGTGATCGTAGCACTGTAAGAGCAACAACATCCTTTCATAACAGAAATCTGAATTTACCTCCCTAAAAAGTGAAGAGCATCCAATAGCACTTTTGAAATCATGAATAATGTTTTTCTTTTCTAATATCTGTCACCTTTTCAGTTATTCAGAAATGACTGACTTTCTTATGGAGCAACTTCACCATATTACTTTCACTAGGACCAGTAGCTGAAAATAAGGCCCATCGTTTCAACATTCTCTTTTACACTTCGCTTATTATTTTAAGCTTGACCCTGTCAAGCAAAATACAAAAGATAATTCCTTGGTGGGGAGTGCCTGTCATCTAAACATTTTATGTACGATTTCACTGTATTTTTGTCTGATCATATAGTAGGAAAAAACCCAACACGTGTCATGAGCTTTTGCTTCTTTTCATGTTCAAACTTGACTAAATTGACCCAGCAGTCTCCCCCAAACTAGCGAAGAAGACAGCCAGCCAAAGATAACAATCAAATCAAACAACACCCTGACAGTGCTTGAGTCATTTAAAACGAGACAGGACAAAGCACTTAAGAATGTACCACTGGGAACAACTTGCACTGAGGAGGAGACAAGAGTACATAATTTTGGCCCTGATTCAGCAAAGCTCTTAAGCGCATGCTTAAGAGCTTTGCAGAATTGGGGTCACCATGAGCCAGACTTTTGGAAAAATCAGAAAAGCAGCTCTTCGTTCTGTGTGGATACCACAATGTATCAGTGAGCCGAGTGCTCTTACATGTCAGTGCCTAGGCATGAAATTTGCATTTGCAGTTCTTTAAGCTGCTCGTATGAGTCAGACGGTATTTGCAAACGCAACAGCACTCTGACTGTCCTATAAATCTTTTTTACACTTCTCCATGTTACAATTATAATGTCATAGAAATTACAGTTCAGGGGGTCTTGCTCTCTGCATTCCTGTACTGATCTGAACTCTTCGTGCTTGCGAAGGAATATAACAGAGCAGCTCTGCTTTGTTTCCTTATGCACGAAGAACCTGGTTGTCTTTTTGCAGTGAGCATTTTCATGTTTACTCGGAACATGGTGAAAGGAAGCAGCACAGCAGCAGCTCCCTTTGCCTACAACTGTTTTTGGAGGGAAGGCATAGCATTCATTAAACGAAACAGTCAGAAACAGCTTTCTGATGCGTTCGTGAAACGTAGGTCTAAGCATAACTGAGGTCTCCATGCCATTTAGAGGAGTGCTGCTGTGTGCAGAGAGAATATAGCCTTTTAAAAAATCAAGTTTAAATTACAAATTCATTCAAATATTTCTGACTCCTCCCTCAGTGACAGGTCCCATAATTGCCATTCTGTAGTTATGCAGTAACCCTCGTTATTTATTTGAATGCTTAGCTGCCTGCATTGCTAAAAGAAAATGTATTTATGTATTCAGAGAGTGAGGACTCTCTAAATAGGAACAGTGGGAGTAGGAGCAGGGTCCTGGCTTGCAAAGGAGCTGTCTTTAAATGCTGACATGCAGTTCTAAGTTTCTAATAAGAAGTTTGATTTCTTAGGAAAATTAGGGACAGTGGAATTGTAAATCTTGATTGCCTAAACTCGGATGTCCTCCTGCAAACAACCAAAGCCTTGTGTTCTGTTGTACCAGAACAGCACATTTGTGAATGTGATTCACAGCTTCCCGGCTTTTCTGAACAGCAGAAACTTTTACATTAATACAGCCAAACTTATAGGTTGTGCTCTGCAGTTTGGGCTCACGCTTCTAGCTCTGAAGAGCTCGGGTGTGTTGGCGAAGGGGACAGCCGCCACATTATCTTCCTGCCTTATTAATAACTGAGCCACGATCACCAAACCATTTCACCAGCTCACATACACCAGGCTGACATGGTGCTTCTAAAAGTATAATCTTTCATCCAGCTTCTCAACCTGACTGCCCTTAGCCCAATAAAACAAGAAGGAAAAATAAAACCTCCTCTGAACTGCCTTTGATTTGCAACACCAGTAACAGCTTACTATTGGGGAAGTAGCTACTAATACACGAAATTTCTCCTTCATGCACAGTTCTCCCAGGACACTCGCTTTCCAGTTTACAGGCATTATCAAATGACAGTGCTTCACATCATCTAACCTTATTGCTTAAAATAATTTCCAGTAACTTAACCCAAACTTGTAACATTTTTACCACTTCCTCTTTGGGGCTTTCAGGGTTGCGGTTGCAAATTTAGAAGTTGTGTACACTACTGAAGATTAGGAAAGAGGACAAATCCCTTCAAGCTTCAGCTCTTCTAACCTTTTGCACTGGACTGCTTTTGGTCACTTTGATCTCTAAGGGATTCATACTCCTTAAGACGCACTAAGGAAGTCTGCCAAACAATACAACACTGCATTCCTCTGCTGTGTGACAAATAGAAAGAACACAGAAAATCCAGCCCTGTGCTGCAAAACCTCTGTCAGAGATTTTTCTTATTCTTGTATATTTCTTAGTCTTCAAATTTTTAGGCACTATTTTGAAATGGCCGGGGCAATCTCCACTTCTAATCAAAACACTCGGCTGCTTGATTAACACAGTTACACTGAATCGGGATGATCTGGGTCTCTCCATAAAAGCAGAATTCCTCATCAAAGCTTACTTCACATCTGTGCTCAGTTCAAGTCGTTTTCAAACAAGTTTGAGAATTCCCGATATCTACAGTGCATCAAAAACAATCAGCTTCGGAAAGCATTCCTATAACTCACTGAAAAGTAAACACCAGCGTGATGACGTCTTTGTGCTGACTTAGTTACAAGTCCCCCTGCCAAAGGCAGAATATTATTTTCTTCTGAGATTTACATCAGGTTCTGATACAAATATTTCACAAAGAAAGCGAGTCCAAATTTGTTTGGTATCTGCAATTATTTTATCAGCAAAAATCACACACCGAAGTCACTAAACCTTGATAAAAACAAATTATATCTCATACACACACAGTGTGACTATTTCACAGAAAAACAACAGACGTTGCAATTATAACACACCCGTAGAAAAGGCTGATGAGCAAATCAGAAAGCAGTATTATCATTCAACTAGATATTTAGTGGTACGTTACCTAGAAGGCTAATGCCTAAACGAGAGAGCCCTTGTCTCAGTCCTTCTCCTAGATTCTCTGGAAGCTGCCTTCTCCATTCTTCTTGTCTGTTGTAATGTTCCTCATCCAGCGACAGCCTATCCATATTCCGAGCAAGACTTGTTGCCAGATTGGTAATTGACGTCAGTGTACCTAAATACGTGGAGATATACATTTGGGTCTGAATCGAAATGCTTTAATTTAAAACACGGAGTTGTTCACTGCCTCGCTGAAATACTGTGCTTATGAGCAGAACAGCAAAGTCAATTAAAAAGTTGCCCACGTGTAACATTCTTTACTATTTGTGAAGCATCACCACGCTGCTTCTAAGGTCCACATCACGCCCTTTTACATTAGCCTTCACCAGGTTTGCCCAGCCAGCGGGAAAAGCAACTCATCCGAACATCCCTCCCTAGGTCCCACACTTCTATAAGTCTAACCTAAACGGAGTGGGGGTGAGGCAAACAAATATGTACAGAATGAGCCTGCAAGGACGTCTCCTGAGTGAGCCTGACTCACCAGCAAGCAGCTGCAGCCATCTCTGCCGGCTGCCCGAAGCCACGCGATGGCACTGTTTAGACAGACTTTGCAAAACAAAAGCTGCTTGTGTTTTAAATCCAGCTCTGCCCTTCTGTCAAAACCCATCCGCATACTTACACAGTTATGACAACTGTATCTACTTTTTTTTTTTTCTTTTAAAGAAATAATAAATACGATGAGGCAACACAGTGTAGGATTTCTGATGGTTAGCAGAAGTGCAGAACACCTTCGATATATCTGAAGTTATCACATGAAATACTGGCTGAGCCAAGCTGGGTTTCCCAGTGGGAGGTTTAAAATTCTGAAGTTTCTGAAACATTCTTACACACCGTAGTTAAGCAGTGATCTGTTTAATACATAAGATGTTACATATGAGCTTTGCTACCCTCCCAGCATTTTGCTGCAGCCTAGCAAGCCAAATAAAGCTGCAAGCAATATTGTTTAAAATTTTAACACATTCTTTAACCGTGCACGACAACGAAGCAACAGTAGGAGCATCAGAATAAAAGAATTACCTTTGGAAATGTGTTTTACAAATGATGTTGTTCCTCTGGAAACACCACTGACAAATGCTCCTGGGCCTCTGGTCAGCCCTTCGTATGGGAGCCTAAAGAAATCAGCTATGCCGTTCCCTATGCTTCTCACCAGACTAGCTGGGCTCCCAAGGATTTCCAGAGATCCAACAACCCAGCCTGTGTGGAGAAACAAGACAAATGTTACGCCTGCAAAAACTGCAGAAGCAGCAGTTGTGAAAAGGTTATTCCTTAATTCTCTTTTTCACACCAGAATTCATCGCATTATGAACTTCCTTTGAGCAAAACACGGGAAATAACTCATCCACTACGAATTCAAAAATGGCAATCTTTCATACTTCGTAAATCAAAGAAATCCTTTTGGCAAACTCGCAAATAGCTTTAGAATGACTTCCTTCCAGGAGCTTCCCGTATTTCTGCTAAAAGTGTGTTAGGGAGGTGGATGCTGGATTCTCACAGTTACAGAGGGACGGCACTGAAAGTTCAGATTGCTCGGTCAGTTCCATACACTGTAAGGCAGTGTCGTGATTTCACATCCTCATGTGATAGAATTGTGACAGCAAGTTTACACTGATACAGTGTTCTGCGTTACGGGAGTGTGGAGGTCAATTGCTTGATGGAGTGTTAGGAAAGGGGATGCAGATTTTTGACAAGTGCTTACGAAGTTATTTTAAATCCACCCCAACTTTTCTAAGCTGATCAGTTTCTTTCAAAGCGTCGTGAAAGCCAGAGAAATGTCTTTTTCTCAGTACAGTTGTGTAAACAGCAATGACATCTACATGCTGATTAGGTTACTCATAGGGGAGTATTCCCTATGCATATCCCACGAGAGGTATCTGCAGATCTGGTTTCCTATATAAATGCAAGGTTGCCAGCAGCTTGCTGGATGGCCAAGCGCGCAGCAATCTGTGCGAGCCTTGCTGGAAAGCTGCTTGCAGGTCTTGTCTTTCTCAGGCTGGCTGGCAGCGAATTTATTAGGGAAATAGTGCTACAAAACTTTTTTTTTTTGGCGGTCCAGGGAGAGTGATTCAAAGACGGCAATAAACATGAAACGGGAACTGCCCGCTCTTTGAGCCTCAGCATCAAGAATTTCAGCTAGTGCTGTCAGAGCCACATGAGGCACGATGGGGACCGACGGCTGACGGACGGACAGAATCGCCTCCTGCTCTCCCGCCGAGGGCCCTTGATCTGCACTGCCCTCCTCATTCCCATCCCGTCACCGCACACTCCTGCTATCCAGATGCTTTCCTTGTTTGCTAGTAACCCCTCCCAGTCACTCTTGTGGAAGGCTGAATCATGAAACTCAACAGAAGAGAAAATGTTACTCATATGAAATGAATTAATCTCATACTATCATTCTAAGCTCCCGGAAAATCTATTATTCTTGTTGAATCTGTCCCACATTTCAGCCCTGGCAGGTTGAGAGCTCCAGTACAAGCAGTATAAAAAGTGGGAATCGCGTTGGACATAAGGGAGTGGGTGGGATGTGCTATGAAAACAAAAAACAAGCATTGCTGGCAGCCGGACGAGCAGAGTGGCCCCGAGCACTCAGGCCCGCCGGCCCAGCAGCATCCCGTCCCACTGGCAGCCCACGCCGCTGGGGACGCAGAGGAAGCCAGCGCTGCAGGCCGGGCCTGCTACTCCCTCCGTGTCATATTTTTAACAAATTATGCTTGCCACTGTGTGAAGTGATGAAAAGCTGGAGGGGTGGGGAGGCATGTACGGATGGAAAAGATGCTCTTTCTGCTTTTTCTGATCAATAATGTTGCAATAATCCCTTACAACCAGATGCATCTAATTATTTTTAAATGCTTTTGGCACTTCTGAAGCTGTTGCTTCATTCTCCAAGGTGACACTGTTGCAGCATGGTCCCTCCGGCTGAGGCAGGCCTGACAGGGCAGCAGTGCCTGACTGCTCACCTGCGTACCCCAAGCAGTGACGGGATGGTGCAAGGCGATGGGAGGGAGCTGCAGGACACAGCGAGGTAATGCCCTGCAACAGCTGAGCAGCACTCCCAAGCCAGCTCCACACACCTGCTTGGCGAGCCAGAATTAATAAAACCAGGAGCGAAACTGCTTGATTGCAAAGCTGAGGGGCTGCCTGGTATTGTGGGAATGGATTGTTATACCTGGTCTCGGCCCGCAGGCTGTCAGTTTTGGGAAGCAGTGAAAGCAGTGCCCAGGTGGAACAATGTAGTTCGTGGTGGCCCTCCTTGGTCAGCAGTGAGAGCAAAAGTCATGGCTATCCATTGTAAGCATGCACAACACAACCCAGGGAAGAGGAGAGGAGTAAGTTGGGAACAAAAAAAATGATGAATTGGGAGTAATAGCTCAATTCACAAGTTCTGTGTTGCTCTGCAAACATACAGTGTCATGTTAGGCTACCAATTCCCAAAGTATGCTTAGTAATTATATCCACTAATATGAAAGAATTATGACTGCATTAGGAAAAAGTCACTGCATTTCCTTTGTAGGCAACTATAGGGCTAGATGTGGTTGATAGCAGTAATATTTTCAAACAGAATTTTAATAACTTTTAAATATAAGCTAACTTAATTAGAATAGGATGGGAGATTTCCATTGCAAGTTGCACTAATTTAAGACAAGCAATGCTTGTCAGTGGGGCAGGCAGGTTGGAACTAGATGATCTTTGATGTCCCTTCCAACCTAAGCCATTCCATGATTCTATGATTCTAATCAGCATGTTTGAGTCGAGCTCTTCAGTCCCATTGGTTGCCTACCAGATCCTGAACCTGACTGCTCCTTTGTAGCACATGGTGCAGCCTGATACAATCCCATTAAGAGACTGTGAGGCCAATCCTGCCCCTCCACAAAGTGGCAATAGTCTTGCACACACGTGGAGGCAAAACAGGACTGTATCCCACAGGGAGTAGAGGCACACATCTTTGTGGGAATACTGTTTGTGCAGATGCTGAAACAATTTATGCATGGGATATTGGTAAGCAGAAGGGTGCCAAACATCCCCTCATCTTGCAGAAGATTAACATGGTTTAAATGTAGCAGAGCAAGCCCTCTTCCACAAGAACCCAATCCAAGAGCTGTAATTCACCTGACAGTGAAGAAAGGATTCAGTCTGCAGACTATACAGTGCTTTCTACTGGAATTTTTCTTTCTTTTTAATTTTGTTAACACAGTCAGCCTTATGACAAGCATGACAAACCCTCTGCAGTAAAGCAGTTGCTTTGTCTCCTTGGGCAGACACTTACAAAAGCCACCATTCTAATCATGGTAACTCCTTTCAAAATACACATTAGTTTTAATGCTGAGAGGGATTTAATTAATAACTAAATATAAGCTTATGTGCTTTCCTGAACAGGCGTTACCCTGAAGCAAACCTTATTTCTTAGTATTTAAATCTGTTTGATTTCAGGCTGTCATGAGCCCAAAGCAAGGGGTGGCCTGTGCACTGCTGCACTCTGCAAGAGTAGCACAGGAGGAAACACCAAGACCAGGCTCAGGAATCTGTAACTAGCACATGTGCCTCACCTGGGATGTTGCAGATGAAAAGCCAGTGTAACCCCAATTTCCTGCTGCAGTCTATCACCACTCGTAGCACCACTCCCATCCAGTTGTGGGGAGGCACTCACACTGGGGACTACTACTGGCCACAGTTTCACTCCTAATTAGCAAGAAACTAGATCTCCCCTTTTGTACTATGGGATTTGACTGTAAAACAAATCCAAACAAGTAGCAAAAAGCAAAACCTGCAAATTTTGCAAGCAACTATGTATGGAAATACTGAATCCATGCATGACGTTATGGTGTGCAATTGTACAAGCAGTTGCCACAATCAGCTGTACAAATTGGGTACAAACACAGTGAAATAACAGATCAGCAGCTCACTATTTCTGTTTATAAATGCTTGAAATGCATACACAGATTTTTGATAACTGTGCACGGAGATCAGGTCACAGCTATTCCTGCAAGTACAAATGTATGCATCAGATTTTCAGAAAATCAATACGCAGAGAAATAAACCCAGACTTTCAGTATGGAGCATGTGACTTGTTTGTGATCATGGAGGAACCTCTTCATCTTTCAGGTACAAAATCTGCTGCACACTAGGAGGATTTACGCATTAAATAACTTCATTATTTATAGATTTATATTTATAAACTAATATTTGCAGGAAACAGAATGTACCTGCTAACCTCCCAGACTAATTGCTCACTACTGATCCTATCTGGGAAAAAGTTAGTAACAGCAAACTTCATAGTTCTTGGATCAAAGGACAGCAAACATCTGTGTGCCAGTTTAGCATGAAGGCTGTATGAAGAAAGACAGATTCCTAATCATAAACTGCAGCCAAAAGGGGAGTTTTAACAACAAAACAACATTCAGGGCTATAATTTACTCCTGAATGCAGAGCAACATGCTGAATAATTTGATTAAATGTAGTTTTGGGGAGTTTATGTGAGGAATGTGAGTCGATTCTGTCTAGCACTGTAATATAAAATGACAAAACCTAAGCCAGCTAGAATACATTTTTATGCTGTGTTCAGGGTTTAGTAAAGCCTTCAGGCGGCTGGCTAATGTTTAGCACAGCTTTACAAATCTTCACTGGTGTCTGCTCGGCCATTTTATTTCCCTTCTGTCACATGGTGGGATGTGAAATGCGTCTCAAAATATTGTATCATTACCAAACAGTAATTGCATGGCTAACATCTAGATTACTCAGCCTGAGAGACAATCACAGAATCCTGGCACCTAATAAAATTATTACAGGTTATGAAAAAGTACTGACCTGCTCTGAAAAGTGCTCCAGCAGCATAATGCATGGCCAAGGCATGGACAAGCTGCCTTGCAGTGGTGAAGATGGGTCCTCGCTCAAACACGGAGAAGGAGAGAGGGGTGTGATCTGAAGCTATGTACAGTTTTAATGAAGCATGAATGCTGACAAGCAGATTAACAGGCTGTATTGTTAATTTTCTTAACTTCACTGGCTTGACTAAAGCTCTTGCATGCTCTCTCACTTGTTTGGGTAGTATCTGGGTAGTATCAGAAGTATTCACAGACTGCCAAGTGTCTTTGTTTTCTGGAAGGTATGTATCAAACAGGGTCTTAATGTAGTAAACAAAGGTGTCTTCCACATAGAGCCTAGCTGGTTTCAGTTCAAAGCTGAGGTCATTCACATGAAACATGAAATTCTCTTCTTCAGAAAAAGCAATGCAAAGCTTTATAAAGCAGTTTTCCTTATAGTTTTCCAAATCTTTGTTGGAAACAATGAGGTTGTTCGCTCTTGACCACTGCATGGTCTCATTTTTCTCTCCTTGGCACAGCAAGACTGCAAAATGGAAACTGGATTTGCTGTACAACTGATTGTCCAGTTGCAAGTCCTCACAATACACTTGGAGACTATAAAATGGTGGGAGGCCTTCCCCGGTGTCCTGCTGGAACTCTTGCGACAGGGGCCTCAGGTAGCTGGTTGTTGGAGCCATGTGGAGGAAAACGTTGTCTGCTGTGAGCCGCAGGAGTTCAGATGACACTCTGTGATTTGTGATATCATCAAACACGGCAAGGCTTAGCTGACTGATAAACACTTTCAAGAACAGGCTCTGCTCTTGACTTCTAGATGGGAGGGAAAAAAAGTTTGTTACTTCATATATATATTGAGTTCAGCTAGCATCTTGCTTAAAAAACCATTAGGGGAGACCTGCACTTAATAACACAGGAAACTCCTCATGCAAGCCCTGTTAATGGGATCTGACGGCCTTGATCACCACCGTGGGTATCACCCAGGAGATCTTCTAAGAAGCGGAATATTACACATCTATGCCACGTTTCTCTTTCTTTCTTACCAACCAACAGGATAGAATGGACAGGAATTCCCTATATACGGAGGACTGCCCCATCAAATTTTCAATATAGCCGCATATTAAAGTAGACAAATAAAATTTTCTAATAATTCAAGTACAGCCTCAGCTGTTACAGAATTTTCTTGGAGCCACCACTGAAGGCTAGTATTACAGATAATCCATTTCAAATTATCGAAGCAGAATGCTCTCCAACTAAACCACCACGACATTTTTGTAGTGATGGCATTGAGGGCTTCCCCCCTCCAGTGTTAAGTGCTCTTTGCCAACTTTAACTAGCAAGTGAACTATTATGTACTGCTGATGACCAATTTCTGACGGATTAATACTTAATTATAGCTCAAATAAAAACAGTGCAAGACATTCCACTCTAATTGTAGCAGCACTGCCGGAGGCCAGGCGTGGTGCATGTTAGAAATAGGTAGTGTTGTAATCGCACTGAGCTGAGCACCAGGCTGTGGTGAGGGAAGCCTTCTAAGAAAAAGCGTTATAATCAGGTGCAGTTAATTATCGGGTGTAAAAGTATTTCTACTGCCCTTTCACATCAAGCTTTCCATCAGTTTTAGCAGGAGCTCATATGATTAAGGATAACAGGATCTGGTTAAATGGATTTTAAATCTATGAACGCACCCAAAATTAATTATGATTGGAAATGCTTTTTTTTTTTAAATGAACAACTCAGGACTTCTTTTTATCAGACATGTAGTGTTTACCCTAAAGCAACTTGTCTTTTGATGTTAGATTGTCTTTTTTTAACTGTGATACACAAAACATAACATGTGGTCTAAACATACGCCGCAGAGAATGTAGCAATATTAAATAAAACAAACAGTAAAGCCAAAATCAGTGTCAGTTAACACTTAGAAAGCTGACTGTCTTCTTGGGGCTATCTGGCTATGCTTTTACTATCTTTTATTTGCTTTGTGTACCTGTTGAGGTTGATCTCGATGGGTCCTGCTCTTCCCTCTGGGGCCAATGTTATAATTATTGTTCCACACTGATGGATGATATCCACATAAACATAGCCAAAACCAGTTAAGAAAACAACCTAGTGGAAAGAATTAAAACACAGACAGAATGCTACTAAAATTCCCGTTTTTAATCTGTTACAATGTCAATAAATCCTATTAATGAATTCTAAATGAGATCTTTTACTCAAGTCATAATACTGTTTAGAAAAAAAAAGAAACAGTTTTCAATAGTTCAGAAAATAACAGCTCTGAAACTGTAAGTATTTCAACTGTATAGCTAGACAGAATTTGCACATCATCTTTTCATTGAATACATTTAAATAAGAATATTCTTCTACAGGAATAAGCAAGACATGCTTGCATGGAGGAAGTTATATTAATAAAAAATAAGCAGAAAATTTTAATTTGAGATTTTGGACTAATGATGAAGGTGGATTCATGAAGTTCCACAAAATCCCACCTTCTCCTCCAGAAAACAAACACGAAGTTAACATCATCTTGCTACGCTGTAGCTCAGAGCTGGTAATACAAGTAGATAACATGATGCAAAACATATGACAGCAACTTTTTAAGAAGTAAAACTGAAAAAGTAATGTGGATTCATGACAACTTGCTTAATAACTCGTTTTTAAGCCATCTACCCTGGTTTTGTGAGAACACCTTCACACACAAGGTGCTGTCACAAAGAAATGGCAAAAGTCTACTGGAAAATGTGAAAGGTCTAAAAAGTCTGGAAAATGGGAACTTGACAACAAGTTTGTGACTTGCTTACGCATGTGCCAACTTTCATTCTGAACCTGTTGTCCTTAGGAATAAAGACTCTTTACAAGGGCAGATAATGACAGGACAAGGGGAAATGGCTTTAAGTTGAGGGAGGGGAGGTTTAGGTTGGATATCAGGGGGAAGTTCTTTACAGAAAGAGTGATGAGGTGCTGGAACAGGCTGCCCAGAGAGGCTGTGGATGCCCCGTCCCTGGAGGTGTTCAAGGCCAGACTGGATGAGGCCCTGGGCAGCCTGGTCTACTATTAAACCTGGAGGTTGGCAGCCCTGCCTGCGGCTGGGGCGTTGGAGCTTGATGATCCTTGAAGTCCCTTCCAACCCAAGGCATTCTATAATCCTATGATGAATAGTCTTGTTTAAAAAAAAAAAAAAAGACACTGTTTTTGGAGCCTAATTATGCAGTATTTACATGCAAGTTTTGTGTTTTTCCAGCGTATAAGAAAGTCCTTTCAAGTCTGGAAAACTTGCAGCGGTTCTTGTTAGCACAAGCTTGCTTCTGATTTCCTCTAGTCTTACAATCAACACAATTATTTACAAGACTGTAATGAGGAGCTATCATTTAAAGGAATGCAAACTAAGGGAACAGCACAAAGATGATGGACTAATACAAGTGAAATAAGCAGTTGTTTGTCTTGAAAGGTCCTTACTGTTGTTAACAAGTCAACATAACAAAAAGCTTTCAGAAGTTCATTAGGATCAGCACTTAAAGTGATTCTAGCTTTATTATTTCTTGTACAGATTATTAAGTTTCACTCATCAAATTACATCTGATTCTTCTGAGAATTACATATAAAATTATTTATTTTATATATATCAAGTTTAATCCTTCACCTATCTGGAAGTTATTCTCCATCCTGCATTGGTGGAAAAAAGCACATTTACTGACTTACCAGTACAACCTTGCTATTCTATAAATCCTCATGGATCTTAAAGTCTGGCCATTTTAATTCCAATTTCAGATAATTCTGATGATCGATAGCAGAGATATGTACCTTAAGTTTTAGTAAATTAATTATTTTTTCTTTCTAAGGGGATCAAGATTAAGAAGTATCTATCTGAGATAGAAAGAGTACAAATTGCTTGAGATCCTCTAAAGTACCAGTTATTTCAGTCTTAACTAAGTTGTATGTGAAGTCAAATCTAAGGCTATTAGCAGATTCATTATTTATATATATTTACAGTTTCCTAAGGGAAATACCGATTGAGAAATCTGGGAAACTCCCTACACGTAAACCCTAAAAGTTCCATAACAGAAAGCTACAATTTTTATTTGGAGAGTTCTTCAAGTAGACAATGATCCCCAAATGTTGTCTTAGCATCTAATTCCTCCTAGGAGCCAGATACTTATAAAGAACCCTGGTCTGGCATAACATTAATGACTGAAATTTGAAACCTTGCATTGCTTGAGTGGCTTGCTGAATGAAACCGAACTACTTGCTATATAACATAACACTCAATAATCAAGAGCATTTTGTGATTGGTCCCCGGGGAAAACATCTGAAACTAGTATTTCTTTCAAAGAGCCAAGCAGTTTATGTTGATTCCATGTAAACTAATGACTTCAAAGATGGAAAAAATTCCCATCAAAAAGAATTACTTCAGTCAAGGAAGTTTTCATTTACCTCAAAACAGGAGAAAAGTAACAGAAGGAAAGAATTTTTTTTGTTTTTATTTCATAAAGACATGGTTAGCTTCTGTGAAGACACCAAGGGAGAACAACAGTGATGACTCCTACACGATGTAATGAAGTTACCAAATGGAAGAATTTTCCTGGATCTTCAGGGATTCTTTGCTTCCAGAGGCCAGAAATTTTCAGGACTTATTTTTCCAGAGAATGGCGTGGACTTGCCAGGTTGATCAAAAATAAATGAAAAAGTTCAGCACAACCAAGTTGGAATTTTTGATCTAACTATTTTTAAAATCAGTCACTGCCAAGTATGTATCTGTATTCTAAAAATTCCACAGGAAGAGGCTTAGGAAGGAGAGGTCTCAGGAGTTTTTTTTTTTTAAAAAAAAGCAAACAACAAAGCCAACAGAAAGGATACGCAAATCGCAGAGGAACACTATACTATGCAGGTCAAGAAGACAGAGATTTATGCTGTGAATTAGGAAATACTTAATAGTGATTTACTTGCGTTCCTTGATTGTTGATGTCCACAAAATCACTCCATTCGTTTACTAAATCATCAGATGACATCACTTTCAGAAGAATGCTGGGTAACAAATCTCTTGTTTTGCAGTCTGGGTAGCTGGACACTTGATGGTAAAGTTCATGATGAATTGAACATTCAGCTGGAATTTTTCTACAATAAACTTCAAACTTTGGTGTATCTGAAATATTTATATATAAAATATGTAAGATTAGGGCTTTCTAAAATCCACATTAAATGAAAACAAACCTATACACACACAAACTAAGAAGTTTCTAAAATACTCAGCCTAAAATATTACTAAGAAATAAAAACATTACTTTCCTATTCGTTGGAATTGTCTATGTGTTTTTTTTCTCTTTTCTTTCTCTTATTAAGTAGTAGTTTTCCACTGATTGTTACATTAACATATTGTAGCTAGTGGGTTTGTTTTGTAGTTGCATTTGCCGATCTGAGGAAATTTAAGCATTCCATGGGACTGAATTGACGTCAACAAAATTTCACTGTCTCCTAGCTTCCATCAACCAGTTCATCTTGGTAGCTGGAACCACAGAGGTCCAAAAGCCTGCAGCCTCATTACCTCCTGGTTAATTTCATTAGTTTCCAGGCTTCCGTGTGCTCCAGAATCACTAGATTTGAGATTCACTTTCATGCAGGCATGAAGTTCTTGTTTTAACCAAAACACATACTGAATTCATCCTTGTACTGGAGATAAAGTGAAATCATTTATACTACAAAAGTACACTTTTTAATTCCTGCAAACAACATACCTTTGAAGTTCTCTTTTAGAAGCAATGAAATGGAGCACCTGTTGTGGATAATTATACGAGGACTTGGATCTTCTGTAAGTGTTAGGTATGTCACGCCAAGATGCTCTTGGTAAGTCAGTGTTATAGCTCTAAAACAGAAGAAAACACATTTTCCTGTCTAAGTTTTGGATGAAACTTATATGTGTTATTACCCTGGACATACAAATACATTCAAAACTACCATCTAGAATCTTCTCTATGACCAAGTTACGACTCCACCAGTACTTACATATATAGGCTAGTACCTGTCTTCACAAAGCATTACACTGAAATAGAAGAGCACGTGGAAATATCATGAAACACAACATCAGAGGAAAAAATTACTTCATGGAGACTACTCGTGAGCTAAACTGTGCATGTGTGTTTGCAAGATGTGAGCCCTAGCTATCACATATTTATATAAAATTTAAAACATGAGATTGTAAGCCCAAATTTTTAACATAAATCTTAAATTTTCCAGAGGAATTTGCACGCACACTTCTCTGACACACATGAAAGATATTTTAAACAATTGCATAAATCTGTGACTATTTGATCCCCTGGAATGATTGACAATGCTATTGCCCCTTCAAACGTTGATGTTATGGATCATCACTACATCAATTTTCAAAATGAGAAATCAATTAACTTGTTCTATTAATTAGCTACTTATACATAAAATATCTTTAAGCAAATTCTTTTCTGCATGTGTCATTTCAACTATTTCTAAAAAAAAACAACTTCACCTTATGGAGATTTTCAAAATTCAAACATCCTCAAAATTTGCTCCAGATCCTCTATGGCTGAATTATAAAGAATTTTTTCTGTGTTCTTCACATTTTGGTGTTTTTTTTTTTTTAAGCTGAAGTCTGTTTGGGAACCTTTAGTACTCATAATGATACCGAGTACTTTAGGCAAGAGAAAGATCATACAGCTAATAATTTATACTGATATAGCTTCTCTGTTTCTTTCAGCAGATTATTTCTTGTTTATATCAGCAAAAGAATGAATAGATTTATATATCAGGACTGAGAATTAACTCTGGGCATCTGACAAGCCATTGGACTTTTATTTTTAGCTAACTGGATGCATTTGTTTGGAAGCAGAATGCACGTTCAAATATTTCAAGCTTTCAAAACTTGGAAGTCTTTTCTTGCTTATAGTCTTAAAATAGTTTCTCACTTGTATCACTTATCCTGTTTTTCTCTTACTAAAACATATTTTTACCTCCCATACATTTTTGTATGGTATTACTCTACATTGTCCTTCAAATCTTGTAACAAAAAAATTAAAACAGACCGTAACCACAAATGAAAGCTTTTCATTCTCTTCTTTTGTATGCATGTATAAATAGAAGCCCATACCTTATAAAAATCGTACAACTTGTACAAGATCATAACATTAAACCATTTACAATAAAACCATCAAAACCATCAAAAGATAACAATTTTTAAATTAAAGTAAGGCTTCCCTTTACATATGGGGGGCATGTGTTACTCCGACTTCCGCATTAATCTCTTGCGATTTGTTACTAGCTGAGGCTTTATAGCAACAAGGAACATCCATCACTCATGACCGTTCAGCATTTAGTACCTGGTATAAAATCCGCTTTCCCTACAGGCCCCAATAGGCACTGCCACACTCTGTCTGGGAAACTCCTGTTTAATCACAGCTGGTAGGCTCCAGAACTCAGAGCTGCCGCCTGGACTGAAACTCAGCAGCATGCGCTTTTGAGCAGGAGGTGTCCCTGAAGTTACGGTGCCACTATCCGCCAGCAGGTCCCAGCATGGCACGGAAGTCAGTGTTTCAGTGCTCTTTGTCCTGGCTGGCCCCACACTGAACACGGTGCTATCTGCTGAGTGAAACTCCTGGAGAGAAAACAGAGGGACAAGCTGGCTTATAAGAGGATTTTATTCATGCTGATCTTGCATAGAACGGCTTTAAGTGGCCACTGGGCCACAACTAACAGCTACATTGAGTCTCATGCTTTCAGAGCTACTTGGCCAAATTCTGTCTTCAGTTATACTTCAGCAGTTTAACTGAGCACAGTTATCTATAGTCCGTTCTCAGTTGCACAAAAGAACGCCAAAAGCAAAGTTACATTGCTGTAAAAGAACTGTGAGAAGAAAATCCATTGATAGATTTAAAACCAGTGGTGTAGTCCAGCCCTAGCATTCTTCCATTTCCCCTTAAATTCCCGGTAAGACTGTCACAAAATGCACAATGCACAAACACAGACACTAATGTAAAGAAAAATTATGCAGAAATAATACATAAATAGGAAACTTTAAAAATACGTTAATCTGCCAACTCCTTTCCAGTTTGACTCTGAGAATTCTTTCCATATATTCTCCTATGAATATAATCTTCAATAAATTTATATAAATTGTTGACCGTGGATACGTTTTGGTTCCTGTGAGCTAGTTCTTAAATCTACTGAGCAATTATTAGAAGGCTGATATTCACAATTTGATGCAGTTTGCTGAAATACATAAACCTCGGGCACGTCCCTAGGTCCGCAGCCCCACTGGAATCTTCCCAAAACTTTTCAGTCTGCCAGGCCAATGTACCTCTTTTACATGCAAATTCAGTAAAAATTCATAGAACAGTTTCAACAGCTACTACGAATTATGCTGCTTATTTTGCAGAAATGGCCATTAGTGTCTGAACAGATGGAGGACAGGCAGAACTAATTGTGTAACGTGCAAGAATCTCCTGCTTTGCACAAAGTTTGATCACAGTTAATTACTGCAGTTGTATTTGCCCAGGATTCTCTATTTTAAACTGAAGTGATACACCATAATCTGTAATAATTACATCTAATGACTTCTGTTCAAGTTATGCTGTACGCAGTTAAGACTATACAAACCTAAAGCTACCTGTAAAGGAGGTGACAAACAAAAACGGCACTTTACCTCTTCTCCTGAGTACGGTTTGGACATACAAAGCTGCGGTCTGTAATAGATTTGATATGATGTATCATTGATTACTGTTGTCTTATCTTCGATTTGTAGAATTTGTATACCTTGTCGAACCATAGAAGAAATGCAGAACTGACACAACTGTAAGATAATGATGACAGTGATGTTGATGAAGTCATAAATAAAAGCTGGAAACACTGAAATATAGTGTCTGAACTGCCATTTTCTTAACTATGGAAATCCTTTCTACATTCATGTACTTTGTAAATGGAGCCATATCACATGCTTCTAAGTTGCAACTGTCAATGTTTTGCAAACAAAAACGATAATTAATTCCAGAAAGTCTTGTATCACCTCGATGAGCTGGGCAGATTATTTCTTACTAATGCTTTAAATTATACTTCTTACATTATTTACATTCTCGTTATCTTCTGCACGTATTAACATAATTGGGGACAAGCTTTAATGCTGCATACATTTGATGATTTTTTAAATTAAATGATAAAGTTATAAATCATTATAATTTTCTCCTAACCTTTTGATGACCTGGAAAAGCACCAAGTTTTATTTCAGCTTCAATAAAACCTTCTTCATCCAATGTTACCACTTCCCCATTCTCAGCATCCTTCCATTTTGGGGAGGTCACATCATGAACCAGTTTGATTGCCACTGATTTGTGCACTGTATTAGTGTTTGCCCAGTATATTCCAACCTGGAAAGCTTCCTGTAAGTGAAAAAAGATCAGCTATCACTTGTTGATAATTCCATGCATTTCTTCTACACTTAAACATTGTTTTCAGTATGCAGCCACTGTCATTCCCTGCCTTTTTCCAATTTTTTCTAAGCAGCACAAGGACAGATGAAACCCAATGTGGATATGAAACTGACCCACCCAGTGAAACTGAGACTGTAGGGTAATTGTGATGTGTTAATCAGCAGACCTTTTGTTTCTTAACAGACATTCATGGGGAAAAAAAGAATGGCAAAATAAGCAGGAAGTATCAAATTGTTCTGACAAATTGATCTGTTGAATTATGTTAATTCTTTCAAAAATAAACAATATCAGGACTGTAGTAAAAAAGCAAATGCATGATGAAGCTAAGATATGTGAGAAGATCCATTAGATAAAGCCCTAAATTCAAGATGTTCTGAATAACTGTCCTCATTTGTCATTCACCCTGTCTTGTTACCAAACCTCTCCTGGTACTACACGAGCTATGAAACACCTCAGCCTAAACCACTCAACGATGAAATATCCCTTAGAGGCTGTCAGCTGTGCTACCGTGGTCAACATATCCCCTAAGAGATAAGCTAATAATGCAGGATGCAGTTAGGCCTGCAGAGCAGTGCCCGAAGTCTTTACTTGAGCTTTGGAGTTTACTTGGGCTGCTTGGCCTGGAGTTTAGTTGAGCTTTGGAGATTACTTGGGCTGCTACATGGAGAACTATGTCTCCTGACTCAAATGGCAGTTACCTCGAAGTTGGGGGGAATCATTACTTTTCCAGTAGGCACTTGAAGCACTATCTTCTCTCCTTCAAAGAGCCAGAGGTCCCACTTGGACTGATTGATAAGCAAAGCCCAGGGCAGGAGTTCTATCAGCAGAGTTTTAACACATGGTTTCCACACTGACAGCTTTACCCGCATTGGACTGTCCCACTGGGAGAGCTGCTCATTGCTGTTCGGAAACAAATAAACAAAATGATAAAGGAACAAATAATGGCTTTAAGATATGCAATCATTTTCATTTCATTTTCAAGACCTTGCCTTTTTGAAATAAAGAAACAGTCTTACCTTACCTAATCATTCTGGAACATATTGTTATGCTGTCAGAGTGAGCCCCTTGTAGGCTATAAAGACATATTTGTAACAGCATAAGCTCAAACTAAATTTTGTCAATTAAATGAATGCCCTAGAATTGCTGTTATTCTCTATAGCTAAGCCTGTGACTTCTGCAGACATAAAATCAAAATTATTTATTTATTTTCCCCTCAATTCTTTTTTCTGCTGTTTCTGAGCTGAAACACAGATCCTGAATAAACAACCCCTACAGCTGCAGTAAAAAAAGTTGCATTCACAAAAAGAAAAAAAAAAGTTTCATTTATTTAGTCCTTGAACGGATGCAGTCTTTTCAATGTAATCAAGGGCAGCCCCTAGGCTAACTGAAAGTTCTTCCTGCCTGCAACCACTTCTGCAGCTTACAAATAGGAATCTTGTAATTACTGAAAACATACTCAGTGCAGTCTTCTTGAAGTTGATTTCACAAGGCTGACTAAGCAAACAAGCACCATGCAGAACTCTTGATAACAAAGAAAATGTTATATGTAAATATATTTCTGGGGCTTTCTTTAGATTGGGGTGCTACAGAATGCTGGAAGCATTTTCAAAACTGATAAAATCTATAGCTAGTTCAGAAAATTCTGTTGCCTAAAATGCATTCAGAATAATGAAGGATAAAACACAATAAGCTTGAACTTTTAAGAAACTTATGCTACAGAGTAAAAAACAAAGTGTACAAACTTTCAATAACTGCAATATACAGCTAGACCACATAATACACAACACATTTTGATCACTGAGATTATTTTTAATTAATAAGGAATCCCGGAAAAGCTATGATATTTTCACAGCTGACCTAACTCTGAAAGGACACAGATTGATCTATTAACGTGAGTAGAAAGTTCATTAAGGGTCTTGGTGATCCTTATTTTGATTAAGTAGTTGAGCTCTACAGAGTTTATGCTTGGTCAAGACTCAAAACACTTACTGAGTTCCACTGTTAGGTTAGTTGTTTTAAATTTCATTAACAAAGTTTTATAGTAAAAATAGATGAAAAGAATAACCTATTTAGATAAAGATCAAAGATCTTCCAGTCCAGTATTCTGACTCGTATACTTGTTAGTAACAGACATCTACAAAACCCTGAAAAGACAGCTGGCAGATACCAATGCACTGCTAGTACATTTTCCCAGCCTCCAACAATCTGTGAATAAGGGAGATATTTAGCAGTAAGTGATATCTTTGTATTTAATGATATGGATGGTAAAGTTTTAGTTAGCTTCCTAGACGCTTTATTTCAATTAACCATTTTATCTTGTAAAAGATCTCTTTACTTGAAAAGTCAATGCAATGACCATGAAGTACATTTAGCAAAAAACTACCTGTCTGAATCCTTCTTGTTATATGGCCATGCAGACTGACGAGGATTAGCAGTGCCATAAAACTCGGACAGGATCTGGTTGACATTGCCACCTGGATGGGATTTAGTTGCTATCTGTTTAATAAGCATAGTTGAGATAGGGACTGCACACTCTGAAGGATCATCTTCCTCCCTGTCATTGAAAACAGATTTGGTCATTCACAGAACAAGATCAAGTATTAATAGCACTAACATTTTCTTTAATGAAGCTTTCCAAGTGGGTTCTGCAAGAGGAACACTCTCAAAGTAATCGTGGATGAATTAAGCAATGATGTCCAACAAGTTACTGAGCATATACAGATATGCATGAATTTGTTACTACACTTTAATAACATTTGTGTCTAAGACCCCAGGAATCGAAGAGTATTCTCAATAAATAGTCCAAGAGAATTTAGGATTTTTTTTTTCCCAAAACACAAAAACGTGGATAGTTTAAGCAAACAAATGCCAGCACATTCAGTATAGTGATACTAGATGTATTATTTCCTATCATATTACTCCAGGTCACACACACTTGTTCTCTTGCATCTCCTTTGCATACTCTGTACTCTTTGAAATATTGCACTAGAAGTTAAAGTGTAAATGGTTTCTTCTTTTCAATACAAATGAATCATTTTCAAGGAAAGTGCATATTTTACCTGGCTTGAAAGGTCAGGTGATGTGTAAGATCAGGTTCTATATTTTGCAGTGCTTTCTCCTGTCCTTTCCCTGGAACCACTTGTATTTCATTCAATCCTAGACTCCTTTTCTCTAAATGTATGATAATTGGGTCTGGAAGATGGCTCCTTACAATGAAAAGAGGGCTGAAAACAATCTACAAAAAGGAAAAAAATCCAACACTTTTATTCTTACTTTATTTCAGAATTACATCTGTTGAAACAAGCTATTAATAAGTCTTTCCAGTGGGTCATTCTGCCCTTAATCAATCATATGACATATAAGTTGTCAACACTGAGATTACAGAAGTATTACTTACTATTCGTTGCTGCACTTGAGAGCTGGGCTCTAAAGTCAGAATTGTGCACCACACATACGTAATCAAACTCTTTGAGGATGGTACCTGCATGCAGATATATCAGCAGTATTTCATTAAAATTATTCCAAGCTGATGATAATGAACATTTCATCATATCAAACAGAACTTTACATTTAAAGTTCTCAGTCTTCACAGACATTTTTTAAGTTATATCTCAAGCATCTAATTCCAGACATACCTGAATGACAGTGCTGTGTTCTGTATGTTTAGAACTCAGACACACATCTTGGGACCAGTCTTCATCTCCTGTGGACTTCACACTCAGTTCGGTGAGCTCATCATCTTCTAGGACATAGGAAGGCAGCTTCTGCTTGGCTGCGAGGCAGTTGATGTGCTCTTTAACAACTGCCTGTCCATCCTGACTAATGTAATGCTGAACCACCTTCAGTTCGATACTTTCTGAAAGGTAACTACAGACTGTCTGTCTTCCACAGATTAGGATCTAAAACACACAAAAATATTCAGCCCGTCTATAAATAATTGGAAATAAGAAAGGTCAAGATTGAATTGCAGATGGAAAACGTGTACAAAAACAATCTCTATTTTAGCATTTTCATTCAGTTACAATTTTCCAAGCACTACTGAAGGCAGTGAATGGTAAATGTCATTTTTATTGGCCAAACGTATGTGTGTGTGATTTCATAGAAATCAGGCATTAAGAATCTCAACTCAGCAGTACTGACCATGGCTGACATAATTCCGGCTTTGATTTTAAGAGCAGTGTGATGATCTCTGAACTACACGCCTTCTAAATAGACACAGAGATATACTTCAGACGTAAGGTTTCCACTGACACAGGACAGTGGGACGTGCAGATATCCAGATCATTAATGGTTGCTGTCTCAAAGCTTATAATTGCTGCTGTCTATAACACATGAATTATTTCTCACAGAACATACATCTGTCTTTTCCTAAGCTGTACAAAGGAAAAGCATTCCATGTATATCTCTATTACAACCATCATTTGCTTTTCACTAATAAGGACTGGCACAACAATTACAAACCAGCAAACTCTCAGCATGGCTCTTGACTGATCAGCTGTATTTCTGTTGTGCAACATGAGGCACTCTGCCATATTCATGTTGTGCCCACCCCATGCTCTCTCTCCTGCCAGTGCAGGCAGAATGACTGCAGCACTATTACAAATCCCTATAGAAAGATATGATGTGAAAAGTTACAGTGCAGCAATCCATTTTCAAATTTCTTACTTCATTCTCTTTCAATAAAACAAAGGCCTGAACTACATTCTAGAATAAAAGAACAAGTTTCTTAACAAAGTGAATTACTTCAACTCAAGACCTTAACGAACCAAGAAATTGTGGAAGTTACCAATGTCAGAATTTTCAAAAGGAAGTTTACTGAAACATGTGAAATATGTAGTGCTAACAGTTTTTATATGCCAAGATCCATACCATAATGAGTTCTCACAGAAGAGTTGTAAAAACTCCTTAAGTGTACCCAGCATACTGTTATACTTGCTTTTTTGCAGGTCTCGTTAGGAAGGGAATAATAAGGTTTATTCATGAATAAACAATGGTTTAAGTTACTCAGATTATTTTTTTCCAAACAGGATCAAATACTCACTTGTTTTTGTACTCCACTGAGCTGCTGAACCTTGATAATAAGGGAAGCTGTGCGGCCTTTGTACTGAATGGTACGGATAAAGGTCCCTGCATTGTCCACACTGAACGGCTCAGACCACCGCCAGTTTCCCCAGCCTTCAATACAGATGTGCAACAGCTGGAAAGAAAACAATTGCTACTTCAACACTAGCCAGCCTTGCAGTAAGATAGGAATTCCCATGACAGGGAAATATCCTTGTTTTTAAAACTCAGCCATACTGAGCACACCAGTTCATTGAATCACTCGCACATTCTAGGACTTTAGACAGAACAGAAGAATGGACAACACAGTAAGTAAGATGGTTCTGCATCATGTGTTTCTGTAAATTACCTGCTTTAACTCTGTGTTTATGGATGGAAAATATCAAGCACACAACAGTTCAACATATGTTAGGTAGACTACAGAGGATAAAACAGGAAATAAGAGATTTTCTTTACTGTATTTGAAATTATCCTAGAAATCCTATCTCCGCATTAGCAGGAATGCAATATGGAGCGCAGGTCCATTTTTTTGGCCTTTTGGGCAAGAGAGAATATTACAAGCACCGTTCACCTCAGTAGAAGAATACAAATCTTTCTGTATGTACACACGTAGAGCTCAGACCTACATACGTGTTAAACGTATAAGAATGTAGCATATCACTGAGAGATGGGAAACATTTCATTTCTTATACAAATGTGGTGGTAAGTTCAAGCTTGACTGCATGAGAAGAAATTTTACTGCGTAATTATACTCCCTGTGTGATTTATTCCGGAAAAGGAGTGGCTTTTTTCCAGTTTAACTAAATCACTTCCAGAGCAATACAGTCTTTCATCATTTGAAGAGCCTTTCATCCACTTACCCACCATACGCACTTACCTCTATCCCATGGAGATTCTTTAAGCCAGAGTAGTGAAAATTGGTACTGTTCCATGTAGGTCAATGAAGTTACATAAATTTACGCCAGCTGAAGATCTGGCTATTTAGCTCTGCATAGATCTTTTGTGGCTGTGCAAACTTAAGAATGTGAGCTATATATAAGCGATCAAAGCAATAGGAATTCTGGGTAAAATTTAGTCTTTGCAGAGGGCCAGCATAGAGTCTAAGCATCACTTAAGCCCTTCAAAACGGTTACATAAAGGCCTTGTGGGAGTTCTTTCTTGAGGGTTGAATTTCAGACTGATTTTGGCCATATGTCATTAATTAATTTAAGTAATTGGGAACAGGATCAGGCCCAGGTTTGATTATTTACACTAGCAAGAAATGAGACTTGTAAATATTATGTTCTCCCATGATTTGTTTCCAAAGACAGATAGCACTGTCCGTAGATCTGGCCAGTCGGACTTTGTGAATGTCTGGATGTTGTTCTTTTCATTGTTTTAAGAAACAACCACAGCAACAACTTTCAAAGATATTACAACTCAGTAGCCTGTTTGCAATTTGCGGTATCCTCTGCACAAGTTACACACAGAACAAAAACATCTATTCAGTGGGTGGCTTTTGAATTTGTTAGAGTGATGACTGTTGCATTTAGATTCAAATTAGCTTTATGCTGGAAGCACAAAGGCTTGTGTGTGCCAGTGTGTGCATGGGCACGCGCTTGGGTATGCTCGTGCGTGGGCACTTCCTTATATTCAAGAAGACGTTGAGGGAATTGTGCACTAGGACACTCCAACTCGTAAACAAACACATTGCTTTGATACTTAAGTATTAGTTACAGAAAAGAAAAACAAAAACAAAGAAGTCCAACTGCAGTGGCTGGAATCAGTTCAGTTTCTTACAGAGGCAGCTGGGAATAAATCTCATCACATCTGAACACTAAGAGAAATAAGGGAACTGTTTGCTTTGGAGAGACTGGTAGCGGGAAATGACAGCCAAGTAATGAGAAGAGGTACTAAGAAGGCACGCAAAATATAGCGTGCTCCAAAGATAGATGTCACACGAATGCCATAATTGATGCTTAGTAATTGCATGTAGCTCCAACATTAGGATGTCTCCCACCCTGCATAAACAGCTTTGCTCATGAGCTGAACGTTCCCAAGAAACACCCTGTCAGCTTTCACTGAGTGCTCATTAGCTCACAGATGATGCCTTTTCTTCGTAGCACAACAATTAGTGTGCATTTAACTTCATGGTTCAGAAGGAAAAATAAAAGAGATATTACTTTATGTTGAGAATATACAATATTTTCTAAATATTGTATACTAGTAAATACTACGCACAGCAGGGAACAACCTCCGTAAGCTATTTAATATAGCTTATATTAACATAATAATATAAGAATTGCATAAGTTTCCTATTGAGCAAAGAAACTGCATTCCATGAGAACACAAAGGAGATCTCCTGGTGAACCAGTTACTCAAATGAGAGATTTCTGGAAAGCACGGCTAGAAGTGATTAGCAAATGACACTAAGTGATATAGAGATATATGGCAGGAAGCAAAAATCGAAGTAATTTTAGAAAATTAAGTAATCAAGTGCGAACATTATGTTAGCAGACGTCATATTAGATGGTATTAGATGGAGTTCTAATGTTAAAAACCTAACCTAATATACAGATTGAAGGCAATTGCCATATAACCCCTTTCATTTATCAAGCTTTAAATGCTAAGTATTTCTTAGAAACTGTGCTTATAAAGAAGTTTAACAACTAAAACTAAGTATGGTATATACATTAGGAGAAAAGAGAACTCAATGCAAAATGGAACAGAAAATATTCAGCAAACTTCAACAACATTCTAACAAACATAATCCAGTGACAAACAGCAATCTGAAGTTTAGAGAGAATTTAAAGCAGACTATCGTTTTTACACATATTCATTTGCACCCCCATTTGCTGTTGGGAAACATACCTGCAGAGCTTTTTGTTTTGACTAGACTTTGCTGTTTTGGAGATTTCTTTTAAAATCTGAGTCATTATAGATTTCTGTCTTGAAAGGGAAAGAAATTGCCTTCAGGGAGGCAGACTAAGATGAAGCTGTTCCTACTGGAAGGGTTTGAAAATCTGCATTTTTATCATAGTTCCTCAAAGAATGTTTCTATGCACCTCTCAAAATTTGCTTAGGTTTTCAGCTAGATGTGTGGGTGAAGGATATGATCTGAGTAAATAAAGCTAAGTGTCATATGACAGGGCACGGAGACTAAAATGGGGATTAAAAATGAGACTAAGAATGGATCCCGTCCAGAAAAGGCAGCATTTTCCAGCTGTATAAGTAATTTAAATCTCAAAATGTCCTCAAAATGCTTAGATACAAATTTATTTCTATTTTGCTTGTAACTTAGGTTCACTTCAGTTAAATGGTATCTTCTTTCCAGGTGAAACTAGTAAATGCTTTCTGGGGAGAAAAAGAGACATTGATGTAAACTCTGAGGGGCTTGAAGGAATTAGGCGAGGACCTGGTTGGTGGCATGGAAGCAAGCGGTTATTTAAGAAATGTGAGACAGTAAAATGGGATGATGCAGGAGCAAGGAGGAAAATGGAGACCTAGAAATGGGAGCTAAATGGTAAGATTTGAAGCTAAAGCAATTTTTAATTGAAAAACTAAGAGTGAAGGATGGCTGGTATTTTTTGTTTGTTTTTAGGACACAGCACAATGTGGCACTTGACAAGAATTAACAATAGTACTAACAAATAATATTTGGGAAAAACAGCAAATGCAATGTTCATGCTGCATATTGTCAACTGCAGCAGTCACTGAACTTCATTTTGGCTTGATTTTCTCATGGGACATGGGAGATCTGATTTTCTCTACACTACCAGGCCTTGAAAGACAAAAGGACAAAACAGGAGATGGAGGAAAGCAATTTCCATCACTCCTGTCCTGGCCAGCAGATACAAGGTCATACTCAGCAGATAAACTCTGACCCTCGGGGTTTCCCGAAGGTACTGTGAATCTCAGCAACCTGAAAAGAAGGCCTGAACCCCACAGAAACCAACCAGCTCTAAACACTATGGAATTGCCTTTTGGTTAAAGAACGGTAACCAAATTATAAGGATTCATGTGTCTCATGGACAACATTAATCTCTATCTGCCTCAGATATCATCTAGAAAGTAAGTTATACATAATATAGTCTAACCACTGATTTTGAATGCAAAATCCCAAAGGAAAGCAACAACACATTTCTCACTACTGAAATAGTGTAAAATAACATAAAACTTCTTTCTTTTTCTTTTTTTTTTTTGCCTGATGTTGTTCTGCAAATAACCTGGGGAGGATTATGTTAAGTACAAAAGGTTGTGCACAGCATCTGTAACATCCCTAAACAATAAAACAGGAAAAAATCCTCATAATAACCGATGTGTAAGTCATAGCTTCTAAGCTGAACCCACAGAGTACTGTATATCATCTTACACTTTACAGGATATAGCCCAATACCTGGAAAAATGGTCACTTGGAAATAAATAACGATGAATTATTATCTTGCTGGAGATGCAACAAATGAAAATTTGGCTTCATGGTTTTTTTTTTTTTTCATAGGAGAAAGAGGAGGAGGTTCTTAAAGCTATTTCCCAATCTACAACTGCCTTCAAGACTGCTCAGAACATTCCAGCAGAAGTCATGCTTTGCAGGCCAGCTATTTAAAACAAGGGAAGAAACATTTTAAATGAATTCTAGTGTTCCAGTGAAGGTATTACTAAAGTAACAACTCCTAATACCTTTTCAAGAGTTTCTAGGTGTACATTCAGAAATTGCAAAGCAAATTACAGAGATCTTTTCTCTTAAATTCTACCTAAGCAGCAATTAAAGTGGCACAGATTTCTCTCAGGAATACTTACCAAACCTTGGTAAGAAATAAATGTATGCAGCTTATAATCAATAACGTGGTCACATTCTCACTGAAGCCACTGCTCAAATCAAAATACAAAGTGACTTTTACCTGCAGCACCTGCTGCTTCAAATTAAGGACAGTGTAAAGGGAAAATAGGCTGTTGTTACAATGCTGGGAGCGAGAAAGTGAACAACTGAGCAAAAATAGGTGTTACAGAGATTTCTGCTGTTTATTTGCAAGCAAACAAACTCTGTAGAATACATTCGGGGGACTCTCATAAGAATGGTTGGTTTTTACATTTGCTGTGATCCCTGGTGGGACTCTGGGACTGCCTACTGTCTTGCAAGACAGAATTCCTTAACCCTGAGTAAATTGCTAGCAAGATCTGATCTCTTCTAACTTCAGAGTTTCACCCTATGTATCATGTGCTCCAGTTCTCCTAAAAAACACAGCTGTCTTGGAGACAAACATGACTTTTGACACAACTGGGGCCCATCCCACAAAGCAACTTGAAGATCAAGATAAGGAGCAAAGACTGGATCCAAAAATAACAGAGAGGCCAGCGGTGTCTGTGGAGCACAGGAGTGATGTAGCTTCTCTTCCTTTTTAATGATATCTCACAGACCTCTAACTTTCATTAAAATCTGCAACAGGAACTCACGAGGTCTGGCAACTTTTGCTGGAATTGCCTAAAGCGAATATCATCAGTTTTGGACTTACCCCAGCTCTGAAAAGGACTATATACTGGGGGTGTCTTCTCCCCAAGGAGGGTCAAAAACTCATGAAATCTGAGGAAAACATGGGAGATGGAACAGAGCAAAAGAAAGAGCACTGGCCCTCAGACTTATTACTGAAATATTAGCCAAACTAGTGAGACTTGCAGGAATTGGAGTGAAAGTTAAAAGGGAAAGGTTAGGTTTGCTGAAATTCAGACAAACCGGGCTGGGAAAAACCAAATAAAAGAAGGAGCTTAAGTATAAGCTAGACAATTAGAGGGACAGCACCAAAAAATCGATCTAACCAAATCCCTGCTGTGCTATAATTGTTTTCTGAACACTAGAAAATTGAATAATTGTAAATTATAGCCTATTGTAACTTCACTAATATTGATTTCAAATACAAGTGAAGCACTATAAAACTATCAGCTACTACAAAAATAATGTATTGCAGGTAACACATAATTATGTTAAATAATTCAAATGGGTAATTACTGCATCTCTCACTATGCTTAATTAGCAAAAGAAAAATTGAGAATTTTATTGATGTGAGTGTAAAAGAAATACAATCCTTTTAGAACTATTTATTTTCATCTAACTAAACTGCCTTGCCATACTAAAAAAACATTTTGCAGAGGTTAAATAAAGTATTTCATGGCAACCGCTGCTTCTTAGTGCCTGTGTAACAAGAAACATGAGCCAGTCCAAGTTGTGCAAGTTGGTTTTCTTTCCCAGTAAGAGAATGTGGTATCTAAGACCTTGTCCTAACTCATTTTATCCCCAAGTGTAAGTCAAGTAAGTCAAGTATGAACTAATGCCTGGAGGGAAGTCCCTGACTCCAGAAGTATGGATTATTTCACATTTATCTTACAATCTGCTCTCAGAGTTCTTAAAATTCACTAACTTGGCAAGTTGGGAATTATCATGAGAAATGAAATAATTTCATAACTATGAAGTCATCTAGCATTCCACGAATATGACACTGGTAGGGTTTGTCCATGCTTGGGCATTATTCTGACCTTTGGGTAATAACACTGATAGATGGAAACAATTAGAAAAGTGCCACAGCATAATGGGTACAATCTGATGTCTTAATTGAGGAGTTGTTTTCAATTCAAGGATTTGTATTAATCATTAAGAAGTTTGCACATGACAACATTTGTAATAATCTTTAAACAGACCTATTTTGTATGACCTAAAATGATTGTGCTGTTTAGGCTGTTTAGATGAACTGCCCCTTGGAAGCATGCTATATTTACAGCAATTCAGATTTAACATTAACCAAATGAACAAAGCTTACAGATGGATGCCAAGATTCTCTAACCTTTGTAAAGAAAATTTGCTTCTATCTCACAGCGTGTGGAAAGCATATGCTTCCATATATTTTCAGTGGGATTACCTCGGTGCTATTTTTTAGTCTCTAAATTTCCCAGCAAGTGATGGCCGTTGAAAAACGTTAAAAGAGCAGTAATACTCTTGAAAATATTCCAAGGGCTGGGACAAGCGAGGCAGAGCCCCCCTACTGGAAGAGAGTGCTGGCCAGCAATGTGGTTAAGTCAGGAGTAGGCTGTTGGCCTCACCATCTCCTGGGACATGGGAATCCAACATGACACTCATGATTGTTTATCAGCCCAGTTCTTCAGTGAATCTGAATCTGATCAGAGCAAAAGGGAATGGGAAAGCCCTTTAGTATCACTGTGTCTCAAAAGGAAGAGTGAATATTTGAAAAATGAGTCTTAGGTTCTTACTGTCACTTTATCCATGCCCTAGTGTGTGACTTGGTTTTCTTCTGGACTTCTTCACCTTTCATTTTATTTAATATGAAACTTACATAGTAGTCATGAAAACTCAATGTTTCACACGCTCAAGTCTGTGCCCCAAAGGATAAGCTGAACATCAATGTTTTATTGGATGGCTAATAAAATACGCAGTGCTGTGGTCGTTGGCAGCTGGGCTGCAAGTGACATAAAGCATTAGTAACATACTACAGTTTTACTCTTCTACTTTTCACTTTCAGATAATCAACCTTTCCAAAATTCTCCAGGTTGCACTATTATAACGAAGTACATCATTACTCGAATCCACTATCATCAGAAGCATACCACTAGTAGAATGAGAATGATGATCAAAATAAGATTCCCCCAGCCTGGCCAATCTTAACCAGGAAACGGATAAGAAAAATTGAGTGGAAAGTCTTACTGAGTTCTGTTTTTATTTACAATTGCTATAAGAATTTTCTTCTCTTTCCACATGTTTATTAGAAGTTTAACTATTTTTTGCTACAAGAGCAATTGATGATTGGTTATAAAAAACGGATTGCATTTTGCTGGCTTTCTAAGACAAGCCCTGTTGTTCCTTCTTTACATGACTAGAAGCAGTTCTGTCAGTTGTAACCCAAATGCCAGTGAGTACTTCAGCTGGTGAAGGGAGGTCCTGCCTCTCTCTCTGACCCATGCCAGAGCAGAGCACAGTCACCCATTTGGGTAGACAAGAAATGAACAGAGCTCCAGTTTCCCTACAAATCTCTGAAGGCACACTGAGCTAATAGGAAATCCTCTGTCAGTGGGGTTGAAATGGCCCATTATTAGTCTGCCTTCAATTCTATGTACGCCTTAAGTGTTAACTGCAACTGTTTACTCTGGCTGAGTTTCCTTTGCATGGATTACAGCGTTCATGTAAAATTCAGTAGTTCTGCATATCCACTGACATATGAACGAAAACCACAGTAAGTTTGTCATCTCTGTTTCCCAGTGAAACTTGAAACTCGTCGACAGTGGAAGTGGGCACAACTCCTGTTTAGAATTAACATACAAACTGCACCTTCTTTTTGATGTGTTAGGGCAGCTTCTTCCCAACGCTCTACAGGAGCTGGGAACCCAGAGCCACTACACTTCTAGATTCTGTAAAAGGATCAGTAACTCTTCAGTGCAGCACTGCTGCTCAGCAGGAAGGAGTGGCACAGGTCTCCTGTGTGCCACTCAGCAGTAGATGGGTAAAGTAAAAAGAGAGAAGAAATGGTTTTGTTGCCCCATAAATATCTTCTTTCATATTTAAATTCTTGCCCTAGCCTGAATAAAGAAGAAAGGTCCACTCTTCACCACCAATGAAGAAAACCAACAAGTTGGTTTCATCAAAGTACGGATAATTTAAAATTATTTTGTTTCAGTTTCAGTGTTTATCCTAAAAAAAAAAAAAAAAGAGAAAAAGCAGATACTGCTTTATTTAAACTATGTAAGTGGGACATTTCTGATGATTTCAAATCTTCTCTAATGCAAACACATGCTGAGCTGGGAGATCTGTCCAGTTTGACCCTGTTCTGCAAACAATTTCAGTGAACAGATGCTTCTGGTAAAAACAATTCATTAAAAAAATTCCCCAAATCTCTAATGTACATCACAGAAAACAGACACTGATCACTTAGTTATAAAAACCTGGCAAGCAATCTTCTTTTGCTTTTTTTCAGAAGCTCCAGCTTCCACAAACTCTCAGTACTGCAGAAGGCTGTTGTGCACATGCAGATCCACCCCTGAGTAACTTCTAAATACTTCTGGCTTTCCTCACTCTTTGTTTACCTTTTCCTTCTGATGCAGCCACAGTGTGTGGCTCCTGGAGGAACTGGAGCATTACGGATAGTTGAGACCATGCAGAAAATCAATGCCTAAAGCCAGCAGTCAGCTTTAACAACTGCTGCATTTGCAGGGCTGTTCGTGACATACCTGTGGGGACTTGTGAGAGCGCCAGCTGTACTGGTGACTGTGGAGACTAGCCAGCAAAATATTTTCATCGGTATCCACCTGGCCAAATCGCAGCGTCTCCTGTGTGTCATTACAGATCACAAAATGGCTGAAGACCAACTCCTCTGCCTCGGGGCATTGGTTCTGAAAGGAAAAGAATTTGAAAGCCAATAAGCATCAGATATATAGCGAGACGTTTGGCAGCTGTCTGCCCAGTGGTGACTGCTACAGCACAGAAATACTTCATGATCTCTTGCCATTAGCTTTGGTCTCACAGTATTCTACCCTCAGCTAATCTAGTGCTCGGTTTGAGGAAATGTATGAAAGAACACATTTAACTTCATTTGTTTGTAATGCAAATCTTTAACATTTAAAAGTAAAATTTCCAAACATGATCAAGATTTCTACAAAATTAATCTTGATGGGAAGTGGTGTGTCACAGAGGGCAGAGAGACACTAGAGGCTGATGTGGAGACTATAGATAGACTTTAAAGAGGTTTCTCTATGTTTGGCAGTTCCTCTCTCAGGCCAGGAGCTGCATTGCCTCTGCCCCAGCTGCCTTCTTTCTTTGAGATGTTGCTGTGCGTCAGGAGAAGACTCTCCCTCCAGATATCGCAATACGTAGAAAAATAAATAAATACCAGGATCTACGGGGAGAGTATTTTCACAGCTCCACAAGGTTAGTTTGAAGATACATTCATAGTCCAATATATTTGATAGTCCAATATGAAAAATCAAAATGTATCACAAGTTTTAAAAGTATCTTAGATTTCACAACAATCTTTCTCCTTCCTACCTACAGCATCCTTCCATCCCTCTCTTTCCACTTTTCATCTGGATGCTTGTCAATCTGTTGAGACAATCCATGTGGTAGTCATAATATGATCTCATTTGGATATCATCTCTTATGTACTTCTGACCTGGTCACTACTGTGCTGGCACCTCGCACTTATAAGCAACTATCTAGCAACCATAACAACTACTGTAAGAAAGCAATATTTGGACAGTCTTCATGCAATCTAATGGATATAGCATAAAGAATTCATCTTCTTGTGCTTTTTATTACCTCTCCTTGACCCATCTCTCCTTGCACACACTTTTGACAATGCTTTATTATTGGTTGGTTCCCTTCTCCCCACAATACAGCCCAGCTGCTCTCTTCTCATCCTTACTTCCTGTGACGTTTTCCCTAACTTATGAGATCTCTGTGGTCGTTGAGAGCTGATTCTATCTCCCCCCCTTGCTCTCTCAGTGGACCTTTTAAAAAGACATAATGAAGCTAGCACCTCCTCTGTCTATGATCATGTGGGTCTCTGGTTCTTTGATAACAATGTGGCTGAAAGCCTGCAGAAATTCAGAGATCAAAATAGAAAGAGAAAAATATTTCCTGATAGATCCCCATGGATCCATAGTTATTCATGAAAAACAGTTTGATACGTTGCTCACAGCACACTGCTGGGTGATATACATGTGATATACATTGAAGAGGTTTTCCAAAAAGTGAAAGTGCAAAGTATGTCTAATTTAACATCCTTGAATGCACACTCAGTGATGTTACTAACATCAGAAGAATCTAAAGTGCATGTCTATGCACAGGTAGTGATTCTTTTTGTGACCAAATATCAAAGCAGTCAGCTGTAAACATTTGTGCTGAAAAATATTCACTCTGGTGTATCTGAGCATTAGAGTATTTAGATTAAAGATTTTCTCCAAACCTCGAGAATTCTGCATAAGATCAGGTATCTCCTGTGGAAAAAACAATCAGCAGAACATATTCAAAATCCCACTTTTTCAAAGCAGTAAAACTCATTACAGAGCTTACGTCTGTATCATATGCAGTAGCAGACTGAAGCATGCTAAAGGCTGACATTTACAGTGCCACTTCAGAATGCACAGTTTATTTTGGCATTTTCTAGTGGTGGATCTATGTCTTTTTACTGTCAAGCTGCCATACCCACATACCCATAAGTCTACCACAAATATATTTTCCTGTTACAGCTTTGCAAAATGTTCTTTTAAAAAGGGAGGATTTACTATCCATAGGGCTCAGCATGTTGTTATAGTCAAACCTAGATGCAACCCTAGGGAATTTAAGAAAACTGCTTTACTCTAATAGATTTTTCTCACTGATTATGCACAGAAAAAAAATAAGATGACAAACTTTTCTTTTACCTGAATGTAACTGTGAAACCAAGTTAGCACATACTGTAGGTTCTTGCAGTTTTTAAAGTGAAGAGGGAATATAGATAGTAAGCTTAATTTTCTGTCTTGAGCTTTTGGCACGCATAGAACTCCTCACTTGTACTGGGGGAATAAGGTCACACCAGGAATTATTAGTAGATGGGTGTACTTTTTGGTGCTGATGAATGACTGCATCATTAGCCTTAAACGTGATACTTGCTACTAGAATCCACAGCTTTTAACAGCAACATGTCTCAGAATCAGTAACAGAGATATTTTAAGCTCCATTTTGTAATAGTCCCAGAGTTTTAACCAAGGAAACACCAAGATTTGCAAAACAGGGAGTTGTTCTGTGGTGCAAAGCGTAAGAGGCAGCTGATGATGTTTCAAGTCTTGATATTAACAGCTGACTAAAGGATTAGCAAGGAAACTTGGGGATCCCTTAGCTCAGTGCAACAGCAATGTGTTATGCAGGCTGGGCTCTAGGTAACTCTTATTTTCCTTGCAGTAAACGAGGGAGATTTTCCTCTGGCAGAGTACCACCCATGCTTTTCAGTCCCTGATGCATCCGTCATAAAAAACTGCACCCCAAAGTTGCTGCTGAAGTCTGGCAGTAGAAACTTCTAGGGTGGGCAGAAAAGGACCAAAAAAACCCCCAACAAAACAACAACAAAAAAACCATCAGAAAAAGAACGGAGTGAAGGAATATTGATTGATAAAAGGGAATGTAAAGAAACCAGATGTAATAAAAATAAACAGCACTGAGCCATTTTCGTGGCAGTGATGATGAAGGGTGGAATGACGACACCAGGAGCTGAAAACACCTAAGTCTGAATTAAGAAAAAAAAAAGCCTTCCCTGAATTAACACTGCAAATCAAAAGAATCAGCAAAAGATCTACAGCTTGAATCAGATAGAGATTAGGGTCAGTTCCTAGGGGATAATTTCCTGCCCCTCTTTAGATCATTTTTCAGCTGTTCTTTTCTCTCTGAGAGGCCTGGAAAGTGTCTCCCATTTATTGGGCTTTCAAATATTTTGTGAATTCTACTTGGTGAGAGGAAAAACACCCCCCACAATACTAGCCACCAGGCTTTGCCTGTCTTGGGGCTTTCTGCTCACGTCTCAGCTCACAGCTATTTCAAAGTGTTTCTGGATCTGGAAACAAACCATAAAAGCGTAGGCCTCTTTATGTGCACAAAGTTATTTTCTCTGTGTGCTTCACAAGCTACCGAAGACTTGCACAAGCACACCCGCTCTCTCTCTCTCCTGTACTTCCCACTGTTTTTTAAAGGACACAAGGCCTCCAGCAATTTCTTATTCCAAAGTTCCTCTGAGAGAAAAAAACATTTTTCTTCCTATTGTTTAAACTTCAGTGTAACTTCATTCTCAGCTAGAACTGTACACTGAAGCTACATGCAAATTTTCTCTACCGGTTTCCTTTACTCTTTGTGCTTGTGGCGGAAAGACAGGGAAACTCCTGTGATCACAGGTGTCATTTTGATGGATCCCAGCTCGTTAAGAAAACTTATGCAACTGCTAACAGAAAGGTTAAGGACCACGCAGATCTCAAGGAAAAGAAGTCCTAGTGGTTGAAAGCAGCAGGTTTAAAACAGGAGCTTTTACAACTTCGGAGGGGTTTAGGAAAACATTTACACTGGGAGACCACAAAGGAATAGTTTTTCCTCAGGAATACTCGCTTTGCGCCATACCTGGGGAGCTGTTTTCTCAGCTGACCCCGCGTCTCCAGATATCATAAAGCACTAATGCCGTAAAACCATTTGTGAAGGCTTGAAGTCGCAAGCAAGGGGAGTGAATTAAAAAAAACAACAACAACAAACAAACCTCACATGTTGACAGAGACATGCATTTTCTATTTCACTTGGCTATTAAAATAATAAAACCAATCAATAACAACCTTCAACTTCCCCACCCAATTACTTGATTGTTACATGGCTATTGCCTTTGGCATGCATTAGCCTGGTATGGCTCGTATTTAAACAGAGATTCAAGTGAAATATGTCAAAAAGGGAAACTGTTTTTAAAAAGTGCTAATCCTCTCAGATTTTCAGCATGTGACTTAGAAGCATAAGTGAGTTTTATGTCTGGTGTTTTTTAGGCTTAATCTACTTTCAAAATATTCATTACTTAAAGAAAAATTAGTCCATATCTAGGAAACAAAGACATTGACAGAGGCTTCTGTTAATCTCGAACTCTTGACCTTAAGGTGCAGGGCCAAATTGTTTCATGCTTCATCTGCCTGTCCACTGACTACAGCATCACTTGTTTCTGATATTAATCCAGTAAAAAATATGTGGAGAATTCAAATAACCCTTCCTGCTGATTAAATTCCTAGTTTCTAGTTGGCAGCATTTGTACCGTATTTTGTGTGAACAGCAGACATGAAACTATGCTTATCGTTGCAAAATTCATTCCTTCCCTGCGCTCCCCTATGCACCAACCTGGAGGCAGAGCCACATACAAAACGTCTTGGTAACAATTAATTTAACAAGCCATTTTGAACCCACTTGTGTGTTAACTGTTCCCTAATTTCAAAGCGGTGCGAGTTTTTAATCTCAAATACTCAGGGCTCGATACCCACCACATCAGAACATGGTGGCAAGTACCCTTGACGTGAGAGGAAACGAGAAAATTACAGCAACAATTACAGAAGTATATCCTCCTGTGGCTCATGTTAACATTGCCAAATCCGTGTATAAATCAGTACCAACTATTCATAGAATGTACCTGTCAGCAATATACTATGCGACATATGGCTTTACTTAATCAAATATACAATTCCATTTTTTTTCAACTCTGAATATTCCTTCAAGGCACAGAGTAGTCAGTCGCTCATTCACACTGTGATGTGGTTTAAAACATTTAAATATTTATGCACCATATTTTATTTATATGTATAACTATGTCTGAGAGACCTTTTTTTCCCATCCAAAGAGGAAACTGACCTTTCTGAAGGCCATTTTGCAGTAGTTGCCACACATGTCTTAGATGAGGGACTGGTTCTAAGTCAGTTATATTTTGGCTTTAAATAGCCTACCAAGGACTCTTTTCTACTTTCTATGTTTGTTTTTTATTAAAAGCATTGTTCAAAATATGACAAAAAACAGAAATTGGAGCTACAAAGATTTTTGTTCACATTGATATTTGAGCCAGCTGTAAAGATTTAAATCACACTAGATCTTGTTTTATGAATGTCCTTTTGCAACAAGAAAACCATGGAATGCCCTTAAAAAAGAATTTTTTGATATAAAACAGATGTTTTATCCTTTTTTGGGGGCTTTGTTATTGTAGTGCCATGATAGGTAATTAATTCCCAGGCTCCACATAGGTCTTCAAGCAGGATGAAGAGAATGATTTGATTTCAAGGCTATAGTGGAATAAGGGAATTACAGGCCTTCAAGGGGTCATTGCAGAAGCAAGGTTCTTTATGCTGGGACTGGCTTCAGCCATTAATGCTGCTTGTAGAGAATGTAATGTGAAACTAGTGCTGAACTTCAATACGGATAGAAGTAGTAGCTGGAAACAATATGCTCTACCACGTAAAAGTGAGCTGTGCTTACTTGCACCACTCACCTTTTCATACATTAACAGAATGCTACACATTTCAAGACCAAGATTCTGATTAGTTTGATACAAATCCATGCAATTTCACCAAAACTCAAGCTGTTTGGGCTACATTTAGCAATCCATGCCTGCTAATTTTCACTGCTACCATGAAACACTTTGAGTATAAATTAAAGATTTTGTATCTTGAACTTCTTTAAATGAATTCAGTTGGTATCCTCATTTGCAATTAAATTAATCACATTAGCTAATATATATCTATATATATTTTCACGCTATTGGATTTGCATACCTGCTGCCAAGCTTGAATTGCTGTATTTAGAGAATGAATTGCATATTGGCCAAAAAGGATCAAAATGGGGTCCACCATTATTGTGCAGTCCAACAGCCTTCCTCCTGTGCCACCAGAAATAGCAATCTGCCCCCAGATTTTGAAAGGCTTTACAACACTCTGCATTGTCACATTTCGGCACTCCAGAAGTTTACAGTCAGCTTGTGTGGAAAACTGGAGCTCCTGGAACACTGACTCATCACTCCACTGACGAAGATAAACATGGGGCTCATCAAAGGAAATTATCATGTATTCTAGCTCAGATGGCATGTTCTTATCAGATAAAAATGGCTGAAGAAACTTTGGTGGTGCTGAAAGGCAAAAGAACAAACAAGACTTCAGTAGAACATCCCTACTGCCACATCACGTATGGTTTTGCAAATTATTTTTAATGGCATGTACATACGATGAAAACAAGTGAAGAGAGCAGGCATTACTGAAATCCGAAAAGAATCCTGTTCACACCATTTTTTAGACTTAAAATAATACTACAATTAATAGTAGCTGTGAAAAAAAGGAATTGTAAATTAAAATTGTCTCATGCTAGAGATCCACCAGCCAAACTCTTTTACCTGCAAATCACACAATACATCGAATTGTCACCTATTCGGAGCAAAGACAATATTAGCTATGGCAGATGCACATGAAGTTTCATACATAGCTCATTATGAATACAATAAAAATCAGCAATATAACATTTGTTGCAATGTGATTGTGCAGGCTAACAGGCTCCACAATGAAAAATGTCTTTGCGGCAACTATAGACTAATTAAGAGCACAAACATACTGAGATGCAACATATTAACCCATAATACTAAAAGTTAAACAAAACAGCATCCTGAGACTGAAGTATGAGAAATATATCATTAAAAAGATTTCATTGTGTTCACTGCAGTCTCAGTCTGGCGAAGTGCTGAGCGCTGTGGCAGCAGACACTGCAAAGCACGTACACTGCTTTGTAACATTAAGTATGCGAGTATTTCCATTGATGCTGTTATTTATATTGCTAGAACAACTCATATGCTTAAAATTAGCATATACTCAAATGCTCTACAGATTTGGAACCAAAACACTCATCACTTTCCAGGATCAAGCCCAATTATACTATAAAAGTGTAATGGATACAATAAGCATCGTGCTTCCTTCGTGTATAACAGTATAGCAGAGCCTCAAATCTCAAGGTCTTTAGGTGCTATAACAACAGCAACAGCACAATCAGCATAAATTCAGTTGCTGCTGGGAAGAAAAAAAAAAAAAAAAGAAAGAAAGAAAGACAGCTGGGTTTGATTTTAATCCGATTTTTTGCTTTTTCTAGCATATGCAATTTTAAAGAACGGACATCTGGAAACAGAGTGCAATAGTGAGGAAGATTATGTACTGATAGAGGTAGCCGATAGACAAGTAATTACTTGCTAGATGTTGAGAGTCAGGCTCAGTATGATTTGATAATAGTAGTAGCAAAAAAAACAAAAAATGATTCCTAAACAAAGCTGGTCCTGTCAAAATTATCTAAGATATTTGCTCATCTTCCATGGAAAGCATTCCTGGCATTTGAAAATCGGACAATAATCTAAAGATCTCTTGGAATGTATTTGCCATTAATGCAATGACAGAGTGCACTGAACAAAAACAGATGTAGATCCAAAAGTGATCATAATTGAAATAACAGTTAAATCTGCAGTTCTCAGAGCTCTTCCAAGGAATTCTTACTAAGGGGGTTGCAAAGTCTTCAGTTATTTTAATAGTACTGTTAATATACTGGAAAATTTAGAAGATCAAATTCATCCAGTAAGATGGCTCAAAAATGAAGTGGCACCTGCTGCTACTAATCAGACTAAGAAAACTGGACTGCTTCTACAGTTACCCATTCCTGAGGGAGGAAGGGGGCCGATCAGCCAGCCGCACTGCTTATGAAATGTATTTGCTCAGTGCACAGAACAGAAATCATGAGTTTTACCCTGAAGTCTGATAGCTGTTGGTGATAATTTATTTCAAGAATGGGAAATGGGGACTACAGAGAGCGAAGTGATGATTAAGCAGTACATATGAACTATATGCTTTAATTATTCTGGTTATTCTGCATGAAGGAGTACATACCTGTGCCTAGTTGATCAAGATGATGGCAGAGGTGGACTTCCAAGAAAGAAAATTGGATCAACACACTAAGTGATGGCACAAACCAAGGGGTAAAACAGGAGTCAACTCTAGTACAGGCTGCTAATGCTGTAGGAGTTACAAGCTGATCGCATGCACTTTGTGAACCAGATTCACTTTCTGAGCTGTGGAAGGCAGATAACAAAGAGGTGGTTCAGCAGATGCAGGATTTTATCACTTTACAGTAGGTCTTGAACATGTGCCATGCTGGTTTTCTGACATAGCCAATGTCATCATTCTGTTTCATAATTAACTGCTAATGTCAGTTTATGTATTTTTTTTTCCCTAGGAGATCATGATAGGCAAGACTACAACCCAACAATGCTTCTTGCATCACAGTGAACTTCCAATTTCCTGACTCAACACGTGGATCACTGAAGTGAAGCATATTTACAGAAAATAAAAATGAAAGAAGTTTAACAAAGTATATCACCATTATTAGTGCTATGAAAATGATCTGAAAGTTAATCTGGCCAAGATAAGGTTTTTTTACATTTGATTTTAAGGAAACCTACTCACAGCCACATAACTATCTTTATGCTTAAGCCCTGCCCCTGTCAACTTTCTTTCCATTACCCTTCTCATTCTACAGTAATCATTAAAAAGAATCTCTGACTGTTATACTCTCATCCCAGAGCCTTCTACTAACACCTATTACAACATATTTACTGTACATTTAAATGCCATCTCACCGATTTTTTTTCCTTGTAGTGTTCCTGACCCCATGAATATTTCCAAGCATTATCTTTCATCCCCTTGAGAGAAACTAAAACTACATTACAATTCTATAGGTTGCTAAGATACCACTGAAGTACAAATAAACTTTCTAATTTAAGCCAAATCCATCCTTAATGTTTCTCATTCTCATTCCCTATGCAGTTTAGCACTAGAGTTTTCATTTAAAAGCATAGATTTGATTTAAGACCTGAGAATAAAATAAACTGAACAAAGGATTAACTACAGCCTGTTTATTATTTTTCCAGAAAATAATTAGCTTTTATAAAGTGCCATGAATAGACTACCATTAACATTTTAAAGATATTTTAAATTCAGAGAGCAGTTTTCAAATCAACATGTTTTATGATTTTAGGACCAAATTCTTCATAATTCCTGTGTGTCTGCAACATTATACATAAATATGTAGGTACTCAAAATGCTCTTTGTAAATGTGTGGAAGCCCATGGGTAAGTTTATCAGTACTTATTTTGTGTTACAATAACTATCTTGTATGGCTTTTAATATCATAAATGAGATTAAATACAGCATTAGATTTGTGTACGTAACATATGTAGCAGTGAACTCAAAGATAAGCTAGTTATCAAAGCGTCATGGCAGGACATAAAGAATGGACAAAATCACAGTATGCTTTGGGTTGGAAGGGACATAAAAAAACACCTCAATCCAAATCTCCTGCCCAAAGCCCCATCCAGCCTGGTCTTGAGGAGTTCTAAAGATGGGGCACCCACAGCTTCTCTGGTGTGGAAGTACTATAGTAGGAGCACTAATATCACAGAGGTAGATCTGACTGTGCAATCAAAATTCGTGCTTCAAATGATATAACAACAGAGAAAATCTCACATTCTCATGGCTGTTCTAGAGCTACAAAATGCACTGTGGACAGTCCACCACTGTTCAGTTGGGGAAAAAAGGAAATGCGTTGCATTTGGCACAGCATGCTGTAGGAGGGGTGCAGCAAAAGTAGAGGGAATTCTAAATAAAACTGACCTGACTTTAATAACATCATTTTATTTTTATTATCTTTAAGTATCACAGTTGTAGAAATGGAAAATAGCTATGTTTGAAGTCATGAGATATTAAAAAGTATGATAATTTTACATCATGCAAAGCAGCTCAAACTAACTATATGGCAACTGAGAACAAAGACCTGCTATATTCTTGCTATTTTAAGAGTGGAATTTTAAAACCCAAACTGTTATTTGTGATGAAACCACAACATGGGAAAATATCCACTGTGAAGAAGAAGAGAAAGAGATTACACAAATGTATAAAACATTTTGTAACGTAACCCATTTAAATAAAGAACGATAAACTATTCTCAACCAAACTGGGAAGTGGCTTGTGTGTCTCATCAACCAAACAGAGTCCTAAATATAAGCCATTATGATTACAACTTGCTAGCTCTGCAAAATGACAACACAATCTATAAAAACAATTTATTCCATGATAATTTCCTTTTAATTCTCTATTTTAAGGATTTCCTTTATGCCATAATTGATTCTTTCCAAAGACACTATACTAAATCCCAAAGGGGATGGTAAATTATTTCACTTACGTTTTCAAATGTATTCATTCATTGAATAAACATCCATGAATGTACATTTAACTCCATTTATTGAATAGTGAATGGTCTACCATATTCTTAAAAATAAACAACAGACATATATGTATTATGTCCTTAGCCACATAGCTCCTTGATTTTTATACTTCTAATTACTTCCTGATCAATCTCAGAAAGAGCTTGCATACCACAGCGTTTGCATCATGACACTGTTGTACATTCCCATATTCATTGTGGTTGATATTTCTTAGCCCGTCAGCTACTACTCAACATATCAGTTGGATTCACATCTTCTCACAAACCTTGTTTTCCTGTCACACACAAATTTCTTATTTTATGACTGATGTTAGGAATCAGTAATGAAGTACTTAAAATACAAGGATCTACTCTCTAGTATTAATAATTAGCATATCGTAAAGGTTAGAACAAAAAAACCCTGCAGAATTTGAGGGAAAAATATTGTCATTGTGCAGCAGCTGTGTGCATATGGCAGCTGTTAGAGTCTGACCCAAAGTTGAGGATCAAACTAAAAAAATAAACTTCAATGACGACTAAGCATTTTTATACTTCACCATTAATAGCAATTAAATTTGCTAATCAGTCATACAGCTATAGCACGTAATTAACATCAAATCATCATGAGTACACAGGCAAACCGAGATTCAATTTTTATACAGCCTTTGCTTCTTGCTCTCAGTTGCAGACCTCTCTGCCCTGAAGCTTCCTGGTCTAACAGTTGGCACTCGCCTTCATGGCTGTTCTCACAAGTATGTAAGATCTCATATTAAACATACTTGCTTGCTTTAGGAAGAAGCGAAACACAGGACGTATACTGGGACACAGGGCAGTCTCTCTCAAAAAGAAAAAGGTTTCGGATTTTTTTGTGAAATTGAATATAGGATAAATTTTAGGATTCTTGATCACAAGAAAGCATTCATCCTCGTAGCAATATGTTCATATGATGAAGACAGAGTCATAGCTTCAGCAAAGTTACTGTCAACATGGACTTTTTATCCTTCTAGGGGTCTAGAAAGACTGGCCTTCTTTGCAATTCTGTGATATCTATCACCATTTCCTAAACCATATTTCTCCTTATTGGACTTGGTCATTTGAGGCTTAACTCTTCCATAAATTTATTCATTTGTTTAGACGTAACTTCATGTATTTCAGTGGTTGTGAATCCAGGTCAGTGATGTGAAACTGGCATTATTGGCTCTACCTCCAAGAAAAAGATAGTGTGCCTCTAACACCACAGGTCAAAGTTTCATCTCTGAGAAACAACTGCTCTTTTCCTCACCCATTAAGTTACTCTGAGAAGGCTCACTCAGATTAATCAGGATTACTTCTTACACATCAGTCCATCCTTAAGGAAGCTTGCAGTGCAGCCTTGTTTGAAGTTCACATATTGAGAGATTGAATTTATATCCGAAGCTGCTGCTGAAGCTGTGAATACAACCTTTTCATTTCTCTGACTGAAACTGAAGGCTTGCTTCATGCATCCCCCAGGTTCCTGGCTTCCAAAAGCAGTTCATCCTGATCCATATGAATCCTTAGATTCACAGAATCACAGAATCGTAGGGGTTGGAAGGGACCTCCAGAGATCATCGAGTCCAACCCCCCTGCCAAAGCAGGTTCCCTACACCAGGTCGCACAAGTAGGCATCCAGGCGGTCTTGAATATCTCCAGAGAAGGAGACTCCACAACCTCTCTGGGCAGCCTGTTCCAGTGCTCCGTCACTCTCACTGTAAAGAAGTTCTTGCGCACATTTGTGCAGAACTTCCTGTGCTGCAGTTTTCGGCCATATTTATAATCATAATATGATTATAAATCATAAATTATATTTATAATCATAATATGATTATAAATTCATCAGGCCACCAAAAATACCCAAGCTAGTGACTCTGCTGTCTCTATACATGTGTCTAAGGAGCTGGTAGTTCAAGGCAGCTTCCCACAAGTTCCCTCTTCTGTTTATTGATGTTCAAATGCTTCAGTGGTGTGCTGCATGCTTTTTGCTGCCTTCTTTCCTTCCCGCTTTCCCTATTCAGTGAGCTGTGTTTGCTTCAGTTTAAATCCTGTTCTGTCAGATGTGGTTTCTGCTTTAGTTCTTTGTGTACACACAGAGTCTGGAGAACATAGAGCTTCCAGTGTCATTGATGTGGACAGAGAAACTGTCCTCCTGGGAGTCTTCTGGTACCTCAAGGTCATTTTGTATTTTTACCCCATGTTATCTCAAAACTCAGACAGCACTGAGGATATTCACAATTCTCCAGCAGGCCACCTTGCTGAAAACTGCCTGCTGAGTTTAGGCCTTCTGGGCAGGTGAATTCATATTGTGCTCTAAAATGTTTCTGATGTTAATCACAGTCTAAATTGCTGTTGTAATTTAAAAAAATATATATTTGTATTTCATTTGAACCCAAGAACCTTTCTTAATAATTACTACTCATTAGCTTATCAGAGCTCCCTGAATGGAACATCACATAGGTGATAGGGTGACGAACCCTATCTGAGCAGAAAACAATAAGCGTGATTACAGTGTCAAATGCCTTGGTGAAAAAAATCTTCTAAATTTCACTACTTAATTTTCAGTTCCCACTGAGTTCAAATTTCTGTGGTGTTAAGCTGACCAGGAAGGCAATTCTGCCAAGGTCCCACATTCAGAGGAATTAACCTTGTCTAAAACACTTAACTTCTCAATGATGAAAATGCATTCTTTCACAATTAACATCAAGAAATCATTTCCAACCTGATTCTATTAACTGAAACCAGATGTTTAATTTTCTTCATCGATTTTGTTAGCCGTATTTGTATTTCTTGATTTCTCTGCATTCTGTAGCTTCACATACATGTATATGAACACAACACATGCACTCAAGCACGTGTCCATACACAGACAACAGCAATTGGCAAATGCAGATGATTCAGCAGGGTTTTCCACTCTAACTACTCATGTTAAGAAGGTCTTTGACAGCAATTCCACTGCCTTTTATGAAGGACCTTATACTCATTTCTTCTAAGTTTACTTATTAATCAAAACGGAATGAATGCAAACAGTGAATTTCTGTCACTGTATGTCTACCAAGCCTCCAGCTGTAAATATAACAAAATATTGATCCCCAAAGTTTTAGAACTCGGATTAAAATTTTTTTCTGTTGGCACAGCAAGCAAGCTGTGTAAATAAAAATGTACTACTCTTGAAGTACCATAATTTTGTTTCAAAAATATATTTAATAGAAAAGTGACATATCTTAGTCATTGGTTTGCACTGAGAACATTAACATTTACATACAGCGGTGTGCATAACATTTACATACAGTGGGAAGAAGAATGATCACTACTGTGTTACACACTGGACTGTAGCTCAGTCTCCTGTTAATTACCCAATTTTATGAACCTGTGCAGCTAAGAGGTTTCAGGACACAGCCTGTTTTTTTTCACTTTTCAGTAACAATGGCATTCAGAAAATTATAATACTTTCAGACTGTTAATAAATCTAAGAGAGAGCTCTTTTAGCACATACTCTCCACCTTGTGTGAAGGCAAACTACGGTTTGAAACTCTTTTAAGACTCGTTCCTCTTACCATGTATGAAAACAGTATCTTATTTCCTAAGCCTCTTTAAAAAGATCTCCTAAGAATGCAGCATCAGATTTCTGTTTTTCTTTTAAATTTGCCTCCTTTAAAATTACCTTTGGTCATCTGCCACGTTCTGATTGCTGTTCAGGACGATCCTCCAAAGATCGGAGGCTATGAGCTCCTTCTGATCGTTCACAAGGCTGATGTTGGGCAGCTGCAGTTCACAGACTTTGCTTTCTGATAGACTGAATTCCCGGAATGCAACAAATGATTTCTGAAGCTCATCCCAGTACTCCAAGCTGCAGGGAATCTGTGATAAAAAGGAGATGTGGTAATTACTTTATACTTCATTGCAAATATAATAATGGGATTTACAATTCACACCACAAATGGAAAACTAACTAAAAAAAATAGAAATTGCCACATGGGAAACCAGAATTGTAGCTGTTACTCAGATTCTGTGCTGTATTGACTAGAAATGTTTTTCAAATTTCATTTCAATAAAACAGTTCAATCTTTCTCTTACAGAAAGAGCTATTTGCTCCATAATATCCAAGAACAACAAAGACAATGCAGAAAATCATTATTTGTATTAGGCAATCAAGAAATCAATCAGATGTCATTACAGTGCTCTACTCAAGCTCACTTTAATTATCATTAAAGATCACTTTTTATTTTAATTAGCTCTTTTGTTTTATTGCATTAAAAATACTAACTTGTTAATTACTCATTTAATCACTGATATATTACAATGACTAAAGAGGCAGAGGAAAAATAACGATGGGCAGTGATGCAGTGTGGAAGGTCAGCACATGAATAAAAATCCTGTGACAAATTACAGTGCATTTGTAATCCCATCACCTTCTCTGTCATGGAACATGGAATTAAGCTGACTCAAGCTCAGCAAATACACAGCAGATTTAGTTTAATCACGTTGCTTGTTTTAAGTCTGTAAATAACCCAAACTTGATTACTCCTGGATGCTTCACTGCACAGGAGGGAATGTCATTAGAGACATTTCTAAGCATAACAGGACAAAAAGATAATAAAAACACAGATTTTATAGATGTCTTACACTTTTTTTTCCTTCTTTTTGATAATATAATGAAAATGAATGAGAATATGAATTTAAAATAAAAGTGAACTCGGTACAACAGGAAGACTTTACAATTAAGACACAAAAATCCACAGTTACAACTAAGAAATAAGAGTCAAGTTGTCTGAAAACAAATAGTAAAAAAAAAACCCAAAAAACAGATATTCATATTTATATGCTCTTATGTCTTCTTTTAATATCTTTGTATGTGTTTATATAGATAGATGCACAAAAATAACCTGGAAAAAAGTAGGAATGTGTCAGAGATTTCAGTAAATCTAAACACAGCCACAAAATAAGCCTCCATGAGTATTTTCCTTGTTACTCAGTAAGGACTATAATGCATACAGAGGTGACAGCAGGCTGATTAATTAATGGGAATGAAGGTTAAGGAGGAAAATTCAGGGAGCTCAGTGGTTCAAGCTGGAGAGGGCAAAGGAACATAAATAATCTCCTCCAAAGAATCTTGCAAGAATTAACGTGTGGAACCACAAAGCTTGGAACATGGATTTTTACTGCATCTGTCAAGTCACAGCGATACCTGATGATGGAAAAAAGCAACCGCTGACACTGGTGCTTTTTTTAGGTCAGGAAGAAAAAAAATAAATCTGATAACTGCTACAAAGCTCTGATGCCACTATGTAAAATAGGACAAGTGTAGCAATGTCCAATAGGAATGCTGACATAATCTCAAAGACCAAAGTCTGAGAAAAGGGGATTGATTATGCATATGACAGCAACATATCCTTTATAAGCTGCATCTCCAGCTGAAAGTCGTGAATAGCGGTCAGCAGGAAGTAGTGTCAGCGGGAAATTATGAGGCAGCAGGACAATGCCTGGAAAAAGCAAACGCCACCCTGAGAAATAGCAGGTGAGATATTTCCAAAAGAGTGGGACAAATGTCAATTCACTTGTATACGACACCTGTGGGGTCTCATCTGGACTAGGGAATGCATTCCAAACTCTTCATGTTAAAAGTGTAAATACTCACATTGGAACCCGCGCAGAATCAGCGATCAATTCAAATGGTGGAGTCACCATCCCCAGAGGTGTTCAAGAAATGTGTAGATGTGGCACTGAGGGGCATGTCCTAGTGGGCATGGTGGGGGTTGCTGGACAGTTGGAATGGGTGATCTTAGTTTTTTTTTCCAACCTTAATGATTCTATGAAGGGAAATACCATTGCTCTCCAGATACTTCAGGAGCTAAACACTTCATAGAGGATCAAGTCTAGAGAAACTGGGGGGTCAAAACAGTTGCCCTACCAATAAAGAATAAGACTAGGAATGGAGCATAAGAGAAAAAAAAAGAGGTCTGAGGACAGCCTTTGTATTCATCACAGCTGCTTTTAAAGACATGATTTGCTAATAAGATGGAAGCAGTGACCAGCACTGTCCCCAGTGGGACAGGACTGAGCTTGATGATCCAGAAAACATCTTTATTGGTTCTATGCTGCCAACTCTACGATCGTACAGTGCACAATAAGTGTTATCAAATGTTACATTATTATGTTTGTAGCCATATTTCAAAGTCATGTTACATCTATTCTTCTTACTCTTAGTTTCTCTGTAGAGTTTAATTGTTGTCATAGTTTACCACATTTAGATTTCTTCCAAAGTTCCCAGTGTTGAATGTTTTTTAGGCTTTAATGCCTAACAAAATAAACAAAAAACCCTGCAACACCACAGTAATATTCCTATCTTTCAGTGTGGTCTTGGAATTGTATGATAATGAAAGGATCTGTATAATTTCTAACAAAAGGTTGCAGCCTTTCACGGTAGCACAGTGCTTCTGAAAATATGACATTGATTCAAGCAGCAGTATTTATTTCTGTTTATTTTTAAATCTCTGTCTTTAAAATGACCTTGAGTATTTCTAGGAGTCTGATTCAATGTATCTGAATACTTGGTTTGGCTTTGTGCTTTCTGTTGCCTATCAACACCTAAGCTGTCTTGTCAATGCTATTAAGTAACACGTGCAACAAAAGTCTTGAAGAGCCATCCTATTATTTACAATATTTATTTCTTTCAGATTGCATCTCACAACAAAGTATTTTTTCCAATATGCAAGGAAAATAATCTCTCTCTCTAATGACAACCTCACAAAACTGGAACAGAATGGCAAGTAATAGGCATTTTAAAAGAGGCTAAGCAAGGCGATAAATTTTGCTCCCACTACGATTAATGAGCTTGAAAGAAGTTGTTAAAAAGCACAATAAAGGAATTTCACAAGTTGCGCTGCAGTATGAAAAACTATTAGTAGGGTGAGAGGAAAGTAAAAGAGAGATTGAAAATAAAGGCAGAATGAAAGCTGGAGAAAAGCCCAACCAAACAGATTTCATATATTATGTTTAAAAAAAAAATGCTGTCACTCAGTAGGTGGTGGAAATAGAGAACCTTATCTTGAGGAAAAGATGGCAAAGTAAAATGGTGAAAATAACTATTATGGCATAAAGAAGTAACAACTCATCTTCAGGCTCCAGTATAAGCTACCAGAGTGCATTTGTTTTCAGGAACTTCATGGTAACCACCTAAGTGAATTCTGAAAAATTTGGAATGGCACATTAATTACCATGGAACTCAGCAGTATGAGCAGCCAGATAGAACAATGTATCATCTATCAATTAAAGCAGGCTGGTAGGCATGCAGAAAAGATTTTTCCTGTTTACTTTTGCTCAGGAAAATTTTCTTAACTGTTGCAACATGTCAAAAAAATCTAACAGAAAAAGATATAATGCATTTCTAGATATCATGTACACATTAGAAGTAAAAAGTCAAAGGACTCTTTAAGTGATTACCTATACAAAATATGGCTTATGCTTTGGTACTATCCAAATTGTAAGCTTTCTAGTTTTAAGCTTTCAAAAGACTTCGTTGACTTAGAATCTTTGATTCCTACATATCTAGCTGTATTTGTGCTAGGGGGTTCATTCCTAATGCCTGATCTGGATAAATTGAAGGAAAGATGGTAGCTCTGGGCAATATTAGTTGCCAAAAATAATAGTTGTGAAAGCCTGGAAATGGGCTACAACTCCGAAACTGAGTCATACGCAGTGGGAATAAATGAATTAGCTAAAACAAAAAATTCCCATACGTAGAATTAAATACCGTATTTCTACCTTACAGTATTTGAATAAAACCTAAGCTATAATTTGGATAATTATTACCTCTTAGCAAATGTGACCACTTGTGCTGCCTCTCCAAAATGAAACACTGAAGAAACACATCCAACCACAAAAACTTAGCAAAACAACAAGCACTTCAAGAGACAGTACTCCACAGCTTTTTATCTTCTTTCCTAGCTCTCAACAAATTTTTATTACATTGACTCCGTTCACATGTAAAATGCAAAAAGAGCAATCACTGAACAGCATATATCACATATATACATATAGAACTATTTAACTCTGGTTTTGGATTTAACCAGGAATCTTCAAGATGTTTTGAAAGAAAAGCAATTACACTCATTTAGCGGACTGACTGTAGCAGTGGAGGGTACAACATCAGTTAAATGCTTTTTTCAGTAGCATTAGTAATAGTGAACAGAAGCAGAAGTGAAAAGATACATGAAATCAACCTCAACTCCATAATTGAGAGAAAGAGATTTAAAACAAAACAGTTAGAAAATTCGAAGGTTTCTCCTTTTTCTTGTTACCTGTGGGCTACAGACATGGGAGATTGTGGGACACTGTCTGGATTAAGAATGAAAATGCTTTATTAATAATTGTGATAGGAAGGAATGCAGCTGTGTTTGAATGGCAGTTCCAGTTCTGTCCCCTGCAAGGACAGAACACAAAGAAACAGTTTTGCTGAAATAGGTGCCTTGGAGCAGAAATCTTTGGACTTAATGTCATTTCCTATTCTCTGTGAATCTCTTGTTTCAATCTATTTTAAGAAAAAGTCTTCATTCTTATTATGCCAGCACAGACATTACTAATATCACCTCTGTGAACATGTATCAGTTCTCTACTTGATTTGAAGTTTCGATCATATACAGTTTGAAAAACAAAAACAAAAAAAACCAAAAAAACAATAGAAAAAGCAACCCAACCCCAATTCCCCCCTCTGAAAAAGAAAAAACAAGAAAACACCATAAAATCAAACAAGAAAAAGAAACTTGAAAACCCCTTTTAAAACCCGCATCATTCAACTCATTTCCTGAATGCCTGTTAATCTATCAGCAAGACAGTATTGATAACCAACATAAATATTCCCACTTATGCACTACAATGTGACAGACCATGTTTTTTCTATTTCATCATGCATTATGTCACACATTATGTGTTCCAGAATAATTTAGTTCCTATCTCAAAAGTGAAGGTTGGAAACTGCTGCAGAATCTGTTAACACCATGTCACTTATTAATCTTTTCATCCATGTGTTGTACACTCCATTGACCACATGGGTATTCTGTATCTCTACATAAAATTTTGTGTGAAAAGAAGATAGAATGGAAAAGAAAGCATTGTTAATCCACATGTGCTTTTTAAAGGCTTTTATGATGACAACATGATTCTAGACCTCCCTATGACCTGATGTTATCCTTCCAGTTTTAGACTGTGTAGTTAATTTGGACTTTAAAAGCTTTGGGTGAACACTACTTTCTGCTGGAGTATTTCTATAGCTGAACTCCGCAGCTGAGCAAAGGGCCACCAGCCACCACCACACCTGCATAAGCTTCCAGGTTACCATAAATGACCATGTCTATCACTCACCATACATATTACCCCGATACCAATAGACTTCAGAGACAAACATCATTGCTGTTTAGGACAGAAATAATTTAAATATCTAAATTTCTTAGCAAATCACATCTTTTTCACAAACTTTTTGTTTGTTTGTTTGTTTGTCTAGGAAAAAGCTTCAGCGTTCTGCATAGTTCTGTGAGGTTAATGAATTAAGAGGATATAAAAGTTTTGTTGTTTTATTACTTAAATACAAACAATATCATTCTTTAAATCAGTATTAAAATACATCAGAAAAAACAAAATCAGTATTAAAAGTAGATTTTTAAATATATACATGCAGATCTCTAAAGAGAAAGGTATCAGTGGTTTGGTTACAAGACAACCTGCTCAAGGCAATTTTTGGCGATGTGTCCTTTTTATTTTTGTTTTGTTTTAGTTTTTGCTAGAAAATAAGTGATCTGCAGAATAAATGCTTATTTCTCGACTCTCAGTCCCTCAGATGGTGGGTGTTTCCTCTAGAAAATGAAGTTATTCTTGTTCCAGAAACAACTACTGTATAAGAAAACTGAAGACAGGAAGCATGTGTGTGTTTTATCTTCTCTGAGTAGGGCCACCTAAGTGAACAAGAGGCAGAATACAATACAAACTTGTACTTTGTGTCAGACGCCAACCCATGCTGAGATTATAACTCGAGCTTCCTGAGTAGGAATAAACTGATTGCGCTATAATAAAGCTATCCTGTTTTTAGGATATTTTCCTGTTCCAAGGCCAACTGCCCTAAAATACACAGTTCTGCCTTCAGGTGAACAGAAGCAGCAGCAGTAGAAAATAAAAGGCTTTATCCAGATTTTTACACAGGGAAAATTCTTGGCTATGACCATGTAGAACTATCAGGTTTGATTTCAAATTATGAGTTACATAAATACAGAAAAAAAAAAAAAAGCAAAAAAAAAACCTGCACAAAAATATATAATGTATAAAATATGCTCAAAAGAGATAATATTAAATAGAAAAATATAGCAATATTTATCTCTACAATATTAAACATTAAATGCCATTATGTACAATATTAAATAGAGCAACAGCTCCTTAATATGCCCATTTGCACTACGCACCCAATTCAGTCTGAACACTGGATCACCACCTTGGCCTGCTGTGGAATCCTTCAACGTTCACAAGGCCCTTTATCTTCTCCTGTAACTGACTGAGAAATCACACTCCCAGTTACAGAACATTTCTGTAGCCTTAGAGCTGTCACTGTCTCCTGTCAGTGTAGAAAACCTCTCCTGGCACAGCCAGAGACAACCACTTTTCCCTTCCCAAGAAAATCCAAATTAAAAAAAATAAGGCGGTTTACAGTCAGGAAAACATTTAATCTGTTGGTACTACTACTACTTTTGGTACTAGTAGTAAATACACTTTAACTACACAAAGTATTTTCTGTCCCCTCACCACAATCCCTTCCTTCTGGTTAGGATTTTCTATTACTTTGACACTGCTTTTTCCCTTTAATCACCCCTCATGTTTTGGGCTGTAACAGTTATTCCACCCTGGAACAATCTCAATTTTCAGCAGTCAGCAATAATCAGATACCACAAATGACGACATTTAAAAACAAAACCAGCAATGTAACATTTCTTCATGGAGTTTGCTTTATTTCTTTCTGAGGTGTTGCAGCTTTAGGACTGATTTTGATAAACTACACTCAGTTTTAAATATTTGCTACAAAACGGAATATCTGCCCAATTTCATTTTTTTTTTTTCCCTATGCGTGTCGAGGCTTCGACTGAATAATGAAAGTAACTACTTATTTTGTTTACTGAATAATGACATACACCTCAGTTCTTTCAGCTTCATTTAACAAATTTATTGATGGTACTATTCACGTACTTATTTAATTTTGCTTACGTTTATTTTTGTACTGCAGCTTATGAAGTAAATTAAATACTGAACGAGAATAAAGAGATGCTGTGATAGTCTTCACAGAAAGAATAGTCATGTCTTCCAAGAGAAATTGCTCTTTAGAAGCACATAGCTGCCTTTTAGCTGACTTTGGAAAAAAAATGCTTCTATACATCTTCAACTAATAGAAGCTATAAAAAACCCTTTGTAATATTGGAACCAGTTGAGAAACCACAAGCATTCAAATGCAGGAAATCATGATTTTATAACATTTTAATGTGATCTACTCTTGGGAAACAAAGTTAACCAAGCCCTATTTCTGTACAGGAAATATTCCACTGTACAGTTGTAATACATTGTGGTGAGGGGTACAGCTGCAAATTTTTCACCTGTAATGCCCCACTGGTATTGTGGCTTACTGAATTGCATCAAGATTGCCTTCCTGTCCGGAAAGCCCTCTAAGTACAAACAAGACTCTAAGCCCAGGTTTTATTTTCCCTTGGTATCAGAATATGGTAATTTAAGAGCCCTGAGAAATGCTTTTTAACCTTTTAGAAGAAATATGTAGCATTCTTTTATTAGGAACTCTGTTCTTTGCCTTTTTAAAACAACATGTGACCAACTTATCTTATCAATTTATCAGGCTAGCAGGTTCAGAACGAATGCAGGTGTGTATAGTAATGTAATCTGTCACAGATACTGACTTTCTCATTATGGAAAAATTATTCTAAACACACTAACGGCTTTTGTTAAGAGAGTGGAGAGCAGTGCTACGCTATAATTGAGAAGAGTTCTGCAGGATTTTTTTAAGCAAGAAAATGTATGTACTCTTATAAGTTTCAAACCCCTTTTTTTCTACTAGGTATCATTCGTCCCGACACTGTGTTCATATGAAGATCGCTCACTTTTCCAAAGCAAAAGCAACAGCATTTCACTTAATCTCCTGAGACCTTGGTTATTTTCTTAATTTCTTGTTGCAAATATTGATAAACAAGTTTATAGTGATAGGAGATCTTACATTAAAGACTTAGCTAATTCTTGCACTACTTTTTAATTCTCTTTCCCTGATATAGGAACAATCCTTCACATTTTATTTAAGGCTTTCATTTTCAGGGTTTCAGTATTTGTTAACAATGTAAGCACTATACTGTTGAAACGCAGTCACCTCTGGGACTGAGGGTAGCAACCTATTAATACATGAAGCACTGTGTAATTTTAAGTAAATGGGATATTTTGACCACATATTCTCACCACAGTGAAGCCTGACTCCTACAAAAAGTGCCACAAAATCACCGTAGAGCAGAAAGGATGTCAGTTTGCAAAATTTCATAAATCAGACTTACAAACTCTGAAAAGTACAAAACACAATGAGAGTGTAAATCTGTCATTAGGATAATCTGATGGTTTCGTCAGTCTTCTGGCACCCAACAGAATTTTCACTAGCTCAATAACCCCAAAGGGTAAATTTCAGTGTGATGCACAGGCAAATTATGCACAACTTCCATTAACATTCCCAACAAGTTACGCTTAACTCCCTGCAGACTGTGCCGAAACCACAGTCCAAGCAATACAGTCTCATCTTGATGCAGCGAACACTAAGATCACACAGCAAAATAATTAAGATTATACACACAAAATACAGTAACAAAATAGTAAAGTCTGAGTTAATCCTACTCCCAGGCAAGGAAGTTCACAAATAATGTTTAAAGCTGGAATTCCTAAAGAGAACAGGCTCTGTTTCAACATCTGCTTAAGACTCAATGTACAACACTGCAACTTCTTTAGCCCCTACTTCCTCCCTGGAAAGAAAATGAAGACAATGTATATCATTAATAGCCAGAGCCTTATTGTTCAAAAACATCCAAAACGTGCAAAATTTTACCAGTATCACAATACTTACACGCAGATCGTCTGAAGACTAAAAGCCAGTTTTCAGCCCTCTTAAATAGAGCGGATGTTTACATAATGACCTGCATTCATTTTGGTACGTGTGTATGTGTGTAAACATCGAGTTAAGTGATGGGAAAAGAATTTCCTACATTATAATGAAAGGCAAGTTCTACTTCATGGTCAGATATGCTCAATAATTCTATGCATTGTTTTGATTCAACTTTGCTGCAATTCTTCACATAGTAGCGATACCAGAAGAACACTCTGCACTAATACAGTCATTTCAAACAATACCAAAATGCAGAATTAATACGAAACGTTTCAAAAAGCAGAATCTCAGATGAAGTACTGCACTGACTTCCAAGCAGTTCCCGATAGTCAGACAAACTATTTCACCATTCATTTTAAGAGTCTGATTGTTTAAAGATGATACAACTGCATGACAGTAAATGCAAAAATTTGCAAACATGTACATCGATAAGCACTGCTGAACTTTACAACTTAATTCTGCAGTAACAGTGTGAACTTCAGTCACTAATGTGTCACACACAAATTATCTGGATTTCCAAAATAGACGTTGCTTTGGAAATGTAAGAAATGAATCAAAGATAAATAAAAGTTGTGGTTTTCCGAAAAGCTCCTTTCCCAGATACTCAAATGCCCAGCTGAATATTGTAGCCCCAACATGGAATGAAATGCAAAAGGGAAGCAGAGCCAGCCAAAAATGAGGTATTCTCTGTCAAAAGGGAAAATGAATGTCTTTGACGTTGATCATAATTCTTTTCCTGTTGACTGTCACGTCAAATCTTTCCTGGAATAATGACTTACAGTAGGTCTAATGTCAGTCATTCTTAAGCCCTTGCTTCCTTAAGCCACTGTTTAAACAACCACGAGGTGTTAGAAAATGATTGTTTATTGGCTGACAATGTTGAAAAAGTCAGGCTCCAGACCATAGAGTTCGCAAATGTTTTACTTACATAACGTAAGCACGTAATGCAAAGCAACAGACAATTTTTTGAATCCTCACCATTCAAAGGTGGAAATATTTTACGTTCTCTTCACTATCCCAGCAAATACTCCAAGTGAATTGTACCAGAGAGGGTTTATTTATCTAGTCCTTCTTTATTAAATCTCAGTTAAGTGCCCTCTCAACAATACTCACTTTCCTCCTGTAGGCCATAAGATCCCATTAATGTAATCACCACTTTACTAAATCAGGAGTAAATGCTCTGTTTATTAGGACACTATATAAAAAAGAAAGGCAAAAAAAGGAACCTTTGGGACACAACCATGTTTTTTAGCTGCTTTTACAATGCTGACTATAGCACTGCATGCACTTGCACACAACAGGAATCCTGGTAGGTACAAATATAAAAGCCTGTCAGGTTTGTATCGGTTGATATTTTGACTTCATTTTTACACCATCTTCCTTTTATCTCATGAGCATTAACACTTTGTATCTTTCAATGGATAGCAATTCAGGAGAAAGAATTTTAAGTCAGTACTGGTGATGCAGCTTAAATAAATCAGAGCTCAGAATTCAGACTATTACACACGATGTGATCGCTTCCATTAGATAAATTTGTTCTTCTCCACGTGGCCACTTGTGTAAATGCTATTGTCACAATACAGAGCTATGGGACAGTGCCAGCAATATCATTTACTGGGAAGATAACTCTACTACAATGAAATAAAAAATACTGAGCATCTCTGTAAAACTTCACTAGCTAGAAGAGTCCCCCAGCTGTAGAGCAAATAATTTGCGTGTCTTGTTCACCTGCTTGCAAAGAAAAGCCAAATACTGCCTCGTTAGCAGACAAATTGCTGTCCTATCTTGAACCCAACCAACTTCAATTTTTGCTCCCTCTCCTGTTAATGCAAACTTGTCAAAGTTGTTTCTGGTAGAGATAAATAATAGAAAAAAGTTGCTTAGTGGAAATCAGAGTAGATTATTATTAAAGTATTGTACGGTAAGAACTCTTCTTCAGCTTTCTGAGTAAATGTAGTCTACTTGGAGGCAAAGACAAAACTAAATTTGAGATTCTCAGTAGGTAGATTCTCTGTGGGTAGATACTGGAAGACTCTGAAAAGCCAGAAGCATAGTAGAAGCATAGCTTTAAGCTTCAAGGAACAAACATGCATCACCACTTGCTTTGAGCTTAAATCCCTAACTGTAGCTAACTCCATATTCTATCTCCACAACTCAAAAATCACTATTGAATCACTAGCAGAATTTTATTCTGGAACTCCCTCCTTCAAATTGTAAAAAAAAAAAAAAAAAAAAAAAAAAAAGCCAAACCCAAAACACAAAGAAATGAAGAAGGTAACTTTCCTCAGCTGTTGCAACCTAGTGGATTCAAGGAACTGTACAGGTGTGGTTGAATTTAGCACTACATCACATCCCTGAAATGCACATTAGAGTTCCTTGGTATGGTGAAGAATACAGTCCTCTTTCATTATCCTGTATGTTCTGAGACTGTGGTATTACCTGCATAATAGGTATAAACCTAAACTATCCTCTGGAACTAGAAATGTTCACTTCTTCTGCACTTCACATTTATTTATAAAAGGTATTCTGCCTGGTAGCTATTAATGTGTTCAGTTCTCAGTAAAACATTTTATGGACTAGATTAGCAAGACTGAAAATAATCACTACCAGCGGATTCCAACTTTCAGTGCTACAGAAGAAAGTGACAGTGCAAATAAAAGAACTGCTGCCCTATAACAGTGAGCTGGTTGCCTTAAAAATATAGTTTTGAGTTAAAGTGGGAAACTGAAGTACACCTTAATTAAACCTTTACACATGAATACTTGCTGAGCCAGATGTATAAATATATGCATAATTCCAAAGAATTTTAACTACAGAAATTCTACACAGGCTAATATCCTAAGTGTAACCACACTTTTAAAGCTACTCACTGATTTATCTTCAATCATCAGACTTCCTCCAACCATCAATTTATTTGAAGGTTTTAAAAGTCTCTTCTGTTACAGCTGAGAAAATCTTAGAGGTCATCCCTTTTGACATAGAATCATAGAATCATAGAATTGCTCAGGTTGGAAAAGACCTTAAAGATCATCCAGTCCAATCAGGAACAATCTTCAATATTTTAAAGTACTGGTATTTCTACTTCTTTCCTTCATTGTGCTTATTACCTTGTGAATTCATTCTGTGAAATTTTTCCAAATTGGTCTTTGCTGCTGATCTGTGAATGTGATTCCCACATCAACACTATTGTACCCCTCGCCCTTCCTGATTTGTGCAGTAAAGGATTACCCTGGCTCAACATTAGATGGAGTCAGCATGAAAATTAACTTCACTCCTAACAAATTTGTGCTGTCCTAAGTGAAGTTGCCAGTGCAAAATGCTTTTTTTTCTCCATAGCTTTAAAAATAATAATCTTAGCAATGGTCAAGATCAAAAGGGTATGCCTCTACCAATATCTAAGTCTCCTGCTGCTTGATGGCCTTTTCTGTAGATCTCCATTACACAAATGGTACATTGGTGGTGGTTTAGAGGCAGTATTTATCACATTAATTGCATAAGACACAGCCTATTTGTTTTTTCTTCTTATGAGAACATTAAACTTCTTCTCTTGTGTATACTTCTTTGTCCCACACTGACCTTTACTTAGATGTTTAGCTATTTCTAGAGCTTTCTGGGCACAAATAAAAAAAATCTCAAATATTGGATAATGAGCAACTATCAGCAGAATTAAAACAGAAGCTGATGTAACAGTCAAGAGTTAATAATTTTAATCAAAGAATTAGACAGACTAAAACAATAAAATATTTTTTTTTTTCAGAGAGAATGAATACTCTGCATCCATGGCACACCTCTTTCTTGATACAGAGCCCAATATTAACTTCTTTCAATTAGCTACACAAGCAACCAAACACTTGTAAGCCCAGCAGTAAATTGAATTTTGCTTCACTTCATTGATTTACTTTCTTCTTTAGTAAGAAGTTAGAAATCGATGCGTTGTTTAATCTGAATCTCAATTACTACATAAGCATAGTCTTGAGAAGTTATATCCAGAAAATATGTTGGCAAAGGGAGTAAGAAGAAATACAATAAAGATACCTCAAATCAAACTTCTGCTCCTCTCATAGTTACAAAAGTTATTTGGGAAGAAACAAGACAAGTTTCCCCTAAAAACAACGTGTGACATTTCTTCATAGTGATTTAGATACTTCTACATTATTTATTTTTAATAAATAAATAATAAATTTATATAATATTATTATATAATAATAAATAAATAGTTTATTTTAATAAATAAACTAGCCATTCAGTGATAGTTTTTGTCATAATGTTTTATAAGATACTAAACTGTAAAACTAGAATGGTTCTTCTATGTCTTCTCTGGTACAGACTATATCTTCAATCTGAAATCATCATAACTTAGTAATCACTTTCTTTTGATAGGATGCCTAAAGAGTTTCTTCTGTTTATTCCGTTTTGGAATTGCGTTGACCCACTCTACCAAAGAATAATGAAGTACAAGAGAAATCCTGCTCTCCAGATATAAAAGTGTTAGAAGTGATGCCAGATAATGGTTGTAGTATCTGAGAATTAGAAATACCTCACAATTGTCACTGAAGAGAAACTCCTTAAAACATTAAAAACGGTTCAGGGGGAAAACTTGAAGTGCTTCATTAAATAGTAGCTATCTGAAAGAATGGGACATCACACAAAGCCAAAGGACATTTGTAGCACATGAAAACAGGACGGTGAGGGATTAATAATTAAATGGAAAGGGGTTGCAATGTCCGGTAAACAGGAAGAAGTTCAAATCCTCTCAATCTCAGAAAATAAATACAATCCTGATGCAGTTTCTTGCAAGTGCATCTGGGATTCTCTCTCTCTGCCTTCGCATGAAAAGATCAAACTATTTGAAATCTCTAAAGAGAATGCAACATGCTACTCTGTGGCAGAAACATACATTCTTTCTCTTCCTTCTACAAACAAAAGCAACAAAGTTGGGATTGTAAGCAATAATAGAAATTTGATGAGTGAAACTGCTTACTCTTGCAACAACATGAGTAAAAGCATAAGAAAATAAGCTCGTGGGACAATCTAGAAGTTGCAGTAAGGTACAGTTTTATAGAAACAGTATTGTTCGTTCCAACTCCTATAATCTGAAGCTGTTGGCTTATCCCTTTCTTCACAGCAGATGACATGCAGCTTCAATATATAAAAAAATTCTCTTTATGGTGAAGCTTTTGTAAGTTTCAAGAATTGAAAGAATAGTTATAGAAACAGAGAGACTTCTAAAATCTATTCATGATTTAAAAGCCTTGCCAAAAGAAGTATAGCAAGGACAGAAAGCTAGAGACAACATGCCTACAAAAATGCACCTTTGTCTGGATTTATGTGAAGCAAAGGATTTAGGAAGACTGGAAACACACCTGGTGACATTATGGGTCCTCGTAGCATTTGAACATAAACACAATCTTGGGGAAGTTTTTAAAATATATTTTTAATATACTTTGATATCATTATTGTTTTTAAATTTAGTTCTTTTATCAAAAAAGCTGAAGGATTTGTTTTGCAGATGTTCCACTACTGTTTCATGTCAAGAAGTATATGAAAGCATTGTTTTATATTTTTCCCGTTTATATTTTGTGAATTTTCCACACACAATAAATATGCTGTATATTAAAAAAAATAGATATATATTCATGCAGGGAAAAAAGAGAGCTGATGAAAAACCTCCTGATTCATTTAAATCATCACCATAAGTTTGAGATGTGTATTCAGTAGATGTAGTTTACTTAAGGAATTTGAAAATTGATTCTATTACTTATTTCCCCATCTATTCTTTTTTAATAAAAAGTGCATCCTGTACATGTTTTAAAAGGCTGTTTATTGACCTTGTGCAGAGCTGTTCTATCTACGTTTGCCATTTCTGAAAATGTGATAAATCATCAAGCAACAGTTACTGCCATCGTCAATAGCCCACCACCAAAATGTAGGCATTGCTAAACTCCATCTACCCAGGAGCACAGTTTTTGAGAAGATGTGTTAGTCAAGATCACAGATGTGACACTGTGCTCTAACTTGACTGATACCTTTAATGTCTTTCCTTGTAATTGAAAACCCAAGGTGTTAATATAAAATTCCATTATAATTAATTCATCATAAAATGGACAGATCTTACGAACAGAGTCTGCCACAGTAAAAAGCACAATGGAGGGAAGCTATATAGGGATGCTTGACTAAAAACTTAAAACAATAGTGGTGGAAACAGTTCACTGTAGTTAAGGTAAAGGATTAAATGCAATGTTGAAGAATTATGTGAAGACCAGTAGAAGTTTACTTAATCCAAATTGGCAGCAGAGCACCATGTGAGACAATTATAGAAGAAATGACAGAAGACTGCAGCTATGTTCTTTTCACTCAGCACAAAGGGGTTAAATGTGACTGCTACTCTTAAGTCTACTCATATGTACAGTAGAATCCCCATAGATGCCCCATAGGTTTGAAGATCTGATACTTTCCTTGTACAGGGACATATTACAAATCACATACACTATGCTTATGATGTCTGTAATCTATAACAGGGGCATAAAGCAATTACACCAAAAACTTGGTGTGCTACACTCCGAAAATACCATCCTGAAATAAGGTAAATTGCTGGCTCTCATAGCAATGTAATAGGGTCACCAAGAAAGCATACAATAACAATTTTGATCTTTGATTCAAACCTCATGCCATGCAGAGCTGATCTTTACTTCCATTGAATTTTAATTTTCATATAACTGAAAGGACATACGGCTGTCTAGAGGGCAAAGAAATTGGCAGGACACATACATGATCTCACTAGCACTACATGCACTGTAACAACATAATACCATTTGTCTGAGGAAGATAATACTTCTTATCCATAACTCAAAGCATATTGGTGCATAATTCAATTTTAAATGCAATTTTGGGAGTCACAGCAACAATAAAATATAATTTAACATTTCTGAACAAATAGGAGGAATTAGGAGATACTTAATTTCCTTGACTCACAACACCATTCTGACTAACAAGCAGATTCAATTGAAAAAAATAAAAAAAGAGATCCAATTTGAAATACAAGAAGAAAACCAAGATCAACAGAATTGAAATTAAGCAAAAAGTAAATAAGGCATGCAAAGAGTAAATGAATTTATAAACATGAATTTCAGTAGACAATAGACAGTGTAGTAACTATTTTGGAAAGCAAACATTTTCAGAGGTAAGGATAAGGCCTATCTTTGAGGCACAGAATCACCAGTTTCTCAGCTCTCCTTTTTAGAGCATTTCCATGATCTCACAAGTCAAATGGGTCTGCCCAATTCAATCCCCTCAAAGCAAAATATGAGTAATTAGATCCTTTCTCTGACTCTTGAGCATCTTAGAAGAAGTACAGCCACCCACGATCAGAGAAAGGAGAGAATTGTAGTACTAGAGAGCTTAGGTCAATGATTCCATGCATCTTGGCAATTTCAGACTAAGCTTGTCTTTGCATATGTTTCACTTTCAAATTAAACAAGGTCTTTAAATAAAGACTGATGGATGAAAGCATATGAAACTAGAATAAAAACTTGGTATTCTTGGCAAACCAGACTGATAAAGCTTGATAGGTCATCAAAAAGCTTTGCAGACTAGTGGTTAAAATGTTTGCATGAGTAGTTTTGAAAGTAAAGATGTGCACAAGCTGAAGAATTTACCTCCTATTGATTTTATAGAGCTCCTGACATTTGTTTGGTGCTCATTTCAAATAAACACAAGCTTGAAAACATTCACTTTACAGCAGTTACGTTTTCTGTTGTTAACAAGAGAAGAAAAGTTTCATTACCCACCTGAAGAACATCTCCAAGGTCAGCAGTGCTGATATCAGGGTCTTCGGTGGTATTAAAAGGAACAGGATTAATTCTTACAAGAGTGAGCACTCTGGGTTCTGGATATCTCCATAACATCATTCCTGGACTATCCTCAGTTTCATTGTAAAACACAACTTCATAGGCACCAGGAAGTTTTTGTGCTTCTGTCAAATGAAATAAAGGTATAATCTGTCATATAATTTCTAAAAAGAAACATGTTCTTTTATGAGACCAAAGCAGTTAAAAATAAACTCCTCAGGATCAAAAGGAGAGAAAGTAAAAATGCAATTTCCCTGACTTTTAAAAGATTACAGCTTAAATGGAAAGAAATAAAAAAAAAAACTGTTTTTTTTTTTTTTTTTCATTCTAGCAGATGGCTTTTCAACTGCTTAAAAAAAATAAAAAAAGAATTTATCGTAAGAGGCAAGTTATCTTTAGTAGGATACTACTGTATTTATTATATAATTTAAAAAATAGAGTAATAATATTCTTCTTACCTGCATCTTGTATATACTGGAACAGGCCTGTTCTCAGATCATCTGAGGAATGCTCTGTTTTTGAGGCCTGATTTCTTTCCGTAGAGAAAGGAGAGCGATACCTCCGTTCAGACATGAATGCCTCTGCACTGCCAGTTTTAGTAAGGTATTCCCAAACAAGCTCCTGGAGAAGAACTAAACAGTTCAAATGCTCCTGGCCCCAGAAAACCTTTAGAGAAAAAAAAAAAAAAGACAAAAAATGATTACCTACAGTTGTTTCTGAAGGAAAAAAAGAAAAGAAAAAGAAAAAAGAATATTATATTGCTTTCAGTCTATTCTAGACTTAATTGCTTGCACATATCCTAAATGTGAAAATAAAGAAGAGGAACAAGAAGAAACCTGTACAAAATCATTTTGGCTAATTTCTTCTTCTCATCATTCTGAAAGAAGCGCTAATTTTTGACGCTTACAACTGAGACAGTTGCTGGAGAGGAGCACAGAGCTGCCAAGCGATTCGCAAACACACACAGCTGAGTGCAGCGCATACTGTGAGGACTACTCACCACTCTTCCAGTTTAAAATAGGACCAAAAAAAGTTAAAGATTCAGAGTTTAAATTGTTCAAAGAGCTGATTGGAACTCTGGAACACATTAGAAACTGAAGAAGCGACACAGCAGAAAGACCAGAAAGACACACCCGAGATCATCTCAAGCAAACACTGACTACATGCAGAATGCAAATTGGATGTGCTGCAAGCTATGAGAGCACAACCTGAAGTTTAATAAAATCCACAGCAATTAAACAAAAAATACATCTATACAAAGCCAAAATTCAAAATGCAGAAGATTCATATGCTGTGCAGCAAAAAGCAAGCAGACATTCCTTTCCCAGCACTGAAAAGCAGTGTTGCTTTCCTTAAATCCACCTCCAGTCTGAAAGGATCATGCTTTAGTCCTTGTGCAGAAGCAGGCCCGGGATAAACAGGGAAACAGGGGAGCAACTTTAAATGGAAATTAATAAGGAAATATAGAACCAATGTGGGACCACCAGACAGCAACTTAGAAGTTCATAGTAAGGATGGGAGGAGAGCAAACAAGTCAAGTCTGCACATAAAGAGCAGTGCAAATTTTGTCAGTGGGGAACAGCCATTTTCAAATACAAAAAAAAACCCAAAATGAGAAGACTCTTAAAGTGACTGCAATACAGCTGTCAAGAAGGGTGCTTTTTCTCCCTCTGCATCGATGTGTAAGCCCATGGAACAAATCAAGGCCACCTGCAAACAGCTGCAGCCAGGGGAGAGCTGAACGGGCAGAGCCCCAGGGTATCCCTGAGCCCAGTGCACCTCTGCTGCAACGTTCAGAGCTGTTCCGAGCTCAGGTGCCACCTCAGAGGAGCTCCATCACCCCCTGGGGGAGCCCAGCGGCCTCAGGTCTCTGCAGATGGAGAAGAGAGGAATGTTTTTTTCCATTCAGATTTATTCACGTTATTTTTAAGGCAGCTGGAACTCCAGAGCAGGGAATTCCTAATACAGGAGTAATAATACTGATTACTAATACCCCTGATTCACTACTAAGGCATCAATTTCACATCAGTTCTCTTTGCTCTGTTGTAATTACAAATTAACAGGAGTAGAATATACCTAGATCAGGTAAAATTCATTTGAAACAGAGCAACTGATGTTTTTGTCAGCAATCTCCAATCTATTCTGCTGCGCTAAATATTTTTTTTTTCTAGAAAAGCTAATTGCTACAGAACACAGTCTAACAAAAAACGGCTTTCTCAAATTGATAGATATTTTTGAGGTCTATGTAAAAAAAAATAAAAAAAAATTATAAAAACAAAACAAAAACCAACAAACACCATAACATCCTTCTAGTAATAACACACAAAGGTGGTCAGCCAACCTGCGAATAACAAATCAAAAAGAAGCAGAAAAACAAACTCACTTTATTCATTATACTATATATACTAAATTTGTATTACTCAATTATCCCTATTCCATGTGCTGTGGTTTTACGAACTTCTGATGTTGATTCTGGGAAAAGGTCTAATTATACAACTAAATGTCAAGATTTCCTTTTTGTGTTTTATATGCTTGATTTATACATTTATTTTAAAACATTTGGTGTGTATAGATACTACAATAAAAATAATTAAAACAAGACACGTCTTAAAGCCCACTTGTTTAAGTCCCACAGAATCTATGTTTCCTTTCAAGAACTCCCATGCTTCTTGGACTGGTTTCAAGTTATGGGCACTTCCAAAAAAGAGAGGACAGCACGGAAAACTGAGTCTTAATTACTACAAACAACGGTTTATAATTGCTCCCCTGAGAAATTTGTGTAAGTTTAAAAAGAAAGGATATGCATTTCATAAGATTACCCTGAGGCAGTACAGACACATAGCTCACGGATGGACAAACACATACATCAGAACAGGGTCCTTAATATTAAGTGTTAGTAATTTGATCCAGTAGTTTAGAGGAACACACACATACAGCTACAATGCACAGCTTAAGCAGTATTTAAAAAAAAAAAAAAAAAGTCAAAAACAAAACATTGTACACAATTTTTCAATCCTCAGTTTCACACAAAAGAAGACTTACTTTAAAGGGTAAAAATAAAGAAATTAAAAACTCAAACTAACCAACCTGAAACCCCCAACCAAACGAGCTCTTGTTATCTGCAAAGCTTTACAGGCTTCTGTGTAATTTATTTGTAAAATCTCTATCACTCAAAGCCAGTCAAAGTTCAATATCAGATCCATAAGCATCTCATACAGACCTGCAGCAGTCCTCCTCTCAAATCAATGTACATTTTTGGAATAGATTGCTCTGGGCCAGGATCACCGCTGTGCTTACACCACTTGGCTTCCACTGTAACCGAGCAGCAAAAAGGGCCGATCAAAGACCTGGTTCTTTCTCTGAGACTTGTTTTAAGCAGGAAATCTTTTATGTCCAGGACAAGACATGATCCATGGATTCCTGAAAAGAGAGACAGAGACTTTATCCTGCTGGTAGTTAGTCTCTCCAAATTTTTGTCACTGCTGTCTGGATTCTCTTTAGGTTGAGACTGTGAATGTGCACCAGTAAGAAGTTTCTCACATAAGCAGCCCCACAACATCCATGGAATTATTTGTGTGGACAACTGCTCTCCAGTCCAACGAAGAGATTCACAGTTGGACAAGAGAACATGAGACTTTTTTTTCAGCTTGCTCTTACAGCATTATTGCATATACTTTATGCACTGTTGCAGTTATGGAGCAGGTATGTTTCAAGCACATTCCTTACAAAGAACTATTTGCCAAAACATTATGACTTTTTACATGTGTGAGTATTTTAAGGTTTATGAGAAGAGATATTTTTTTCATTAAACTGTGACATTTTTTTCAAAAGAGTGTCCTAAGAACAAGAACAGCTGCTTCACTTGATTATATTTTAACCTGATAGGAAATACCTATTTTGAATGATTCTCTTTGCTTTAGTTCAGGTTACTTATAAAGTACTGCTTTGCTAGACTTTGGAGCGCTTAGCGGGAGAATAAAGGTAATGTTTGAATTCAAATAATTCAAAGCCATTACTGTAACTCAAAATATATAACATGTGTTTACCTAAAAACAATCTAAACTTTTCACATTATAACCATCTGCAGTTTACAGAGCTTTATAAAACATAAAAAAGACAATGGCAGGTTAGATTTATGATCGACCTTATGTCCTCACATTAAAGACAAAACATTTTCAGGAAAGAAACACCTAGAATTTTCACATGTCTTGTGAATTTAAATTCCTGCAATCACAATTTAATAAAACTTACTATCTCTTTAATACTTAAATATATTTGCATGAGAAGTACTACAGCTGAGGCTGGGTTAATTTTTTTCTTCTGGTGCTTATAGATGAATATTGAATATGGCCATACTTCATAATGCCCATGGGTTACTTTTTAAAGAAACTCAATACTTACAAAAGCTGAATGATTGAAAAACACCTAAGGTTTACATACAGTTATGTCATGGGACAGTTTCATTTAATATTTTCATACCTTTGCTGGTAGAAAAGACTCCCAAAATAATTCAAATTCTCTGTTTTGAATACATACAATAAAACTTCTCCAATGAATCTTCTAGAATCCAGAGGAAAATGTCTGCATCCTGGCAGATATGATTCCATAATACCAAGACATATTTTATACAGTGGAAGGAAATATACTGTGTTTCTTTTTTTTCCTATTACTCCTGCATCCACTAAGAACGTGGTTCACATTCGCAATAGCTGCAACAGCACTGAACTGTACTTGAGTAGGAATCACAAAAGAGAAGAATAAGTATTGAGTTGTCTGAGGTTTAGTAAGACTGACATGGCCTTGAGTGAACACTTGCCTCATGCCAATCAAAGAAGGCTGTTGTCATGAACTGTAAAGGGGTGACAGCCCTGGGTTCTTCAGGTAGGCTTCTGAGTGCCTGGGCCTGGTCTTATCTGTAACGGGCTTGCATGTCAGAAACCGTTCAGAGCTTTTTTTTTTTTTTTTTTTTTTTTTTTTACAGCAATCTCCAGTGATAATCAAGAACGCAAACATCAGCACTCCTTTCGGTCTGAGTTTGGACTTTATTCTGCAAAACTGGTGAACGTTATCAGCCTCGCATACAGTCTTACACAAAGAAAAAGGCATTTTTATGAAACTGCTATGCTCAGACTGGTTATTTTTAGAGGCATTACAGTATTTGGAAATTCATTTTTTATGAAGTCTACATGAAACTTTGGTTTTAAAGAGGAGAAATTCTCAGCAACTATTGCACAATTCTCAATATATAGAAATGTTCTATAGTTTTACTGGAGTATATGCCAAGTTGCAGAAATAACAAAAGGGAAAAAGGAATGCAAGTGGTTTTATTTATGTTTTCTTTCACTGGGATTACACTTGGAAGGATTATGTTTTGCAGTCTTCTGCAGTCATCTCCATGAAGTACAAAGAAAACACAATATCCAACAGCTTAACTACAAAACTGAGCATTCAGCACATAATCCTGCTGTTTGAAAATCAGCAGCGAGCGCATTTCTCAAACACTGTGTAAACAACTGAGAAATGAAGACACACTTAAGATGAAGTTAGTAAATTCTAAATTAATACACAATACAAACACCTCCACAGCCTGAGTTCTACAAATTTCAGGTAAAGCTCACAGACCTAGTGAGAGACTTCTTTTCTCACTGGGATAAGATTGTTCTTCATAGCAGTACTACCTACTTGTACTTTGGAGAAGTATAAAATTTTCCGCACTCTTAATGGAAAAAAAATTAAAATAGAATCATAGAATCACCAAGGTTGGAAAAGACCTCCAAGATCGTCCTGTCCAAATCTCCAGCAATCACTAGTATTTTCACACTAAACTGTGTCCCTTAGTATAACATCTAAATAGTTCTTGAGCACCTCAAGGGATGCTGACTCAAGCACCACCTGGGCAGCCTGTTCCAGTGCTTGACCACTCTTTCAGAGAAGAGCATTTATTTTCTAATAAATAAAATAAATAAATGAATGCAAAGAGCATTGAGATGAGTTTGCACAAACTGATGTGAATGCACAGCCCCTAAAAAGCATAGGAAACAAAGAAATCTTTGGGTGTAGGGCAAGTTTCAATGGGCTACCACAAACCAGGACAGAAATCCGAGAAGGATCACATAAGAAAAGAAATAATCTCACATCCTAGGGGAAGGGAGTGAAGAAATATCAGTATGTCCTGGAAAGGAGCTTGTTTTAGCATTGCTAAATGTCATCCTGAAATTCCAAGTATAGGCTCAGTGAGTGAAGTTGCTTTTCCTAAGACTGAAACAATCATCTCAGAAAGGCAAAGATGCAAAATATTTCTCCTGCTTTTTCCCTCCCAAGCACTATTTGCAGTCAGTCCTTCCATGTGTCTCTCACAAACCTCTATTGTAGAACTGTAACTTAAGTTTAAACAGATTAAATCAAAGTCTCCATCTGAAGTGAACTTGAGATGGCATCACACAGAGGTCATATATCTTCATAAACGATTGTTGTGATATGTAGAAGTTAACTTGTTCTGTTTGGATTATTGCTCATGAACACCAACATACTTTTCAGTACGTGCAATAATTTACTTCTAGAAACAAATGGTTTCATGACTCTTAATATACTCCTCCAAGAGACTAATAAATATGAAGCACTTGCTTTAGACACTGTTTAAAGAATGCTGCAAACCCTCCATTGTCAGACCCCACCCTGACCCACAGCAGCACCTCAAGATGCTGCCATTCTAACTGAGCAAAGCACAGCTTCTGTTGGGCTTCTTTCCGTCTCAGTACAGCTTTCCTTATAATGACGTATACTCAAAAGGTATATCCAGATATTTTTATACAGCTGGGAATAATGTAGGAGGGTTTGAAAAACACCAGGGTTAGAAATCTCCTTGCACAGAAATTACACAGGTCATCAGAAGGGAATAATGAAGAAAATTTACTAAAAGACAACATTTGGTTTGACATTACAACAGCCTTCTTTGTCAGTCAGCAAAGACTTAATTAATGCTAATATAAAGATGTTTCATAGAATTTGAGTGCCACAACATAAACACATTGGAGTTACCATCAGTAAGAGGCGCCATGTTAAACTGCCCTCTGTGTAAATCTCTTTGTATGCATGCACAGAAACCCAAAGCGGCCCATTGAAAAGGATGTAGCGAACACTGAAACAACCATGGCTTACAGTAACAATCAGCACTTAGGCAAAAAAGGTGTTCAGTATGAGCTGTTGTTTTTCCTGGTTCACAAAGGCAGAGACGATGTTTAGATATTAACTACGGGCATTTTATTTTACATTTTGAATTGCTGATATTTGAATCGACTCCAAATAAAACAAGTAGAAGTGCAGCAGGAGATTTTTTTCTTTTGTAATGCACCATACTGCTCTTCCTTGGGTAGCTGTAAATCCTGTTTGGTCCTCTGCACTGCCACCTAATACAACATAGAGCATTATTTTAATTGGAAATTTCTACATGGGAAAAGAGTTTTAAGAAAACGGAACCACACGTAATAAATAGAACAAATTGCACTGGACTATGGACAAGCTATATTTTGAAAAGCCTTTTGGAAAACATTCACAGTTTTGCTACAAATCTTATCTCTAGGAAAAAAATTGCTTTTCCCAGTTTGAGTCAGCTCAGGAGCAACATCGTGACCCAGAGTCCGAACCTGGTATGGGTTCAGACCAGGAGAGGTGCACATGTGCCATGGGGTCAACACCAACACAGCACTCTGGTATACTCCATGGCTGGACAGCACAGACAGCACCTGGCTGCTGAAGGGTAATGAGCATGCAGCTCTCCTTAGTACCTTCTACTTTAATGTCAAACATTACAAAGGTAATGATCTGTGATATTTGCTTTGGAACATTCATTCTTCATATTTGCATTTAGTATCTATTTTACAATTGCTGCAGAAACTAAGGCAGCTATGATTACATAAACATATGTGGATTAAGTATAATTATCCACATGAATTATTTTCCTCTTTAGAAAACTTGAGATACCTCACCTATTGAGTAGTTGTGCTACAGTTGCAATGCTTTGCTGATAGGTATCCTCAAAGAAGTGGCTTCTGACAAAAAATGGGGTTACAAACTATGAAAATAATTACAGGGGGAATACTGTCGTTTGTTTAAGGAACAGCCAATTTAGTTAATCCTGGAAACAGTAGTAGCAAACAAACGGTTAGATGTAGTAAAGGACAATTTTCCAGGAGAGTTTTAGTTAATAATCCACTGACCGCACTGGATTTCTCATTAGTGTCGAGCTGAATCTTATGATAGTTCATTCTCCCCATGAGAACAGTATTTACACAGTACCAATTAACTATTCTTTAGTGAAAGAGAGTTGTTCAGCATTACATATGGACACATGTGGGCTCTGTAAAAACACGAGATGTGTAACACACGGTAAACAGAAAGTAATGATCTTAAACAGGCCAAACCCTTGAATTCGTCACTAATAAATGTCCCCCAGCATTCAGCAATCCTGGCTGCTGGGAGCCTGTTTTCTTCAAATACTTCAAACACTAAAATCCAGGAACATTTATTATTTTAATCCATTACAGGCAGTGCTTGATTTAACTTTATTGGTCGTGGTGGTGGTGGTGGTTATAGTGGGGGTAAAGCTATGTTCTTTTACACATCATTTCAAAAGGGCTTAATTATATTTTATAGCTCAAGCCAGGAATCCTGCTTGTTTTGTGTCTAACAAGGTTCAAATGGAGTTCAGGTCAGTGATGAATCAGAAGAGGAGTCAAAGATGGTTATCTATCTGAAATGAGCTCATCTCCCTTAAAGAATAACTGGGCAGGTACATCATGTTCATTACACTACTGAATACTAAATAGCTGAAAAATCTCAATTCACTTGTTGATCTGGTAGTTTTGGATTATGTGATGTCTGGTCAGAGAGGGTGTACTAATCTAAAGGGACTTTCAGTTTTGTTCTAAGCTGCTTTTTGTATACAGTAATTTTAATATATGTGTAAACCACTGTACTGTCCTATCCTATTTCAATTACGTGCAGAAAAATGAATAGTGGTGAACAATGAAAACAGTGTTCATTTCACATATGTCAAGCCAGCTTTCAGAACCGAAAGCTATATCAACACGAGTAATACTTAGTTCTTGTCTCATAAATATTTTATCTTTAGATATAATTAGTTTTTAGAAAAGTGACTAAACATTCTTGCTACTGCTTTACAGGTGGGCACAGAGAGGTTCTTCAATTAAAAAATGTGCTAGTACAGCCATTAAAATGACCTCCACAGTGTGTCAGATGAAGATGATCTTGCTGGACACTCCTTTCCTGTTGCATTGGTTTTCAAACACATCAGTGCCCTGAGTCAACTCATAACAGCTGCAGGAATAACAGAGCTAGCACGAGGCCAAGTGTGGAAATGCACGGCCACAGTCACCTGGAATTCCTATGGAATTGCTCCCTTTCTCTGGGTAAGAAGCTGGTGATCTCATCCCATTAAAAATACTCATCACAGAAAAAAGAAGAAACGTGCTGCCAGCATGCCTGCAATTTGAACAACCTCGTGAACTGGCCCTTAAGACCAAACAGTAACAACTGATTGCTGCTTTCTGTACCGCACACTGCAAAATGTCCTAAAAAAGCCCTCTGGCTTGAGCTGAAGTAATGGCACAAAGTAGCAAAACTAAAAATAAAAACCTCGGCATTCCTGATCTATATTTCTTAGAGAATTCTGCAGAACCGAGTACTGTGAAAATAACCTACTGCTGCTACATAAAGCACTGGGATCCACGTAACAAAAGAAATCCTGGTCTCAAAAATATGCAAACACTTTCACAATAAAAGCAGAAGAGAATACATAATCAATCATATATGTTCCGAATTGAATTTCAGTTGGAGTTTACCATTTGAAGATATTTAAACGCAGTTCCACAACAGCAGCGCTTCAGTCAACAACCTACAACTAATTTTCTTTTTTTTTCCTTCTTCTTTTCCCCAAGTGAACATGCTGGTTCCTCAGTAGCAATTCTGAACCCTGTTACGAAGTACCAGTAGGGAATCTGACCAGGATTAATAGTGGTACTCAGTGCTGGGATTAGGTGGTGTCTTGTTTCATGGATTTTAGGCCATCTGTTCTTCCCTCCTACATTATACTTCTGCAGAACTATAAACGCACCTCCACCTCAGGGACTATAGAAGGGAATTAGAATTCTTCTGCTTTTCATTATCACAAGATTCAGTAACTCATTTCATTGTCAAGATAATCCCCTTTTACTCTTTCTTTTGCGCTTGCAGGGTATGCCAAAATGACAAATAAAATCCCAGATGTTAGAGACCTGATGAGGTCTCCACCTTTTCTTGAGTGTTGGGTTTAAGCTACTTGGGACACGGTGTCAAATCTGACAGGACCCCGATGCCCACACCCAATATTCATTAAGGTTTGTTAGTGATTTGTATAGCTGTCTACAAGCTGCACTTCCACCTCAATCCTCAGTGGCCATTTAAATATTTAGTTTGTCCTCTGACTTTTACTGACAAAGAATTAATTTCCTATTGTTCAAGTGTTGGAAAGAGTTTATATTTCTTTCTAAAAGTAACAAAGGCCTTCTGGGTGTTGTAAATGGCTTGTTACTGCTGCATATTATTTTAGGTAGTCATATCTAATTTAATGTTTTATTTCCCCATGGGCTAACTTGCATATCTGCAGCATCCAAAGGCTATGACAACGCCTTAGCAGAGTTTACTCAAGGGAGCCAGTTAACCCTAGAATGAAGTCTGGTCTTTGTTCTCCACCAATTAATAGCACCATTTATTTTTTAATATTTCAGAAAAATATCTTAAGTATGTAATTTCTTCTATGTTTAGTAAAAAGTACTTATAATTATTATATGTACAACCAGCGTTTAATTTTTCCCCTTCTTAATATGCTTAAGTAAATAAAGGGCTGGGGAACTCTACGATCTTTGGAGCACTTAATGTACACAGCTCCCTAACTTCAGGCACTGCGCAGCAAGGCTTCCGTCTATGTCCAGCCAGAGGATATTTAGGCTCCTCTGAGAGATGCGGCTTCTTGCTGTCTGGGGAGAGTGCAGTTCTCCAGTTCTCTCATTTATCTGCTCTGCTGGCAAGTAGATAGCGCTAATTTCAACACCAAATGTAAATTAACAGGAAGTCATATGTGTAGAATTGCTTTGTTTCCTAGTATTTATTACTAAAAGTGATTCAGACTTAAACGGCATGTGACTTTCTATAGTGAGCTACTGATCCCAAGCAATTGCAAAGTTGTAACCCTTGAGAGCTGCAGCCACTTTGCAGAAGATGTCACATACCTCAGAGGACAAAAATCACTGAACCAGGTCTAACAACAGTTTTCAAACTTCAGGTTTTCACAGCAGTACAAACAAGTTGTCAAAAGTGAACTAAATGTTTGTTACTTGCTTGTATGAGACGGGCTCAAGTTTTAACTTGTAACTCTAAGCTACAAAACCTAAAATGACTACAATTAATTATGTTATTTAACACCAATATGACTTAAGCTCTTGCCCTTAATGGTACCAGAAAAACTTATACCTTCAGGCTTTTCTAAAGTAAAATTAATAACATTTTGGGGAGAAAGGGATTTTTTCTCCCCAGTACACTGCATGACATTGTACAATAGTAATACTTTGCTAAAACCAAAATATTCAGGGTAAGTACAGAGGAGAGCCTAAGTATTCTAGCAGAAATACTTACTGCATTGTTATAAGGAACTGCTGCATTGAAACATGAAAAAAGTCCAAAAAATGAAGTCCCTTGAAACACTAAAGGTTTGGGGTTGTAATAACAGTGCAGCAGGATAAGTAGAAATGAAGGTGTTTCAATTTGATTCAACTGTAACATGAGGGTTCGATAACTACATTTCTTAGAAGTGAAAGAAATAATTCAACTAATTAGTCACTCTGCTTTTCAGAAAGTACAACTTTCTAACATTCATAAAAAAAAAAAAAAAAAAAAAAGAAGAAGAAGAAGAATTAAAAGAGAGAACCTTTATCTTTTGTGAGTAAGCCATGACGAAAGTCTAGAGGGAAAACTGATAATTAAAAAAAATCCCTATATAGCAGGCTTTTTTCTTAATTTCAGCTGAAGAATCAAAGCATTAAATGGGGTCACGCACTTTTGTTTTCCTCCTATAAGGGAGCAGAAATGCCGACGATACATTCATATGAGGTTGCTTTTTTTTTTCCTAAATAATTCCTAGCAAATAGGATTCCTTACAAAACAACTTCATCTCCTGCATTAAAGCTCATCTGGAAAAGGGGTCGTTCACACTGTTTATAAAACTCCGCCACATAAAATGTGTAAAAAAACATATTTCACTAAAAATAGCTTGCGTAAGTAAGGGATTAGAGTAGTTTCTACTGCTGTAATTGTTCCTTTGTAGTTTTTTCCATGATGTTTTTGAACAGTGTTTTTAACTGTGTTTATTAAAGTCAGCACATCAAAAAGGATCAAAGAGAAAGCTAGTGAGAACCAAAGAAACCCCAAGCGTATTGTGTTGTCTCACTGGGGAGTTATGCAGATTCAAGTAAACAAGTGCAAATTGTTGAGGTTTTAATGAAAATTTTCTACAATTATTGTATCTGAAGTCATTCTATATAATAACATCTGTACAGCAGATGGCCATACTGTACAAAAGGCAAGCAACGCTCCTTTTTCTTTCTCTGTTTTAACAGTACATCTGAGATGACTACTTTTGTCATTGCGCTTAGTTTGGTTCAGCAAATAATTCGTAAAATGCAGCTGCTGCAGATGGTCACAATAGTTATTTGACTGTAAAATCAAAGACACAGTGAAGTATTTGTGTATTAGTTTCAGAGTCTGAGTAAACTGTTCTGTAAAAAAGTCTGACATGAAGCCCATTCAGCTCAAAAGGTGCATCTATAAAATGTTCTGCAAGAGGAAAAGTAGTGAAGAACTGACATTTTTAAATGCTCCTTGCTCCCAAGACGCAGCTACCACACTTTTCTTTTTTTTTAAATTGAGTTAACTTGCATAATTTCTTTGCAATAATAAAGCAAATCCAGTTAGTAACTGAGGCATTCTTTAAAGCAATTCAACACAAGGTCATAACACTGTTTCCCCCACGTAGGATAATTTAATGTGTTTCCTGAAATTATATTTTTCACTTTGGTTTCTATCAGAACTTTAATTGCAAACTGATAATTTTATACAAAAATCCAAACGATTTATTATTAAAAGGTTTTGGATGGTTTCAATCAGCTTTGCCAAAGTGTATCTTTCGTACTACTTGTAAAAAAACCATTTCTAGCACAGCCACACCTGCATGCAAAATGTCATGCACGTGCATTTATCTTTTCGTAAAGCAAAGATACGCTAATTTTAGTTACATAAAATGTTAAAAGAGTCTTTTGAGGTCTATTTACTGTCTGGTTATAGCTGTTCTTCATATAGAAAATCTAGTTTCCATTTTCATTCATTCATTATCAGTACTGCTGTATTTAAGACTGTGTGTTACACTACAAACATGCTGAGGATTGTGACATGAAAGATGAAGATTTATTTACTCAGGCTATCAGCAAAATTGAGTGTTTCTGAGGCCTTAACACACACGGCAAGGTAAGTCCTCCTTCTGGGAGGATGAAGAATTCCAGGGTAAGCGACACACTCTGCTGAGTCTGCCGAATTGCTTCACAGTGCAGTGACAGAACAGACTCGGCTTTGATATATTGAAGCTCGCTGTGGACACCATAATGTACCATGGGACGGATAATGTATAAATGATAGAGGGGAAGTGATGGAAAGAAAGAGGATTATAACACACAAAGAAAATGAGAACTATTTAAAGGATATTAAAAAGACCCCTTATTCTGTTGCTGTGCTTTCTATGCCAGGATTGCGATCTGATTGGAAAAGCGTGGGAATGCAGTCACTGCTCCTGCCTGCACTGCTGTTTATTTATGGATAAATCAGGAGTTTTAGGCTCCAGCACTTTCACAGGCTTTCAAGTCCTCTGAACCTTAAATTTTTCATTTTTAACTTTTAAAACAATAAAGAAGCACTGAAACTTGCTGGCCCTAGGAGAAATATTTCTGATGAAAAAGAAATAAATCACCACCTAGCTTGGCCTAGAACTCACTGCTCTCAGCTACGGACCGTTTTATCGCTTGAGCAGCTCTGCCAAATACCAACATCTGGCTCACCTCCAGATCATGCAAATGTACCATCTTGTTAATTATACTAAAAGACTAATAAAACAATTTATGCAGATATTCAAAATGTCTTAATTTTAAAAGAATATCTGGTGTTCACATTATTGGAACAATGAAAGCAGCCATTGGGACTGGCACCTTCATTTTTTCTGAGAGTCTCTCAGCTGTGCAGAGGAAATATGTAACAATATAAAACTTTATAAGCCTGGAACAGAATAATTGTAGGACCAAGTATTTACATAGTAGCATATGTCAGGACTCTGAACTATTGGGTCCTAACAAGAAAAAGTAGTTATTGAGTGAAAACTGTCAAAACGTTGTTCTTTGAAGTGTGTGCTGCATTATTAGAATCCCAGAATCCCAGAATTCTGTCAATAAATTAGTTATTACAATCGAGGGGGTATTGACTACAAAATTATGCACTCTTGGGTGCTACCTCATTGCAAGGAGAAGTCTGGCAAGCGGACCCTATTGTGGATTTGCTATTTTTTGCCATGGATTCACTAGGCTAGCTAGACGAGTTCCACTAACAAATGGGTACTGGACCATCACTCGAGCAAATCAACAGCACTTCTAAGTGTTTTATCAAGAACTCTTACCTGCAGTTTTATGGCCACCCTTAATATTCAGGCTTCCACTGAGGTTTGACAAAGAAGCTAACAAACAAGGTTTACTTGGATGTGGGACGGTTTCCATAGAAACGACCATTTGGACGGTGTGAATGGAAATTTTCTGGAAGCACGAAAGAGCTTGCCACAGGTTTTCTTGCACTGAAACTTTCTGTGCAGCACTGGTGTTCACTGCAGGTAGTGAACCCTTTGTACTGGAGTGTTTGGCTCCTGAAGCGACAGCCTCATCTGGATGAGTACCAGTTGATGGAGCAGTCTCCTTCCCAGGCTTGTTGTCATTTGTGGTCATAATTTTCTTCAAAAACTCTTTTAGTTGATCAAGTTTGACAAAACTCAGATTTGCTTTCAAAGGTTTGGATACATCCACATTGATGTCAGCTGTAGGACAGAATTGGAGACAGAAACATCAGAATTTACAACACAATTATTCAAGCAATGAAAAAACGTAAGCATTTACTGGAGATATTCATAGAATCATAGAATCACTCAGGTTGGAAAAGACCTTAAAAATCATCGAGTCCAAACACGACCTAATCATACTACCCTAACAACCCTCCACTAAATCATGTCCTTAGCACCACATCCAAATGGTTTTTAAACACATCCAGGGATGATGACTCAACCACCTCCCTGGGGAGCCTATTCCAGTGCTTAACAACCCTTTCTGTAAAGAAGTGTTTCCTGATATCCAACCTAAACTCACCCTGGTGCAACTTAAGTCCATTTCCCCTCGTCCTGTCACCTGTCACCAGTGAGAGATTATTCCTATTGTGGTTCATTAAAGGAACTGAATCACTGATAAAACATAACGAGGCAATACTTTCATGAATAAATCTGAATTAAAGTATCAGTAGAAGAACTACAAGCAATCTTCACTATTTACAGTTCTAAAGGAAGAATCATATCTCAATCTAAATCTTATTTTCTTGTTTCTTTCCAGGGACCACCACAACTATCTGAAAGGCAAACACTTCATTTGAGTTTGTAGGAAGGTAAACACGTAGCCCTTTTGTGTCAAAATGTAAATATACTCCACATTCTCTTGAGTTTTCCATACAGTGGAAATATTTGACTAAATTTCAAAGGCAACAGTGAACATTTTCAACGCATTTAAAATGACTGAATAACATGTATATTCTTTCCTACATGGCTTATAAGTCGTTTTCTTCAATGCATTTCTATGCTGAATTGAAAAATATAGCTAATTATAAAACTGAGGTATTTTTTGATTTGTTTTTCAGAGAGATTGAAATACATGATATTTTAATAATATCATAAAGTCACAATTTTTCATCTCTTTAGTAAAGGATTTTGCTACCTCCCAGACTGCTAAAATACTCACTGAAATTTTAGAAACCAATAACAACATGAACACCACTGATAACAGTTGTATTTCTCATAGTTGAGACGTTGCAGTTTCCAAGATTATTTCACAGATGGAAAGCAGGATTTTATGAAGTTGAAATTTACTCTTGTGCTGCTGTCTGCCCCCTTATCAGTACATTATACTTCATTACAGGAATCCAAGTTTTACTTAGTTTTTAAAATGTTTCATTTCAAATTAAACTTTCACTCGGTATTGAGGCAAGCACTTGATCAGTGGTAAAAGCTCACTTTCACCTTGCTGTTTCTTTCCTGCCTCCCTTCCCTTCAAGAGCAAAAAAGGATTAAAATTCTCTTCAGATACCTAAGCTATATTAAATGTTCAGAGAAAACAGTGCTACTTAGTTCCAAGTTATACTACCAACACATAATGGAAACCCTGTTTTTTGCAGGTTTTAAACAGATTAAGGGACATTAAGCCCAAATTAGGACTTAATTCAAGTTGTCCAGGATCACATTCTACTCTTAGTGCAGATGCAAACTGATAAACTTGATTCTTCCACCTTCTAGTAAATCAGAAACTTGTACCGCAAGGGTACAAGTTTGCAGGAGCAGAGATTTGGATCTGTTCTTAAGCTCATACTCGTAACTAGAGTCCCAGGCACACGGCAAAGCCACGCTCTGACTCCCAGAATATCTGTATGTGCAGTTAGAGGATTTGGCATCTCAAGAGTTTGTGAATTTTAAACTGGCACTTTTTCTACAAAGATATGATAAACTTGCCATGAAAGATTTGTTACATCTGAATGAAAGCACAAAAATAATCATCTTAGAAAAACATCAATAGTACTTCACAAACCAAAGCTAATTGAAATCTAAGATTGAAAATCTATTTTAATTGTTACTCTCAGTTTTAATCATTAGTTTTCTGAAAATGCTTTCTTTCATGTCAAAATCTTCCACACTGAGCCAAAACCCATAGTAAACACTAGCAAACACATGAGCCTAATAGAAAGGCAAGTATCAAAGCTAGGTAAACTGGACATTAGAAAAGGGAAAGATTTTTAGGCATGCAAAGCCATATGCAATTGACTTGAAAGAATTGAAAGATTTTTCAGAATATTTATGTACCACTCTTTTTTAAAAATTAAAACGAAGGGAAGAGACGTTGTAACACTTGAAAATCTTTCTACTTTTCTTGGCACTGAAAATACCCTGCCTATGCACAAAGCATTGGTCCTCTCTGCCCTTTGAATGGGGAAAGGAGTGCTATGAAAAAAAGCACAGACACATGGGACATTATAATGTTCACTTATCTATGACACTCAGATGGAAAGGAGAGGAGCATTTTTAAAAATGACCCAAGTTTGAAATCCGACTCACACCAGGATTTGGGTCCCTGAGCCTTTTCAAAAAAAGCCTCTTGTGAACTTAATTTTCTTTGTTAGCTAAGTACTAGCAGGATACTGAAATAAAACAGAATTTTTGGCATTGCTACACAATTAAGTACATAAGATAGTACATAAAAGGAAAGCATCCTTTTGTCTTAGTGTGAAGGCTTTCTTACTGCACTTCTTGGTCAAAGGTATGTTTTAGTGCTAATGTTTTCCTATGGTAGTGGAACCTGAAAGACAAAAAAAAAAACAACCCTAACATCTGAAAACTACTTAGACCTAAGTCGGTAGGGCGGCTGTCAAGCTAATGCTGAAGAATAAAATGACTGAAAAAGACCTGAAGAGGAGCTGAATGTGAGAGCTTCAGTTCCCTATGGGTTTTGTTGTCTGTGCTGGGGTGTACCTATGTTTAATCACAGCTGTTACTCACTTTTACAAACAAAGCACTCCTCCAAAAAAGCAGTAAAAAAATTGATACCAGAACACCAGAAATGCAAATGGCTTCCCTGCTTTCTGCTTGGAAACCACACGTGTCACGCAGCAAAAATGCTGTCGTGACTGATAACTTGACAAGGGTTTGTATTAAGTTATTATTTTACAGTGAATCAGCCCTGACAGAAAGGGGTGGCAGCCAAGGAGCGTAACTGCAGAAAATGTAACTTTGGAACCTTCACTGCAAATATTTTAACTGTCTCATAATGACATAGGTTATTTTTACAACTGGGGGAAGATTATGTAAGGAGATTCTTTGGCATTTTAAGTAAAACATTAAAAAAATAGAAATCCAATTGTGTAATCAACATGTTTTTAGTCTTTGTCCTGTTCTACAATTTATACTTAGCACTTTAAAAGAAACTTTAACATTCCCTCTAAGAAAAACATATCTAAGTGATGGACAGCAACAGTGAAAACTGGTGAAATATGAAGAGTTATTTATAGCAGTTGATGAAGATGGATGTTCAGCAGTTTCTCCAGCTATCCAAAATGGGCTAAAAAGAGATGTTACAATGTAAAAGGTCACCTTCCATGCAGCTGGAAAAAAAATCCCAGGGTGTAAAATGCAGAGATAACAGAATTTTTAGCTGATGTTAAACACCTTGGGAAGCACACCACACATTCCATACTAGTAGGAAAACATGGGTTCTCATAATTCAAACAGCACTTCAAATCACCCCAAAATTATATCAGAATCTGAACAGAGAATAAAGTAGCTGAAAGCATCCTTTAACTCCTCAGTTACATTGCTACAGTTCTCAGCCCATCAGTGACTACCTACCACAATCACAGACTGATGCTTTAGATTTAAGGCATAGTAGCAAGATGGCTGTTACCTTTTTCCAGCAAATAAATAATAAGGGAATTACTGGATTTGTAAAGACATTGTATTCAAGTGAGTTATTTCTGATTACATTTTAACAAAGCTGAGCTAGAAGATATCAAAGCAAAGTATTTATTGGAGTGTAGCATTTGAGTGCAGAATTTGAATTTTTCTTCCTTGCTTGCAATTTCTTCACTACATCTCTTTAGATTATGAAGTAAATCCATGTCTGTCAATTATTAGTTTCTAATTACCCTTCACAACTTTCTGAACAGCTACTAGGAAACAGAATGATGAAATAACTAGTGAGTTAAAAGGAGATTAGATAAATATAAATAAATTACACTTATTATATGCTCCCACCACACCAGGAGATGACTTAACAGCAAAAGGAAAAGAATCACATTGCAATAATGAAATCAGAGAGGGAATTCAGGTCCCAGAGGCGATTCTACGGAGTTTATGTTAATGTACACCTTGTGGGGGACCAAAAATCAACTGGAATGGTTTCCTGAAAACGGTTTCCAGCTATTTTCTCATTTAAAAAGTTCCAACTTCACTTGACCCATTAGTCATCATATTACTTACATTTATTATGTATTTTGAAATCTATTACAAAAAACCCAATGGATTCAATATGGCCTGTTTGAACAAAATCATAACATCTATAAAAGAAAACTTATAAGCAGTGCACAGAAATTCCTGTCTGAAACAATTTCTTTCTTTGTCATTTTATTACTTATAGCTTCAGATAAAAAAAAATCTGGGTTATGAGTATTTTACCCTTGTTCTCTGTAACATTCAGATTTGCATTGTGAAGATAAAATTTTATTCTGTGAACTTGGGATAATGATATTACTCAAAAGGACTTTTTATTTGGTGAGCTAAAGATGAATAAGCAATACAAAAATAACAGAGCTCCCAGTAAGTTGCTTTAGGTCAGTAACAGCTCTTATTGAACTCAGCAGGCTTATTCCAATATATACCACAACCTAATGTTCACCAGGCTAATATTTCTATAACTAATAAACTACCATAGGATTCTCTTAGTCCAAAAAATCAGAAAGTAAACTTTATGAAAATTATTTACAAGCTCCATTTATAAGACTAGTATCTATTCACAGACTATGAGAGATGTTGAACTATGAGAGAAAAATAAAGCATTTCTCAAGAATCTTTGACTTCTTGTACACCACATTCTGCGATGGATCTTTCATTTCTCATAGCTAACATGGAAAGGACCAGATCTTTCCCTCTCTGGATGGACACATTTCTTTCTGTCCTTTAACCCATGAAGGCTGTAAAACACAAAAGAATATAAAACACAGAAGAAACTATTTGCCTTTAACTCAGGACAATTGAATTCCTAGTTCTAAACAGGACAGGAGCAGATATCAGGCATGAAACATTTTACCACCCATAATATCCTTTTCTCTGGGAGCCACCAATCCTGATGTAAGAAGTTCTAATAGAACAAATCTGAGGAAGGTAAAGGTAGTCTTGAGTCCTGATTCTGATTTGGAGCCAGGGTGGCCCTTCAATAATAGGGAAATGGATGAATTGCAAGTATTAAATTTATTTAAAAGAAAAATGGAAAATGAGAGACTTGTAAAGAAAAGACTAGTTGTATTATTCTCAATTGTCCCTGGTTAGGCATCAAAAGAGAGACAAATTAAAAGAAATTGAAAAGCAAGAAGAATCCTAAAGAATTGTTTTTATCTTTTAATGCATCACTCCCAATTTGAATCAAGGAAAATGAAGAAAGAAACTTGAGACAAGGCTTCAGAGGCCATCTGCAGTCCATCTTGTGTTCTGCTTCTGTGAGACAGATGCCAATTAGTCTGAAAGAAGTTGGTAGTCATTCCTCAGTACTCATTTCTACCGCAGTTTTCATGCTCCAGCCCTGCAAAAGAAGCTCTCTAAGGCCAATACAGCAAACAGAAACCATCAGGGAGCTTAATAAAGTCAATCCAAGTGCTCGCCTGTGGCAGCAACTCCTGCTTCCATGACTCAGCGCACCCCTGACATTATACAAAGGTGACATTAACAGCTTTAACCATTGCCCGGGTTTGAGATCTCAGACAAGGCTCAGAATGCTATAATATTATTATTTTTAAAAATTGTCACAATTAAACCAAAATAAATTGTTGTAGGACTTGAAGACCAAAGACAATACTGACAAAAGGTGAAAAGTTACTACTTTTTACAGGACACTGACTGAAATGAAGTGACCACGCAACAACGAAATACATCACAGAAGCATGTCAGGGGTTGTGTGGTGAGGCCAACACATGCAGTGGGCACTTGGAGGCACTACCATGAAAAAAAAACCCTAGCTAAGAGAAACATTAACTCTCTCAGCAGAAAGTCAGAGAAGCTGAAGCACAGAAAGAAGAAATACATTGTTGAAGACCACGTTTGTGAAAAATAATCCATAAATACTGAATATTACCTGATTTAGCTGCTGAACAATACATTTGTATTATGATCTTTGTGAAGAAAAAAAAGAAGGGCAAGTTTTAAAAGAATGCCAGTATACTGTAAAAGCTACCAAGAAAATATTTTCAAACTTATCCATGTGGCTTTGGTGTGTAGTTTCCATTTCAGTACTAAGAAATTTAACAAACTAAATTTTATTGAAAATAAATGTTGCAGCCACTACTGTTAGAAAAGTACTTGGGTAATTTTACGCATTATTACACTGATATTACAGACAGTAGATGTGTTACAAACAAGGCAATACCTACAGGCTGGTACACCTGTTTGGAATATTTCTGCTTGCCCCCTTAATCAAATAAATATCATTTCATGGCTACAGTGTCAGTGCTTTAAAAACTTGTTTGTAAAAGAGAAAAGGAAAAAAAAATCTACTAGAAAGCTTGAAAGTTTTGCAAATGACCCAGAGTTAATTAGAAAAGTCTGCACCCTGGCCAGTTCCCCTTCTCACGTGTCAGCTCTCATTAAATCAAAAAATTCTCATTTCAAAGTTAACAAACACCATGGTTAACAAAACTGTTAAACTGGGATCAAGTGGGCACATTCCTAGGTTTATATATGATGTCATGTTAAGCAGCCCACAGCTGAACTTGCAAGCAGTATGAATGATTTTTCAATATATTAAGTATCTGATCTAATGCTAATTTTCTCTCTATAGGCTAACTGTGCTGGGAACAGGTGGCCCTGCTTTCAATTACGGAGGGCTAACATGCCAGTGTGAGGCCTGGATTAGTTCACCTTCTCACAGGGAATTTGCCTCGGTTGGGAATGGATTTATTATGGCTTCACACATGGAACGGGGCTCATGTCAGCTGAGGGTAGTGATACATCATATGATTCAAATTAACCTGCTGTGGACTGCTCCGCAGGGCTGATATTGTGTATTAAAATGACGACATTTTTAAAACAGCTTGAAAGAAACCAGGATTGCTGAAGTGCAATGGTTCCAATTTGTTCCAACTAATCTATCACCTGCTGGAGATATTGTTCGAGTGGGTTTCTGGTAGCTGCTATTTTCCAGGTTTCTCCAAACCACTGACCTTGCTAATGGATACAACTGTTGCCTTTGGAAGGTAGGGAAAAGCTGGAGAGAGTGGGACATGTCATGCCTAAGGCAAGGCCTGCTGTTGCCCACACAGTGCTGGGGAGATGGGCAGGGACAGCCCCCACCCTGATCGTATTTTATCACTGAATAGGAAATTGCTTAATTTTACCAGACAGTTTGTTCTGTAGAAATGATTTCCATAGGCAAAATATCAAGGACCTTTGTTATTTCACATTCACCTTAGCTTCTTCCGAAGAAAATTCTGGGGGAAGAAGACTCTGGCATAAAACTTGCATTTTGCATGTGTGTTTTAAGGCACTTTGTATGAAGCTGCACTTCACAAACTACTGAGATGCTTTCTATCCCTTACATGCAGGAAGAATACATCAAAAAGACAGCTTTTGCAGCTAAGAAAGTGCAGTTCGTTGAAAAAAAATCTACAGAAAGGATTAGTGGGTAAAGATAATAAATTTTAAAAAACTATTAAAACAAGATGGTTGTATGTGTTCCCCACCTAATGACTAATACCTAATGCTAAAGCAACAAATTGTTCACTTACATGTATTAGACAAGAATTAAATGTACAATCCGGTAACAGATTAAATATAAAAGAGAGAAGGTCATGTAAACTGATGTAGATGGAATTTAAAAAATTCTAAATAATTAGTTACTGTAGAAAGAGAAAGAATAGTCCTTTAATGCATCGTGGGGTTAGGGTTGAGGTCTGTTCCCACAGGCCTGATGATGAATGCTTATTTCTCCTAGGATCCTATTACCTTAGATCTGGAAGAAATATCATTTTTCTTTAGTTGCCAAAAATGTACAAAATAATCAACTCATGTGGCAAGAAGTGCATTAACGTATCCTGTTATTCTCATTTAATTAGTGGTTTCCAAGTTTAGCTACTTGTAGTTTTTTGATCTCTAACTTAATACAGGCTGACAACCTGGTTTCCTGTGTGGTGAAAGTATACAATTTTTCTGGGGAACACTATCTACTTATCTACTTCAGCTGACAAACTATTTACAAGAAGAACAATTTTTACCTAGGACAGCAAACACTGGGAACCAGTTGCATTTTTTTTTCTTTTTCTTTTAACTGCTTGTATGCTAGGTTCTTGCCATCATTAAACATTGGCGTGTTTTACTGCTCTATCTGAAATACAACTTCAGCATGCCAACAAAGTATTTCTTAAGAAATATGGCACTGCAATTGAGCAGCTGAACTCCGGACACTTAAAAGCTATACCAAAAAGCTGCCACATCTAGACTTCTGGCTGCATAGACATAGATTTCAAGAGCACGCTCAAAAGCCTATCAGTGGTGCCTAATTGCTAGTCACTGCTAGCACATATTGCCTCCAGTGCATTTTAAAAATTTCCTCACTGGATTTATGAAATGCACATACATAAACGAACACGAAAATACACAATCTGTCCTTAAAATATAAACTGATTAGTACCATTATCTGCCAAATGTTAAAAAAAAAAATAAAAATCCCTAAGCATTTTAGGCATGAGAGTATTTGCACACCAAAAAATTGGAGAAACGAGGAGGATAAAAGAAAACGAATCTGGCAGCAGTGACCAACATAAGCATACTTCAGTAGTGTATTTATTTAATCAATTCAGCTATTTATGACAGGAAACATCATAATAAATTTGTTTTGCTGTGGATCCCGTCCTTAACAAACTACAGGCTTAGTTAGGACCTGGTGATGTAGACACCTTCTCCAGATCCATGCTTTTGCTTGGTAGGCCAAGCTTTCTCATCCTAGAAGAAGTTGTGGTTAGAGTACTTGTTCCCACAGTAGAATTAGCAACTCGTCTTCCAGTAGTATGCTGAGGAGTCAAGCTTTCCTAACTACTTTTCATTTGCTACTCTGATGCAATCACATGAGGAAAGTGTCTTTCACTACTAATAATGGAACAGTTCTTGGTAAAGGTTACCTTATTTGAAGAGTTGTGGCATCAAGAGAAAAAAGAAAAATCTGCAGATGAATGCAGAGCTGTTTTACTACATTACACGGATAAAACACTTTATTAAAATTCAGCGTAATTGCTGTTGAGTCATGCTTAATGATAGTTCCAATTAGTAGGAAACAGATGATAAAAACAGTGTCTTTTGGCTAAGAAGAAACCCTGGATGAAAGCTCTGAGGTTTTATTTGCTTTGCAAGAATAAATAGTCTGGATTTCATGATGCATTAATTTATGCTTTTTTTTTTCTTTCACTTCCCTGCTTAGCCAAATACCATGGAAGGGAGAGATTTAACACTGATTCAGGATCTGACTGAATTATTGAGAATGGGGTATGAACTGAGACCACTCATGAATGCATAATTTGCAAGCTGGTACCAACTTCCTGACTTTCCAACTTAGCTGTCCTACTGACGGGAGTGTGGCAGGGAAACAACTTAAGGTGTACAGTAAATTAAATATAAGCCTGAGCCAGGCAACTAAAATGAGAACCTAAAGAAAAAGTGTAGTGGAAAGACAAGGGATCTGGGAATACAAGAATTTGCCGGAGATGAAGACAAAGATGAGTAGTGTACACACACACACACACACACACACACACACACAAAAAAAAAAAAGGAATATCAAGGAGGATACAAGAAAACCCACCTTGCAACAGTGACCAAAAGATTGTAGTGTCAAGAGAGAATACATTTTCCTTTTGGCTTTCCAGTGGAGCTCAGAAAATCTGATTTCCAACATTCCTCTGATCTCATCAGAGTTCTATAAAGCTCCCTGACAGTAGGCATTTCTTCCCTTCTTATGCTGGTCATAAAACCTACTATTATTATCATTAGTCCCTTAGTTCATCTGGCAGCAAAACATTCAGTTGTCCTGAAGGTTCAAAATCCTATTAATGAACCACAAAATGGATTCATGTATCAACAACTCTGCACTGACAGGTGCTTTTAAAATGTAGTCTTAAAGGAATGCTTTAAAGACATTACAGAAAATGAGAAAAGTGGTAACGGTGAGGTTGCTCACAAACTTTACTCTTTCATTGAGACTTCTACCTGTATGCATACGAAAAATAAATTCTCACGTTACTTAACAACAGTATTCATAATCACCAGGTAAATGTGAATCATCTCTCACTCTCTGGTTGCTCAGTTTGATATCTTGGGGTCTGACATGCAGAAATGATTACTATTCCACCCAAAAACAAAAGGAACTGTAGTTCCGAGACCTCAATTCCTGTATTTTTTAGGTAAAACAAAATTCTCCATTTTAAATTGGTAACTTTAGCGTGCAATGAAAAAACTTGGATTTCCCTGCACTTCAGTTACCTTCTGTAAAATGGTGAGAGCATAGTGCTCTGTCACTCATAAGAGAGCTGTGCAGCTAAAAGAACATTTCTGTAGCACTCAGATACTAAAGCAATAAGCAACACAGAGGTAATCTTGATGCAGAGTTAAATTTAAATAGTGTAGATAATGTGCTAGACTGTATGAGCATAGTCTGAATGAACAGAAAAACCCACTGCTTATGGGTTGTTCACTAAATTACCCATAAAAGCTCATTGTGAGGGCTGAGTAAACTGAGCAGATTTAGAAAAGAAGTTATGCAATTCAGTAAATAATAGTAAGTATGCATAAGAGAAGTTAATTATGATGGTACAGGTAAATGTAAGTATATTTTCTAACATTTAATATAACCTTAATCGTATTCTATATAGTAATGTAGTTATAAATATAATTCACAAAGCCGATAGTGCACAAAATACTTGAATTTGCAGGAATTTGTGATTCCTCAGGAGTGAGACTTCATGTTACGCCTTTTAAAGTAAATTCTAATAAACTGTAATACTACATCAATTATATTCTGTATTAAATAAACATAATGTATTTTTTTTCCTCAACTTTACAGTGTTAACATTGTAGATGATATGAATTTGTAATGCCAGGTATCCAGATTCCAAAGAACAGCCAAGAGGAGGAGGATCTTAAAAATCTCCAGAAACAATTTAAAAGTCAGTTTTTATAAACACACTTCAATAAATTTTAGAAACTCAGTTTTTCTAGGGCTAGAAGCAGGTTGCTTTCATTTAATTGGAAATATGCCAAACTCAGGCTTCTAGAGGAGTAAAATTTCTGCAGTTACCTTGGAAAGAAAATAATCAGGCCTTAAATCTACAAGTGGCCCAGGACCGACCATTCCTCAACTTTAGCTTCAGGGTGATTGCTGACAGAAAATTTCATAATCATCAACAAGAAATACAACATTTTTTCTGATCTAATCTGTGTCTACATGTGCATATCTATAAAGGGATTACATTAGAAAAAAAAAGATTAAAGTGCAATGCTTACCTGGCCCGTTAAGGAAGTCTTTAATTTGTACTGTGATAAGAGAAGGTGGAATACCACTTTTAGCATCAACCTCTCCTGCTACTGTCTGCAACCAAATCTTGCAATAATCCAGAGCTTCTGGTAGAGTCTTCCCAGGATCTACGGGTGATAATGATCATACTCATTAATGACATTCCAGGAATATGACACATAAGAAAATGCTGCATACAAAATTATGTAAAACGAAAAAGTTTGAAGTATATATATACAGGAGATAAAATACCTAATACTATAAAACAAAGTATTTGTGCCTATTGATAGCTAGCGCATATATAACGTGTGCAAGAAAGCAAATTCAATATCACACAAAATATATAAAATCTGAAAAAATGAAGACTAAAAGATATCACTCATCCCAAGACATCTTTTAAAAATACTCAGCTATAGTTTTTGTTAGCAGTAGTACTTGGAAGAGAATTGATAATCAAAAATTGCTATTTCTGGATTGTATTACCGTTATCTCAAAGTGAATAGAGTAACAGAAAGATAAATTATAAAGATCAAAAGACCAGAATGCTACTAGATGTCCAGGACAGAGCACAATAACAAAGCAGATATACCACTCTCTTCCGAGATTCACTGACACAGTATGTTTAGTTTTTAAAATCAGCAGCTATTCCTGTATACCACCTCGAATGGACGTCCTATGATCAGCATATAATGTCACAAAAGTATATGAAAATTAATTTCCTCCCAATACTATTCTTTTACTTTCTGCATATAACATATGGCAAAAACAGTGGTAGCCTTTTTAATCTTCAGCAATTTGCGACCTTTGTTCGTATAGTCTTGAATTCTGACACTACGTGCTCTAAATACTCAATTACCCTTTAGTTTCAAGACTGCTACTTAAATTGCCAAATGTCTCTTCCACTCATAAAGATTTAAGAGGCATCTTGATGAAAATTCATCTCTCCAACTTTCAGACAATTAAAAATTGTTAGAATTGTTTTATTTAACTCAGTTTTACCAAATGCGTTCCTTTTAAGAACAGTGTTTACATACCCACTACTAGAGTCAACATATGGTATGGTGGTATCACAGTCATATGTGGACTGGGTATATAAAGTCAGCTTTGGAATTTGTATTTCTTGACCTTATCATGTGATTTATATAAAACTTGGCACATATGAACCCTTATGTGATTTCAAAGAACTTACTGAAACCAATTGATCATGACTTTAGATCTATATGGAAAAGATCAAAAGTTAGCACATTCTTCTGTTTTTATTTGATCAATTTTCAGGCAATGACTTCACAGCAGTATTTGTACTGCATGGCATATACATTACAGCCTTTCCCTTCCCTCTATTCCCACTATACATTTATGAAGTCAGCTCTCAACAGTTATTTAAGAGCTGTCACTGCGTACAACAGAATTGTATATTTTCCATGTGAATTTCTACATTTTTATGGTTCTTAGTCCTTTTCTTTAATTACACTAACCAGAATGTTAAGGCACACTCTGTTTTCTATAGCAATTGCTTTAGGGAATATCTTTTTTCCTGTCTAGTGTTTGCCTAGAATACTGAAAATAGTAATAAAAGGAATCTTTACCACCAAAGTACACTTTAAAAATATTTTTTCCTGACATACGTTGTAAAGCATTGCAAAAATTACATTGTGAAATGCCCATCAATCACTAAATCATTTTAATTGTTCCTTCAGAAATATCTGTATAAACCTTTAGGTATACTAATACAGGGGAAAATATTAAAATACACCATTTCTTTCACTTATTTCTAAAGATATTGTGCCATACTTCCTATAGCAACCTGGATCAAACACTGACTTCTAAGAAATTCCAGCAAATTTAGTCAAACATTGCTTTTACTGTATGCACTTACAGGTATTCCTATTATCCTAAGGCATGATACAGAATAGCTAATAATCATTTCACAGTTCTAGCTGTTTAAAGATGAAAATATTTCTAATGAAAAAAACTTACATAGCAGAAAATCCTTGCATGACATAATACATTAGTTATACAAACACAGCCCCCAGGGTGCTGGGAATTGCATCAAGTAAGCAGAGAATGAAAAATTAAAGGAGCCTTGGGACTCTCCAAAGATTACTTTGCTCTGTCATGTCCCAAGAAGTGCAGCATTATCACCTCTTCAGTACCTGGGGCATATAAACAGTCAAAATAGACCCACAGAACTTACACAAAGACACCTCAACATGCAGAATTAGTCTAAGTTCAATTTTGCTTAGTTCAAGTGGAACCATCGTATGCTGACATTGAGATAATTATGGAAGCAGAATAATTGCATGGTTGGACTAGATGATCTTAGCGGTCTCTTCCAACCCTGATGATTCTACAGATCTATGGTTTGGCCTCTGTGCCAATGATCCTGAGGGGCTAGTCAAAAGGCTGGTTTGAGTGTTTCCAAACACGTAACATGGTTAATTTGGACCTGGGTCCAGACTTGACTACACATCCAGATATAACAGAAATGAATTAATAAAGAAGTTTTTATAGCATGAGGAGAAAGCTAAATTCCAGAGGTTTCAAAACCAACTATGTAGGTGCTTATCTCAAAAACATGAAGGGAGTTACGAAGATGAGCTCCCCAGTGTATCTGGGCAGGAAAATTCATTTACGCTGGAGGTCAAAAGAGTAAAATATATGTACGTTGATAAAAAAAAAAAAAGATCTTCTAAGAAAACAGCATATAATTTTTCACAGGATTAAGAATCAGGAAAATAATAAAACAATATAAATAAATAAATTCCCATGCCACAGGTCAGAGGAACTGCCAGAAGGGCAACTGAATGAAAAAAAAAGGAGAAAATTTAGGCTGAAAAGTACAGCATTCCTGTTCTGAGAGAAAAAGGACTCTTCTCCCTGAAGGAAATGATGGAAATGTTGAAAATGTTTAAAAATACACTTGACAGAACACTATGAAATATACAATAGGGAACAATTATGCATCAGCAGGGAACTGGTCTGAATAATGTATTATAATAGGTCATTTCCATTTCCATTTTCTATGATTCTCCCAAAAATCAACACTTAAATTTGCAGTTATTTGTACGAACAAAATGCTGGAGAAAACCCAAGGGGTGCATATATAAGCAAAAGGAGAGGCTAGAATTACTCCACGGCAAGCCAAGGGAGAGAAAAGAAAGGCTTGAAAAGTGAAGAGTGGTGAAGACGGCCAGAAATTCTATCCTCTGGGCGATGTGAAAAATTTGTCTGTGGCAGCAAAAGAAAAATGGTGAGACAACAATCATAGTTTGACAACCAAGCCTGTGATTTAAAATCTCTAAGACCGAGAAGCTGTGAGGCCTTGAATACTTCCACATTGTTATCCTTTATTATTATTATTATTATTATTATTATTATTATTATTAGAACGAAAAAAATATCTCTGGTTATTTTTGAATCCACCAAACATTCCAAGCCACTTTTAGTCCTGCTAAGTTCGAGGTCTCACCTCTGAAATTAACAGTTTATGAAGTGTCTGAACTTACTTTGAATTTACAACTTTTGATACTTCCTCCTCATGTTAGTAGCAGACAACAAAACCCAAACTTCTGAAAAGATGGAAGATCAAGGAGGAAAGGAGGAAGGGAGACAGGAGAAATTTCAGATCTTGAAGATTTTCATGTTACAAAATGTGGTTCTTGGCAGCCAGGACATCATGGGGGCAAAGCCTGGGGCAGACCTTAACTGAGCCTCAGCAATTCCCAGCAGGGGACTGGGCTACCGAGCTGTGTGCCGGATGGCTACTTGGCCCCTCCAGCTGGAACCTCACCCAGGCCAAAGGAGGTCTGCAACGGGTTTTTATTTCAATGGATGAATCATAGTTTGGTCTGCAGTCAATTTTGCAAGCCAGTACGATGCTGCAATCTCCTCTGTATTTCCAACTCCAGGCTGGGATGCTTGGTCTTATTTTTAAAATGGTTTCCATTGGAATTTAGAAAACATAATGAGAAAACATTTCAGTTAGCATACTCACAAATGCTGTGTCAGGGAGTTAAAAAATTAGCATTTACAGTATTACAAGGAATGCACACTCCTAAGCCAGCTCATCTTTACTGCTAGGGCTGCACACCCGTACAGCCATGGATGCAGATGTACTGGTCACTAAATATACTCGGGGGGGAACAGGTGACATTCCAGCACAACTCCCTCAGTGCTGGTCTAGGGAACAGTCTTATATCCTTGCATGCCTTGTAGGAAGCACAAGCTGACAGAGAAGCAGTGAATCAGACTTCCTGCCAGTTCCAACCTGCACTTCTCTCCATTCTGCCTGAGCTTTCCATTAGATCAGAGGTTACATGTGGTCTTAGCTACTGCATCTGCTCTTCATGGACCCCCTGCCATCAAAGGCGTGGGTGCTAAAAAAAAATAATAAAAAAAGAATATTTTTGGATGGCCTCACAATGGCTATTTCTTTGCAAATGCTTCACTGGAGGAAGTTGAAGAAATTCCATGCATAACACATCTATTTGGAAATTTCCCTCCTTTAAAATGAGTAAGAAGCACAATCTCCTCTTTGAAAATAAACAAACAAACAAATAGAAAAAAGATTTTTCAAGAATGCCCAGAGCACAATGCTCAGGAAATGAGGCAATTTTGTATCTGGATTACATTACCTGAAACAAAGCAAATAAAAGTTTAAGAAAATATTTGTAAAAGCAGCTTATGAGGTTACATTAAAAACAATTGCACCCATTTTTATTTAAGTAGAAATGGCCAACTCTCTGTAAGCAAAAACTAACAGTTAGCAGATGCCAGTTTTTAAACGTAGGATGAGAAATGAATAAAAAATGTTTTATAGTATCTTTTAGGCTACTTCTCCAGGATCTTGGAAGACATCTCAGGGAACAACTGGTCATTTTAGTAACATTTATTAAAGGTTTAATATTTATCCCATTAATTTATTTACTTTGATTTGAAGTTGCTATACCGGGCACTAAGTAATATAATTGCAATCAAGCTGTGCAAGTAAGGAAATAATTTAAAACACAAATGAAGCAGCTTAGCACATCCATACTAAAACTGAACTAACATAATAACGTAATAAGCTTTCCCCTTCTACAAACTGCCTTGCAAGTGGACATGGTTTGAGGGAAATACTGAGGAAATTGAAAGCACGGCCACTAGTCTTTAACTCCAAGGCAGGCAAACTCTCCCAAATCCACACACTGGCCTGCTGGAAATGTGTAACTGCTAATTGACACTCTAACAGTACTTAACTTTTAAATATTCTATTTCCTCCTGTTTTCTTAATACATTCTTATTTCTTTCATCTTTCAGGACATGCAAAGAAATCGCCACAGCTAGCAAACAGAGGAGGCAAGCTCTTTGGATGCGGCTCGGTATTATAGCCGCTGCGCAATACTCTCTCACATCTAACAGTGACAACAATGTAAAAGTCCTCAAGCTTTATTAACTTGAATTCTTCCTAAAACAAGAACAAAACCCTTATCCCAGGTAATGTGGCTTTGTAACAGTATTAAAAACCTGATTTCTGCACATGTTCAAAGTAGTAAATTATCGCAAAATTCATTTTGTCACTAGGCCAGGATTAACTATTATTCTCTACAGAATTCATGCTGGTGCAGTTTTACAGGATAATTTCCCTATTTTATTCAAAAACTCATAAGATAGACTTTCGTAAGGAACATATTCTGTGTTGACTTACAGGTGAACAATGAATTTTTAAACATACATCAATGTAAAGGATAAGAACCATAACAAGGTCTGAACTGTGATTAGCTTATCTTTAACCCAAAGTTACCTTTGGAACCATCAAAAAGTAACACCTTCCCTATTTCACAATACTACCTTGTATGAGGAGTGCTCTGAAAGTAATTTCTCCTGTTTTGTTATGTTGGCCCACGCTCTCAGAAGCAGATGTTGGTACGGCAGTAGAGGCTGAACTTTCCCAATATTATGTTACGTGTTGTTGCTGTGTGACAGATGGCAGCAGAGCGGCAGTCTGACAAAATGGCGTCTGACATGGAAGCGTGTATTGGAGCAAAGGTGCATCACTGAATTCTTCCACGCAGAAAAATGGCACCCATTGACATTCACTGATGAATATTTATGGAGACCGACAGTGAATCTGAGCACAGGGAGGTGGTGGGTGGTGCACTGCAGCAGCAGTGACAGCGAGTCACATCCCTAGGTGCAGATTTTTACGAGCGTGGCATGCAGCCTCTTCACTACTGGCAAAAATGCACAGCTGCTGGTGGTGACTATGTTGAAAAATCATGTTTTGTAGCTGAGAACTTGCTCGAACAAGTAGTGTTACTGTGCTCTTTGTATCCGTTGTAGTTCCCATAAAAATAAATATTTTCAGAGCCACCTACATATTTGTTTCTGCCATGCAAGACTTGAGAGGATTGTTTTAGAAATGTAGTTTTTTCTAAAAAGCCTGAGAAATTATAGCACAGTATTTCCTAAGACCTGAACCCAGTGCAGATGAACTAAAATATTCTTATGCAGCATATATGGTGTTCACATATGCAGAGAAATGATTTGAAATGTTGCAGTTTTTATTAGCATATTTTGGATATAATCTACATAAGTCTATTACCATTTAGCTATGTAAGTTAAGCTGTATTAGTATAAGTAATGAGAAACCACCCCCACTGAATTTCCAATAAAACTTTATAACAAACAACATATATTTTTACTTCAACCCAGAGTCATCTTAATTTATAAAATATACTTCATTGCATTCTTCATCAAGATGATGTATCTCTTCAGACACAACAGTCAGCAAACAGTCACAATGCTATGAAAAATTGGGGTGATTGATGAAATGGACTACAGCGACTTAGAAAATGCAGTAAAAGGCTCCTGATGTTGCATTCTATGCTATGCAATATACATGGTACACCAATGTACATACATACACACACGCATATAAAGATATAGCTAATTGCCATTTTCCCTCTAATACGAACGCTAGAAAGTAAAAATAGAAAATTCCAAAAATTCATGTTACAACAATGCAAAGATAATATTAAATCCTGAATGATGCAACCACAAACACAGCAGGTCTTCCTAAACCAGAGACAATAAAAACTTTATACTATCTGTTTAGTTGTGTTTAAGTGTGGATTAGTTTTATTCACTTATTAATAAATTTAGGATGGTGTTTTTAGGCATTAGAACTTTGGCATCCACCTTCTCAAACTCTTTTTAAAAAAGCCATAATGCTTTGGCAGAAAGCACAGGATTCTGTCTGGTACACGAGTAAGGTATTTATTACTGCCCACAAAAGCAGCAGGATGAGAATAGAACTTCTGTCTCCACATAATGCCTAACTCCCACTTCCACACAATTTTACCTTTGACTGACAAACAAAAATCTAAAGAAAAGAGTAAGAACCCTGCAGGGCTAATTCTTGGCTGTCCAGGGAAACCTCTTCAGGTCTAACTGGTAAGTTAGGTGCTCTCAAGCTGCCATCTTTACAGCATGCTTCTGTTCTCTCTGATTCACTTTCAGTTTCTAGGAAGACATTATTTTAGCTTGTGACCAGAGTCTTTTTTTTTTTATACATAAATGTTCCCCTACATACAAAGGTATTAAAGAAAACACACTGAAAGTTAATTGTAGGAGCAGAATAAACAGAACTTTGGCCATTTTATTTGTAATAAGCCATATTCTGCCTTCTCAGATCAGGTCCCTGCATCCTCAGAAACAGTTTTGATTGATTTATTTATTTGACAACAGTCTGCAAAGTAACCATACATCTCATTAAATTCTTATTCTCTGTACTGGCTGTCAGACAAATGAACTGCAATGATTTCATTTCTCTCTTCAGGAATCCGCACGAGCATGAAAAAGATTTTTACCAGGTACTTCTCTAATGCTTTTCTTTAAAATTTATCAGTATGCTTATATGGGCAAATATTGCGATATCCAGCCATAAGAAATGCTTTTCATGAAATCTCCTTGGTTTACAACTCTTCTGTCCTTAGAATACAACAAGGAGATAGAGTAATGTGACAATCCCTACGACAATCCAGTGCTGAGAAAGTAATACTGAGGAGCAGGAAGAGCTGATTGCTAAAAGGTCAGATCTTAATTAATTTCAAATGTTTTACACACTTAATGTGATTCAGCTATGCTGTATAATCCTTAAAACACAACTATGTACTGATTAATTTGTAAAGATGTCCTAGAAGTCTGTCAGTTGTTTTCCCTTCCGCCACTCCAGTAATGTGGAGTGCCACTTCTTTGACATTTATAGCCAGGAATGGCTGTTCAATGACCTTACCTGTACACTTGTAGTCTGAGGCTACTCCCTTAAGCCCAGCATCAAACACCGACACTTCTATCTTCTGCTTTCTGTGGTGGCAGCTGAGGAGCACGGAGGGCTGCGATACAACCAGGTAGAGAAACGGCTGTAGCTCTATGTCACCCGTGCCCCTGCGACCAGGCTGCCGAACGATAGTTATACCAAGGGCTTGTCGAGCAGAGGACCTTGTGGAAGCATGCAGGGTTTCCAGTGACAGAAGACCTGTTTTCCTTCCAGAAGTCAGGGGAACACTGCTGTTCAAAAGGTCATCTGCTGTGACGGATGAAATAGACGGCTGACTGGGCCTCTTTGTGTCATGGCTGCTACCTGAGCCTGCTTCTGGAAGGTTCAAGGAGCTTTTGCTTATTTTCTCACCATCTTTCTGATCTTGTGGTGATTTCAATTTAGGTAAAGCAGTGCATGAGTAAGTCATCAAGGAGATCCGACTTGCTGTAACAAAAATGTCAAAAGGGATGAAATTGAGGTTCTTCACAATGGACGACTGGCGGGAGGGCTGGGCAATGCGGTGCTGGCTGGTGCCACTATGCTGCTCGATCTGAACAATTCTGATCTTAACGCTGTCACTGCCAATTCCACTGTCCTGTGCCCCACTGTACCGGGAAGAAGTCTCAACTGTTCCTCCATCTGATACATCCATTTTTTTTTGCTCTTGTTTGGAAACCTTCAAAAGAAAATATTATATTAGCTTATGATATCCATATTGCAGCTGTTTCCATTTCAGTGGCAGCAAACAATCGCTATATAAACACGATGTCAAAAAAGAGAATTATAAAAAATATCTGCCAAGTTAACTTAAACACAGTAATCACTCAAGAAAACACAGCAGGTGTCTGTTCCAATCAGATGATGACTCTCAACGGATGAAGTACCAAAACAATATGTGAAGGAAAAATAAAAGGAATAATGATTTCTAGATTTAAACTTCATTCTTCAAAAGACTCATTTGTTATACTCTAAAGATTCTACAAGAAATTTATGGCTTAATCCATATCTCTGTAAAAGAATACATTGTAAATAAAAAGCCTCATCATAAGTATTTTCTAGTTTTGAGTACTAACATTTTTCTGTGATTGTAAGAAACAGAATGCAATATAAATATAATACAAAACAACAAAATGACAAAACAGAAATTGTAAGATGAAAAGTGTAAATATCGTGTTGTGGAAAGAATATTTTTCTTAGAGAAATGGAAATGACAGCTGCTGAATATAAAATTTCAAAACTGAAGTATTTATAGACTGCCCCTGTAACAGAGTGTGATTCTTAGCTTAGCAGGGCCCACCCAGCGTACATGATCTCATCTGTGACATCCACAGGGTTTCAGATGAGAAATCATTGCATATCGACATATTTCAAAAAGAAAACATACATCACTGAAGAGACAGAAAAAAACCCCTTCTGTTGTAGGAAATACTACAGTGAAACAAAACAAATCTGCAGGGTTTACTATCCAGGGACAGGGTAGTATAGCAAGAAAAAGAGACCCAAGACAAGGAGGCGCTTCAAGTTACAAACACTTCACTTCAAATTCTGCTACTGAAATAAACAGAAATCCTACAAAGAACTTGAAGACAAGGTAGGAAGTCTATACGCAAAACTATTTGGAAAGAAAAGACCGCATAAATTTAATATTAGTAATAACAACAATGACGTAAAGCCAACTCCTGTGATTCATACGGAGGTTGCAGATGTGTATCACCCATCATAGCTTGTGCAGCATAACCAGCACTTCCATCTGTGCCGCCCAGAAGAAAAATTTCTGTTCCATACAGTAGAAGTTAACATAAGAAATGCCCTAATCAATCAGATTCATGACCCATCCAACCCAGTACACTGTTTTTGACAGCAACAGGAGGACACAATACTGGGAGAGACTGCGGACGCAGGTACTTGCTGCAATTTGCTCCCTCTGTAGAAATTAGGTGGTTGGAGGCACTAAAGAAAAGCTGCTTTTTAAAAAAGGTTTCTTTATATTGTTCTTTCTGAAACAAAGGGAAAAAAACCCTCCCCATTTTTCTTTAAAGGCATGACCATACTGGAGAAAAGTATTACAGAGGAAATCCTAAAACAGAACCCTTAACTAGCTGAGATTTTCTTTGAAAAGGTTTTTGCCAGCTCTGGTTACAATCTTTTCAGATTCACTCATGTACATATTTTTCAAATAACCAATAAACTTCCTCGCGGCTGATTTGTATGACAGAGTCATATCACTGACTTGTAAAAATGGTATCATTTTTAATGCAGCCTCTGTGAAAATATCTGGAGACCATTCTAACGAATTACTTGCATTATAAGCAAAGGAACCATGACTCCTCCTGATAAGCTAGCAAAGTTATACTATTTATGTCTCAGCCCCTCTGTCTGGTAAACTATAAAGTGTTTTGCCCATATCCTGTACTGATGGTACTTTCAAAATTACATAGATGGTTTCATTGCTCATGCATTCAGGGCCAGCAAAAGACAGAAGGGATGGCTATGGAATGATGTTGCTATGTCATTCCATGGAAAAACTGACTGAGAAGAAGTAGAAGGCATGTGCTACTACACCCAGCACTTAATTGATGCATAGCCTTCAGTTCAAAACTATAAAAAATCTCCTTAGAGCGCAGAGTTCTGAGGAGAATTGCTTTCTGTTTCCTGAATGCATTTTCTCACTTCTCTAGGTCAAATGCATTTCACTAAAAACCTAGTTCCTTTTGTCCGTGTTGTTTTATAAGTCAGTATGTATTAAATACACTCATCTGTGTGAAGCACCTCAAGGAAGGAAGAAAAGCAGCTCTGCCTCCATCCCCATTCAGATCTTAGCAACTCTGCTAAGACTACTGCAAGGGTGTTAATTGGTCCCAACTGCTGTGTTTCCTGCTACGTGGACACTCCACTCAAAGAATTACTGAGGCCCCTGAGTCAATTCATGCAGGTCACTGAACAGCAGTCAGATGGCAACTTCTGCTCAGTATTAATCAGCTTGAGACATGAACCACCGCCCAAAATGCAAAAAGCATCACATACTACTGCAATTTTCCATGCCACCCAGTTCCACAGTTAAACTTTGACTTATTTGTTCTCTTACCATATATATTACAAAGGTTGGAACAAGTGAGGAGTGATTTGCAAGACAGCCTTTAATAACATTACTATTTACACAATAAAGGTGCAGAATTGGAACTTTCTGCATCTATTTCTGCTCAGTAAGCATTCAGTCCTCTTCCAAGTCACACAGTTAACCCAAAAATCTGCCTAGTAATAAACCTGGGCATCATTTAGCTATTCCTCTAATGGGATAGCACATGAGAGGCAGGGACCCTCAGGATAACTCCTCCAAAAAGATTTTTGCTGTACTGTAGAATAAATGGGCCAATACTTTAAAGATGTCAGAACAGCAATATCAGCTCACTGCTAGCAAATGCAATGGTAACATTTATCATTGGGCTGTATTATATCAATTCTCTTACTCTTTACATAACCCATTTAAAATGAACAATAAAAGTTTTCTTTAATTAGCTACTGGTGTGCATTAACATGATTATGATTAAACCATAAAAACCAACTGTACATTACTCTGGTCCCCTATCCCATGTGTTTTAAATTATTTAAGTTGAAAATGTACTTTGAGTCCCTTTTAAAAGTTCGACCTTCTGCTTTCAGAGAATTAAATGCATATTACTGTAGTGGAGAAGATAATGTTTCAGACCTCCAGGCATATATTAAACACACTGGCAGCACATTAGACAAAATGCTTTACTTATTAGATACTTCCTATTCTAAACAGTGTCATCAAAGGCTAAAAACAAAATCCATATAAAAGCTGCACAATGCTTCCACACAGAACCTGTGCCAAAATCCCTGTACTTTCCAACTAATGAGGAAAGGATGTGTACTCTTAACATATGAATGTAAGATTTTCCAAGCATTCACTTTAGGAAACAGGACTATTGATTCCACATGGCTTACGTTAAATGAAACTGTATTGGTAAAATAACCTTTAAGATATTTGGCATGATAACTGTAATTAAACAATATTCAAAGGAGTAAAACAAAAGGGAATTTGGTTCCACAATGGCTAATTAAAATAAAATGAAAAAACACAGCATGTCATCTATCAAGATAAATTGTTATTGTTTAAGAACTATTTAAATACTGTTAAAATATACTTTTAGATAAAATCTGAAAGGACTGGAAAAATATTTGTGGCTTAAAAATGGATAGTTTGGCGAAGAAAAAAGTATAGGATGCTGAAATTTTATGCTGAGATAATAGCTTTAAAGCTTTGAGCATAACCAGATGGTACTTAAATCAGAGGAATTCTACAGTTTCACTGTCAGAATGAGTTGCAATATGGAAAGGTTTTCAATAGCTAGAAAAAACATGTCAAGATGATAGTTTACTTAGATCACTTCAGTGCATTTTCTCGTCTTTTCACAGTTATATATCCTATCAATACTAGACACCATAGGAAAGGTGTTGAAAGCTACACGAGTAGCTAGGGAACAACGGCTAATTCTTCCTTTTCATGTGTTGAGATAGGTAACTTTTCTAGCTTAACCCCTTAAGTTCAATAGGGCATATGACAAATATATCTATGTAGTGAAAGGGCATGGAAATAGCACGTCCTGCACACTGAGTACACACCAAGAAGTACATCATAAAATCCCAGTAAATAAATAGATATGCTTTACAGAATTGGCAAGCACTCCCACCTGAAGCCAGTGCAACTGTAGCCAGGTAACTCATTTATTTTCTATTTCTGATAAAAGCTTTCAGATGGTAGAGTCTTATCTTCAAAGTTTTCACATCATAAAGAGAGGCAATAAAACTATCAAGGTAAACACACAAATAGACTTTAGACTATTAACATGTTTTCCAAATCAGAGAACGGTGTTGTACAACTGACATTTTTCATTACATCTTTACTTTCTTAGTCTCTCAAGAGTTTTCAATAATAATAAATGTAAACATATGCAAAGTTTCACTCTAAACCTTTCTATCAGTTTTATTTTCTTTTACTGGCCTTTACAGCCTAATTATCTAATTAATAGGTCCACGGTAAGCAATATAATCTTTGGAAGTGCAACTGCTCAAGATCAAAAACATCTACATCTGCATAATTTTTCCAGCTTCTCAGATTAATTATGGTTATATAATGGCTCTATTGAAGTAAAATTTCCAGCCTCCAGCACAGCCATTCCTTAATTCTGATCAAAAACCTTCAGCCAATCATGAGATCATTCTTCACATTACATAAATTATGGAAAGAGTCACAAGTGTGAAACCACAGAATCAAAGTGCCAATCACATCTGGTACATCACTGTGACATGTGACCTAGTTCTATTTCTCTTGCTAAAGCAGTAGTATTTTCATGGAAATAAAAACTGCTTACCACAGAAAGTGAGCTACAGAAAAGGAATGTCTTTCATTCCCCCCCCCCCGTTGTGCTTAAACTGGAATCAAGAAGAAAACGTTTCTTTCCGGATTTATTCTAGATACTTGATCTATTTCATCAAAGATTCTCTAACTGTCTTTGATGCACCACTGTTTTCTAAAGATTTATTTTTTTGTAAAGCTGTTTACTACATTGTTCTACAAAACAGTTTTATTTTGATTTGTATGTAAGTTTTATGAATGACTAAAATTCTGGTAATTATTTTTTACACTGACACATTAATCTGACAAGGAAAATATAATGAAACACACACAAACATTTCAGGGTACTAAATTACTTCTTCCAGTCTAATACAATTACCCTTGAATTTTAAATTAAAACTTCAGTCCTGCAGCTTACTATAGACAACTTGTTGGCATTTGTACTGATGTAACAATGTAGAATGAGTTCTATATCCAAAGCTTCCTACAAAAAGGGAACTATTAAATTAAGTAAAACTGAGGAATATCAGAAATTTCTGAAAAAAATTATTTCATATAAAAGTCAAATGTATTTTTCACTAGCAGATTTTATTTTTAATCAGAATTTGCTGTAAAATTACATGATCATGGTGCATATAGTCTCACAGATCTACAGGATTCAATTTGAGTTTTCACAGTACTGCAGGAATTATGTGAAAGATGGGATGGAGAGGAGCAGTACAAACTCAGCTTTTTTCTGTAATGTTCTTCCAGCTCCTCAAATCTGGGTTAAGAGGCCACATTCTATTAAACATAGATCCAAATATGCATAAATCAAAGCCATGCTAAATGTTCCAGTTGTAACATGGTTATATGCAAATGCTAAATCCTAACTCCAGCAGAATTATTGTTTTTTAATCTTAATATAAACAGTATGTTTATTATGCTATACTACTAAAGGCCAGTAAAGCTCTACGTTTTTTTGTTTGCTTTTTTTTAAGGCTGTATTTACAACTTGAAAGAAAAACAGGTTAAAATCTGGCAGAATTCTTTGTCCAATAGCAATTATAACAGCATAATATTTTTTTTGAAACGTATTAGCTTTTTGCACTACTTATTCAAATTTGATTTCAGATATTTTAAGTTTGCATCTTTCTTTTTACATAAAAATCAAATCTGCATTAAAATAAATATACATTTTTACTTTAAACACGACGAGGATTTGCTCATTTTAGCACTTTCTTTTTCAGGTTTGGGCCAAGAAACAATCTTTTTCCATGAAAGACTTGCTTGTATACTCCACTTGGACCTGCTGAAAAAATATTTCATCTTGATTTTGCATGATATTCTCTAACATTTCAGCATTAAAATTTCAATATTACAGTGGTGTTGTACCAGCCTCAGATTCAAATCCTATTTCCATGCAGAAAGATTACTCAACCAAATAGTGGTTTAGCATTGATCTGATCTTACAGAAAGAACTTTGTCTAACCAAGTTAACTGAACGTGTCATGAGGCTGAGTTAACTCACATACACTGATGTGCCCAAATATGCTGAAAAAAAAAATAACAACAAAACAAGCAACAACAATCACATAAATACTTGCAAGTTGAAATACTGAAGGCTGTAGTTTCACAACAGAAAGACTGCTCTCAAACACTAGAAGAAGACGAATGGTCATATTTCAGAACCCAGTATGGCAACATAAATAGGTTTGCCATTGCACAGCCTGCAGTGGGATTACTTGAAGGGGTATTGCCACTGACCAGCCCTAGGAAATCACAGTTCTACTGGTGGCACTTCTTCCACTTCTGGGATTAGGTGCAAAAAAATCTGGGTCCAACACACTATGTTTTCTTGACCTGGTGACCAATTATGGATCAGAAACTCTCTTAAGTGATGAGGATTTTTAAAGAGTGAATTCAACAATTTTTAGATGAGTTAAGAATACTAAATACAGAAATATCAGATGATTCAGTGTTATGATATCCGGAGATGAGAAGTTTAACAAAGTTGTTTACTCCCACTGGAGTAAGTTGGAATATTCTGCCATTAACTAATATTCAATATTCTGGAAAATAACTGAAAAGGTGCAGAACCAGATGCCAAATACCATGGCAGTGATTCAAAGCTGGATTCAATAAAGTCTTGGAATGCTAATTTAGGCATTGTTTTCTAGGAAAGGATGAATGAATGTATGAACAACAAAATTAGTCATTATTCTAACACAGTACATTTTTAGCTGACTATGAGAATGTAGAATCTACCTGCAGCCCCTTAATCAAAAAAGTATAGAGCTAAGTGAACCACGTACCAAATGAAATGCTCATTTTCCTTCAGATATATTAGAGCCTTACATGTTTTCAGCATCTTATAGACAATTAAAATAACTAAAACCACAACAGATAAGGAGATAATACACACAAACATTGCTCAAGTCAACAAACTTCCTTCTACACTATTTCCAGTAATGTCAGACTGAGTCAGACTACATGCCAGAAAAATCCACAGTGCAGCAATCTCCAGTGAGAAATATCCAACTGCTGGCACACAATTGCTCACTGAAATATATGCTGGCATGTTGAGTGCCTAAGGTTTTAAAGCTTCCAGATGTCTGGAAAATTATCTTATCTACCTTATTATTATTATTTTTTTAAAGTTGTTACATCTCGTGTGTATCAAGCCAGATATACTTCTTCCTTGTTCAGTTTTTGACTAAATCATCTTTCAATTTCTATAAAGCACCTTACAAAAAGATATCATGGGGAAGTAAAGCACATGAAGTACCATAAGAACTAAAGACCAGGAAATTAAGAGTTTCAGAATACAGTTAGTTTGGTGTAGGCCATCACAAATTACGTTTCATCTACAGCAAAATAAGAGTTAAAGAAAAGTAAAAAATTAATGAATGGAACAAAGAAGCCAACAGCATATAAGCGACCAACGTTCTGCTTGAATCACTACACAAATACTAACAAATTTTAAATGCTTACAAAGATAATCTTTACTATGTACTTATATTTATACCATATATACAAATGCATATCACAAAAGTGTATATCTTTTATTTAAAAAATAGATTTCAATATTACTTTACATAATGGAAAATTCTCTCAGACTGCATCACAGACTGCACCACTCCTGAAATACCTGCAACTGAGTTGAGGTTCTGCTTGCTTAGAAATACATGAACACTGGCAATTCACCCAGACTAACCTCCCAACATTTATTAATCTGGTAGCTGGGCACAACTGATCTTTGGCATAAAAACACTTGCTATGATAGGCTTCATTGCAGACAAATCTGGACAAATACTCAGTGAAGCACCCAGCCTATTGAAAATGAACACCAAGGAGCTAATAAACACAGAAATCCCAGATGCTCATTATCTAATAAACACTTATCTGGAGAAAATGTCTTATTGCCAGTTGGAATTAATTTTAAGAAACAGTGGGAGATTTTAAAAAACACGTAGATTAGTTTGGTGTCCATCTCCTACTGAAAGGCAATGATAGTTTCACAAAAAATTATTTGTTATTCTGAATCTTTGTTACTCTCTCCTCTCTGTGTTTTGGAAGCATAAGAATCACCACAAATGACTGATCATCATCAACCTAATTGTGGAGACCAGATTACACATTCCAGTAAGAAACCAAAGATGATGCATAAATTTTGGCAAGATTACAGGTGACCTAGTCCAAACACACACAACTAATTACTCCCAAAGTTATAAGAAGAAAAGACTCCTGACTTCCCAAAATACTACCTTAATTCACTGTTCCTCAGATGACCTTGATGAAATTTGTGGGTGGGATCCCTATTCAGTAAAGCTAACAGATTTTACAACCAAAGAATCACCTATGTTGGCAAAGACTTTCAACATCACCAAGTACAACCATTAACCTGACCTAACAAGTCTCATCACTAAACCAGGTCCCTCAGTACCATGTCCAAATGTCTCTTAAATATCTGCAGGGATGGTGCCACTCTTCCCTGAGAAACTTGTTTCAAGGCTTGCTCACCCTCTCCATGAAGTAATTCTTCCTTATGTCCAATCTAACCTCCTCTGGAGCAACTTCAGACTGTTTCCTCAAGTCCTATCACTTGTCACTTGAGAAAAGAGACCAATACCCTCCTTGCTGCAATCTTCTTTCAGATAATCGTAGAGAGTGATGAGGTCTTCCCTCAACTTCCTCTTCTCCAGATTAAACAATTCCAGTTCCTCCAGTCACTCCCTGCAAGTCTTGTTTTCTAATCCTTTCAGAAGCTTTGTTATTCTTTGCACATGCTCAAGCAACTCAATGTCATTATAGCAAAGGGACCAAAACTGAACACAGTGTTTGAGATGTTGTATCACCAGTGCTGAGAACAGAGGCACAGTCACTTCCCTAATTCTGCTGGCCACACTATGTCTGATAGCGGTCAGGATGCCATTGGCTTTCTTGGTCTTCTGAACACACTACTTGCACATGCTCAGTCAGCTGTCAGCCAGCACTCCTGAGCCCTTTTCTGCTGCACTAGTTCAGTTTTATGCATTCTTTATTTTATCCGGCCACCCAGTAATATGAAATAGTTGTCAGTGTTCATTACTGATAGTATTCTACGAAATTGCAAAGTCACAGAATCACAGAATCACCAAGGTTGGAAAAGACCTACCAGATCATCCAGTCCAACCATTCACCTATCACCAACAGTACTCACTAAACCATGTCCCTCAACACAAAATCCAAACATTCCTTGAACATCTCCAGGGTCGGTGACTCCACTACCTCCCTGGGCAGCCCATTCCAGTGCCTGACCACTCTTTCAGAAAAGTAATATTTCCTAACGTCCAACCTAAATCTCCCCTGATGCAGCTTGAAGCCATTCCCTCTAGTTCTATCACTAGTTACACGAGAGAAGAGGGTGACCCCCAGCTCACTACAACTTCCCTTCAGGTAGTTATAGAGAACAATAAGGTCTCCCCCGAGCCTCCTCTTCTCCAGACTGAACAATCCCAGCTCCTTCAGCCGCTCCTCATAAGGCCTGTGCTCCAGACCCCTCACCAGCTTTGTTGCCCTTCTCTGAACCCGCTCCAGGACCTCAATGTCTTTCTTGCAGTGAGGGGCCCAAAACTGGACACAGTACTCGAGGTGCGGCCTCACCAGAGCTGAGTACAGGGGACAATCACTTCCTTGTTCCTGCTGGCAACACCGTTCCTGATGCAAGCCAAGATGCCATTGGCCTTCTTGGCCACCTGGGCACACTGCTCGGGTGTATACTCCCATACTATGATGGAGAGAGCTAAAATTAGTGGAAATGTTAGGAGTAGTCCAGACTGAAGCTTTCAGTCCTGATTCATGCAATGAGTCACAGGTGGTTTGCGCAGAAGGTACAGCGCTAATGAAATAAGTTGGAAACACCTCCTAAAAACACATACTGAGGAAAAAAATTCTTACATGAAATGATACTAAGCAAAAACATTGACTAGCATAGCAGAAACATCAGTCACATACTACATACAAAAATCTGATAGCTCTAGAATCTTGTCTCTGAATAGGTACTGGTGGCCAGCTAACTACAGAAATTAGTTCAGGGTAATTTGAAATGCCTGAAAATCTGAGTTAGATTCAGGAGAAGTTATTAGCATCATGTGCATGACTCATATCAGCATCTATCACAATCACAACCTATGATTTCACTGATACAGCACCTGGTAACTCAAACAGAATGAAGCTAGCTGTAAAAATGTACAAATGGAAATATTTGTAATATTGGAAATAAGCTGCTTTTCAATTTTCTCCATACTCACCAAAAACATTCTGCAATGCATGTCAGTGAGACAACTATCATTGTATAGATAATAGACTGTCTAAATGAGAATACAAATAGGACTGGATTTTATCATATTAATCAAAGCCACAGGGTCTACAGCAGTCCTCTGTGGGCCTTGTAACTAGAGGGAGCAAGGAAAAAGTCTGGTCCCTATACTGAAGGTTAATTGCTCTCAATCTTAAAAAGTAGTTTACTGCAATTTTACAATATTGGCTTTTCTGGTAGATGGCAGAATACATCAAACACACACAAATAGCTAAACTCTTAATTATACTTCCAGTCTGAACTGCGTGTCTGTGTCTGGGAAGGAACAATATTACATTCTCAGCCTCGTTCAACAAACACCTACAACAACATTCAAATGTCCAAGACTATTGGGAATTATTGCTGCTGAGATAAATGAACTTCCCTGCAAGAGAGCACAGCACAAAAATAAACTGTTGGGATTCAGATGGACTCAGAAACAGTAACAAATTAGATAGTTACTGTCCTTATACTTACAGATTAAAGCATATCACCATTTAAAAAAAAAAAAAACAAAAATTTTTGCTAGTATCAGAATTGCTCCTTTGAATTCTATAAGACAGTTAACCAACACAACTGTCTTTTCCCACTGAATTCAGTACGAAGGAAGAGGCAGCAGTACATACAAAGATTTTCATGCCAACTGAATTAACCCTTCTGCACCAAAGGACTGCTATGAAAGATGAATCTTAAAGTTAATGAACTAAATGGATGTCTCATTTACTATGGAAATAATATGTGTGCATATATATTAAAAAAAAAACAACAACAATAAGATAGGTGATAGCAATTAATTAGGATTTATAGAAATTGTGGGACCTGTAAATGGTATGGAATAAGGGATGAATATTGTCTTAGTTTCAGCTGGGATGGATTTATCTTCAGTGTCTGATATAATGCTATGTTTTGGTTCTAGGAGGAAAACAGTGCTGATAACATACCACTGTTTATAGCTGCTGCTAAGCAATGTTGTACAGAGCCAAGGCCATTCTCAGTGAAGGCTGCAAGGAGTTGGGAGGGAACAGAATGAGGAGAGCTGACTTAAACTGGCCAAAGGAATATTCCATGCTATATGACATCAATTTTGGAGGGGATGGGAGTTCATGTCACTCGCTTCTGCTGCTCATGGGCTAACTAGGCACAGGTTGGGAGATGATGAGCAATTGCTTGTGCATCACCTGTTATTCATTCATATATATGTAGTCATAACTATTATACTTTCCCTTTTCTCTATCTTACTAAATAGTTTTATCTCAACTCATGGGCTCTACTTTTTTTTCCAATTCTCTCCTCCATCCCACTGGGAAGTGGGGAGTGAGCAAATGAGTGTATGGTGCACAGCCATCTGCTGCGCTAAACCACAAAAAACCTTTGTCAACCGACTTCATGATTTTTTTCTCTAAAGCTGACACAGTAGACAAGATACAATAAACAAATTTTCAGCTAGTTGGAATATATTTTAATTACATAAAAGATTAAAATTAATAAAGCTATGATTCCTGAGCTTATTCCAGAGATATGGAAGAGTAGTGTGTCCCAGATCACTTTTATTCTAAATGTCACAGAAACAAAAGTCAACAATTAGGGTAAGGATCAAACCATATTCTTCCATTCAAAATACCTATTTTGAATACAATCATCTCAAAATTTCCCTGGTGTGACTGTAAATGCAATTTGGGCAGCATTGCAGGGGCACAAATGAAATCTGGGGTCATTTCAAATATGTTAAAAACAATCTGCTTAGACTTGAAGCAAAGCCTAAGTTATGCATGCTTGCACATTCCAGGCTAACATACAACTCAAAACATTTGTTGAGACATTTCCAGATATTCAGAGTGTACGTGTGCATGTCCATATCCACAGGCACGCATACATTCTTCTGAGTCATCCTGATGTGCTCTGCAAAATGGACCCTTTCTCTTAAGCCTTACTACTTTAGGATGAGTTTACTTTAGTTCCTCACCTCTTTATTTTTCTTTGCAGAAAAGAACATTGAAGAGTCTTAGTAACAAAGTAAATTTACAGCCACGTTCCCAGTACATGAATTGCATCTAGGTTTCTACTGGAACAAAAGCGTCTGCTTATAGGAAGTATCAAAAAAGTACTGCACAACCCTTCAAAAAGCTCATTCTGCTGTTTTTGGCAATAAAATTAAATGATGAGACAAAGCTTCCTATCAGTGGAAACAGGGTATGGTGATGACTCAAGATACTGGCAAGGACTTTATTTTGATAGTATCCTTGAACAAACCAAAGACCACTTTATTTTCAGGAAAACATCCGACAAGTGGCTATGTGGGATTCCAAGTACTGGTGGTGCTACCAGGAAAATGATGCAAGTATTATTCAGCTATTCCAGCTAAGGGTTTTTATTGGCACTTTCAGGAAGTTACATTTTTAGCGCTCCCTCTGCCACTGTCAAGTTGTAAATTCACATTTAAAGCTTTATGAACAGAACAGCCCACTGGCAAAAAGAGATCAGAAGATGACCACCTGTCATTTATCTTTCAAAACATTTAGCCATTCCAAAATTTTAAATGCTGCGCTAAAAGGAAGATGTCACAAACAAAACAACATCCATATATACAAATACGTGCAAAAGTTTGTCTTCATCTGAACTCCTTACAAGTCACTCTACCAAAGAAGATAACTTTGTTCAACAGAAATTGTAAAGCAAGACTAATGCAAAAACTTCCATCTGATTTTAACAAAGATGAGGAAATACATTTTTTAGTTTAAAACATTATAAAAATTCTTAGAGTAATATGACTAGAGCTAATCCTGCTCAGCGTAAAACTGGATGCAAATGGCACAAGGAGATTACTGCAGCTCAGACTCATGCAAATTCACTAAGAGGAACCCGTAAATATCACTTTATTCTACACAGTGAAATAATTTGGACCTGTTGAATATCTTTGCACCCACTACATCTTATACAAACAGATGGCTATTCTCCTCCATGTTTAAACTTACTATTGCTAAAGAAGAAATTTTATTGTTTAAAATTTATTTATTTATTATTGTCACTCTTTAACTAATATGGAATTCTTTTGAACTCCTACTAGAACAGGTAAATAAGTTTTTGAGAAACTACCCACATCTGTTTTTCCTGCCAAAATCTTTGGCATGAGTTACAGAATGTCACATTCTGTTAGGCAGTTTCTGATGTTGCAGCTTTAGCTGAGTATGAAAGCCGACTCCCACTGGCCACAAAAACTGAAGAAGTAGGAAGGCAGCTATTAACAGCACTATACTCTGAAAGATTATGCCTACTTGAAGACATTCATTATCATGATAAAATATTCCTTAAGGAACAGGAGAGTGCTGAAGTGAAATTCTGGACTTATGAAAAACCATATGAGATTAAGCAGCATATTTTATCCCAAATTGACCAAACAGATCACAAGTGGATAAATAGTGTCTCCTGCCAACTACCGAACAACAGCTTTCCCTCGGTGGTAATACCTGGTTTGGTTTCTCTCTGTCCATTTCCTGATTTTCACAAACAAGAAAAATTAACATCAAGACTTCTGCTTTCAAATTTGGCTGAGAACACAAAGTAATATATACTATTTGGGAAGACTGGCATACAGACGGATCATATTAGCTTTATTTACCTCTAAAAGCATGTTAAAATGAATGAAAAAGACTATTTCTCATGAAGGAAAGTCAGAGGAAAATGAGGATTCTTCTTGCAAAGAAAACAGTATTTCAGAAGTTAAGATTGCCCACTATCCACTGACAATGACTTCAGTTACGTTTCACTGGCTTCCACTGTCCTTTCTGTTCTTTTTCCTCAGCTTTCCCTTTAAGAAATAAAACATTTCACTTGCAAATCAAGGGAATTAGATCATCCATGTGTTCATTAGTGTCAAGAATAAAGTCTTTTGCAGTAACAAGCAGGTGATGTTCTATATAGGGAGGAAACTGTAACCATTGGTGTCTCAAGGTAACATTGCCTCAGAACCAAACTCTAACATGTGCTAGCATTAGGTGACTCGAAGGAGAAGATTAGCAAGGATCAAAGAATGCAAAGCTTTCAGTCATTATTCGTGTGACCTACCACTCAAACTTTCGTCTCCTCATCAGATGATTAAGCAAATCATCACCATGACACATTCAATATCCATAGTGTGAGAAAGTCCAAGCACATGCTCTCTCACACTTCTGCATATGATGGTTTTGAGTCCCTGTGCTGTCCAGTCTTTTTTGAGATTCTGAAAATCACTTCCCTCAACCTATTATTTTTTTCAACTATATTCATGATTTAGGGAAAAACTATCATAATTCTCATATAGTTTCTAGTTTTCTTTATTATTACTATTTTTTACAAAGTTAGACATTTAGAGATTTTTCTACATGTTCTATAATTTAAGGAACAGTTTGAATTTTGGACTTATTTTATAACAATATTTTTATAATCCCTGTAAGGAATACTTCTGATTTTTTGATTAATACATTAAATGATCTGGAAATCCAAAGTTTTAAATTAACTTCACATGCTGTTATTAGAAAACATCTTTATTTTAAAATACGATAGCATTTAAGTTCCTGATAATGTAATAATATCCACAACTTACATTCAAAATATTGCCAGGCAGGGTATTTAATAAAGAGACTGGTCAAAATATTTCTCTCTTTTAGACTATCCCATTAAGGCTAGTGTCAGACAAAAGTAGTGTAATCCATACAGCAGACAAGAAGGTCTGGTTCACATAATCAAGTAACACAGACTAAGAAAATAAAAGGCACATGAAACCTAGTCAGTACAGGCCCTGGTTGAAAGTCTTTCTCCATCTTTCTTTTAAGCCCTCTATCACTCTGCTGTCTACCTCTCTTTTAATGCAGCCCAAGTACAGTTGGCTTTCCAGGCTGCACACGCATGCTGTGAGCACATATTCAACTTTTCATCCATCAGTACCCCCAAGTCTCTTCAGGGCTCTTCTCAGTCAATTCACTACCCAGTCTGTATTGGCACTGGGGACTGCCTCAGCACATCAGAACTACAGGACTATATGCTGCACTATCCCCCTTTCCCTGAAATGAAAATTCACAGCTTAAAAACTGAAACAAAATTGAGCAGATATGCAAGATCTGACAAAAAACGTGCACACTGTGAAAGATAATTTTATGAGAAGTTTTTTATGGATTCATATGTCAATATCTATTGTTTCTGGGACATTCCTGTTAACCATTCACCAAGTTTGCTTCTAGTCACTGCAACAATTTTCAAACGTATAATGAAAAAAGTCTATAAACCCCTCAGGAAGCTACCTTCATACTACATTACCTTTTTTATGTGCAAACACACTTCTGAATATCAAGACATACCTACATTTGTGTGACCCATACAATATACAGAAATTGAGACTGTTTTGGCTCTCTAACACTGATTACCTTAAACTTCAGGAATCAAAAGGGAAAAGATAAACAGATTCTTCAAAAGAAACTTGTAAATGAGGATGCCAACTTCTCAGAGTTCCAGCATACTAAAAATACTTCCAATTACACAAGCTTTCCATACGGATACTAACCAGCCGACATAACATCTGTGCAACATGTGCATCTGCCACTTCACACTTTGGCTGTCTGACTTCTTAAGTAGTATTATCTGGAACATGTTTTACCAGTTTTCTGATTTTTATTATTTTTAAACAAAATACAAATGGAAAACAAAGTGATGTTTGTCTTCAATTAAAAAAAAAAGATACTATTTGATTTTTTCTCTCATTTTCCACAGTAGTAATAATTGATGAGCTCACGTAAAGTTTCATTTAATTGTTCTTTGCTCAAGACAGCCTGCTCTCTTAAAGTATCATTGGCAAAAAAGACTGCTATGTATGAACTCCATCAGCTATCCCTCCTTCAGATTTTATGTGAGACGCAATTGCAATGGCACTTTTGCACATATCTGCCAACGATCATGTTCTGTACCACATCATGAAGCAACAACAGGAGATTGATGAGAGTGCCATAAACTGAAATTAGCTGCAAGAAGAGGACATATGAATGGCCCCACTGGTCAAACCAAGAGACCTTTCAGACTCCTGTTCTCTGACAGCAGACATATGCATAGGAAAAAGAAGTGTAAGTAAAAAAGCATAGAGGAATTCTTCCAAACTTCCAGAGCCAGAATTTTGCAGCATATCACAACTTATCAGAAATGTTTTCTTAAGCTTAATCTGCAATGACAGAGAATGACATATCTTCTGCAGGTACTCCTGTACAGTCTCTAATGTGGTGAATCAGTAGAGATTGATTCAGCCAGCCTATAAAGAAATTGGCTGCTATAGATTATAGCTGCCTGCCTTTTCCATCTTGGACAACTCAGTCAACAGCTAATTTGCTGCAGTTAGTGTGTTGCCTATCACTCGCTGAGGTGTTTGGTAGTATTGTTTGGGTTCTGAGCAGATAAGAGCTGTACTTCCCCCAGCCTTTCCTATTATTTTGAGGATTACAGGTAACATCCTGACTGCTACAAAATGTACAATCTTTATATTAGCTAGACTCCAAAAATTTGAATTGTAAAAGAACAAAAACGAAAGTTGAAAAAACTTTTGCTTTTTTTCCCCCATATTAATTTCATTTATTCAGGAAGCTGGTGGGTTGTCTTTGCAATTTATCCGAGTGTAGGCTAAGCCTTATGGAACATGTCACATCTGCTGGTGGGGTTCACTCAAAGTGATTGGCCAACAGCCAGGTCTAGAAGCAAAACATCATCTGGCAGGCTGATGAACGCTGTTGAGGCCTGTGCTTGGAAAGCCTAGACACAGCGCTCAGAAGTCAAATACCTAGAAGCAGATACTATAAAAGCAGAAAACATCAGCTGGTCATGCCCTGAATTTCTGTAAGAAAACAAAGACTTTCTCGCACCAGCTTTCCATTCTTTTCGCTCAACACTGCTCCCAGATGAATGACAATTTGTGTCCATTGGTATTGGCAATTAATGCAAATTATGCTTGGGATATGTACCTGTTATGATTTAAAATTCCAGCCAGACATTTCAGTCCCAGGTCACTCTGCGTGTGACCATTTCACCAGTAGAGTCTACCCTCCACCACCTCAACTTCAGGAGAAACTTTCTTTTTCTTTAAGTTGAACAGGAATAATTTTTAAAAAAACAAAACAAAACAAAAAAACCCATCACATTTGTGCAGGATCTGCTGTATTCTAATCCCTAACAACACATAAGTATAGTAACAGCAAGTAAGCTGAAGAATTCTGGAAGCTTTTTTCACTGCTCAGATGGCAGAAATAACAGAACGTCAGAGAGATCTTAGAAGGATCCAAAACAGAGACAGTTTTTCAGTTTCTAGTTCTGCTGTGTGCAAATACTTCCATACTTGCAACAGTTGATTGTTGAGTACTACATTCATCACTGCAATTAAAAACTTGTGAATGTGAAAATAATGATGGATGGAAAAGATGACATATATGCCTGTGATTGTTTCAAAAAATACGTTATACTTGTTTTCATTACTGTATTACTACATTAGCTACCTGTGTGACATTCAAATTCTGTAGAATAGGTACGAACTTAAAGCCTACTGAAGCAAGCAAACAAGCAGAACATAAACAAAGACTATATAGCAAATAGGGATGGAGGGGTTAGGAGGAAATACACTACCAGAAGACAAAAAGTGGGTGAAAACTTCAGATGACATCTTCTGCAGAAGATTTCAGATGCTTAATTTCCATACCATTTAATAACCAAGCATCTTGTATTCACTAATGCAGCTGTTTTCTCACCTGAAGCCATAATCCTTATAAAAACATCGTGAAGACAAAGTAAGGATTTGAAAATATATTTCAAGTTCCTCAGAGAAGATAGAAAATAACTTCATTTTCTGTATATAACTATAGTCAACATTACCTCAAAGTAGATAGTAATTAAACAGGAACACTCTTTAGGGTTGAGTTTAACCAAAATTAATATTTGTGTGGAAATAATATTTTTCCACAAGTCTAGCTTTACTTCGAGGCTTACAGAGAAGTAATTAATACAAAAACAAACAAACAAACAAAAAAACACACAAAAAAACACACAAAAAAAACAATCAAAAGCAGATTAATGATCTCAATGGCCAATACTTATATTCAGGAGTAGAAGATATACTGACTTGCAGTAAGATATGTTATCCATGCATGTCTATATTAAAAGGAGCAGACCACAAAAAGTGTTGTTTTGTTTTTCATTTCTTTTTCAAAGAGGAGTTCTTGTATTTTCCACTTCTAAATGCCTGTATGACAAATAGATGCTCTCTTGCCAAAAATCTCCAGGTGCTAAGTGACAGACATCAGGAAATGGATTTGCCAGACTAAGCAACTCCTTGGGAACTCACCTTTTCTATTACTAATCAGCATTAAAACCAATCATCGTTTATACTGAGAGAGTTTTACCAGAATATTAACTTCTAAGGCTGTTTAAGAAACTTTTAGAGGAAGTTTTTTCTTCAAGAGAATAGCCCTTTTATTAAAATTTCACCTATAATCTTAGGTGCATCACTGAAGAAATATAGTATATTAAATACACTTCACTCTCATATTTCTTTTCCTAGCACTTCTGTTTCTGCTCTCCATGTGCAAGTATTATATCTTCTTCTTGCAAGATTTTGGCATATATTAATTCTAAAATGGTGAATAATTATGAAAAGGCAGCAACATTCTTTACCCCTCAAGTAATTCATCATACACCACATATGCGTCCATACTTTAAAACTGCCAAGCAGATCAAAGCAATATTCTTTGCAACAATAGACTATACTCTATGAAGAAGTCAGTATAATAGGTATACTGTACATCAAAGATGAATTTATAAGAGAGTGTAAAATTAGGGCTTACTGTAAGTGAAAACACTGCAGTGCAGACCTGGCATGAAATTCTTCACAGAATATTAAAGCACTTAAGAGAAAGATTACACATAAATCATCACTTCTTTATTATTTTTGTCTACACTATTCCTTACAGCGTTGCTCTATAAACCACCAAATGCAAGCCATTTGGAAATCACACTTTTAAAGATTAAACTCAAAGTTCCAATTTGATAACTACCTATATATACGTAACCAAAACATAAAAGAGAGCAACACGGTGTATAGTATTTCTGAGGCAAGAGACAATTACTTAATCTTTCTATTTACCAAGAACTTCAAGTTAAATCAAGTTTCGTAACTAAGATTAATAATGTTTATGTTTGCTCAACAATCCTCAGGATTTGATCTAATAATATATTTGGGAAAATGTAAGGTTTTTTCACAGCATTAGTGCTGCTTCCCTCCCCCAAACACACAACTTTTTTTCCCTATTTTTCTCCTTCAATACAGATGAAAACCATTTTTCCAATGGTAATCAAAGCCAGTATGTATCCAGAGTATTTTCTCTTTTTTCTTCCAACTTCCACAGTCAGCTACTTCAAATGTTGTTTCCAGTTACCACTTTTAGCTTCATTTTGGAAATTTATAAGATTTCATTAAAGTTTGCTAATCTCCTAATTTATTTAAGTTCATAAATCACTAAGAATTTCAGTTGCTAGTTCTGCTTAAATAGTGACTAAAATGCAAAAAGTCCAGGATCAGTGTCAATCCATCATAGCACAGCTAATGCCTCCAAAAAACTGTATATAGATAAACCATGAATGAAATCACGTTGTTTTTGGATTCTGAAATGAAACACTGATAGGCAATGGTTAATACCTTTATCAAGCAAAATGGATATAGAGATTTGCCATGCTGAGACTTAATCACAGAAAAGTTACCCAAAGAGATAATGCAACCTCTGACCAAGAAATACAGAAAGAATTGCTGGAAGGTGCACTGGAAAGCCTGACTTTAGTACTCTTGCTTCAAGCAAAAGAATGGTGTCCAGAGATGCCTTTCAACCTAAACTATGTTTTGATTCTTGCGAAGAAATAATAAGCAGGTGTGAAGTATGAATGAACAGTTCTGTGTGGGCTCCTTACTTGGTTCACTGAAATGAAAAGAACAGCATACAGTGTATTATGTTTCACTCTGCTGACTAAAGGAACAATATGAAGATAATAAAATGGGGTGCCTTCATATAGGCACATTTAACTGCAGAATAGTGAAGAGAGAAATAGACTGATGAGTAAACAAGCACAACATTGGATTTGAAATTATCAGTAGAGTGAGTCAAGATACAGTTTTAAACTTATTAAGGAGAAAGCAAGCAGCACCTTGAAACAGAAATATTCTGTTACTCATTACAAGGACCTAAAAAATGCAAGGAAGATAATAACGAAGAACAAATAAATATCTTGGGATGTAGTCAACCAAAAGCTTACAGATATAACTTAGTAAACTGCTTATAAATTTATATGGTCCACATCAGTTGCGCAGCACTTCTGTACAGCGCCAACTCAAAATTAAAGTTCTTGGCACCTATACAAATGTAGGGTTAATCTGATTCTATCCATTCTGCTGACAATGGGAAAACGTTGCTTCACGAATTATTAAAGATATTCCCATACATACTTATTTATAATGTTCATATCCAAAAGAGGCCCTGTGTCTGCAAAGCATCCAAGGAAGACAAAGATAGATTGCATTTCATTACTATAACTTTCATATTTCAACAACTGTGAAAAAAACAACCTTTATTTACTCCATGATTTGGAAGGGATAAAGGGGAAGGAGTATGATGTGATACATAGATTAGCAGGCTACAAACAACTTCTGGGATTTGACAGGATGAGGAGAGTTTGGCTCCTCTAAATTATTTCCCACTTCCATCCAGACACACATTGATGCAGAATCTGTGTGGGCAGGAAAAAGGAAAAGTTTCTTCAGCTTCTCATTAGCTAGATTTTTGGAAAGGAAGAGCTGTGTCTTGCCTTACAAATTCAGGAGATGCTGAACACTACAAGATTCCAGGAAAAATAAATAAATAAAAAGGGAATATTAATTATTCTGAAGATAAAGTATCCCTCGTGTACCATTATCTCACTCACTGAATAAGCACAAGAAGATCCAGAGAATGATTGAATTCTATGAACTAGAGAGAAGAAAAATTAATATAAGTAGTGGTTATGAGGCATAGGGAATATTTTATATTGTGCTGGTTTTAATGAAGCATATAGTTAGTGTATACATATGTGAACACATAACTAATGAGAAAATGCCAAAGTTTCAGTAAAATGAAACATTATCAAATACTTGCTTTAAAATTATTTCTTCTATCATTTACTGAGATAATCATTCTTGCACAAAAGCTGTTGCAAATTAACCTCAGTCTAATTTACTGAATGACATTCTTACTAGTGTAACACTCTATAGTTAGAACATTAGAATGCATTTTAAGACTGACCAAAAAAACAGCAAAAAAACATGTATTTCACTTACTTGCATGACTTTTGTCACTGGAGACGATGTGAACATCTGCTGCAATATTGTAAAGAGAAATTACCTGCAACTAGGGAAAAACCTACCTCATTAATGGTACTGGAAGGTTCCAGTCCAATCATGTTGGCTTCCACCAGCTGCTGAAGAAGTTGTACTTGAGCCACATTGAGGAAGAAATCCAGATTTGTTGTCACATTGACTTCCAAAGAATGACCACATACCAAAATTTCCTATGGAGAAATGAAGGGAAAATATCAGTTAACAGCTACTGAGCAAATAATTTTCAGCTTCTGTGTAACTGTATCAGCTCCACTGCTGTAGTCTATGTTTCAGCACTGATATATAGTATTGATGTTTACTAGAGTGTGGCATTTCAGCATTCTAAACAAGGATGTGGAATATTCTTTGCTTTCCACAGCGTACGTAACTTTTATATTTTGCAAGGAAAGCACCTCGTGTGAGGTCTTGTTTCCATTTATTGGTAGTATCAAATAGTGGACTATGAGATTTTGGTTTTTATTTCTTTGGCAATGAATACACGTAGAAACATTTTACTTTTGATGGAACATAAACTCTACTTGTTTTACAGTGAAATCATGTAAATCAGGAACTGGAACTCAGTGATAACCAACCTGGTTTCTCTGTGACCGTAAACAAGACAAACCTTGCCAAAGTTAGCTGTATGGTCTCTACTCTATTGATGTTATCTAGCACAAGAAAATCTCTTTCCTATTGCTGGCAAGAAAGAGAAGAAAAACAGGATCAGTCCAGAAGGGTTGTTTCCCATACTTCCCATTACTTCCCATGAGAAATAAGTGCACAGTGTTTAAGCTCTAGGTAATTGAAACTAGACCTCTCCATCAGAGAATATCATCTGGTGAATAGATAATAATACAAATTTAAGTAGCAAAGACATTGGAATTCATGAATATTAGGATTAGTAAAGTTCAGAGATTTGTTTTTTCTTCATTTTTGTTTTACATTTTTCATCTGCATTTGTGATGACTCTTTACATAAAACATTAAGTTGCGAATTTTTTCTTTCCATACGCATTATCTGTTTTCCAACTGTACAAATCTACTACATTGTTGTAACACAAACCTAATACCCTTTGTATTTCTGCACTAGGTCTATCTGTTCTTTCCAGGAGGTAGCTATCATGAAAAATATTCCTTGTGAGCTGACAAAAACTTACTGGCACCTCCCTTATATAAAATGTTTTACATTTTTGAACTCTAAACTATACCAAAAAGAGAGCCAATACCTTATTTGTGCAACATGCTTCACAGACTACTCATGAACAAGTTGACCCATAGACTGTAAAAGTGATTGTTAAATCTGAAATAACTTGAAGTTCTCACGTTAATGATTGGGGAGTAGATGATTTGTGGAAATCTGTGGGCTTGAAAGCCTGGCTAAAAAGAACACAGATCAAATTGTGTCTTACCGACAATATACAGATCGTATTTTCAGGTTTTTTTGTGAGACGATTGCAAATACAATGTTTTGTAATGCACCTCTTCTCAACACCTTTTCATCAAAACTCTTTTAAGGACACCCATTTTCTGTATTGCAAACAGGCTTACCTGGACAGGCTGTCTTTAATATCAAATTTCTTTCTCCAATTTTTTATCCAGCAGAGAAAAGACACTACAATTAACAATTAAGACTTTTTTTCCTTGCAGTTTGTGATGTCTGTATTTGAAAACCTACCACACCTACACGATTAAAATAGCAAAACAGTAAAATTTTAAGATTATCCAAATTTTATACTAACCTCTGGGTGTAAATTCTCTGGAGCATCAATTTTTGTAAAAATAATTGCAGGAGCAGCAGTTATTCGAACTGTGAAATCTGTTAAAATTGGAGTTAAAATGGCTCTCCTTTCCTGATGCCGTCTTATGCTAAAGAGAGGCAGAAAATAAGATAAGATTAAAGCACGTTACAAATTTTGAGCGGCAAAAACTTCTTGTACTTATCTTTACATCCAGCATGCAGCACAAAACTGCTTCACCAGTAGTTTGGTCTTTTTTGATAGCTACCTCAGTGAGCATTAAATATCGTCATCATAAATCATCTTAAATACAAACCTGAATGCAGGCTGCCATTTCCTGAAAGAACTATGTTTAAACACTAATACTCTTCAATCCATCTCCAGTTAAGACAACTGATGTATTTGACATTGATTTTTCTGTTGCTTAAGTGAACTTTAAAAAATCATTTGAACAAAACCATAAGCTTTATTAACAGTATTTTTCAAACATTCCTGTTTCATTTTATGAAAAAACATCCTGAATCATATTTGAATTCATAAATTCTTTAACCAAAAAACTAAGCCTACAAGCACAAGGCCATTATGTACAGATCACTAATAGCTTATGATAACACATGTCAAATGGCCACAATCTTCTGGGGCAGGTCAAAATCTATTGCCATAAAGTGCCAAGTGAGAGCCTCTGATCAAGAAAAAGAAAAAAAAAATATGTAATGAGATCAAGATGGTGATCAGACCTTAAAAGAAGACACAGTTCAAACTGGCAGAATCCTTCCATCAACATAGATTTTTAGTAATTCTTTCTACCTATCATAACTTATAGAAATGCCAGATACCCCAAGGAGAACTCTAGAAATTATTAAGAAGCTACTGTTCAGACTCAGCTGTATGTTCTGGAAAGGATTCTGTTGAAATGCATGCAATCTCAAATGCTGATGGTTAGTAGGCTGAGAGTTAAGCAAAAACAAAATAAAATAGATATGACAGTGTGACTGAAAGTCAGGCTTAGATATATTTCCAGCAACAAACATGTCTATAGATGACAGTTTACTGCCTTTATTATTTTGATACTTCAAATTTCACTAAGAGTTTACTTAAGTATCCTTATAACATGTAGTAGGCTTTGAAATTTACTTAGGACAAGAGTATATAGAAGTTAACTGGCAGATGCTACAGAGTGCAGGTGTAACAAACTTTTGCTTCAGTGACTTCCCCTGTCAAGTTCCTCGCATAGTACTTATGGCAATATGCTTAAAAGTAACCTGATTTGTCACTGGGAAAATTACCATCCACCAGTAAAATCTGTAACGTTTTGGGTCACCTGTTTCTCTGCTGGTCTGCAGAGATAGCTTCTCTGGTCTTAATTAGATCCTCAAATTAGAAAGCAGACCATTTGTTGGTTAGTATACATCTTTAACTGAGAAACCGGTCTTAGATTTTGCCAGGTCAACAAATGCTTTTCTCCCTGCCATCACCTTCCTTCTAAATTTAAACCAGATGGCTTTCTTCCCAGTTCCTATTTCCCCTTCACAGAAAGATGAGAAAGAAATGCCTTTGTTTCTGAGGAAAATGAAAGAGCTAAGGAGTAGATCTATTCTATGAAAAATTTCCACGTGATGGCACAAAAAACTGCTACTAAGTATGATTCATAAGTATGAAACACAGCTATAACAACATGTTATACGCCCAAAGCTACAACTGGCTCTTTCCAGTCATTGTTCAATTTTTCAAGCTTACAGATATACCCATTTCTTAATTTTCAAACATTACCCGAGCAGGTACACAATGCACTGCATCTTAAATAACTCTTTTGGTAATATAGATTGACCGCTGATTTTTATATCATTATTTTAAATAACCCTTATGTGGTATTTCTGTCCTGCTCTACTTACTAGTTTCTACATTTCTAGATGGTGAATTTGAAGCTCAGGCAAGCATTAGCAAAATAATTGTAAGTACAAACAGAAGGCATACTGAGCACACTAAATAACGAGGGGAAAGGATATGAGAAAGTGCACAAAAGGAACAAAGAAACAAATTCCACTTTGAATTATTAAGTCTTCCACACTGCACCTAAGTGCACCGTTAACTTAACACAGGTGTACGCCACATGAGCTTATGAAAAAACTTGATTGTGAAGAGTGTAATGATGGCTCTGTGTCTGCAGCACATTCATTCCATGGTTCATTTGTGCATCTGTTATATATTTGTCTTGGAGAGAAGGGGGGGAAAAAAAAGGAAAAAGCTAGTACTTTTAGAGATGTTAAAGCAGTTGATCTTCTACACTTAGAAGTCCTGCACATTTCAAAGTCCATATGTTAACACAGGACAATAAGGCAGCAAAAAGATTTGGAGGTGCCTTATGTTTAGTTCTAAATTTAGGCTGTATCAGAATAATTACATGGACACTGAATACCGACCACAGGTCCACACTGTGAAAACACAGGAGAAAAATGTTCTCAAAGGCTTACAGTTCAGATTGGGAGGGAAAAAGGAACAGCTAACAGCACTGTACATAAAAGTACCAGTACAGTGGCAATCTAATCACTATTTTATGATTTTTTCTATTATACTCTAATACATCTGGTTTACTTCTTTTTTAAGCATTTGAGAGAAGACACTTTTGTGACTGTTTACAAGAAATTAAACCTGTAAGGTAATCTAGGAATGAGCAAGGAAGTGCTCAAAAATTCAATGTGGGGTCTGGTAACTGATGTGATGAGGTTTAATGAGCAGTGAGTGTAGATGAGTTAAAGCAAATGAAGGAAGATGTGAAAGGGGAAATTCATAGACACAGAAGTCTGGAAGCATCTTGAAAGCAAAGACATGTCTAATGATTAATATGACAGAAAACATTGTGAAGATGAGAAAAAGAAATGTGAAGAACAGAATTTCATAATCAAAGCAACAACATTAGACTACGTCAGATCAAGTCATCAGCATTTGGTTACATCCACTCAGGAGCACTTTGAATTTATATAAGGAGGAAGGATTGCCAAAGAGATGACATGGCAATAATCAAAGAGGTATAATGGTGTCATGGAAATGCACAATAAGTAATATAACCTGGTCTTTTCATGTGGAAAAGAAATAATTCTAACAAGCAGCAAATACAAGCCAGTAAGAAATAAACAAGGCCTAGATATGAAACTTGGAAATATGTGCCTTATTTTTAAATATCTTCTTTTTTTTTTTTTAATGATACTTCACTTAAACTAGAGTTCGAGTGCTTATATACTTAAAAAGCACATCACATAGGAACTAACCAACAGAATCATTTAAATTGGGAGGGACCTCTAAAGATCATCTAATCCAACTCCCCTGCAATGAACGGAGACATCTACATCAGATGAACGGAGACTTCTACATCAGATACATGAATTATGTAGAAGAGCTTACTGTCTACAGAAAGATGAATTCTCACACAGAGTTCCGTAACTTGAAAACCAAAATTAAAGTAGTAGCACCACGAGGCATGCAAACTGAAAATGTCATAATTAGCATGCTAACTTAGGACTTAAAAAGAGTTTTCTCTTGCAGGCTTCTATTATAGTTGTATAAATCAGTTAATTCCTGATCCACAAATGCATTAGGATATCTAACAACTAATGAAGCCTGTGAAAATGAGCACCATCCTGCCTCCAAACTCTGTCTCACAATAGGTACAACAATTCACATCCTTACATCTTTGTGATGTGTTGCAAAGAACTCATCACAAGGCAGAGAAGTAGCATTACAACACTTTGAGGAATACTTACTGACCAAAATTAGACAATAAACAAACACACAGCCTCTGGCCATTCAGAATAACTATTGTTAAATAATTATATCTCAGTAAAACTAATTTTCATCTCATTAAGTATGATGTGCAACATTTCTATGCTGTGGATTAATAAAGGAAATAATGTACTCTGTTACTGAGTTACGCTTTGTACAGAATGAATACAAACATTACTTCAGATACAGTAAAACAGCAACTGAGATACGAGCCTGAATGCAAACGTATTTTATTTCACAAGAATTATTTTATTCACAGGGAAAGGTCCCTATTTCTCCACACACAGATCTACTGATGATCACTTTCTTGGTCTTCTTTATTAGAATTTGGAAAGCTGCACTTCAACTTTCCAAAAAAGCATGAAAATGAGAACTATTCAAGGAAAAATCTGCAGGAAGCATTTCTGAGGATCCTTGCAAAGCAAGAGTGGTATTTTGTTCAGTTTCATACAACAGATCATTGGCTTCCTGACATACTCAATGAGAGCTGCAGAGAGCTGTTCCAGATGGTCAAATGCCAAGGACAGAACTGTAATGCAGTATATTGCCACACTCAATTCATTACCACACAGAGAAGTAATGCTTTTAAGCTCAATTAATTTTTTTTTTTTTCTAACAGAGTTTATTCAGGCTGCAGGAAGCAGAAGTTGCTGCTGGGAGCTGTGGAAGGATTGCACAGGGATGGGGGCGAGGCCTCAGGAGAGGATGTATTTCTTTATTTCCTTTAGGGCTGTTGTTTTTTCCATTGAGGGGAGGGAGAGGGAGGAGGAGATCTGCAAGCTGAAAAAGCAGTTTTCAATCAAGAAAACTTCTTTTGGTTAAGTATTCCCAGTTCCCCACATGCTGTTTGGTAAAGGGAATAAACGTGGACAGGTTTCATTTGTACATAACCTTATTAGAACTGTCTGACTGTTTCTAGTGTTCTTTTTATATATTGCACCATTAGGGAGCTTTTTATAACATCTACAGTGAAGGATAAACATGTCATAATGGGAAGAGTTACGGTTGCTGATCCTCCATACTGCATGGTATTTGGACAGGTTTTTCTGAGCAAGGACACCCCCCAACTCTCCTCCCCAGAGCTCCAGGTTCCCCCTTTACTTCTGCAGTGTCCTTCAGAGGCACCAGAGGCAGCACCTCAGCACTCCAGAATAACCCTTCTTGAACATTTCTACACTAATCTCCATGAAACATTTAACACTTAATCTCAAAGCAACATTACTTTCTTTTTGAATTACATTATATAATTTAAAAATTAATCATAGTAATAATTCAAAACCATGAGATATTACTAGAAATGTTCAACGCCAGAACAAGTGGTGGGAAAATCTGAAGGATTTACTTTCTGTGTAAACATTGATAAAGCATTTAAATGATAAATTATGTCAAAACCTTTCAAATATTTGTTTGTATTATACACATACATTTTATATTTTGAATAATTTGGTTTTCTTTTAAGTTTTTAAAAATAAGATCAGATTTCAACCCAGAAAACTGAATTACAAAATAATATAATTTTGTTTTTTTTACAGATATTTATTTTTTTAAACAAATATATAGTAGTACCTCTAGAAATGGGAATGCAAATAAAAGGCTATTGCCTATGCCGGAGTTTTCAGTGAAGTAATCAATTCTATGTCAAATGCTTGGATATAGATGGGATTCTATACTGCACCACATATCATCTAAGCATTAACAAATTAGCTAAGTAAGAGAGAAACAGATCTCAAAAAAACCCAATTAAACTAACGAATCATAATACTGGATCTAAATGATAAGTAAAAACAAAGAGTAGTACATTTAATGATATTATGAAACTAAAATAACTCAGTAAAAATCATTATGTTCCAGATTAAACATGTTAATGAAAATAAAGACTTAAAAAAGAAAGCAGTACTGCAAGTAGGTCAAAGAATAAAACTCCCATAATAATTACAGTAAATCTTGAGATAAATGTCACCCTGAAAACACTAAGCACCATGTAAAACACCATGCAGCCACCCTCTTGGTTCATGCTGGAAACATCTCAAAGGATGGCAAAGTTCAATATGGGTTCTTCCAGTTCTCAGCACAACATTTCCACAGATCATAAAATAGACCCAGATGCAGCAAAGCTGACTGCCAACTAAAAAGCAAAAATGTGAACATTCTGAAAAAGGACTGTAGTAAATCTGTAAAAATTTAAGCCAAAAGGACAAGACAACACTCATACCAGTGTTTTCTTTAAATAAATTCAAGCTGGAATTAAAATACAATACTGTATGCCAAAAAGAAAAAGCTAATGTATTTAATTACAACTGATTTAAATTAAGAGAAGTAGAAAATTCATTTAAAAGCAATTTCAAAAACTTACTTACTTGTCAAATATATTGTAATAAAATTTTATTTAAGAAGTCTGCTGAGAAAAAGAATATCCAAGCAGTTATACAAAAAGGTGAACTTTGACTGTTTGTAACAGCTGCTTCCCATATTCTTATCTCTATAACTTTTTAGCAATCCCACTGAATTTCCTATCAAAATCCTATAACCATAAAGCTCAGACCAAAGAACTTCTGGCAATGTGATTCCAGTCACCAACAGAAAGGGAAAGAATAGTCAGTACCAAGCTGGTTTACTAATGGTAGCTCAACTCAGATTGGACAGAAGACCTCTGGAGATTAATGCCATCTCTTGAAAGTGCCAGTAGCCCTACTTTGTTTAGTGAGAAGGAACTTGATGGGCAATTTGCCAAACATCTAGGAATCATGCATACAATTTGAAAAATTTAAAGGCAACGTTGTCTATGCAATTGTTTTAGTAATAAATACAGAAATAAATCATTGGATGTCAGGAAAGAACCAGGTGATCATATAAAGGAAGAACCAATAATAGCACCGTGTTTAAATTGTTATCTGTATTCAGTCACTTCCTTGTAGTTTATACCATTGCTTTGGTTAGATTTACTTGTACTGCCCTCTGTATTTTAGTGATAAACTGGAATTTATTATTGGTCACATCCTCTTCCTGCACATACTCCTCCAGAGGGGCCTTATATGCTCTTTCAGTCTTTCATCAACTCATCACTTAGAAACCTTAGGCTGCATGCCATCCTCATGGAGCTTCTTTTGCTACAGCTTGCCTCACTTTCAGGAAAACCTCTCAGATTCCTGTCATCTCCCCTTTTCTTGAAAATTAAACCAGCAATAACTCAATTTTTTTCCTCCTAATGATTCCCCCCGCTTTTCTACATTACTTTCAGGAACATACCCCCTAATTCACTGTATCTTGGGAGCCACAAAGTTGTGCATACATTTCATAAAGACTGGGTTGTTTTTTCAAGACAAAGGGCTTCTAAATCAAGGGGGAAAAAGTGTAGGCCAATAGGCTTCTTCTGGCAGAACTCAAAATGACCTCTGAAAACTTGCTTTTTGCTATCAAACCTTATTCCTGTCTGTCTGGAAAGACAACTCTGACTGCTACATAACCTATAACAATTCAGTTTTAAATAAATATGAACTTATAGAATATAAAAAGCATATTAAAGCTAGAATCAAAAATTCAGAAGCTTCAAAGTTAGAAAAAATAAACTACCCTTTAATAATTTTAAATTTAAAACTTAAAATACTAAGTAGGCTTTATCTTTCAGTCCTAGTTTAACTAGGATTTAATTTAACTAGAGGGCAGCACCTCGCTTGTGTATCACACAAAATACAACAACAAAAATTCACTTGAAGTATCTCCTTCTAAAAATTTGTCTGGTTTTAGTTACAGAAGTGCGAAAAAAAAAAAAAAAGCCAGTTCAGAACCAATAGGAAAAGTTCTACTTCATCCTCCTCTAACTTAAAAATGTCTAAGCTGGTTTTACTCAAGTTTTGTAAAAATACAAACAAAAGAAGTTAAAAAACAAAAACAAAACCTCCTGTTGCTTGTAGACCAAGATGCTGAATGCCAAGTCTCAGCCCTGAAGTTATTTTTATGGACATAACAGTAAGCCACTAAGAAATGAGCTTATAATAGAAAAAAAAAGACACAATAACTAGACAGCAATTACAGCATAACAATAATGGCAATATTCACTTTAAATGCATAATCCAAAACTCCATGCAAATGTGTTTGCAGAGCAAAAAGACAATACAGAACTAGCTGATTCAGACTGTAAATGGTATCTGCAATGTTTGTCATATGTAACTGTAGTAGAGAGTAAATTTAAAAAAAAAAGAAAAAAGTTCTCACCTACTGGCCATGTTCCATTCAAGTGCTGGATTTTGAGAATTCCTTTCACTCTCTGGCAAAATCCCTCCTTTTCCATTTTCTTTCTCTGGTTTCAGCTGATTCCAGTGAGCAGTACCAATGTTTATAGATTGAAGGTCTATTTGATATTGTCTGTCTTCAACCTCAGATCCAGGGTCTCGAAGTATTCCAAGATTCAGTGCTCTTCTGCAATGTCAACACAAAAAAGTGGCACTTCAGAACAAGCTGCAACATATACAGCAATGAGGCATTAAGGTCAAAATTGGATTAAAAAATGTTATGAACAAATTTTGCTTTAAAAGAAAATTAAGAAAAGACACAAAAATATCAAAAGTTAGGTGTCAGTTTTGGCACTCCCAGTTACATTTAAGCATTAAATGTCATTTAAGTCTAGTCTTCAAAAGCATTCAGCTGCATTTACACTATGGATTTGAATGAGAGATATACAAATAAACACATTTCAAAGTTTAGTCAGGTCACCAAAGTCGATACGAGATCAATCCATTGACTTCAGTGGACTTTCAATCAGGTCCACATAAGCAGCCTTACAGCAAAGCAGGTACTTCTACTGAATAGATAAAGGATGTCTTATTCAAGTCTTCAAAAAGAATAGCTGCACAACAGTATAACAAACAACTTTATTGCAAGATAATTGTTCAAACTTATCTGAAAGAATAAAAATTAAAAACAGCATTTCAAGACAATGGAAAATACCTTCTTAACATAGAATTTCAGCAAAGTGCTGTGTCACAAAAATTCTTCTCAGGAGAAAAAAAAGCATTTTTGAGTGAACTACATTACTTGTAGATTATGCAAAACTCTACTCCATTAGATTTAACAGAATATTTTTATTTCCAGCCAAGCTTGGGGTACAGTCACACCAAGATTCAGCAGAACACTCAAGAGAGCTTTTGTTCTAACCAGTAACCAGTACTAGAAGACAGATATGGAGCGGACTACTATTTCGATTTGCCTTCTCCTAGCACAAGTAAACCTTCAGTAAATGGCAGTTCACTGGCAGCAAGAGCATTTTATCCACAATGCTCATTTTATAACATAATAAAAAAGCAAAACTGGATTTTATTTTATTTTATTTTTTTTTAACAAGCTAGGACACATTGATACCTAATTATTTTTGCATTGAATTTATGATCCAGTCACACTGTAGTCTATTTTTAATGAGTTGAAGTCTCAGCTTTTAGCCTGCATATGCCATCCAATGTACTATTCCATTCTAAGTTATTGTCTTATATCAGAATTGTCATTTTGTAAATAAATGCTGTCTCTACAGAGAACTTAATAATTTTGCTATTCATATAACCATTGACATTAACAATCTAAAAATAAATAAGGATTAAAGCAGCACAACCTGTGATGCATGCACTGATGCAAGCTATAGGTATTGGTATGCAATCCAGAGATGTGTGATCAAATTCAAAATTAAGTCCCACTGCTGTCCAAACCCAAACACGGTTGAAACTGCTGATAGAATATGGTAGCAATTAGATAATTTATTATTTAATATGGTGGATATTAATAGAGGCACCCAAATTGCAGGAAAGCCAACAGTTTTGCCAAGTTGCTCTTTTTGAGGATGTGGGATCGTACTGTTCTGTAGCCCTAATCCTGTCTAAAATGCTCAGCTGAAATACACTGAAAATACATTATGTCAGTAGTGGTACTTCAAAATTAAAAGTGTTTTCTTAAAACTTAGGAATGTGTTTGTCAGCTTTTCACATAAAGAGATCTAATCACAACAACTGCATATTTCACTATACTTGCAAGGTATTATTTCATTAACTTGTATGTAGTTATGTTTTTGTAGATTACTGTATGACACAGCATCTATTTGCATACTTTCTTAATGTAAATAAATGCAGGAATATATGTTTTCTGAAACATTACTGAAAGTAAAGCACCAAATTGCATATTTTACTAAAAATGCATAAGTATACAAAATACAGAACATGATAATTTCATCTGCATAATGAATCATTCTCTCCTGTACTTAACAGTAGAGAGTATTTTCCATTCATTCTTTTATGAGGAGTTTGAGAACTTGCATTAAGCTGCACAGAGAACTGCATTCCTTAGCCTTGTTCAGCACAACCATGACCTGGTGTACTGAATTCCTAGAAAGAAATTTGGCTGCATGCATCAATTTGAAACTCCACATTGTGACAACAGCTTTCTTCCCCTCATAAATTACTTATTTAAATATAAAAAACAATGAAATCACTCTTTGGCAAACACTTAGCTACAGCAAAATACATAGTGCTACTATTCAGACACAGGGTACTGGTGCATTGCAAGGCTAGTACAAGATACATTTATTGGATCTTTTCTTTTACTTCATCCAATTAATATTGTCAGATCTCAAGGACTGGATAATGTCTGTAATGCTGTGGGATATCACAGCTTAACACCTTCATGCTCGTATAAAAACTGCATTTTGCTCCACTATTAACAATGTCTATATAATACAACCCTTTTCTTCTGCTCCTTTTGATGCACCTTTGAAATTTTCTACAGGTCATGCATTTAAAGATATTTGCATGATACAAATATGTAATCTACAAGGAGTAGTTACCAATGACGTGGCTTTCTTTACCAACCACCTTTTTAAGTACACCCCCCATTTAATTAAAGGTATATCTTTTTAGAAGGATGAAAGTTAGTTAAAATAAAGCACAGTTGGCCTAATCACAGACGCTATGAATGAGCTCTGCAGTCTTTCTCATTCTGTAGCTTTCAAAATCCGTACAGCAAATAAATCAGAGAAAAGAGTAAACAGATTAATGACTTCTCTACCTCTAGAATAAAAGCAGTATTACCAGCTGAAATGTGCTGGAGGAGTTATGATTTTAATTGCTTCTCTCTTCTGAATACAATCTTACTATCCCACCTAAATCTTTCAGCAGGTGGTGTAGAGCACAACAGTTGATCAATAATAGTAAGATCATAAGCAAAGAGGAACATAAGCATGCAACAGGAAAAGAAAATAAATGCTTTTCTTTTTAAATTTAGTCCGAGTTTCGCTTTTTGCATGTTTATAAAAGAAACAGCCCATGTTGAACCAGTTACTACACACTGCTGAACAGGCAAAATTCTGGAACTCACTGTAAAAAAGTTAAATCTATTCACTTATAACTCATCTGAGACCTACAAAAAAAGTAAATAAGCCAGGAAAATGGCATTTAAAGTCTGAGCATTATGTCGCAATTAAGAAATATTCACAGAGTTCACACCTAACAGGTAATTTCTGTCAGCATCTCTGTGTGCTCACTTCCCTTTCCAGGTGCAGAGATGACCAACAAATCTACACAACCAAAGGAGAGGTTCTGCCTTGATGGCAACATGTGTTTCCTACTCTAATAGCAAAGGAAACAGACAGTAAGCTTGGATCAAAAAATACCCTCAACTTCATTGGGGCAAAACCAGTGGCATCTTGTTGTCCTGTGCTATGGTGACCGAACTGGCAGTGTTGAAATCACTGACATTGTGCTCCTTAACTGCCTCTTTCCCATCCCATTCAATACAGTTTCTTAACTTATTCTCCCCAACAAGGCCACTGAACATGTAACAACAACAGGGGAAATGTAAAACAACTGTTTTTTAGGGAAGCAGTGGGATGCTCCATTTAAAGTGAGATGCCACAGTGCATGATCGTAAGGGCAGAGAGAAATACATAAACCCAGGGCATCTCTAATGACAACACCGGGCATTCAAAGTGCTGAGCTCTTATCAATAAAACCCTTGACAGAAATCAGCTTTCTGATAAGCTGCAACATTCCTTTTATTTTTTTTCCCCCTTCACTCTTACAGCAAGTAGATGACATTGCCACAAAGAATCTAAAGCTTGAGCTGCTTGGAGAAAAACTGAACTTCCCTAGAATCATAGAACAGGTGCTATATAGGCCAATTCTTAAAACATGAATAAAAGAAACTCTGAACCATGGCAGTTCATGATAGACATCCTGGATTTGTCTGAGTTTGGAGAGATTAAAAATGTATTTGTGAGAATGAGAAGGAAAAAAAAAAAGAGCACACAACAAGGCAGTAGGGAGGAGGAAGATGCTATCAGTGCACTAAAACTGAAGAAAAGCTGTAGCTAATAAATTTTTTTTTTATTGCAAGAAAGGAAAAGAATGTATCCTTAGGCCAGAAGGGAAGGTCCTGGCAAATTTCTAAAATTTTGTACGTAATTCTGCTGAATAGCCTGAGTTCTGTATCTTTCATAAAAGTAACTTTGGCTTTGCTTTCCCACCCTGCCACCTGTCCCTACAGAGACTCATCTGTAGCTCAACACAGTGTTTTCTGACTTCTGGGATGATGGAAACAGTTTACTCAGGGTCAGCAGAGCAGGCTCTCAAATACTCTTCTCACTATCTCCGTTTTTTACCCTCAGAACTATGCCACATGTGGCTGGCTCAGCTGCAATAGAACTCGGTACGCTTGCTGGCAGCTAGATTGGATGCCATCAAATTTCTGTCTAGATCATTATTCCATCAAGTGAATCTGTCTTATATATAATTCTAATCTCAGCGTACCATGATCAAAGGCAAATATAAGCTCAGTACATTATGACTCCTGTTTCACACCTTGCTAATTAGAAAGTGATGCTATCTTGTTCACTTTCATTTTAATATTACAGTTAATCTTCAAAGGCATCTGTTTCATAAGAATGAAACTTATGTTCTCCCTTATTAGCTTCCCTTATTAGCTCATTAGTGTCATGCTTGTACAGATAGATGCACCAGCCTTCCCTACATAATTCCCTACCTGGCAGGTGTCCTCTAAGTCAAAGTGGTTAAAATATCTGGGATTTAGCTTCAGTTTTGGAGGACCCCTGTAAGTGAAAACATTAGTCCCAGTTCCATGAGCAAAACAAAAATGACTGAACACTTCTAAACATTTACACAGTGGACAAATGCATCACATTATACTAAACTTGAGGAAGAAACTGGAATTAACTGAATTGCAATGGAATACTTACTGTAATCACCAGCCACCATACTTAGAACTACATAACATACATATGCTTATAACTTTCCTAACTAGACATAAATCACCTTAAGAAGTGGATTACTTGTGAAATTACCATGCTGAAAAAAGAAGACAAGCAGTGACTGAAACATAAAGAAAACCTTCTTGTGATTGTGCTAGGCAGTTTCAAACAATTGATACAGGTAAGCAATGGTCAAAGGAATAATTTGGATAATAACCCTCTGTCTTAACCTAATGCTGGTTAAATGCCTGACTCGTGTCTCTTAGGCACTTTGGTTTCTTTTGATTTCTTTGTAACTACGGTTGAATATCATGGCTAAGAGAGAAATGGTACAAGTGTTAAAATGCTTAAGATCTCGAGGTAACTTAAAAATAAGCAAAAATTGGAGAAACTATGGAACTGAGAGCTTTCAAATAAAAATAAAAAAAGATTCTACTATGTATTAATATGTACACTAAGATATAATTCAAAACATGAATGTGCCTGGGGAAAAATCAAAAGACAACAGAATCTACCTGTCTACAGATCGTCCAGACCCACAACCATCCAGAACAGACTGTCTAATAGAGTAGTACCAAGGTTCGGTTGAGTGTCATTGTGTAACATTCTACTTAGAGTCCCAAATATATATATAGACATGTTAGATATATGTTAAAAAAAGTAATGTTTTGAAAAAGAAGTTTGATTTACTGCTTTTTCAAGATACCTGAGCTTCAAGACATTCGAACCACAATGCAGAATTCTAGTAATACATCAATTCTCTGAAGAGAGTCACACTAAGGGAAGGTAGTCATGCTCAGCATATAGCTACAGCTGTTTCTTGTAAATACCTCCCAGCCAGGTATTAAACAGTCACATATGAAACAAACAGGATCAGCAGAAACACAGACTTCCCAGTTGTTGATCGATAACTCTGTCTTCTACAGAATGTAACAACAGTAATAATAAAACTATCTAACTTTGTTCAGAAATCTTATCAGAGTATGCTATTTCCTTTTTACTAGAACTTTTCAGCATAGCTGTTCCTTGCCAAGCTGTAGCAGACAGGTCTTCCCTTACAATTACTTTGTAAGCTGTTCAGGTGTTTTTGTAAATACAACAATACAGACAAAATCCCAGTTCTTAATGAAATTACTCAGAGATGAAAACTGATAAAATTGCAGTTGATCACTTTTCTTTCGGCTATATACTTTGTGTCCTTACCTTGATCAGTTTCACCAACTACTACTATTGAATTGCACAGATATTTACTTTCAACCTAAACCATTTTAAAAGGACTGGTTTCCATTGAGCTACAATAATATGCAAGAGAAAAGAGATTTTGCTTTGAACATACAGAAGAATAAATCTGGAAAAATGAATTTAATGTTTTGCACAGGTGGCTGACATCCTGCCCCACAGTCCACCTCATCCCCCCCCAGAAAAAGAGGGAGGAAGCTATGGGCCCATGAAAACTTAATGAGGTTTAATAACACCAAGTGCAAGGTGCTGCACTTGGGTCAGGGCAATCCCAGGTATTTATATAAACTGGGGGAAGATCTCCTTGAGAGCATCCCTGTGGAGAAGGACTTGGGGGTCTTGGTAGATGAGAAGCTGGACATGAGCCAGCAGTGCGCACTTGCAGCCCAGAAGGCCAACTGTGTTCTGGGCTGCATTAAAAGAGGGGTGGCCAGCAGGGAGAGGGAGGTGATTGTTCCCCTCTACTCTGCTCTTGTCAGGTCCCATCTGGAGTACTGCATCCAGGCGTGGGCCCTCAGTCCAGGAAGGACGTGGAGCTCTTTGAGTGAGTCCAGAGGAGGCCACTAAGATGATCAGAGGGCTGGAGCACCTCTGCTATGAGGAAGGGTTGAGGGAACTGGGATTGTTTAGCTTGTAGAAGAGAAGGCTTAAGGGAAACCTCATTGTGGCCTTCCAGTACTTGAAGAGAGCATATGAACAGGAGGGGGAATGGCTGTTTACAATGGTGGATAGTGATAGGATACTTTTTAACATTATTTATGTAACTACTTAAACATTTGTATTTTGAAATCCAGTGGGTACATACTCAGTGTTCAAAATAACAGCATTCCTCCACACCCACTAAGTACTGTGGTGGTTCCGGTGAGTTCTACTCTAATTCTCCTTTCTAACCATTTACGGAGGTCAAATTTTAGTGAAATGGACCACTACAAGGTTAGGACTGGTAGCAGTGTATTCATCATAAAAAGCCACAGAACATCTAAGAGGAATTACAGTAGATCACACATCAAACACTTTGGCCTGGTGCCTCCTTCTTCTAGTCCTACAGGCAAGAAATGTTCTACATCTACAGCGAGGTTACCAGACATTTAAAAGTAGCCCCATGCTCCAAGGGCTCCGATACTGTCATTTCCTGCAAATAAACCAAGGAACTTTTGCAGTGCAGTTCTCTTCTAGTACTGTATGTGGAACAGAATGATCCTGTGATGATAAGGTGTAGAATGATAAACTATAAAGTAATTTTAGCCTGTCAAAAAAAAGCATAAAATGAAACAAAGCTAAAATTTGCAGCTGTGCATTTAGATGCCATCTGGTTTAATGACTTTTGTAACTTTATTGTTTAAATTCCACAGCAAAAATAACAGCCTGAGCAAGCCTAAACTTTAAAAGATCAGTTTTTCATTTTTATACTGTTTAATGTTTAGACACTTTGAGGAATCTCATTATATTTTTTAAGCATTCACTCAAATTCAGGGAGCGTAGTATAAATATACAGTTGACAGACTGTATAAATGATAAGTATGCACAATTCCAAGGGAAGGTCTGCAGGATATTTTTGGATACCAAACGTTTCTAGGAAAAACAAGTGGAAAAGAGTTTCTCTAAATAAGAGTCAGCAAGAACAGAGCTTGCAGAGTTTAATTGGGTGGGGTGGAAGTCCGAGTTGGGGTGGAGGGTTAAGCAAAAAGAAGTCAAAATACAACAGACCCCAAACACTTCTATGCTTTTTTGATTCATGGTAGACATAATTTTATCTCAAAACTTAAGGCTGTTCGGCTGTAAGAGCATCTTTAATTTTGATTTCTTAAATATTTCATGTGCATTGGTTTATCACACAACAGGGTAAACAATCTTGTGCTTACCATTGCTTTGATCCTGCACTGTACAGTGTTCTAATCGGTTGTTTCACTTAGTTTAGCGATACAATAACTCAATATTTTCTGTTGGACTAGAAATTCACCTGGAAATACCAAGGTTGAGTTGTACTGAACACAGACTTTAATTTCTTTCTGCAACTTCTTTAAGACAGACAGGACTGGCATAATGGTTAAATCTACAAGACATACTAACTATAGTTTGAGAAAAAGACTTGAGGTGGGATATTTTTGCATTGTTGTGTCAGTATATCAAAATCATACCTAAAATTCAGTCAATTTCTGTAAGAAATATTATAGAACATTAGGAACAAATAAATACTGATTTTCCTTTATATTAAACAATACCTATCTATGCATATTTTCAGCACGTGTATATTATAATAGATGTTTGTAGTACATACAGTGCCAGTGGAAACAACTCTAAATCATGAATGTTTAACTGTTTAGCTTTCCAAATCACAATTCACGTTAACTTTGGCATAGATCAACCTTGCAAGATGCCACTTCTATTTCTTTTTCTTTTTGCAGAACAATTGCATTAATAATGCCAATTTTAAAAAATATTGAATTTGGAAATGTAAGATACGCCAATAATAGTGGCATACCAGTAACAGCTTAACAGGTTTTCAGCATAAAATGACTTAAAGAAGATGAAGTACTTGTCATTCTTCAAAAATTATCACCTTTCCTACTATTTTCTTATAGTCTCTGCAGTGCTCTTATTTCTTATTTATAATATCATTGGGAAACTGTCCTGGTATAAATACATGAAATATTACCTTTCACATTCAAAAACACTGTTTTGTCTTCCTTAAAACATCACTAAACTATTGTTAATAGCACTTTCAAATTCAGTGTGAACTCACGATTTATTGAAGGGGAGTTTAATCCTAAAAATGCTTTTAGAGAGGAAGAAAAAGACATAAGATTTACATTTTCTTCATTCATTATCAGTGATTCTTAGAGTGTAAAAGACAGCACTAATTCATAAACTATTTTTGGACAACAAAAATACCTAAGTAAATACTTAGGTTCAACCAGATGTTCTCTGGTTTATAGGTTATGAAGCTGAAGCTGACTGTTATTAAAACTAGATGTTTACATGGTTCTGAACTGTTCTTTTACATTCTGAAATGCAATAAGTATATATTATGAACCTAGTATTTAGATTTATGTGGATTTACTAACATCATAAGATTTGAGCTGCCTCAGGTGTGTACCAAGACTAGAGCAGGATGGAAAGATGACCCACTTAGCCATGAACATAAAGGCAAGCTCAGAGCACTGACAAGACCTTTTCTGCAGAGTAATATGGGAAATTGAGAGATGCTGAGACAACTTCAGAAGTGGAAGTAAAATCATCTACACAGCAAAACGGGTAAGTCACTCACTAATAATCTAGTTGAAAAGCTTATAAATTTCCCATTGAAATCACAATTAGCTTACTTGTGAAAATCACGTTCGCTTGAACTCCAAATTTTTTCACAGCAAAAGTTTGTTTGTTTGCTTGTTTGTTTTAACAGCCATTCACCCTCTACCTGCCCATAATTTAGGCTGCAAATTATCATGATATTGGTAAATACGTTAACGTCAATTCTCTTTGTGAACTATGACAGTATCCTCATCAGACACGATGTATCTCTGTATAAAAATTGCATCTACTATATTGTTCTCATGCAAGGAATTTGGTGTACTCTTAACTCTTCCCAGTCCTTCCTCTTTCTCAAGGATGCTACACTTAAATTTACACCCTGAATATTTCTATCAGTAAGTCTTACCCTTCTCCTTTGTTTATTAAATTCGACTTATTTTGTTCAGTTACGTCCTAAATAATAAATAAATCTTGAGTTCAGAGAAGTAAATGCAAATTCATATGTGCTTGTAAAATACTAAGTTTCTAGCACTCTCAGTTCCCTGAGGGAATTACAACTTGGAGTTCACATGCCTGTGGGCAGAAATTTTTACAACACAGTCAGAAGTTACAGGCAAGACCTCTACTTTAAAAGAACTAATTCTTTCAATTCCGCATGTAGCTCTTTCTAGGGCAAATTTAGTATCAACTAATTGCTAATAAACACTTCCAGTTTGCTTAGTATAAACGCAAGCAGGCTCATTATAATTCTTAAAGGAATCAAGAGTCTGAAAGGCAATTGTTTGAGTGAGTGTTTCTTCTATCTTCTTTTCCTAAAATATTAGGACTTGAACAATCCAGACAGTGTTATCAAAGCACATGAAAAAACACAATCTACTAGATAAGTTTTCTCCATTCTTTGTTTAGAGAATTCGTCTTGAACATCAAGTACAGAGGACTCCCTGCTTTTGTATAATAATATTGGGTATTTACAGGTTTCTTGTCAAATACCTGAGATCTAGAAAATTAATTCCCAAAATATTCAGCTTTGCTAAAGCATTGAGGTGGGTACTTTTCTGTTAGAAAACAATTTCTCCACCAGCATTTTCCAGGTTTTTTTTTTGGTTTTGAGGGAGGGCTAAAACAGAGGAATGGTGTGCTCAACTACAGAATATTTTGGTTTTGGAAATTACAATATACCTCTTGAAGATTTTACACCAGTTCTTTTAGGAACTTAAGGAAAGCTTTTAGGTACATTACTACTTGAACCACTCCTAAAAGTCAAGCATATTCTCCTTGACTAACTTAATCGAGATAACAGTTTTCAAGAATTTTGACAAGGAGTGTAAAATTCTATAAGGAGATCTAAGCAGGCTTTCTAAAAAAAAAATCAAAAAAAGAAAAGAAAAGAAAAGCATAAATGATGGTGGTTATGAGAACATTCAGTGTTTTACTTTCTGTCTGGAGCAAAAAAAACCCCAAAACATAATTAAAAGAAATACAAATACCCAGGTTCACTACAGGGCCCATTTGGGAAACAGCAAATTATGTCATCTGTATTTAGTTTGAGTCCGGTTTAGTAAATACTTCTTAGTTGCCTTTTTTATAAGCTGCAGTGCAAGAAAAATGCAAGATTTGTTAAAATTATTTTTAGAAAGAAACTTTTACAACTGTCTCAGTTGCATAATACAGTGGGCTTTTTTCTTTAATTATGCCAAGAAAACCATTACGAGCTGTCTGAAGAATAAAGTGTACAGAAAGATGTTTTGAACCAACACATAGCAAAAAATTGTTTTCCTCTCCATTTTTGTTGAATATGTATATGCACATACACATCCTGCCATACACTGGCAAACAGAACTTGCAGATTTGCTTTGCAGCTAGACTGGCTAGTCTGCAAGTTTCTTCTTGTTCTTTGAAAAATGATCTCACAAAGATCAAATAGTACTATTCAATAACCTTTGATTATCAGGAAGAGTTCAAATACATTCTGCTCCAATTCTGCAAAGAAAGGATATATCTGTATACATTACTATGTTCTATTAATATCACCTCCAAACTGGTTTGTATTTTATTGCTGGGGAAATACAGACTAAATGAAGTACTTGTGATTTATGTCAATCACTGACACTGTACTCAACAGAGATGGCTAATACTATCTCTGTATTTTATTACTTGCACTTGTGTTAGCCATTAACATACCAGTAATAGCCATTGCCTTCTCACAGGAAAAAAACAACCAACCACCAAAAGCATCAGAGGGCATGAAAAATGTTTTGAGAGACTAAAGAATGTTACATTTATCTTTGTATCCCACAACTAATAAACCCCATAAGAATACATGAACCAGTCCTTAATAAATAAATAAAAGCATCTGAAACGCAACAAAAGCCCTGTATCTTACTGTTTAATCTGTATTCTACTGCACCATAATCAGGCTTAATAGCAATAGAGGTAAAGTATCAGTACTGCATAGAAGAAGCTTAAGCATCAGAAGAAACATTAAGCATGACTTTTGTCTATTCTTAACACGTATGAGCACTTAGCTCACTCGGAAAACCAGTAAGGGCTGGGAACTGTGCTCACTTAAACAATACTGTTTGAGTTATTTAGGATAACTGCAGTTAGAATTTAATTTTGCCATGAGAGTTTTGAATTGTATCCCTCCAAGTAACATGTTCAAAGTTCCTTACTGAACTGAAGTAATATATGTCATTAGTTTGTATATTTCTGATAATCCTTTTTGGAAAGTAATACAAAACCTTACCAGGAAAACTTGAAAATGTTAAATAGAAATTACTTTGGCAAACTGCTTTGAAAAAGAAAAAAATCTTATATCCCAAAAGTAGTTCAAGAACTGTGGTATGAATTTGTCATAGATAAAACCCTGTGAGGGACATCAGAGAACCCACAAATATCTATGGAATGAACCACAATCTGTATACAGAAGTTAACAAATGTCTCATTACAAATGGGATATGGTTCTCCCAGTACCAGAAGCACAGAACTTGCATTATATTTAACTTGAGATCCTGTTATAATTAAAAATACTACAAAGAATAAAAGTCTGCTTAATATATTACTGGAAAATACTTTTCAACAAACAAAACATTTGTTGAACCAAATGTGATGGAAGTTATATTTACTCACAGACAGTTGGGAAGAAAACTGCAATAGAAAAATAAAATTTTTAAAGCTTTCTGGATTTATTTTAGAATAAATTATTTACCACAGCCAAGTCCTTTTAATGTTAATTTTCACTATAAAGAACAGAAAAGTGACCCGGAAATGGTCATTCAATATAGGATATGTATATATTTTTAAGAATCAGCAAAGCAAACCCAAGGAAAAAACTAAGAGTAAAGTAAATAAACTTTACTGTATTTAAGTAACCTGCATATGAGGGCTACTCCATCTCTCAAAAATGACATTAATTTCCAAGGACCGAGTTATTATTTCTTCCCATACTAATAGAAAACCAGACACCTCCTTCTCTTCCTTCCCAGTATTTCACAGTAACTGGCAAAATACTAAAGCTACTCAGTTAGAGGAAAAAATTAAAGGGAGGTAACTTGAAAGAGGGAAAGAAATGTGAAAACTGCAATAATGTTGCCTTCTAACATAAACCATGCAGCCTAACTCACATAAATAACCCGTTTTCAGTTCTTTTTATTTTCTAGTTTTACAGTTTATCTGCAAAAATTTTCATTGCATTCAAGTTGCTGAGTATCTAAAACGTGAAAGGTACCCTGGGATTTTTAAACGATATTTAACGTCCCTTTTCTTTGCCTCTGTGCCTTTTTTGTTTACCTCTTAAAACTGTTACAGTATGTTTAATAATGCCAATGCTGAATCTGAGAATTTTATTAAAATTTCTAGTTCAGTGTCAGAATCTGTGCTCTGTTTCAAAAGGCACGGTGGTGGATTAAGCTGCTGCAAGTCCAGGCTGCTGCAATCCTACTCTTTTACCAGGGCTAATCCTTGTGCAACTGCGATAAATAGGTTCAGGGCAATGACCTGACACGAAAAAAATTGCCCAATGTCTCCAAGACATTCTGAGCTCACAACACACAAGTATAACCAGCAGCTCCATGGATCTGTAAAGAGGAGTATGTCTTACAAGAGGAGCTTGAGTTTAGGTCCGCAGCCTTGGTGGGCATAAAACTCATTGTCCAGAGTCTACGGCTAAAGTAATATTAAAAGTCAAAGTTGCTCTGCATCTCTAAAGAAACTCAGACAATATCCAGTCTCCCCAGGAAAGCCCAAGGCTATATTTTTATTCCTTTTGCAACTTCACTGGGCAGAGCCATTCTGTGTTCTGCTCCGGTGGGAAGGAGAGATCTCCCTAGTCAAAGAGCTATTCAAATATCAGCGGGCTTTTTCAAAGCATGCTCTTTCCACCGGGTTGAATCAAGAATTCATATGCGGGAAGAACTAAGAGTTTGAAAAATACTTTCAAATGGGTGGAGAGGCCATTGCAGGGGGTTAAGAGAAGGAAATTATTACACAACCCGATTTCAACAAAGCAGGTGTCTTTCAGTGCATGTTAAGGAGAAACAGGCGTGATACTTCCAAGGGGTTCATTAAAAATGTTTAAAAACATGAAAAGAAAATGAAAAGAAATGCCTGGGAGAAGATAATAAGTGAAAGAAAAAGGTCTCAATAAAAAAAAGCCTATCCATGACAATATTTATAATACTCATTTAAAGGTTATGAAGTATCAAGGTAAGCAGTTCAAAACAATAAGCAATTAGTTATGTGTAACAGTAACAGGGTATAATGAGTTTAAACAGATACGGAAACAACTGTGTGAATTTATTTTGATCACTTTCACTATAATGGGCTTCATCACAGAGAATTTAAACTTTTTGGGCAGGAAATAGAAAAAAACATTAAACAGCACCTCAAACCTGTACACACAAAGGAAATTATAATCTATCCACCACTTAATTACCTTGAATATATTGCAGATTTTTAAACTGAAGTTATATAAATTTCATGTGGCAAACTTCATACATGCTGCACAGCAAACACTAAATTACTGTGCTAAAATAGTATTTGAGACAGCAAGAAACATCAGAAAGGAAGCTTTGGCTTCAGGCTGCTGCGTATCTTTAGTTTCAACTTTCCAGTACCCACAACTGAGACCCCGTGCTACAGAAGAAAGTGCTGTTCACTGGCACAACAGAGAAAGCAATGAAAGTTCTGTTGTACAACTGCTATTTACTTCTGACCTTCAACTGTCAAGCAGCGGCAACATTAGTAGTCACAGAAATGGAATAAAGTCTACAAAAGTCACACAAAATATGATACTGAACACTTTGCAGACTCCTGTATTTTGAAGAGATTCTTCTTCTGTGCCTGCCTCCCTGGATGATCTGGTAATTTCACAACACAAATCCGCACGTCAGTTTAAAGGCAGTCTGAAACAGTTGTTAGTGAGAATACCTGAATAAAGAAGCAATCATAACCACACTGAAAATTCAAAAGCTTAACCAGAAAAACTAAATGCAATTGCCTTAAGCACTGAGATCTTCACTCTGCTGCAACTTCTTCACCACAGTGAATAAACAGGTGTGAGGCAACCAGCCAAAACAAATCTGCGTGGACTGAGAGGTTATTATCATCTTATGATCTGGTTGATGAGGCCATGAGACACCGATGCACTGCCCTGCACTGCCCCAATTAATGGATGCCTAAATGACAGCCATGCTCTCTTACAGCAATGATTCTATAAAATGTGCTTCAATTTGACTTCCATTAAGAACCACACAAAGAAATTTAAAATCATCGTAAGAATCAGAGGAAAAACTCCAGTGTCACTCAAGTGAAAGAGGAAATATAAAGTGAGCATATCTCTTGAACAAATGGTGATTAATCTGGTGAATTTTAAGAGAAAAATAAAGTTGTTGGAATGATTTTCTGATCCTGAAATTTATTTTATTTTGACCATCACAGTATAAGGGAAAAAATGTATTTTAAAATATGTATGTTTTGCCAGATTAGGTGTGTATTATTGCAGTTTCCAGTAAAACTCTAAACTGAGGAAATTTCAAGTAAAAATAAGATTGATAGTTCAAGCTGAACATTTTGAAATCTGAATTCCAAATACAAATTAAGCGTTGAATAGCTCTTGGTATTAGATAATTAACAAGCTACATTTCTGAAATTAAATGGGCAGTTCCAGCTGTTATTTTACAATTAGTTTCCACTGAGGTTTTTAAATTAATAACTGCTGTAACAGCCTCAAACATGCCAATGTTAATTAGGAATGTGTTTCCATGTAATGCTATCCATATATTTGCATATTTTACTGGGGGAAAGGTCTAGGTAGAATTTTTTTCCCCCCTTCTACTAAAAATAGATGAAGAAAGAAATGTAAAGCAGGAAAAGACTTTACTCCCAAGCCCACTTCCAGAAAAATGTTTGAGTTGTATATGGAGAATAAGGAACACGTTTCTAAGCTCCTAACGGCTAAAAACAACCCTGAGGTTCAGCTACAGTGGCAAAAGGCAATAATCAGAACCTGATATTTAAAGGGAACAATTTAATTTAAAACCCAAGTCAATAATTAATAAAGCTAAGATTATTAAAAAGAGGGAAGTAAAAAAAAATAAAATAAAATACTACTGTGTATCCAAATGAAATGTAGAGACAAACCTCTTGAAAAAATAAACAAAACCAAAACATGAGTATTTTGTTGAATAAAAACATCCTGGTCTGAATTTCAAAGAATTAAAAAATAAATTACAGGCATAATTTTAGAACATTAACTGTTACAATATTTTTTTTGCCTTAATACAGGACGAGAAGAACTGAAAATGACACCACTGTAACACTGTGTTAAAGTTCCTATGCAATAAATGAAATACCTCTCCTTGAAACACTGCATATCTTTTGCTGGAAGCTTTTAACATAAAATTACCTCTGCAGTCTGAAATATTTAGAAATAAAAGAAAAAATACAAAACAGAGTTTATGATGCTTTATAACTTCTACTTCTTATAATCCCTTGTGGTACACATGCAAATTTTAATAAGCTGCTCACATTTCCATCAAAATATATGTATGCAAACATTATTCTTTTAACTGATTGTTTCTGTTGTCTTCATGCAAAGAAAAATAAAGAAACTCAAGTCAGTATTAGCTAATGCCCTGTTTGCCTACCGCATAAGCTTGAATGACGTATTAACAAAAAATAAAAGTATAATGGAAAATAAGTTTTGTTAGAGTCTTTATTAAATAATCAACACTTAAAAGGTAATGATTCCTTTTAGGCACATATTCTCAGAACCATCTAGATATCTGAATATGAAGCTTCTATGCAAAAAGAGAAGATTTTTTAAAATTAAATTGGTTTGAAAAATAAAGCAAAGAATTAACCTTATTCTACAACTACAGCTGTAGAAAATCCAAGCTTTTTTAAAAAATAATTTAAAGGTATGGTTTTACAAATATAAATACGGCTCATGGTAATTTAATATTGAACAAAAAATGTTTCCGAAGAGAAGATGCTTATAGATGTGGGTGCTGTTGAAAAGTTTTGAAAAACATTTGATTTTCCAAACCACATTTGAAAGAAAAAACAGATTTCCACACAGATTGCGGGCTATGTATGCATTTCTTGCATAAACTCCTTCCATCATTCTTTCCTTCCTGCCACTCCAGCACCATTAGCACAAACACGCAAAATTGTTTATTAGCCTACTCTCACTGAAGGACTTTTGTTAACCAGCTATGTGTACTACTAGAATACTGGAGGTATGTTCTATACACAGCTCTGTGAAATACAGATAGATAGCAGATATAGAAGAAACAACATTGCTACTTATTTGCAAATGTTTGAGACTTATAAAGCAGTGGAAGATAGTGAAGTACAAAAATGAAAAACAATGGATGAGATATATTTACAACAGAAAAATACTTGCACTAATGAAAAGTTTTAAGAAAACAATCCTAAGTAATTTACAGCTATATTTTCAAGATCATACTCTTCACATTTTTTATTTTACGGGTGGCGGAGCACTAAAGAATTTCCATTTTCCATTCACAAATTGAAAACAGTCTAAGTACAGCATTATGCTTTGATCTATGAAAGATCTACACATGAAAATGACCATGGAGCATTCAAACCTGGACTATTAAGCTTTGATGTGCGACATGAATGAAATCCTTGGATCTCAAAAATGATGAATCCAGAGAGTGGACAACAATTAGATTCTTCATTGCTCAAGCTGAGTAACGTCTGTAGTTCTGTCACCTTAATCTCCCAAACTTGACAGTTATGTAATACTTATTCAGCAATTTACAAGTGAGACTTTCAACATCTTCAATTATCTGTACTCTGTTATCCATTTTTTTTTTCCTTAAAAAACTCAATTAATGGGACTTTATGTAATACAGAGTGAAATTCATTTCAATCGTTTTGCCCATGGATATTCTCTAAAACTCTATTATTTAATATTTCATGTCAGTTTGCAAAAAGCAATCATTCAGGCGATGACTGTACGTTACCTATACTGAGCAAATAATTTACACAGTAATAGTTTCAAATGAAGCTTTTATTCTGACACAGAATTAGATGTCATCACAATTTCAGCTCCAACTCCCTCATTTTTAAGCAAACTATGGCTGTATTGCCTCTTCTTTTTAGTCAGAGTAACAAAATTATTGAGTCCTGCTAAGGAGTTTTTTCATCCATTCTCCTACTATTTTATAAATGACGTGGATATGGGACTTAAAGGTGTAACTTAGCGAGTTTGTGGATGACACTAAACTGGGAGGAGCTGCTGACTCCCTCCAGGGCAGAGTGGCGTTGCAGAGGGATCTTGAAAGATTAGAGGGCTGAGCAACCACCAACTGCATGCAATTTAAGAAGAGCAAGTGACTAACTCTGCACTTAGGATTGGACAGCCTTGGATATATGTACAGACTGGGGGATGAGAGCCTGCAGAGCAGCTCCACAGAAAGGGATCTGGGGGTTCTAGGTGATGGCAAGGTGAATGCAAGTCAGCAGTGTACCCTGGCAGCCACCAGGGCAACTGTATCCAAAGAAGGGCTAAGAAGATGGGGAAGGGTGTGGAGGGTGAGATGTATGAAGAAACAGCTAGGGCCCCCTGTGTTTGTGCAGCCCAGAGCAGAGGAGCTGAGGGGAGGCCTGATGGCGGCTGCAGCTCCTCACAGGGAGCAGAGGGGCAGCGCCGAGCTCTGCTCTGTGTGACAGCGACAGGGCCCGAGGAAACGGCATGGAGCTGCGTCAGGGGAGGGCCGGGTGGGGGTCAGGGACAGGGTCTGCACCACAGGGCGCTGGGCATGGAACGGGCTGCACAGGGCAGTGGGCACGGCCCGAGTGCCGGAGTTCAGGGAGCGTTTGGGCAGCGCTCTCAGACACTGGGTTTGGATTTGGGGTGGTTCTGTGCGGAGCTGGGAGTTGGACTCAGTGGCCTTTGTGGGTCTCTTCCAACTCATGATATCCTATAAGTCTATGACTTTCCTATTTATACTGTCCAATCCTGCTGCTATTGTAGCAGGAAGTGTTATTCCCTGTTAAAAATCCCAACATGTGTGAATTTTTTAAATTCAGTCCTGTTTATGTTATTTTTTCCACTGACTACACTAAGCCCTGTTTCTATATACAGAAAAATACTGTTGTAATCTAAAAAGGTGACAAAAGACAGAATGTGAGGTAATTGAGCAGAAAACTAGCTAAGATGACTACAGACACATTCAATTAGTTCCACTTCTTTAAAGCATTATAATTTATTCACGCTGATATTGCACATTAGTCACTTTTATTAAAGGAGAAAGAACTGAGGAAATGACAAAGGGAAAACACATGAAGACACACAAAGATGGAAATGTGGCTCTTTGGAGCTACTCCAGGAGATGCTGCTTTGTTTTCTGCAACCATCTCCACACACAGAGAAGGATCTTCTGACCTGAATTGTTTTGGATTCATCAAAAGCCTGTTATTCTCCTTTTTTTTGGGGGGGGGGAGGAGTAAAGGAAGGGGACAGACAAGTGATTAGCAAACAGGTCTGAATAATCTGCTAAGCATGTTATCTGGATAAAGGCATGAGCTTCCCTTTCATTTTACTTCAGCAGACTCAGACATACAGTTGCTTTCATACCCTTTCCACATAAATATGTAAGTACATGAGTTTTAAAAGAAATCCTTACAGCTACTAAGAAACTTTCTCTGTTCTGTCAAATCTCTTAAAAACTGGCCATTTCCCCCAGTTCCAAATTTAACATGGTCAGGTCTGGCTAGCTGAAACTGGCAAAAAATATGTTTGCCTCCTTCACTGGCTCAGAAGGAATTTCATTTACTCTATCTGACTTCTCCACAGTTCCAATTCACTACTCTGCTCTCTCTTTGGCCAGGCTAGGCAACTGCCTCATCTTCATGCTCATCCAAAATCCTTTACTCTGCTACCCCATCCCTGTCTCAAGACCCCCTGATTCTCCTTCACAAAACTGGCAGACTCTTGACAAGAATATTCAATTCTGCTCGTGATTGTTGAAGACAAACACAACTTAGTTGGGGATTGAGAATCATAAATTCAGGATGAATCATTGAAAACCCACAAGCTTCCAGGATTTAGGAAAAAAAAAAAAAAAAAAAGATGAAAAGGACCAGTACAGTGTAGCTGTATTTCTCTTATGACTCCTCTATCTACTGTTATGGTACATGTACCTTTATTTACTATGTCTATTAGCAGGTCTAAAAAATTAGATAATTTTCTGATAGTGGAAATAGTTATTTTAAAACTAATTATTATAGAGTAAAAGAAATCTGAATTTACTATGTTAATAAATTTCTAACTTGCAATAATCACCTGAAAAAATATTTGTGCCCAAACTTATAGGACACATGATTTTTCCAACATTCCATTTTCTATTTAGTTCCCTCTCCAAGTCAAGCAAGTCAGCTATTTTTTCTAAGACACAGATGGAGACATTCAGTTCACAGGGCCTAGTTTCATTTAATATGACCATACTAGATTTACCTTTCATGCACTGATACTCTGCTAATGCTAAATGAGTACTCTCAGTTTTTCATGTATGAATTTATGGGACAGCTTCAAAATATATTTGTAAGTTCTATCCAGTTTTTATCCACTAAGAAATTTCTTAGCTTTTCCTAAAAAAATAGTTTCTAAATAAGACATAAAAATTCTTCTTTCTCATGAAACACTACTAAAGTGACATTAATTGCATGTGGTTGTAGTTCAGACCTAAACAGAAGACTATTTAAACCAAAGGGACAATGCAAATTAAGTTTGTATCCCAACTCCAGAAACACTGTAAAGACAGTGGTTCAGAAAACAATTTATTTTCTTTTATTCTTTCATAAGCAGCAGTAGTAAATTAGAGGAGAAAAGAGGTTGGAAAAAGAGAGAAGATGACATGTTGGGCTTATTAGACTGCTGTAGCAGCTAATTCTTCAGCAATCATCAGGCTGCCGTAAGGGGTTTTTAAGAGCCTCTAAAGCTGAGTACTGTACCTCTGTCGATATTTACAATGACATATTTCACTAAAATTTAGGAGTTACACATTGTTTGGGTTTCTTTCTTTATCTATGTGATTTTTAAGTATGTATTTATACTACAAGTTTCGCATTTCTGCTGTCCAGTATTATGAGCAGGTTAATAACATAACATAGAAAACCTAATATTTGGAGAATGGAATACTAACACAGGGCTCATGTGATAAAAACATCCCAGATTTTTTCCCCTCTCTTGGATATAGACTGTATGGCCTGCCCTAACAGCAGAAAAATCTTTGCATTACCTAGTTCTCCGAAGAAAAAATGTGAAAATGTTAAATGAACTCTACTCAACGCCACTGCTCAGAAAGCAATGATTATAACACAAGAAAATGAAAGGGCATCTTCAACAATGCTTCTGTAAATACAGTGTGTGCTGCATCAAAGAATATGCAATTATAAAAACTTTTTTTCAACAATGAATTGGAATCTTACTATTTCATAATACAAAATATTTGCTGATATTGCTAAAAAGTGCTGAATCTCACTTAAATCAAATAGTAACCCTCTTCCCCAAAACAAAAGACCACCCACTACCAACTTCAACACTGTCTCATAAAATCCTGCAAAGTAACTTGACACTCTTCACCAGTGTATACTAAAAACACCAAAGCTAGTATAATTGGATAATTAAAGGAACAAAGATAAGACTTAGTCATTTGACAGCTGCTCAGAACAGAGAAGAACACTCACTGAACAGCTATAGGAAATTTCTGAAAATGTAGTCATTCCTCAGAAAAAGACACAAGAAGCATGACACAAGGCTGGTCATAAAGAAAACAGTAACCATTATATGAGAGACGTCTGTGGCCAAGCACTTATTTCAGCTTTACCAATTCAGTGCTTTAGTTTCTAATAGAGGACTGCAATGTAACTGTAAAAAACTAAATATTGTAATTGTATAAAACTATGAAAAGCAAATATACACTGCACAAATCTAATCCAGAACATTTATAGTTATGTAAGACCCCAAGACCCATAATGCAAAAGGGGAGCAGAACCTTTAAGCAGCTGTGAGGTTTCTAGTTTGAAAAGCAAGGAATGTCAGCATTTCAGGTAAAGCCAGAGCAGCAAAGGTATCAGTCAAGAACATTAACTGACAGAGCTCCATTGACCTTGATGTAAATGGCATCCCTCCTGCTGCTTTCTTGTTGACTAGTAATACCTACAGAAGGATCAGTACAGTTTCCCTAGATGACAGGAACTACTTCGGATAGCTGGAGCTTGTAGATTCCACTTTATGACAGGAGATTTTGCTGACAAATTTTTAGTTGTAATGAGAAGAGCAGAACCTACATTTAGTTTTGCAACTCTCAAAGCAGAAATCAGATGTGAGTATATTCATAGAGGAGCAGAGTAAAAGCAAGGAGAGCCTGTACAAATGTTGGGAAGATCTGATATCTATGGGCACACTGATGGTTGGATTTGGATCGCACTTTACCATTCAGAACCCACTGTTGGTGCCATGCTCTAAGATTTTTTTCATGAAAGCTCAATAATACAATAGATACCAGGTTAATTTAAAAAAAAAAAAAAAAAAGTATGCTACTAAGCTACTATAAGAAAACATACAAGCAAATACAACGTTTTAAACATTTCCAAATGGAAATATGAAGAAAATGACTGCTTTACAACTTCTAAGGAATCTGAAAAGAAACTGGAAACACTTCATGGTCTCCTAAAAAATCCTGGTCTTGACAAAAGTAAAACTCGCTGTCATTTGCAAGGCAGTAAATGTTTTATTGCTGGGAAATAATTTTGATGTTTGTAATTTCCATTGAAGAGTACTATGAAGTAGTTAAAAATATTGCCACATCTGAAAAACAGACCAACGGGAAGTATAAGACACTTGTTCATCTGTATTTCTGTGACTTTTCTCACTTGGTATTATTTGCAACCATACTTTCATGTCTGGCAACAGTGCCAATTCTACTGAGGATCATATATTACTTTTATCATGTTGATTACATATGTTCACCAGTTTTGCTGCCTATATATGATTAGTGTGGTTTGCACATACTTAGTGACACAATCCAGAGCATGACATTTTCACAGAAAGTATGTTTACTGGGAAAGAGCTGCTTAGAAGTTTGCTTTCCTTTACAGCTTTGATCTACATGGCGTTAAGAATCTTACAGTTTGAATGTATGTTTACCATTTATATTATTAAGACTTATCTCCTTCAAACTCTATAGCTACTGAGATTTTCAGTGGTCACAAAAAATCCTTTTCTCTTAGGTGAACTTGGTAGCTGATTAAAAGAAAGCCTCTGAAAATGTTCTCATCTGTGAGCATAAGCTTCGTAACGACTTGACATTTAAATTCTGTTATTCATCAGCACTTCACAGAAGAACTCGATTTGTCTAAATGGATTTGAAAGCCCACAAGTGAAGAAAATCAGAAAAACCTGGTTTTGAATATCAAAAGATTGTATGTGAAAAGTATTTTTACAAGCTGCACGTACCCATTTTATTGATCAATTAACTTCTTTCAAAATGATTTTTTTTTGAGACTATGAAAAACCAAACCCTTCCCCCAACACTTACTGATAAATGTCCTTTCTGAGCACAGCTCTACTGAGAGGGTTGTCAGCCTGGGGAGCCATAGACACAGATCCAATCTTGAGAACCAAAGTGTCTTCTTTAATTGCTGGATTATCTGTAGTAAGGAGAAAAGAAAATATGTGTTTGATTCAAAGTCAAGTGCACATAGCAAGGAAAAATTATTAAAAAACAACTATTAGAAAATACCTATATAAGAATGTATGCTAAAGGTTCAGTTCTGCTTGGGAGCAACAACCAATGTAAAAAATAAATAAAAGACCAACAAAAAAACCAAACAGATAAACAACTGAAAACAACCCCAGCCCCAGAAAACACCCACCTGTAAAATCAATAGTGTTGCTGTGATACATAAAAGACAGAAGTAGTGTCATTTAAACAAAGTTTTATCACACTAAATCCTGGTCTGCGATTTTCTTTTTTCTCTAATAGCTTTATTTTTCATTTCTTTTTTTTTTATATATTTTTTCCAAAATATAATTGATCACAGAGACTTCCATTTTTTCTAATAATTACCTCCTGATTTAAAGTGCATGATAAGCACTTTAAATCATCCACCATTTTAAAAATGGGCTTAGGTCCTTTACAGGTTAAAAAAAATCATCCTGCAGGATATTATAGTGTAACCATCCCAGTAGCATTTGGTATGAGTTGCAACACAGAAGCTCTGAAACAACAGAATCTGAAACAGGCCATGTGAGAATGAACTAGATTTTAGAACACAACACTAAATTCCATGTCCATAACCAATCTACTTCAAGAAGAAAGGTCTCTGCATTCCACTTCTTCATGTTCAAATTTCAGCTATGTGTACAAATTGATCACTGGTAATATTATATAGAAATTAAATTTTCAACTAGTATTTAATGAGTGGTGATCTACGTTGTTGAATCATAAAATCACCAAGGTTTGAAAAGATCTCTAAGATCATCCACAGTCCAACCATCCACCTACCACCAATATTTCCCACTAAAGTGTGTCCATCAGTACAACATCTAAATGTTTCGTGAACACCTCAAGGGACTGTGACTCCACCACCTCCCTGGACATGTGTTGAATCCATATCTCCATTCATTAATTCATGTGTTCTCCCATTAGATTTTCAAAATATGAGAATGATGTAGATTATTTCTGTACATATTTACGTATTTATTTATGTACATATTTTCTTTTCTCCTTACTACAGCTAATAATCTCAGTCACTATGAATATTTAAAACTTTGAGGGGAAAAAATGCCCACGCTGCCCAGTAGAAATACAATCTAGGAAAACTTACAAACCCAAGTATAAGAATGTCTGTTACAATCTCAATTGGTTTTACGCACTCATCCCAGTCTTACGTTGGCTAAGCTAAAATATGTTCCTTAAACTCTTCATTGTAGGGCTTCTTTCAATACTTGAATAATGGTTTTGGATCTTCTCAGCACCCTCTCCACTTTTACCAATACTCATTTTTATTACAGAAAGCAAATTGGATGTATTCCATCATCTGCCACATGCAGAAATACAACCATCTCCCTTATTTTTTTTCAATAAGTTCACTGTGCCCCTTTAGTTGTTCAGCCACCACTTTTCAGGAGCTTCTGTCTTGAAGATGCAGTCTGCATAACCTTTTACATAACTTAAGTATTTGAAGAATTAGCATATTTTCTACAAGCCGTGCTGTAAGTTCAATTATCCAGATACATGGCCTATTGAGTCATTAATATTATATCTCCAGGGAAATTCTTACAGCTATGACTTAATATTTATTTTCATATTAAATACATCTTTCACTTACTCATTCCAACTGATATTTTTATTAAGACCTTTAACTATTTTTAATGCATTTAATATTTTCACAGACATTGTATGGGAATATATAGAACACCATCAGACAATGTTAAACTCCTTAGGAAAGTCAAAGTCTAAGCAAATCAAATCTTTGTGAACACTTCACCAGCTAGAATAGTAACCATCATAAAATGGAAATCAGATGTGTTTAACAAGACTAATTTTCCATAAAACTATATTTATTATCATGTAATAAATATAATGTAATTCTTTATTAACTGAACGTGCGATAGATTTTCCTTTATGTTCTCCAAGGAGAGCAATAAAACTACCTTATTTTTATTTGGACATCACACATCTCATTTTAATAGGTAACCTTCGGCTGTCTAAAACCTGCTATGCCAACGCATGTTAAAAATTAACCTCTGAAGACCAAGATCCTTGAGCACAAGTTATTCAGTCTGACCGATTTGAAACTCTTTAATAGTAAGCAAGGAGGATGTTACAACCACATGTTATGACAGACTTCAAAGCAGAGAGTCATGCTCATGTGACAAGGATATATCACTTCTACAAATGCAGGACATACGTTTATTTGGTATGCCATCTTTTCTTTATCACTATCAACAAATTTATCACGTCCTTTCTAGTGATTTCTGATATTTTACTCCTAGTACACGTTGGAAAAAAGTTCTTATTCTCCCCAAACCAGCCAGATGCGGGCTTTCCCTGCCTTTACTGCTTCTCATCAGTTTTTTGCAGTTTACTTTTTTTTTATTATTATTATTTATAGCGGTTGCCATGCAGTATTTCTTATTTCTTATTGAAACACCATTTGCTGTATTAAATCAAGCTGATGGAAAGCAGCATTGCATATTGCTGAGGACATACTGTTGCCCTCACGTCTACCACAAAAAGAAGATAAGCTGGTTCTGCTGCAAAAAGCACGGATCTAAAGTGTTATAAAATTGTGCAGATGCATTCATGCATGTTTGTGTGTATATTGCTGAGGAAAAAAATAAATGTACAATTTTTATTATTTCGTAGTGTTTGAGGTCATTGTGCAAGCTGGGATTTGAACTACACAAATAAAGAAGCTTTCTATTCTCATACATAAATCACAATTATTTGTGATTTTTTTAATTTTTTATTTTATTTTGTTGAGGGGCAGGGGATTAGTTTTCATAACTATGGCTAACTAGGTATAAGGTGTGAATGGCAGGCAAAGGGATTAAACTGAGGTCAGTGGTTCTCTACCTATAAAGCAGTAATCACACCTTGGATTGGGCAACTTTTCTTGGATTCAAAAACTCTCTTGATCAATAGATGATGAACGAGGTCTTACTGCAGCATATATCCATGGTGCATAACACAGTCAACCCTTACATCTCATTATGGTTCCTAAAAACATGCCCATAGGATGTAGGTGATTTTTTTAGAACTTGTTTTGAAAATCTCTAGAAGAACTGTTGCTAATGGAAGTTTACATTCCCTCTAGCTGTTACTAGGTGTACTTTTAGCATAACAGTTTACTCATGCACAAAGTCTGAAACAGTGACACAAATATATTTTATGTATGACGGGTAAATACTTTTTGAAAGAATAAATGTATTATTATTCATGGATCAAAAGATTAACCAATCTTTTGTTTGATTAGCAACTAATTAATGTTGTTTAAAAGAACAGTTTACACTGTCCACAATTTTGTAAATAACTGAAAGCTTCTTACATACAGTAATCTCAGTACCTTCAACTAAAACTTCCTAAGCAAATGATAAACTGCATCATCTGTTGGTCAACAATCATGAAATTTATTTTGGAGAAAATTAATAAAATGAAATAGAATATCAAACCTGCTTCACTATTTAATGTTTTTCAATGTGGCAGCTTACATGAGACCTAAGGTTTTCTGCTTGTTATCTACTGGAACAGGAGATCTATAGGAGACTGCACTTACACCAGAATAATAAAAACTGACAAGAGAATCACTGCAGCAAAACTGCATTCTCTCCTTCTTTTTTCACAACTTACTTTTTTTTCTCCTTAATTATCACATTTGAAATGCAAATTATCAAACTACATAGTACTAGGAAATACACAAATGCTTTTCAGCAGCTCAGCACAGAGTTAGGATGAACGACTATTTTCCTACCTCTGCCCCTTAAGATTCTGAAGACCCAAGAAAACATGCTAAATGTCAACACAGTAAGGTCAGCAAGGTAACTAAGGTAATGTTTTTCCCCACAAGATGAGTAACAAAACTATCTAACATAAAATACTGTACCTTCTGCATTATGATGCTCTTCCTCATTTTTGGGAAAGAAGACTCTTATAACACCAGTGTTGATATAGATCAGAGGCAAGTTGCGGGAAGTGAGAGTATGAGTCCTCATAGGCTGGCCTGGTGACTTTCTTTTCTCCTTTTGACTCCTTGGCAGCCTGGCTTGAAAAATGCTTGCAATTGCATTAAGCAAATGAAAACAGAGGACCACATCAAAAGCCTGAGCAGACAGAAGGATTTCGTGAAGAAAGTGAGGAGAACCATCAGTGTGACCTTCGGATAGCTTATGGAATGTCCTTCGTTCATTTCTTGAGATCAGTTTGTGCCGGACATTTTTTGTCACAGCTTTTGTATAAGTTAAAGAAAGAAATCCATGTTGTTGGTGTGAGCCATCTAAAAGTTTTGCAGTTGCCTGTTTCAAAGGAAAAAAATAAAATAAAATTCCAACCTGCTGCAAAAATGAACACATACAACATCAATTAATTCTCTGTTAGTTACAATGTTGAAGGTTCCGTATTTTCTACTTTCTACTCTCTCTGAATCCCAAATGAAAGTTCTTTTTTAAATGGATATTTCATCCCACAATATGTGCATAGTTCACTACACTGTCAGCTAAAAGTATAAGTAATTATATTTTTGTTTTCTGACAATTTATGTTGTGTGCAATTCAAATCCAGTCAGGCCAAAAAGCCCATAGTCATGACGGTCAAAATTTATCAACCATTTTCTAATAATTATTCAGTATTATATATTTATATATATTTTCACTTTAGACATTTTAGAAGCAAATCTTACTTTCATCATCCTTTCTAATTGTGCAAACACCATTAGTGCTAAAGCAACCTTCTGATATTGAGATAACTTCATCAACGTTGAATATAAAAGACATCCATAATCAACTACTCTATAAATTCAGCTGGTTATTATTCAGCTTGTTATTACTTTTGAAAGTCTTTTGAGTATCAATTATACATGTCTAGTGAGTGCAAAATAAAATAACAATTAAAAATAAATTAGGAAAAGTATTATTTTACGAACATAAAAAATAGAGATAGAAATCTATGCAATTGTTCAAATCTCAGCCACAATCACATGAGAACAAGTACAAGCAACTACATTTTGCAAGCAGTTGGTTTTTTCAGCATCTTCAAATTTGATTAAAAATAATTTAATGTGATTTAAACCTCATTAATAGAACACCTCTTTTAAATAAATAGAATCCAAAGCTTAAATGCTGAAAAACTGTGTTTTTTTTAATGATTAAGTCAATTAGAACAAATTATTAAGTTAGATTTCCTTCAAGATCTGAAACAAACAGACTAAGAAAATATTGCCAATCAGTATTCATGAAGAAAATAAATCAGACCACACAGAACTTCCACTAACATAAAAAAAAATTCTCAGCAGTCATTCATTTGTCAACTTAAAGGGGCCAATTCCAGTATATATCAAAGTCTTTCAAGGATGAACCAACAAGGAAAATGGGTTTTTAATATCTCACTAACATATTCATAACTGTCACACAGTGTTCCAAATATTCAAAAGAAAGACACAAATATGCAACTGTTAATGTTGCATTATCATAATTATATAAAGTAATTGTAAAAGGTTGCACAAAAGTATATGGCAGTAATAAAAACTACTTAAAGGCCTAAACATATCAGAATTACATGAACAAAATGCAGTGTTCAGTCCTGGTTGTTAAGTATGAACACACAGTACTGCATATGCTTACTTTTAATATCAAGGAATCCCACTGACGTCAGTGGACTGCAGTTACTCACTGGGTTGTGAACCATCAACCCTCATTCCCACATCTAGTCAAAACTAATAATTATTACAAAATATGAAAGTTAAGAGGGAAATAATACAACTAATATAATCAGTACATTCAATAATTACAATGAGTACAAAAACAAGTTAGATTACACTGAGATTTTTATTTATCTTTAACCCAACTAGCACTTATTAGTGGAAGTCCTGTAGAAAAAAAAAAAAATTAAAAAGATTCTTACAGAAGGAAAGAAGCCAGAGAAATTGCTGAAAGGGTCCTGCTTGCTGATGGGTCGAACCAACAAGGTACGTCTGTTCAGCTTGTCAGTACAGGAAAGGAATATACCTCCATATTGCCCCAGAGACCAGGAATCTTTCCCAAGGCTTAAGGAACAAGGCATGGAAGAGTGGAAGACAAAAATACATATATTTTTTATTTTGCTAAAAGCAAAAAAAAGTTTATGTTATCCTTGCACAGTTCTGTGTAACAGCAAGACAAAGTCTATTCCATACCTTTTCCTAAAATGCCCAAATTCAATTAGATGACAAAAAATTGATATGAAAAGAAACTTTGTAAAATGTTATGTGAAAAGACAAGATATTGCAGGATGCGAAGACACAGAAAATATAACAGAATCCTGCAAAAAAGAAAATGGACTGACCCCTCAACATACAATAGACAATTTTATTAGAATCGGTATAAGAATGATTACAAAAATCAAACTGAGTAAGAAAAGCTCTATTCAAATACATTATAAATTCACAATATTGTTTAGGAAAAAAATACTTATTAAGAATTAAAATGTTGCTTTGTACAATAATTCTTGTAATCACTCTTTTTGACATATAAAAGAATAAAGAAAACTGTGTTGCTTCAGAAGAATTTTTCAGGTAAGCACCTTAGTTTACTAAAGAAATCTCACCAAAATCTTTTTTCTGCACTGTAGAAAGATCCCTTCAAAATTTGCTGATTGCCAGCCTTCCCCTGGCCTGGAAAACAGAACATTCACCATATCTGTTCTCTGTTTTTGGCTTTAGTCCAAAGAAATTTAATGACGGTAAAGAATATTCTGAAGAGATTATGAAATGTAACTGAAAACAGTAACAACTTTTGTAAAGCAAAAAAATAAAAAACAAAACAAAAAACCCTTCAAGATAACTTTAGTGAACAAGGACACAACCAAGCTGAAAAGTTTTCCTAGGGGCAATGAATTATCCTCTCCCTAGGTTATCCACAGAGCACGTGCAAAAAGCAGCTTGCATAATTTTTGTCTCTCATAGCACAATCAATTCAGTTTTAAAATGGCAAACAATAGAATAGCTGATGAAAGATTACATTGGTATCTGTTAGGTTGCATGCTCATAGTCATATACACTACAAGGTTGAATGTGTAGTATCTCTACCAAACTGCATTTGGGATGCTCATTGAAAACACTTACATTGGTGCTGCAAAAAAGAAAACTTGCTGAGTGGCAAGACATTCAGTAGTTCTAGCTACCTAGCCTAGATGTACATTCATTACATATTGGTTAACATTGGTGACATACAGACAACCAGCTTAGTTCCCTGCATTATAGTGTCGCTGAACCACAGTCAAAATAAGTAGCTTCATTTGTATAAAATGCTTTTTAATATCTGAAAATACAGCATCATAAAACACTCAACATTGGCAATTTGCTATAACTAATGTGCCATCAACAGTATTTAAGGAATTCTGATTTAAAAGTTTAGTTAAATTAATATTTTTATCATAAGGATCAACAGAGTAACAGCGTACACTAACATGTAATGATTTACATTTATTTCTTTGGAACCGGCTATAATTTTAAGAAAATGCATTTTAGATTTCAACATTTCATGTAATCAAAATCAATCTCATTTAAAAGAAATTTAACAATAACCTTAAATTCAAGTTAACGATCAAGAGAAAAAACCACAACTGCCTTCATCTTTCAGCCTGAATTCATAATCATACAAGTCCCAGAAATTACCTGTTTCTGTAATGGTCAACATTGAAGCTCTCTATTTTACATTTGATTTTGGTATATACATCCTGCATATCCACCGATGCGCTGAGATCTTCTAACTCACTGACAACACAAACCTCTGCAATAGGCAAAGGAAATTAAAACTATCAATACTCATAAATTCATGAGCAAGATATAAACGTGGAACACTAAAGTTTATATATAGGATAATGCTCTCTCCACTCAGAGATTTGTCATAAAGAATGACTTCATTCACTGTCATGCCGAGAAGAATCAGAAAAAAATACTGTAATCAAAAACTTTCTTTTAAAAAATGTGTAGAGACTCATCTATAGAATTTTGTTCAAATTTTCATGACTCCTGTAAAAAATACAAAGATATGTAACGCTTGAGATTTCCTTCTCTCATGTAATTATTTTTTATCAAGTGTTTATGTATATCTCTTTGAAAATTAACTTAATCACTAGTCTCATTTTTTCAGTTACATGATTAGCAAAGTTAACTGTTATAGAGAAGGTTTCCTAGCAAAAACAGTCCTGACATATATTTATAAAATACAAGTTCCCTTCAGTGACTGTCCAGATGATAATCAAACTGTAATTAAAAAAAAAAAAAAAAATGGTAATTGTGTACCACCTATTTATCTTTTTAATATAAAAACCTCCTATGACCTTAAGGATTATACTATGATGATTATGCTCAATTTCAATTTGAAAATATCCGTGCAAATCTGCATGTCTATAGATGGACACACACAGAATATACTAGTAAATAATAAAAAAAATGGAGTATAATTACTACTGAGACAATAAATATAGTCTTCTATTAAGTAAAATAACTGACTCATTACCAATTTAATACTGTCTAATATTACCAATAAATGTACTGAATATCTAATATCGTGTCATGAAATACTGTACAAAATTTAAAATAATAAATAAAGGAAAAAATTATGAATATACCTGTGCCATTATTTCTAGGATCAGGAGCAAACAATTTTATAGTAATTTTTGGCAACATCCACTGCATCCACAGGCTGACACGTCCACTCGAGACTCCAATATTACTTGTTGTTTGTTCCAGTGTAATAGAGTCTGAGAAAGGAGAGTCATCACCACCCTGAAGAGAATCACCCTATAAAACAAAAGCAATGGCTGAGAAAAAAAACTATTTGCTTTTTATCACTGCCATTCCATCAAAATTGATGTAGACTTGACAAACCATATACATGTACACATAAATACAAGCAGACTCACTGATTGTGTATTGAAATTAAGTCATTTTTGAATGTCGGGGGAATAAAAAACAGGAAGAGAATGAATTTGGCCAAGATTATATGATAGAACTGTGACATTCCATGACTTTATTCCACTTGGTCTAGAGGAATTTCCTCATTAGTTTACACTACTGACATACCAGGAACACTAATGAAAATTAAGGTTATTAGGAATATTCTGAAATGCAATCAGAAAAGAAGATAAGCAGGCTTGTACACATGTGGAGGGCAAAAGATGAGGTTTTGGAAATACCAAGAGGAGAATATCTCAGAATGGCACTTGTATACTACATATACTTTTTTTTCCCCCCTCTTCTATATGTTTTCTTGTAATTTCTTGGGAAAAATGATTGTGTAAAACAATAGCCTCGTGTAAAAATTGGAAATGTTTTAATCACAACTTTTTGAATATTTCCGTTGTTTAAAATTTTGATTGTCACTTTCAGTATTCTTAAATAAAAGATATCTAAGATATTGTGACAAATGACCTTGTAGAAGCTTCTGAGACACCAATAATGTTTGTTTGTTCCCTACAGTGCTAAAGGCTCAACAAACAAGAGCTTATATTTTCAGAAAAAGAGACATATGAAAGACATATGAGAGAAAAAGAGACACATGAAAGATACACTGAAGAACTTGTTAGAAAGGCCTATCAGAGACCGGTACGTAACTTCTGATAATTCTTCATGGGACAGATTAAAAATTTATCAACAAGATGACGTCACTAGATCTTTCCTTTGCCAGAAATTAATGCAACCAGAGAGAAAAAAAGATGCAAACATATAATTGCTCCTTAGTTCCTAGCATTTACAACTCTTCAGCTCAATGCAATGGGCACATAGGTCACTAATGTCAACCAGAAGCCAGTAAAAATCCATCAGCATCTGCTCTTCTAACCCCACTAAGTGTTGCAAGTTTCCTTCATTATTCTAGCACAAATGGGCAAGAGAAATGTATTGCCACTTTGATTCCTTGAGATCAAATTGTTTCTAAGAATTACAGATCAATAAACACCCAAAATTTTAATGAAGGTTTTGAGGATTATGAATTACAATGAACTACATACTTGGGAATTTTGAGATTTACCTAAGGAATAACCATGATAATTTATGCAGAAGACATCCTGCAAACAAGGCACTGCACAGTTTGAATGAACTTTAACCTGACAGGCAAAAAAACCCAATAATGCGCTCACATCAGCACTGGAAAAAAAAAAAAAATCAGTAGCAAAATTTAAAATCTGACATTACTTGACTCATTCTGCAGTCTAAGACTGTGAGTATGGAAATTCTGTTAGCAATCTATTTTGTGGATGGATAGAACTCATCCCAAATCAAATAGCTCATATGGGAGCCTTTATATTAATAGATCCCATTTCCAAACAACTCAGGACTACAGTTTAACTACAGGGTTTCTATAATGTGTATGTGTTTTCTTATCAAAATATTAACCATAAGACGGACAAAAAGTTAGGTCATAATCTTAAAAATCACATTATGACTTTGGGCTGTTTGACAGACATCAAACACTGCCATCCAAAAGTTTCCACACCTTTGTAACAAGTCTTGAATGACATCCCTAGAAGATGATGAATCTGCAGTACTTTGGAACAGGCGATGCTATAAACAGGGAGGCAGCAGCCAGCCAAAGACAAGCTGCCGAGATTCTCATATGGCTTTCACAGGGTATCAAGCAAAGAAGCACAATCAGAGGTCAAAGAATCACAGAATGGCCTGGGTTGAAAAGGACCACAATGATCATCTGGTTTAAACCCCACTGCTGTGTGCAGGGTTGCCAACCACCAGACCAGGCTGCCCAGACCCACATCCAGCCTGGCCTTGAACGCCCCCAGGGATGGAGCATCCACAACCTCCTTGGGCAACCTGTTCCAGTGCATCACCACTCTCTGTGTGAAAACTTCCTCCTAATATCCAACCTAAACCTCCCCTGTCTCAGTTTAAAACCATTCTCCCTTGTCCTATCACTATCCACCCTCGTAAACAGCCATTCTCCCTCCTGTTCATACGCTCTCTTTAAGTACTGGAAGGCCACAATGAGGTCTCCTTTGAGCCTTCTCTTCTACAAGCTAAACAATCCCAGTTCCCTCAACCCTTCCTCACAGCAGAGGTGCTCCAGCCCTATGGACCTCCTCTGGACCCACTCTAAGAGCTCTGTATCCTTTCTGTACTGGGGGCCCCAGGCCTGGATGCAGTACTCCAGATGGGACCTCACAAGAGCCATGCAGAGGGGGACAATCACCTCCCTCTTCCTGCTGGCCACTCCTTTTTTGATGCAGCTCAGTTGGCCTTCCAGGCTGTAGGCTTGTGTCCAGCTTCTCGTCTACCAGGACCCCCAAGTCCTTCTCTACAGGGCTGCTCTCAAGGAGATCTTCCCCCAGTTTGTATAAATACCTGGGACTGCCCCAACCCAAGTGCAGCACCCTGCACTTGGCCTTATTGAACCTCATTAGGTTTCCATGGGCCCATTTCTCCAGCCTCTGGATGGCTTCCCTTCCTTCCAATGTATTGACTGCACCGCTCAGCTTGGTGTCATCTGCAAACTTGCTGGGAGTGCACTCAGTGCCACTGTCTATGTCACTGATGAAAGGTCAAGGAAGGGGAGGAACAATACTATTTAAACCTCATTTAATGTCTTTGTTTTCAGTCAAGTCAAAGATCAAGTCAGTGTTGCTTTGCTGTGGACTGATTTGCTGGTCTCTGTTTTTTTCACTTTATAAATGCATTATGCATTTTCCTTTTTTTTTCCTTTTTTTTTTTAATTTGAAGGATTTTTTACATTCTTTTTTGTATTGCTGGCACACTTAATTTGCCACATTGTAACTTAACAACTGTGATGGAGGGAGTAGCAGAGAGTGCTTCCTCTTCCCCCCATACACACATCCACTCTCTCACTGGACATGTTCCACAAGGCTTGTTTTATGAAAATCAATTTTGTTCCCAAAATTTTGGCAGATCTCTACATTTCTTATAGTTAAAAAAGAAGAAAACAATAGTAAATTAAATTTAAAGTGGTTAACACAAATACATACTGCTACCATGGAAAGTTTTACATTTTATAATTTTTTTCTTCTATTTGCAGTGTTATGTGCTCAGATGTTTCATGTATTTTGTTAACTTCTTTTTTTTTTTTTTTTCTCCACAAAGAGCTGTTTTTGTTTAGTGGTAGACAATATAGATAACTGTTCTGTAGAAAACTGAAGAAATCATTTTCCCACACTTTCTTTTAGCTTATTTTTCAGTAGATATTAATTGATGTACTACAGTTCATGAAGTATCAGCCAGCTAATAATTTTGGCACAATGTTACTTTTAACCGTATTTGTGAGAGTCTTGAAGAACTGCATCTATATAGCATAAACCCAGACATGTATAAGAATCAAATTAACTCAGGAATGTTTAAAAGTAGCAAGCACTGAGTTTTAGGGGACACATTCCCTACTAATGTCCAAATCCATTACAACTGTAAAGTTTATTAAAAAAAAAAACAAAACACAGAGCTACAGGCCCAGGTGCATCACTGAAAACCGCTTCCTTCTTTTCTACATACATAATGATTGGAACGTGCTCTATATCTGATATCCTATTATCAAAAAATGCAGAGGTGAGAAGAAGAGGCCAAGCTGTTTGCAGTTTCCATTAGCAATGCTGGAGCTGCGCTTGTGCTGGCACGAATCCAGTCATGTTTGTGCTTATGGCTGTCTGATTTGCAAATATTCCTGACATGAATTTCTGTAGCATGTGAGGTGAATGTATTAACAGTGATTCAAATGCTGTAGCACATAGCTGTATAGACGTAGAACAGAATTTACCTACAGGCATATATTTCTGGAAGTGAACTTGAAAAAGTAAACCGGGTTTTCATGTCTAAGAGTGCAGTAGAGGCTGTTGTGGATGCCCCATCCCCGCAGGTGTTAAAGGCCAGGCTGGATGGGGTGCTGGGCAGCCTGATCTAGTACTTGTTGTAGTGGTTGCCAACCTTGCCTGTGGCAGGGGGTTGGAAACTAATGATCCTTGAGATCCCTTCCAACCCAAGCCATTCTATGATTCTATAAAACACCAGCATGGAAAAAAATAAGCATCTTGATCTGCAAAGTAAGCAATAGTATCAGAAGTAAAATAACTGTGAACTTCTGGCCAGAGTCAGAGCACCAGGGGACTGTTTTCACAACAGAGTAAGTGGGAGGTCTGACACCTGGACTTTCAGTTGTTCGGTTTTACAGCTTGTTTGACCACAGGGCCTGCAGGTCCCAAGCAGGGCCTCAACTCAACTGTACTTAGCTTTGTACCCCAATTCTGTACTTGGGTTACTGCATACCCATCTGGCATTCCATGTCACTTGTGTGTTCTGTTGCTTGCACTAGCCAGCTCGATGACAGAGCTAAAACTGCATTAAGCTGAGGCCTGCAGAGATAACCTCTTCTGTTTGCAGCTGTGCCAGCTGAAGAGCTTATCGACAGACAGCCCCAGCTGCTCATCACCATGTCTCTGTCAAAGGTTACTGGCTCCTATCTCCTCCTTCAACAGTTCAATATCAATGTGTTATCCACATGTTTTTCTACCATTCAAACATACCTAGAGAGTTGAATTGGCCCATTCTCTCTGTCAGTAGCAAAAGCAATACAGATGGCTTCTCTGGAGGCAGAAGCTGCTACATGGTTATCCTTTGAGAAGTGGAAAAAGGATTCATTTCTTCTTAATTTATGTTAATGGTACTGCATCCAAAACCATTGGGCAGAGTCACAGGGAAAAAGCGACGAGCTGCACTAACTTATTTTTGGTTTTTATTTATTTAATAAGCTCAAATTCTTAGAATTTTTTTTTGCACTGAAAACTAAAACAGAATTGAAAAGACAGTGATCTTGTTTCTCATGCAGTTTCAATTTTCTTTTTGGATTTTCAGCACCCAGCGTGGTATTGTTAAATATGTTTATGCATTAATTTTCTGCTCTGTTTCCAAATCTACAGAAAAATCAAGCCAGAGTCAGAAACACTGAGTTATTTTCCCACAACTTCTCATGCCAAGTCCTAAAATACACAATTTAATTCTTTCGCCAATTGTTGCAAATTGACCAATATACCAAGTTTATTTTCTTAGCAGAATTTATCTTTGTTCATCAGGAAGAACCAAACATGTGAGGTCTTCATCCTTGGCCTGCCTAAAGCTCAGGGATGATCACAGTTTGGCCACACTACTGCTATGCCTTATCAAAATAACTTCTGCGTTCTTGCTCAATCACTGAGTTTCCCCAAGGACTAAACACTTCTACCACTGTTTGTACTTAAGTAAACAGTAACAAGTGGCCTGTTGTAGTCTGTACTACCTTTGCTCTTGCTGTTCCAAAGGAGGGATGGTAAAAATGATTAACTGTTTCCATCCCTCCAGTACTTAAGCCTTGATGATGCGTCTCTTCCTACCACCACCCAGAGTAAAATTCAGTGAACTACGTAGCTTTATCCATGTAGGAGCACAGTATTCACTATCAACCTGTCAGCATGGAAAAAATTACACACAGCTTGAAATATAAATCATCCACAGACCATATAAACAAATTACTTCTTTTGCTGTTTAATACAAATAGTTGTGAGAGTTAGTTTTCTTCTTATTCATCTATAGCAAATCTGTTGCATTTGAAAGAAATTTTAAAAAAACAAATTTGTCTCCCAAAGAGCAAAGTAACATTAATCATAAAATGTCCAATGTTTTTAAAAAAACAATACTTATCGTATCGAAGTATTTTTGTTAGTCAGATACCAAGGTTTCAAAATAAAAAAGTGGAAGAGTATAAAAACAAAATACAAACTGATAAATAAAACATAAAAAAGATTTCCCTGACTCTTGGAAAATGTCCCTAAGTCAAACCTGTAAAATACATATTAATTACACCATATGCTTCATCGCTGTTATATGGCTATAAAGTTACGTAGCTGCAAGCTGCAGCTGTGAGTGATGCACTCCATTTTTATATTTTACTCCCTCCATTCTCTCTATGGAAAATACTTTTGTTACAGTAGTCTGAAAACAAGTTATAATTTACAAATACAGGGTTGTATCTATTAATTGAAACAACACAGACCTAACTTCCTTCCCACACTGCTAATAAGTACAAGCCAAAATAAAGTGCCTTCAAATTTCTAACAACCAAAATACGCCTCTATCAGTAAGCAATACTGGAATTTTAAAGAATAAAAGACAACAGATCATATTTTCCATACTGGTCTGCATAGTACTTGAAGTACGGAAGAGGACTCCGTACTCTCTAAGATGCATATGGCAGACTGTGTACATTTGAAAATAAATTCACATAAAGTCCATTCCTATTGTGACTAAGGCTTACAGCAAAACAAAGCATTCCAGAGTACAGCTGAAGACAGCAGAAGTGACCAGGCTGTCATCTCTTTATTCTACAGTCACTGAAGAAAGAACTCAGATTTCCTGATTACACTATGTAAAGGAAAGTATGGTGATTATAAGTAAGCTTGCAAGAGAAAACAAGGAAACTAAGTGACAAACAAACAAAAACAACAAGGGAAAACATTAGCTAAGTTTCATATTTTTCACTTCTCAACAATCCTTATCTCAAGGAACCAAACACGAGCAATGGCACTAATTAAAATCTTAATGGTACTTTTATACTAGGAAATATGTTTAATAGGTTCAGAAACAGCCATCAGGGACAGAAGAAAATGTATTGTAGAAATACTGCCAATGATTAGGTTACCCATTATTTAATTTATATTGTCTAAAGGAGTGAGAACAGAACAGTGAGAAGACAGTGTGGTTCCTTTCATTATTTCTTGCCAGTTCTCCAAGTATGTTTCTCCTTCCTCTTTCTGGACTGCCTTCCTGCCCCAGCCACAGACAGAGCACCTTGGGCTGAGGGCTGTGAATGGAAATGATGGACATGAGCTCTATTCCTATGTCAGTCTTTGAGCCATATGAACAGTGTGGATTCAAGCAAAGTTTTTCTCTTGTTTGTATCTTTTTTTCTTCTTTTCTGTCTTAAATAATATCCTTTTTAATTTACTTATACTGTCTAGCATTATGACACGTTCCTTTTGAAGCAATTTTCAAATCTTGGTTGTAAAGCACTTTGTCAACTCTAAGTCCCTTATTGCAAAAACATATATATATTTAAATATTAATGCCATGTGTTTTAATCAAGTTCCTATTCTAAGAAGACGGAGATGGTAATAGCAGCTTCAGAGTAGAAAAGACTGAAAACAAATCTTAGTTTGTTAGCTAATTCACCAAACTTCATTCAGATCAGGAGAAGATTTATTTAGCTAGAATATAACATTTGTTGAGAAAAGGAAGAAAATGAAATATGTGATGAACAATATTTTGCAAGTAGAAGAACATGTAGCTGAACTGAAACTCATACTGTCAAAACAATCTTGGTAACATATGGGTTAAAACAATTACTGAATCAGTATCAACGAATGCTCTAAGTACAGCATGTACTCTAAATACCGCTGTCTATATAGAGAGTCAAAACCAAATCGTTATTTATAAAGCTGGTGGTTTCTGATTTTAATGAGAAAGGAATTTGGTGGGTAAAAAAAAACAAACTATCTTTGCAGCCATATTTTTTTCCTACTATTGCTGCTTACCTTCAATTTTTCTTTTATCTGTGACAAGATTTTTCACTACAGAGACCACATGCACATAGAAATACACCAAAACATAGGCCAGCCAAATAATTCAGAAATTAGTATTTTAATGAAATGTCATTAGAACTGAAGCTCTAGCTTTAACACCTTTTAATGAATTACTTGTATGTGTGAACATCATGCTCATGTTAAAGTAAGCACTAGAAATCACTGTTTCATTCTCTCCAAAACCTGGAATTACTACAAGCCACTCACAGAGTTAAAGAAACCTTGGCCAAATGTTGTTGAACTATAATTGCAGAGAGCATTCAAATTGCCAAGCATCTGCCTGTGTCCTGGAACTACAAGGAATTCCCAAATCACTGTGTTTATTCCTAAGAACGAAACTAGTCTCAGAAATCTACCCGCCTTCAGAAGTCTCCCAGCAATTCAAGGTCAGGCTGGAGGGGCTCTGAGCAACCTGATCTAGCTGTAGATGTCCCTGTTCACTGCAGGGAGTCAGACCAGATGACCTTTAGGGGTCCCTTCCAACTCAAACAATTCTGATTCTTTGAGCTTTATGTTAAGAATTAAGCATTGCATACATTTAATAAACTATCGGTATACCTTCGACTCATCTTACACATTTACAGGTCTGTGCCAGAGCCATTTAATGCTGACAGAAGGCACTAAGAAAATCACGTATATTTGGCCTGTTCAGTTACACAGCCTCCTGTGACCACCCATTCTAATGCATCATCTAGCTGATGAGCTCATGATAGTCATGGATTAAGTTTAACATTATATTAGCCTTCTTTCCTTCCTGTGTGAAAGAAGCTGAACTCCTCATGCCTCAAAATAACATTTTACAGTTTTAGGCACACACAGAGTTTAAGATCAGGTACCAGTTTGCTCCAGGCACACAGAACTCCAGGCACAGGTTACATAGAACTGCAAATAAAGGAAGCAGAAAGACATAAAGACGAATGGCCAATCTTTCTTATATTTGAAGCTGAATACCGAAATCCTCCTGTGACAGAGTTCCAAACACACCCCTGAGACAAGGGACAGCTAGGACAAGGGAAGCAGCAGAGCTGCAGAAGCAGCTCACACGTAGAAGATATCAAAGCCTGGGTGGATCTGGTGTGAGTGGACTACTGGGTAACCGGCATTGCCAGCCCTGGGAATCTCCACATCCCCAGTGCCTCTCCTGGCTTGCCAACAACAGCTCTGCACCATCTCAGGCTTTATTTCAACTGGCTTCAACAGAACAGGCTGATTGTTACTGAGAATGACGCACGAGCAGTACAGGTACCAAAGGTACTTCAAAAACACGAGTTACTGTTCTAAAAATTCTGGACTTCAAAAACACCCTACGCTTCTTGCCTGAAAACACTAACTGTAATTTTCTTCTAAGAGTTAATATTCCTTTTTTTCCAAGAGAAACAATTTAGACAAATAAAAAACATAGGTGTCTTAGTTTCAGCTGGGATGGAATTGTTTTCTTCATACTGTCTGGTATGATGATGTGTTTTGGTTGATAGCAATGTTGATAACACATCAGCGTTTACAGTTGTTACAGTTACTTACAGCGTAAGCAGTGCTGTACAGAACCAAGGCCATTCTCAGTGAATCGCCCAAAGAGCTGGGAGGGAATGGAAAGAGGACAGGAACTGTATGGTGCTCAGTCACCTGCCAGGTTAAACCACAACAATAGGAGAAACACTGCCATCATTCTTCTTCCACCAAATTGAGTTCACAAAATGATCAGGGTAAAGCTATGCTCCATAAGGACACTGCTGCTCTATCTTGATCCTTTCCACTTGTACCTACTTCACGTTTTGTAAATCACTATTCATGTGACGCATTTGTTAAGAAAAGTTACCTCTGTAGTGGTGCCAATGTCAACTGATGGGCTGTATGTGCTGGTATCGGGTGGAACAGTACCAACACTACTTTTAACTGGAGAGCTAGGAGGAGCAGGTCCTGTCATCGTTTCAGTGTAAACAGAAGACTGGTACAGAATTCCTCTCCTCTGAATTTTATTCCAAACTTTGCTTGTGATCTCAGCCAGTTCATAAAGAAGCTGCACCTGAAAGAAAAAAAATAAATGAAGCATTTCTTAATGAGCTAAAAGAAGATGATAAAAAATCAAAGCCCTCTAACTGAGACTTAAAATGTAATGAATTTAAATGCTCAGAACTGCTTTAATAAGCATGTACATTGCAAATAAAATAATTAGCAGCATTTACAATACAGTGATTTTGATTAAAAAAAAAGATCAGCTCTTTGTCTAATATTCCAGTCTGTAGTCCATAAAAACATAACCAATCTGGTCTTGTAAAACCTTTATTAACAAATTTTAACAATTAAATGCAAGCAATTTTTGGCATATTTCTTATGTGCAAAAAAATATTCATTTAACTGGTATTAAAATGATGATCCCATGCATCACATGAAACTTCTTTGTTTTAGGAAGAACATCCGCTATTAAACTTAATAGTCTCTTGGCGTATGTCCTTCCAATATTCAGAAAACATACTGTTTAACTTGCATATTGTTTGACTCTGTTCTAAGATATTTGTACAAGTTTTTGTAAATAAGAATTAATCATGGAATTTCTATGACAACATACTGCAATATACTGTATAAAACAAGCTCAGGGAAAACTGCAAACAACATACGAGCAGATCCACAGCTGGATACCATACTCAACTTGCCATTATAAAAAATGGAAATTGTCATATTTTTAAGAACTTTAAGCCTCAGGACACATCTACTCTATGAAGCTGGCTTCTTATGTGGGCAGAACAGATGCAGAAAAACATTGCTGTCAATCTACATTTGATATAAAACAGCACTTGATTTTGTGCGTGAGAGTGTGTGATGAAGTCTCAAAGAACATGCTACAGTCCTTTCCTAGGAGGTTAAGTGCTGGCATTTTGTAAAATCCTTTTTAGTTCATCTTGGATTTTCTTTTGAAGTTTCAAGGCTTACACTGAGCAGGTCATATACTCCTTTGACGGAATTTTTTCCCTAAAGGAGATAAACTTCTCAGTACTTATTTTGGTCTTCATACACTGTGCAATCTACAGACAATGAAGCTGCTGTTTCACTTAAAACAAAAACTTCATTTAACTTTTCTTTAAAAGTTTTAATGTCGCTAATGTTCTGATATGCAGTGGTAGTCATTAAATTATTAATTCAAATTTTCCAAGTTTTCTTGGGAGTCTTTTATGTACCTCAGGAAGATCAACTAATAATGTCCATTTGATTGATTCAGTAATATAACATGAACTGGTGTTGACACTTCGCTGGCAAAACAATCTCTAGAAAATTAATAGGATACAGACACAAATACAAATCATACATGTTTGCAGCCTCCTCTCCCTCACAATATTTATTGGTCAAGAGACCAAAGCTGTGCTTCTCCAGAGGAAGCAGGGCTTTGAGAAATTTAATTATGCTACTGTTGCTAAAGTCCCAAAATAAAACAAAGGAAGAAATAATGCAACTTCTGTGTTTACATGCATGCTTGTTTATAATCTGAAGAGGTTTGTCATCAGTTAATCCAACACTGAATAGTTTAGACCTTACTGGGATTGCAACAGCTATAATCATTAAAGCTAACAATTACTTAGGTTGTAAAAGAGATTTTTTTTTTCTAACTTTTGAGGCCAGGATCCTTGCAGTCATTCTAAAATAGCAGCTATTTCAGACACTGCCAGCAACCAATAAGCCTATTAATTAATATGAACCTAATGAACTTTATCACCTGAAACCAGTTCACAAAGAAGAAAAGCATACTTTAACAAAAAGAGGTGATTTTGATAGAGATATGTTAAAAAGAAGGAACTACAAAAACACTTCAAAACCTCCTGAAAATTAAAAAAAAAAAAAAACAACACAATTTTTATTTAAATAATATTCAAAATCTTCAGATAAAGAGCTGAAGCTGTAACTTTGATTAATTTCAACACACTTAGTTTTATCCCAGTGGCTGTTCTCATTGAAATGTATTTCTGCTAATCTTGTTGGTTACATTTATTCAAGTGAATTTTTGATGTTTTGAAAATCCATCCATCATTATATGAGATCTAATGTAGGTATAAGGACTCTCTTCTTTAGAAGTATTTTGGAGCACAGCATTAAGCATATAAGTATGTTTAGAAATCCCTGTTCAAGAGAAGAAAAATCGTATGATAAAAAGAGGAATAACTCTGTCAGTATTTGTTAAGAAAAGTTTCCCTCTCTCACTGCTTCCAACCCCTCTGCAGCAAAACCACACATAACTCAATAAGACCCCACTGGCTACTTGGCAAAATCTGTGAAGTTCAGTATGTTACAGCATTTTATTCTTAAAACATGTTACTATAAAACTGAGAGCAGTACAGCAAAAGGCAACATCTTGACAATTTTGCACACTGAAAATATTGACTTTGCAGCAGTGTGACCATCAGAACATGGTTTCACATTAAATCATAGTTCTCGTACAGTAAAGTACTTCACCTTTGCTACTGCTTAACAAACTCATCAAATATCACCTAATTTAAAGCTGTCATTTGCAGAGAAAATACAGCTTGACATTCTAAAGAATCAAATTTCATAGTTACTCTAAGGTGAATTTATAAATATAAAATGCTGTTTATGTGAATGTATTTTCCATTTTCTGTTCCTGGTTATCTGCTTAAAAAGGATTAACTTTCTTTCTTCTGTTGCATAAGTAAAACAAGGATAAAAGGACCACTCAAAGATCTTCACTGAACTCAATTTGCCCACATCTTTTTGGTTATTATAAAACTTCAGTTAATGAATAACATTCTAGTGTAGAAGAACATCATTTAAGACAACAATATTTGGTCTGTTTGGTCTGATACTCCAGCATACAGCATTTTAACACGTCACTAAATGCATGATACTATGATTTACATGGAACTTACAATTCATGCTCGTAGAGCAAATGTTTTCTTACAGTTTACAAAACAAATTATTTGATCACACTCTAGAATACTTGAAAACGTGTTTTCCTTATTCTGTTTTCCTTATAATGAGCGATTTAAATTCAGGCTTCCATTTAGAACAATGCCATTTAACTCATAAATTTAATACAAATAATGTATTCTGCATATTCACTATGAGTAAGAATTTTGGAGAATTAAAAGAAATCAGGGTTGACCAGACAATTTGCTGGAATTCCACTGAGAGCACGCCAATCAAACGCAGACAACCATTTTGCTTTAATAAAGACCTCAAAATATTTACAAATCTGTATAGTTACAATATCCCGATGAAATCTGCATAGTTTGGTTAGTATAGAATGAGTCAGATTTTCACAGTATATGAAATTCCTGCATGTTAATTCGTTAAACATTATGAAAATACCACAAAGCAAAGCTTCAAGAAGTCTTGAAATATAAGAAGTATAATTGTCAGCAAAATCATAATTCTGTCCTTTATTTCCACATTTATAACACAGTGACAACCTTTAATATGTGCAAACACACCTGTCAAACAGATTTACAAGCTTGAGTAGACCTTGTTTAGGCTGTTCAGTTTCAAACTTTAATTTGTCATGTCCAGCGAGCAATCTCACTTTATCCAACCCTTTTACTACTGAATATGAACTCATCTATTAGAGAAGACAATGGCATATAGCAAGTGAGTCAGAAGTAAGTTGGATGAAAGTCAGTGAATGGAGTAGGAGACCACACACTGAGGATAAAATTAATGTGTACTTTAAAACACTTGCTTCATTCATAGAACACAGAACGAAGAAAAGGAAAAATAGCATGTGACTGGGGAGCATATTGCAGTAAGTATACCCAAGACAACATTAAAAATACACCAGCGATCGCAGTTTCAGCACTCTCATACTCAGGCCATAGGCCCACAAATCTTTATAAACGTGATGTGCTGTGTATCAGATAAAAATGATACTTTGTGTTCTTCTCCCTTCTTCCTATTAAATAAAGCAATAAACTTACCATTTTGTCCATGATGCCCTTTGAAAAATCTAATGGGTAACATTAAATCTAAGTGGCAGACAGCATGCGAATGTGGAGCTCTACTCAGACCTAAGCATACTTGCCATTTCCATGAACAAGAGAATTATTTCCAACACCACTGTTCAAACGTTGCAACTGTCACAAAAGTGTTATTCAATTTGCTGTAAAGAACACCCAAAATTTAGAATAATCTATTCTTTGATTACAGTAAACTTGATCCAACTCAGTAAAATACAGGGTGCACTTTCTGAAAATACAACAATCTCTTCTAATAAGCATATCAGTTCTAAACTTATTTTCACACGTTCATATTTTTTCCATACCAAAGGAAAAAACTGCTTCCCTAAAAACATTTTATGTTCAAAGAAGTACTCACTCAATGAAAATATGGTGAAAAAAATTACATTAAAGCATTTCAATATAAGAATCCACAATGACAGCACAAAAGCACTGTAGCATTTAATGGTACATCTGCAATTCATTTCATTCCATCAGCCAAAAGATGCATTTATACTGTAGCTATTACATTTTGGGGAAGAGTTTGAATTAAAACAAAACTCGAGAGAGCTTCAAAGCAAATCTTAATCTAAGCACCTTGATTTGATGGCCCAGTTTAAAAAAAAAAGAAAGAAAGAAAGAAAGAAGAGATTCTCTTCCTGAAAATGGAGAAGAATTGTACTTAAATCAAGTTATTTTAAATTTCCCTTCATAAATCAATTAAATGTACCAACCTGGGGGTTTGAGCATTTTATTTCAAGGGACTCCAGGTCAACATGGAGGCAGACGACAAATGAGTGCCTGGATTCTGGCCCCGAAGCAAGCAGTTTCTGTGATGTAACAGCTAAAGTAGAAGTACAGCCCATTGGTTCCACCAAATTAAGCGTCATCTGTTGTCCAAGAAGAGTATACATACTGAAATGATGCAGACTTATGGTCCATGGAAAAGCATCACCTAATGATGACGAAGAAGGGAAAACAGTTAAAACTGTCATCATAAATAACAGAAAGCTTTTCTCAAAACTTGGTAAAGGCCTTATCCTTAACCTACTTAGAAGTCAGCAATTGCTGTCAAAGAACATCGCATTAGCCCTGAACCATCAAAAGCACAATTCAACCACCAATTCTATTCTACACCTTAAAGTCTAACAAGAGCTATATAACTTTTTTAAAATTAAATACTGTGGGTTTTAACCGCAACCTGTGAACAAGTATGTTCAACACAGTCTTTAAAGAATGTACATTGTTTTATTTTTCCTTAAACTGAGGAGCTTTCTGAAACCACTCTTCACTTATTTCAGCATTATTTCTGGGGAAGCAGAAGCAGTTCCTTACATTATTCTTTAGCTTATACATGTTTTTCTTCTGAAAATTCACAGCTCGCATCTCAACAGAGATGTGCCATAGGGTTGTGCTTATCCCAGTGCACAGCTCAGCACATGAGACTTGGATCACATCTGTCCAGCTCTGACTAAGACTAAGCCAGGATGGCTGGAAAACAAAGCAGCAACAGATGATCCTAGTTGTTATAATCACTGCTGCCTTCAGCTTTCAGTAATATCTTTGGGGTGACAACTTCTAATTTGCATTAGATGCAAAAGAAATCTGAAGGACAGTGTGAGGTTATATGACTACCCAGGCCATGAGACAAGAAAAGTTGTGGTTAATTCTCATTTCACATGAAACCACAGATACAGGTTTTTTCTATTTAGAAATACGAGCATAACAATTATTTTAGATTTTTTTTTCCTCAACATAAACTTTCATACTTCCATTCATCAGACTTTCTGCTGATGAATTTGGGCTTTTTTGACCCCACTTGTATGAGAGTTGATGCCCAGCTCGTGAACCCTCAATAGGAAGTAAGTTTTGAGAATCAGAACAAGAGATAGCAAATAAATGCAGGTTTACACTGGTTCTCACAGAATAATAAATAAATTGGAATATCTAAGCATCTCATCTGTGTACCTCATCCTAAGAAAACTGAAAACTTCAATAGTTTATTTTGAAGCTATGACAAACTGAAGAATTCAGCTTAGCCAAAGGAACTTGAAAACATTTTGGAAATGTTTAGATTATAAATTTAAAAGTAGCTCCAAAGTAGTTCTAAATTCCGTCAGCCAATAATTACAAAATATTAATTGTAATAGAAAAAAATTCAAATGCAAAGTCAATTCTGGTGACGTGTTTCTGACTATGACACATAACCTCTGAATTTCTTTGTGACCATCACAGTGGTCACATCACATTGGACATATCTTATGGATTAAAAAGGATCTCTAAAGAGGGATGTTAATTATTTCACACAGTACACAGTGTCTACCTTAAAAAAAAAAAAAAAAACAACCACAAATCAAATTTTATCAAATGTACAGAAATCACATTATGATGAACAAACACCATAGCAAATACAACATATTTACACCGATAAAATTCCCCCTTATTTTCATCAATTATCTTTCTCAGTTCCGTTCACAGTGTGACATTCTATAATACTAGAGCTGTTCCTCTGACAAAATACTTGTTTTGTGGTTCTACTTGAGTTTGCTTATTTGTTAAAAAAAAATGATAAGTTACTTACATGCATTCGTTTTGTAGGTTGGTTTTATTAAACTACTTTAGTAATTTAAAGTATAAAATGTTAAGAGCAACACTGTTCAGAGGTTTTACTTCAAAGCTCATTTCTTAGTAGGAATGAAGAGCCAGTGCTGCACTTTGCCATCTAATTGCTGTGATTCATTTAGGCTGAAAGATTGTAGATAAAACTTATATTACCTTCAGTGGAGCCAGAGCTCACCCAACTCTTAACAGTAAGAACATATACATGAAAGACTCCCAGTGTAGTTCAAGATTCTGGTTAGTTCCTCACCTACAGCTTGAATACATCCTTATTTTTAATTTCTCCAAAGACAACCACTGATTTGAAAAACTTGGAAATGTGTTCATTAACATACTTCAACCGTTTTGATAACATATTAAATTTATAAATGCTACTTTGACTCCTGTTCTACAAAGAGAACTACTTTTGCAATATATGTGATATAAAGTTTTTGCTATGTGCAAGGATTTTCACTGGCAATTATTTAAAGTACTTACTTAGCTAGATGTAATGCTCATTATGTCTTTTGATATGCATGAGATAAAATATTCATAAATGTACGTAGGTTACCCTGAAAGTAATGCCTCCTATTTATTTCTGTGGAAACTAAAACAGATCCAAAGAGCATAACAACACTATTTGATAGAAAAAAAATCTCAGCTACAAAACACTGTTTTTCAACACATTCACCACAATTAGCTGATATTTGTGCATAAGCTGATGGAGATGTTCTTCATTTTGTCACGTGACTGTTGTGCATGGCATTCCAAAACATGGCTTGTCTTTCATGTCACTGTCACCGCTGCTGAAATGCACCACCCACTGCCAACCTGTGCTCACATCCACTGCTTGATCTCCATAAACATTCAGGAAATGTCAATGAATGTCAGTGGGTGCAATTTTTTTCTGCACGGAGGAGTTCAGCGACACACCTTTGCTTCACATGCGCCTTCACGCCAGGTACCATTTTGTCAGACTGCCCATCTGCTGCCATCTGCCACACAGCAACAACATGTAACAGAATGTTGGTGGGAAGGTTCAACCTCTACTGCCATACCACCAACATCTGCCTCTGACACTGTGGGCCGACATAACAAAGTAGGAGACGTTACTTTCAGAGCAACCCTTGTACTTAACTACTAATGATTTTATTTTATGTTTTCTCTCACTTTTATATGACACTTCTCTTTATTTTAAAAACCATATTGCAGAAGTGGCAATTGTACACAACACAGTGTATATAATGTTGACAGCTGTACAAAAGATAAATTGCTTGTTTAAAGTTAGTAATGGTAGGAGAGAGACCACGAAAGTAAATATGTTCTGGGTCTATTCACATACTTGCTAAAGGTATCCTTTGGAATCTTTAGAAAGTATTCCTCTGTCTCCAGCTCTCTTTCTTTATCCACAATGAAGTATTTGCAGGGATTTCCAATACACTTACATTTGCATGCAACATGCAATGTTTGAATAAAAAAGGATATAGTAATTAGCACTAGTTTAGTATTGTACTTACTCTGCTTACTCCCAGCCATGCAATAAGAGAGCAGATTTATATGACTGCATATATTAGTCATATAACTGCACATAGTTGAAAGCACTGAGAGCTTTGACCAAGTTCAGAGCTAACTTCAGCAGACGAGACTTAGTTCCACAGACTTCAAACGTAAGCACAAACACACGCTTTGCCAACTTAAGCCCAGCTATTTGAAATCTCACACATACGAGGACAGTATTAACAATTTGTTTAAGTAGAGCTTCACTGCTATCCCGATACTGAAGAACACCACTAAAATGTGAAAGCTAATTTTAGAAAGTTATTACCCGTAAGAGATAACTTGTTTCTTTGTTTAAGATGTTGACATTGAGTATAAACAGAAATAGCATTATTTGAATGTCAAAAAGTTTACTAACAGGCCACATATCTTAATTATATATTAATCTTATAATTTGCAGAAATTATTTTCCAGTTTTTATATTGAAGGACAGCATTATTTTAATCTACTGCAAGACAAGTTCTCTCAGAACGGCCAACATACTATTAACATTTACATTGCCTTTTTATTCATGTTGAAATCTATGTGCTTCTATTTTAGTGCAGTAGTTTATGATCAATATACATCATTAAAATTAATTCACTAACTAGTACTAGAAGTTCTGATTTTCTGCTACCCTACAAGATGCTGACAACTTTCTGAGCTTAAACATATGCTACAAAACATCTGTAAAGTTAAACAATTTGTCATATTTCACAAACAAAAGCCATCTCTCAGGGACTGCCCTCATATTTAAATGTTTGAAATACAGTGATTTCAATGACCATCAGTATGCTGCTATCCATATGACAATGTTAATGCAACACCTAGCAATTGCAGGAACAATTTTCAGGTATTTTGAACACCTTTTTTCTATATTTTACTGTATCTTACCTAAATTCACCATTTTTTGGTTTATTTTTTTTACAAAGACTGATTGAATAGAATTTACCAATCTGAATCTGGAGGGGAACATTCTACATGTGCCAGTTAAAGATTATAAAACAATAGGGGGTATTTTGGTTTGTTTGTTTTTTGTTTGTTTTTTTAATGAAGCACCATCAAAAATGAAACAGGTTGAAAAAACCAACAAACAGTGACTGGTTTAAAAATCATGACTGGAAGTCAGGAAAATATTCCAAATTAAAATAATTAAAATGAAAATTTCTACACGCAGGAAGACTTCATAGATGCAAAAAATGTACTCATTATTACTCCAAAACTCAGTGCCACCAGCAAAGCTAACTTTGAATTCCCTTCATGTATTCAATATCTGAACTATCAGAACATTTTGAGTATGATAGCAAAAAAATTCAGAAGACCACTTAGAGGCAACTTACAAAATACGTAGAACTGTAAATAGCTGAAGTTAGATGCATACCAACATCCACAGAAAGTTACAGCCCACTTCAAGCACTTTCCTAAACACTTCAGTCTTGCTCCTAAAAATATGTTTCTAACTACTTGATTTCTCCTTTCTAAATATCTTAATTTCTTCAGTGATACTACCTCACAGACAATAATTGGAACAAAAATTTTCTCATCATATTGACTTGAACTATAAAGGCAATACTTAATGTAATTTTTTTTTAACTTATTAAGTAGCATTTATTCAACAAAAATTCCACAGAATATCTCATTCTTTACATAGATATATCCATTTCTAATCATATGATACTTCGTATGACTGAGCTAAGTTAGGTTTCCAAATCAAAGTTCTTATAATATTCTTATAATGTTCGTCTATTAAGTATCTTTACAAACTACAATTACTTGAAAACTCTGAAAACAAATCAAAAGACCTGATTGTGGAACCTTGGATAAGCTATTTTTACAATATGTTGACATCTTGAGGTCAGTAAGTCTTTGTGAGTAGGCTGTAACATCCCCACGACAGCATGACTACTCCCTTTTCCTCTTTTAGTCTTTCATGTGAAAAGAAAAATGAATGAGTGAGTGCACTGCTTTCTTACAGTTAACAATGCATCCTTGCAAACAAGTCTTTCATATCTACTTTACAGATGAATGATTCAAAAGTATCATTCAGGAAAAGCAAAGTTGAATAAATACCATTTCAGAGAGGTAGCATCATTGCTAAAACATGTTACCACACCCCTTAAGTCCTGTTCAAAGACAGAATAGAAATTAAAGACTTTCCCAGTGGAAATTCATAAAAATTATTTACCTCTGCATTGCAAGAAACAAAGAAGGTGGCTTATGAGATTTTTCAAAACTTTGCAACAGTCTCTTTAAGGGGGAGTTCTGGCACAGGAGAGGTCAACAGAGCCATTAGAGAATCAAAAATATCAAGATTGTGAGAACTTCTGTTTGGCATTATTCCCAGAGTAGAAAGCCACACACAAATAAATTCCTTACCATAAGCTTTATCCCAACCAGGGAGATTCTTTTCTCTCACTAGGATCTTTCCCTCAAATCTGAGTTTGACAAAATTCAAGTGACTTCTTACTTTCATTAATGTTTTAAATTACATCATCAGCTTGAAACAAACAAAAGACTTTGATTAAATTTATTATCTTTTATCTGTCACTATTATCAGCAAATTAGATCATTTCTACTGAAAGTAAGTGATTAGGAAGAAAGACATATTACCCTTCTCTTTTTCTTTTTTTCCCCAGCTGGCAGCATTTTGCACACCTCTGATATGAATTTTGGTATTATAAAAGCTGAAGTTTTGTTTCTGTTGCTGAGTTAAGATAACATAGGAGGGAGGAGAAAAGTCCAGTGTAAGTGGTAGAACAAAAGGAAGGGGAAAACACCTATAAATCCAAAAAAATTTCAGATGCAGAAGTGGAGTAAATCTTGAATACACTTCTGACTCAATTTTTTACAGTATATCCTTTATAACAATTTATATTTCTGCAACATGCATGCAGAAAACAGTAATTTTTACCAGAAAATGCTGTCACAAAAAATGTAACTGCTGCATCTCCCTCTCTCCATCTTTTAACAAATACACAAAAGAGCAACTATTCTTTCAGAAAAATATATTACACGAATACAATAACTGTGCAGTGATATGTTCATGACTTTTTAGACTTGGTTCTAAGGCTAGATATCATGGATGACATTAAAATAAAACCAAATACCAAGACTCAAGACTGTTGTGGATATTTGTTTTACCTATTTCCAATATACTTTTTTTTTAATACAAATATAAAGAGAACAAGATTCAGATCAGTGTTCCTTCAGAATACTACTGCAAATCCATATGCCTTTACATCGATCATATCTAAGGACTCAATTTCTTATACAACCATACTAAACATAACCATCTTCTTGTCACTTCCTAAGTCCTTTAAAGCTCATCCCACATATTTCTCAATCAATTGTACAATATTAGAAGTAGATTCAACCCTCACATAGGCACACAATGCAAACCTCTATCAAATACTAATTTTGCAAAAAAGCATTATCAAACTTATTCTCATCTTCACCCTATGCACAACAGCAACCATCCATAAATATTCAAATAACCTTCTCAATTTTTTTCTTAAATCTCTATAAAAACCTTGCTACAATGCTTACAAACACAACTATTACATGACAAGTCTATCCTGATGACCAATAAAGACTCAACAATCTGATAGACTTCTTTAAGTATGAATTTTTCTTGTCGCAGTTTGAATATTAGATTCAAGACACTTTTTTTCCCCAGTAAAAGTGGTAGAAGATATTTTTCCCAACCTGCCTCCATTCTGTCCTGGAATTCACAATGCACTGCCCCAACATGTGAAAAACCAAGTGCTTCTGACTATGCAATAGCCTGAATGAGAAAACCAACATAGGTAAAAATTGCTTTTCTGATATTTTTCTTGCTTCACCAAACACACAAAGCATATCACAGAATGACTGTTAGCTCATGGATGAATTTCACTTTTATCTTCATGTGGTTAGTATTCTTAGCTACGATAATATATAACATACTGCTAAAAAAATACAACATTACAAGTTTTGAAAATAAATGAAGATAAAATTAATAGGTACGTTTTTTTTTAATGTATTGAATTACCTTCTTCAAGGATGGGTCGCAGCACAACAAATGGGATTTCCTGCAGTGGTTCCATATGCTTGTGGCCAGCACTCATAATCTTTATCTGGGGTAAGCAGACAACAAGTGTGCCAGGCATAGTGGCCTGCCCATGGTACCAGCTTCGGACAGTCCCAGGAATGTCACCAGACACAATGGTACTTGGAGAAGGCAGGCTGTCATTTGGAAGGAATACACAACACGACTGCACTTCAAGCTGAAAAAACAAAGTCAAGAAAGATTTCTCAGAAACAGATTACCATTCATTTTGGTACAAAATCTCAAGCTACTCATCTATCACAGATTATTTGAAATGCTCTTTATTCTAAGTAGAATTAAGGTTTAAAAATACTACGTACTTGTAATAATGCTAAAACTAACAATTACTCATTGGTTTATGGAATGAACGGGAAGAAAAGAGTCAGTCTGGCCTGTAATTTCATCAAAAACGTGTTGCCATGCAAACCAAACGTACCTATCTATCTTTCGACAGGAAGCATGACTGAACTAGAAAGTCCCCCTCTTCTGGCAGTACATCATCTTTTGTTAGCAAGAGTGGATCATTCTGCTTCTAATTTGCAGTCAAGAGTAAGGAGTAGGTACAAAAAGTTTAATTAGGCAAACTAGGAAAAATATTAACATTAGCGTAAAACTATGTTTAAAATAAATAAATAGGTGTATAAAGAGAAAGATAAGTGAATAAAGTTCAGCTTTTAAGTGCAATCAGAAGTAGCACACTTGATTTCATATGAACTTATTGTTCTTTATTTTCAAACAATGCTGTTACTCTGAAAAATTTCTGACCATTTTCTGTTATCTCTTTTTGATCTTCCAGCAAGTCTCAATGAGTACAAATGTAGAACTGAGCTCACCACGATTTGTTAACTCAGAGGAAGTATAAGCTGCAGAATGTTACAGTCTTGGCTCGTACAAGTAGAATTCTGCACCTGGATATCAAATAGCCCTAACAGCCTGCACACTTGAACGCTTTGTTAAGCAAGCAAAAACTATGATTCAGTTCACTTCTTCACAATAGTTTGGAAAAGTCTAGCATACAAAATATTGGATACAAGATGTTATTTGTAATTGTGATAAAAGAACACTTGTTTGTGATAAACTTATATAACACTTCTCCAATTTGACATCATAGCTTAAAACTGATAACCAAGGTTTGTACGCCATACCGCCTTTCCTTAAGGCTATTAATCCTTTGAGACTGCAGTAGTGATTTGTAATAGAACTGAAATTTCTCAGCACTGTAAGTACTTTGCCAGCCTTGTGAGAACACAGATATTCATCTTTATTTCAGCATATTTGTGCCCTTTTGCTTACATGAACTGACAAGAATTCACTGCAGAAAAATATAAGTAGAATTTTGCAAAAATAAATACATTGTTACATGAAGGCTGTGTTTGTTTCTCATTTTAGAACTGTTTGAGTTGTAAAATGAAGTTAATTACATCTTTGATAAGTAGTTTATTGATCCAAGGTTACAGAGCATACTTTATTTATACCGGATGAAAAGCAACAGTGTATTCTTACAGATGTAATAGATTTGGATTTTCTTTTTTTTTAACTGGTAAATTAGTCGTGTCAATTTGCAAAGATTTTTCAAGTGACACATTAGATCACTTTCTGGTCTATTAGTAATTAGTTGCAGGTCAAACCATTGTAGGATAATGATAAATAGATGACTAAATAAGTTATGATCAGTATAATTTTTGTTTTATCAGTGCACTTACTGAGAAAACAGTTTATAATAGATCACCCATATATATATATATATATATATTTGTGATGACTAACATCAAAATAAACAAACCATGCGGTTATATTAATTCAAAAATTCCACCAGCTTGGAGAGAAGCAATACTTTATCACACTACCAGCAGCAGGATCTACAGGAGATGTTTGACAGAGTACTCTTGAGAAGAGATCTCAGTACTCAGAGTTTTTACACTTATTTGCAGTTCAGTACTGCTTGGTATCATTGACAAGTTCTTCAGATCATCTGTGTTTTATTGTACTTCACTACATCAAGAATACTGAAGTGAAGTCATGATAGTTCCACTCCTTTCAGATGCTTGAGGAAAATTTGTATATACACAGATGGATATTTTGGTATTCATTTTCAGATGATTACATGGGAGTTGTAAACCATACCAAAATTCATGGCCTATGATAGCATTAAGAGCCGATCTGTAATATTACAAATTTACTTACAGACACAGTTTGCATATTTATGTTTCATTTGAAGTTCTGTATGAATAAATGTAATTTGCAAAACATTACTGCAGCGTTTCAGAAGTCATCACAATGAATATATGAAAAAATTCCACGTTTTAGGGCAAGTCATGCAATTATTGTAACTATACGAGAAATTATCAACTTGAATGCTCAAGGCCCTATTACGTGCAAATTTGAGCATTTGAATTGCACCTGCTGAACTTCTCAAAGGCAGGTTCTGCTTATACATCACTACCAACATCAGTGGTTTTTCTTTTTTGTCTGACAGAGTCTGGATACCCGATTAATAACAAGTTCCACTGAAGGAATGGAAGAGTGCACCTGAAAGGGTAGAATAAAACATCGGACAAAAAGAGAGAATGTGTGCTACAGCTTGCTTCACCAATCAGAAAGTGCTTTAAAATATACGTTGTTTAAATATCTTAAAATTAAACGACATCAATAGCATATATTAAAGCTATCATATAAATCTTTTTACACTTTTTAAATAACTGTTAAACTCTGTGTCTAAAATTGTGAATTTAATGTAAAATGTGACTGATTTATGTAGCTGAATATAAATCTGCAACAGTAAATCTTGCATTAATGTAAGGATCTGACAATCCAAGGGAAAGAAAATGAAGTAATCTGCCAGTAAGAAGTCCTGAAGCTGGGGGTCAGATCCTGTTCATGGAAACCATCTGGTTGGGACCCTCCAAGCCACACCAAACACAAATGATCTTTTAAAAAAATATCCTATTCATTAATGCTTCGCAGCTGTGCTGAGTGTTACTTCATTTTTCCATGGCAACATCCTTTCTGTTTCAAGGATCTTATTTCAGTTTTGGTAGCAACGTGTTCTTTTGCCAATACTGAACACATTCATGTGTTAAAGAGAAGGAATTATTACAAATTCTTGAAACAGTATCACCCTCTATTTTCATTTCTATTATGTCAAGGCCTACACATGCTAAGTAACGTACGCTAATGATAAACCTATGAAGCAAGCAGTATTTTCTCTTCTACTTTCAAAAAGTTAACCGAAGCACATTGCTCTAAGCTCTTACTAATACATAAACCTAAAAAAGCATAATGACTTAAAGATCTCAGTTATATAAAAGGGAAAGTATTTAGTTACTGGAATAAATTGAGTATTTTAGTTCATATTTTAAAAGAAGAAAACATTGCTCTATAGAGAGAACTATGAAATACGTACCCTGGAAAAGAATTAGGCTTTCATAACTGTGAAGTAGATGGAAGAGAGCAAACCAAACAAGTGACAGTCCACAGTTATGCACAAGCACAACAAAGAGGAAAAGGTTACACAAGAGCCTCTGCAGCCTTTCATGATGGTGACACAATGACATTAATTTCCCCAACCCACGTTTTATAGCCATTTAAACTAATTAGGGGTGTTGAAGATGACCTACTAGGTGACACTCATAAAGCTGTCTCCTGGAAAATGGCCCCTCTCCACACTAATCATCATCCATCATATTCTCTCATCAGAAAGGCTGATGTCTTTTTCAGGGAGCTTCATAATTGCTCCCAAAAACTGTGAAGATCTACAGTTAGGTAGGTGTTACCCTTAGCCCCCAACATACAAATTTGTCCAACCCAACTTGGCCATTTGCAGCTGAATCAGATAGCACTGTCCACTAGAATTTAAAAAGGTCAGAAATTCATGTTTTCAAGTAAAACAAAAAATAAAAGAGATGCAAAAGTAAAGTTGAGCACATGACTACGAGAACTGAATGAGCAGGCTGCCTGTACACAGAAATGAGTATAACAAGGATCAGCTGCATTTTTCTTACACCTCTTGAAACACTGTCTTTGCATTATGCAGCATTCCTGCTTTCTCCCTAAGCAAAGTTCATTTAAATAAGCCTTTATTTAGAAATGAAGAATTTTATTTTTTGACAGTTTTTTGTAAATAACCATGTTAAGAAATCACCTCATCTCCTAATTGCTGAATATAAATAAACCTGCTCATAGCTGCAATTGTTATAAGTCACAAAGTCTCTACTGGACCCAAGAATAAAAAGAATGCTGTTCAAAGAGCTCTACTAAATCTCATCCTTAGAGTTATTACAGTCAATGTTTCACTTTGACTGAAATTTGTGTAAGTTATATGCCTCAAAGAAAATATTATTTTCAATAATTTCAGGAAACAGACTCATTTTTTCAAATAATTTCAGGGATATTTAAAGGCATGTGGAATAGCTGGCTATGTTTTATATGCAATAATTACACTCTTACTTAGCTGGCATTCATTACAAGATTAGTCATTAATTCATTTGCTTTTAATACAGATCCTTCATTTTTCTCACTGGAATCCAGTATTTGCAACCAATTAAAAATAATTGTGTTTATACGGCTTCACAATTCTAGCAACTATTAGTTTGAAGAACACGTGAAAAGTGAGTATTAATCTCCTACACGGTGGAACTGCCAAGAAGATTTCAAGGCTGCATATAAAACCCTACAACAACTAAATAATAAAAACAACTTTCTACAGTAAAGTACGAAAGTCTTTTCACTCAAATACTAATAGCTTACCACAACTCCAGTGCACAAAATTGTCATGCAATATTCTATCATTAGCAAGCCAGAGTTAGGGCTAAGCAAGTACCAGCTTTGGATCCAAAATAAACTTTCCAGTTATTATGGTTCCAAGCACTTTTACTTGCTCAAACTTCCACTAAAAGAATAATCCTTTGATGATTCTAAGTTATGAAGTTCTGCTTTATCTGATGACAACTGAAGATTTTGCTGTTCTACAAACACATTAATAGAAGATCCGGGAACATGAAAATAGCTTCAGAAAAAAGTGCTCAAGTATTTAAACTAAAAAAAATATTACAGAAATTTGGCTTTTTCCTATCCACAGAAAATCTAAACACATAATGTATTTTATTAAAGGTATAAATGTATTATACTATACTTAAACTGAAAAACAGTCAATCCTCATCTTGTTACCCACACATTGCTTTTCACAGATTCAGCTTTCCCACTGTGGTTAATATTGAACAAAGAACTGTGTATATGTATGTATGTCTTGAAAAATATATTCAAAGAAAATGGATTGACAGACTGCTAAGCAATAATAAGAGAGACAGTAAGCATATGTACAATTAATGGCATTTCACTAAGAAGGGCTACCACATATCTGTATGGAAACATTCTTGGCTATTGCGCTATTCCTTGGAGTTTGCAGCTACTTCTTCCAGTAACACATACTGTCCTCTGCCTCAAGACTGGCATCTGCTTTCCAAGTATGGCTGAAGCATTGGGATGAAACATATCAAAAGTGTGTAAACTGCTGTGTAATTTCACAGGGCAATTGAATTTCATCACTGATAAAAATCAAAAATATAGTTACATACACATAATGATGAAAATTGAAAGCATCCAAATACCATACCAAAAAACCCACACCAAAATAAAACCCACCTGTTTAAGCTAAATAAATCTAGAAGTTTAGTACCTAAATTAAATATACAAATAATATGGAAAATTAGTACCTAATAGGAAAAAAAAAAAAACAAAAAACAAACCAAAAGAAAAAAAACTATACCATCAATAGCTCTAGTTCACTCATGTGTTATGTAATAGTAAATATATATTTACAAATTACTCTTTGAGAAAACACACACCTACCACTGCTACATTTTCATCCCCACAGAAAAACCCTAGTTTGAACACAAACTTTTTTTTCTTGGTAGCACAAACTTATCAACTGTTGAGTAAGTGACCCATTCTTCAAACCAAATTCACTTTGTTAGTGGCTCATGCAACAAAGCTTGCCATGAAAAACATGAGCAGAACAAACAGACAATATCTTTGCCCTGATTCATCTTTTGCCATTTAGAAAGGATTCAGATCTTCACCATCATCCTAATTATTATTTTTATGACTTACACTATAGGCATCATTTACATAATGAGTTTCATTGTGTTAGGTACCACACAGACACATTACAAAAACACACTGCTTCCTTCAAACAACTTAGAACGATCTCCCCCGACTCTTCTTATCTAGTCATTCTCATCTGCAGCATGACAACATTAAGAGAGAATGAAAAACAAACAAAACACTCATGAAACAATGATGAAATAGCTATCTGAAAGCTAAATTGAGTTGTCTCCTTAAGTGTCTCCTCAACTTTACTATGCAGTTAAGTCATAAATCTGAAGTTTTTGCTCAGGATATATCAAATTTTCGATCTTTCGTATATTTCGATCCTCAATTATCTTCGGCAACCGAAAGCAGAAAAAGAGAAGATTCTGGGAGCAGAAGGTTGTATATAAGTATTTTTCTTGGTAAGGAAGAGGAAAAAAAGCATTCATTTCTGCCAATAAATTTTATTTTATTTTACTTTAATATGGAAATAGTTCTGCTACTATATGCTGGTGTTCTAAAGGATGAAACATTATAGGTGGACCATAAAATACTATGCTCATTGAACATATTGTTCAAAAGGCATTGTTCATAATAATTCTAAATTAGTGTAATTTCCAAGCACACACTTGACATACATGTGGAAGAATGAAGTCCTAATATTAACACTTCTAAATCATCTAGCGTTAGATATGTAATCAAAACACTGGATTTCTAACATTGCCTTTTTTGTGCATAGGATGCATATATTTGGATACATGAAATCCCTGCTTTTACTGATCTCAGATCACAATCTAAAGCAGTGTAGAATTAAAGAATTTAATCTGACGATCATCTGATTGTCCCCGATAAAAAGATACATACGTAAGCATCTGACCCATCATGGCGTAACAGTTTCGTATCACACAACCACTCAAAAATTATGCATCATACGCATTTTGCTCAAATATGTTTAGCAAGGTTAGTATTCAGCAAGTCTAACTATGGAAAAAAAGGTAGCTAACTACTTTTGTAATAGAAGAGTATGCCAAGTATTTTTCCCTTGATGTCACTTTTAAAACGATCTACCCCTTAAATATAGAAAAGTATTTTGAAAACTAATAATTGAAAATGAAAGAATTCTTAGCTTAATTTACCAAAACTCTTTATTTTTCAGCCTCTAGGACTTTGAAACTACTGAAATAAAACAATAAAACCTTAGAGCTCCTTTAAACACCCTTCATAAAAAGCACTAGGATACATAAAAAATATCATAAAGTTTGGAAAGACATAGTTTTTCTCACTTCCTTTTCATCTTACCTGAAGTGTAAGGCGCTTAACTGCATTCCATACTATTCCAATAAATTCTTTCATTCTTTCTTCAGGACTTCTGCAGCCTTCAGATGAGTTCAGCATGGTTTTCACAGGAAGTGATAAAGGGCGAGATTCTAATGCAAACAACAAAATTCAGCTATATCAATAATACATAACGTAATGGCAGCACAGAAAAAGATTACTTATTTTAAATTCTAGAAGAGACCTCCTCTCACTACAAAACTCACTATCTCACCATCTCTGTGATAACAGTGTGTAGCAGAAGTTTCTATCGCTAGTTTCAAACTTGCCAACACAACTGCATCAGTTAAGTCTGCTGAGAAATGCAATGTGTGAAAAGCACTTGGAGAAATTCTTAATTTTTTAACATAAAATGTTAAGTAAATATGAAGAAGGCATAACCTAAGCAAATTAAGTCAGTTTCCAAAGTGTGATAACCTATTTGGTGATGGAATAGCAGCAGATAGATGTTTTCACATACGTTGCTGCCAGGATAATCTGAAAAAAGGTTTTAGTTTTTCAAAGTTGTAAGAAATGAAGTCCATATTAAATTACAGCCATTAAGTAGTTTTCTTAAAAATAAAAAATAAAAAAAAAATCACTAAGCATAAACTACAAGTATGCATTAAAAAAAAACCTGAAAATGAAACAATTTTGTCAAATTTAAAAGGTACGGAAGTAATCTTTTCAGCTAAATTCAATGATTTCTAGTAAAAAGATAAGCTTCCTTAAATCTTTAGACTTTTAGTAACATGAATATTAAAAGATTTTAGATAGTATTAGCATTAAATTGAATATAAGCAAAATAGCAATACAAAAAGGGAGTGGATCAAGTCGCAATTTCAAAATCATTAAAAATGTATGAAGAGTACACAGTTCCTCCCGTGATCTCTTACAGGGTATGTTTTCCTCCTTGTATGTTTTGAGATATGCATCAAATTATTGCCAGCCTCCTTAATATTTCCAATATTGGTGTACATCTTGCTGAGCTGACTAAAACTGCAAAATTAAAATCTCCACAAGTGTGACTATTCATGTTTCCAAACTATACAGACAGGAGAAATCTGCAGCACAACAACTACAGAAAAATTCTTACAACGGAATTATGCTATCAGTGCAACTCAGGTGGGCAAAATTTTATGCCTCTTTCTATGCGTCACTGGTCTTCATTCAATTTTGAACATGCAAGTAAACATCCAAAGAATTAAAAATGAAATAGCTGAAAGGTGAATTTCTGCTAACAGTGTGCAGTGCTTGTGCCACTTAAGGAATAATTTCGATATTTTTTTAATCAAGGCTAAAAATGATCAGAGTTGATTAATATTCTAGACACAATACCTCAACAATTAATATCTGAATGATCTGAAAGAGAAGCACTATATTAAACGAAGGAGGAATCAAACAATTCTAAGAAAGACGGTAAAAGAGTGAGAATTTTTAATCTCTCAGATCTTTCTGACTGCAATTATGGATCTGTTACAATTATAGACAGTTAAAACTGGATCGTTAGAATGCAGAAAGCATGACATTTCAGGATTGTTTGATGTCAGTTTTGCTGGAAAGACAAAAAGTAAATTTTCCATATGGAAAAGCACCATGGAGTAACTATTTCATAATCTTTTCTTTTTTTTTTTTTACTTTTATGCCATGTAGTGAGCATTCAATCCGTACTACAAACGTATGATGTTAAAATTAAGACATTTAGTGAGGAACAAGCACTACCTTTTAAAATTCTTAGTAGACCTGAGTTCACAACATATTCTTTGTGTAGGCAGGCCCTATGCTGCACATAATACAAGGTAAGAATCAGGAACAGCTTGAGTAAGAAGAAAGATTAAAACGACAGAGTGGAACAGAGAACTCAATACAAGGGTTGGTAAAGGGGAGGACATTATGTAAAGTCACTCTGAGTCTTTGAAAATACCAGAGGGAGGAATTCCTCAGGTTAGGATGAGAAGACAAATACAATATAAAACTACTCCTCAGCACAGTCAGCAAGGAATATCAACACCTTATGCCACTGCACAAGTGCATTCCTCATGAATGGGATCTAAAACTAGGTTTTGCTCCAGTCTGCCATGTTTTCTTGACTGGGAAACACTTCACTAAATCTCTCTCATTAAAGAGAACCAACCTTCTAATGCCAGAAATCAATGCCTATGAACTAAAACTAAAATTAGATAGCTGAAACCTCACTTGTTTTTCTCTATGTATGCACAACTTAAATCTGCAAAGCTGTTTCTAATTCCAGGAGTACCTGCAATAGACAACAGCCTCACTCTAATACTCCATAGTCAACAAAAGATGGAAAAAAAAGAAAGCCTCTGAAATGCAAATAACATAAAGACTCATTCAATCAGAAATCCCGAAAAATAGAGAAGTAATAAGAGGTGTATGATAATAAGATATGCTTCAGGGTGGAAAGAAAATAATTTAGAAATAACTGCTCTAACTCCTGAAAAGTGAAGAAGAAAGAAGTAATCGAAGTAATCTGTTTCGTTGTTTCCCTTTTTTCTTGTTGTCTTTTTTTTTTTCTTCTTTTTTTTTTAACCCTGTACTGATAAGAACAACAGCTTTGTCTGAAAGGATACTGAGGCAGAACAATGTCAGCCTTGCCTGATGGGAAATTATATCAGGAGATGACAGTTGCTAAGAGTCTGTAGTCTGGTATGGCTATTCAGTGTGTTTGGCTACTCCTCTATAGTAGATACTTAGACTGGATCAGCTCCATCTGTCTCAGTATGAAGGTTAATCTACTAAAATAATTATGCTACTCAGCTACTACTGAACTGAAAAATCCAGGAACATTTCCTGGCACAGTAATCAGTCCTGTGCTGAAGCCAGGAGCCAGTCAGCAATAGCTGGATAGAAAATAGGATTTGTCTGAAACATTTACAAAACTGTTGAGAAAGGAGAAAGGAGAGGGGGGTTGCCTTGGGTTGTACAAAGCTGAATTTTAAAGAAAACCAATGTATTGATTCCTACTTCGTCCTCAAGTCCCATAACGCCTAAGTGCTATTTTAGTAAAAACATACACATCTTTTTCAAAGCAGTCACTCAGAGGCTGCCACGCTCCCCCAATTCAGAGGACACACCATAATGTCTGTAATGAACAGACTTTTGAAAAGGACTGATCAACTTCAGCCAGGATTGAGCTATCAAAAGCAATAATTTCCACAATTCGTTTCACAATTTATTGTCAAAGTTGCAGTCTTTCAAAATTAATTGTAAGTGTCCTCTCTTTGTAGATGACACAAAACAAGACTTACAGGCATAAATTCTAGATATAGATGTGCTTGCTTTTTTATAAAGACAAAGGTCTCTCTTTTTTTTTCTGGCTTACCAGGAACTGTTTGCTTTAGAAATTTGATCAACAAAACAGATGTTCTAAAAATAAAAATAACTTTGGGAAAATTAGTGCTATATTTAGTGACTTCAGAACGCAAAAGAGAAAATAAACTCTTTGAAGTGACATGATTTGGGGGCAAATGGACATTTCCTCTAATAAATAAAAGCAAAGACCACAGATCAGAGGTTTTCTACTACTGGGCTGAGGACCACCAGTAACCTGTATTCATCAGAGGCCTCATGCTTTTGGTTCCTTCCTTACATCTGGTAATTGAACTCAAAGCAGGTAAATTATAATGCTAATATCTTATTCCTATTTTGTAGGTGGTGCAGTTCTATCATGTTTCATTCTTCCGACACAAGACTCCTTTATCCTGGCCCACTGTGTGCCTCGGGCAGTTTATACATATAGAAGGTAGAGTAGCTCCTTTCTGGTTAGAAAGGGCCATCTTGCTGCAGGCAAACCCATGCTGTCAGTGATCTCCAAAAGCTTAGAAATGAAAGTCAAGGTTCATACACAGATACCCATGCCACAATCATCAGCAGGATAGTCTCTCCCCAGTGCATGACTCTTCTCAAGATGTACATCATATGACCTCAGCATGCTGGGCAAGCTTTCCTTCCCACCTCACATCATCTATCTTATACTTCTCACACGTTAGAAATGAGCTAAGCTGAGAAAAATGCTACTGCAAGTTAATCATAGATACTAAGAGGCCATGGCAGCAAAACACATGAACAGTAAATGAAGTCAAGGGAAAGCTCTTTCTGGAAAGATTTATCAAATAAAACTACAAGTTGTCTCTGTAGTGTCAAAGTACTAATTGGGGTTTCTTAATAAATACACGTATTTTCATGCATTGGATACAGTTTTTTACCAGAAATAGAAAAAAAAAGTGTTTGCTACTAATGCGAGCCATTAAGGAACTGATCAAGGAGTCTGAGGGATTAGAAATGAGATTGAAAAGCAGTGGAGGAGAAAATTCAAACTTCAAAGAACTCTGGAAAAAAAGATGAAAATCTAAATGGACTAGAGATTTTTATTATTTTTTTTATTTTTTTGTTTCAGAAGATTAACTACTTTCTTCATATGTTATAGAAAAAACATAGCACACCCACCACCTACTTAAAATTCCCCTTTTTTTTTTTCTGTTCATCAGCAGTTTTCAGCTTCCATGTATAATATGGGCTAAAGCAAAAATCACTTTCAGTTTTCTTCCTACATTTATATATTTTTGTACTTGTAGAACAACATACATGCCTATATACAGAGATGCATGAAAGTATTACAAATGAATCATGCTTTTATATATTATTGTGCCAAAGGAATAAATTTTGTTCTCAGTACAATTCATTTCCATGCAGTAATTTTGCTCTGTGATTTAATATTAAGTGTTTATTTATATACCTATATAAGTATATATACATATACATACGTAAAAGAAATGGCAGAAACAGAAGATTAACTTGCTGAAAATGTTTTCTTACTTTGTGCGTTAATATTTCCTACAATGCAATTTAAAAATGAAGAGTTCATCTAAGTAGCATACTCATTAGGTGACACATGTACGTATCAGTATTTGTTGAACTACCAGTACACATCAAAGTGCTTTAGAAGTATTCACAACTTAATTTTTGTGATGGTGTGTCAAAAGCATTAAAATATGGAATCTTTGGACTTCTTAGTAAATGTCTTTTTGTACAGCAAATGTATGCCAGTAACTCAAATTGAATGTGATTTGGATGTGGTTATGCAAGCAAAAAACTTTCTGTGTGAAAGTGAGAGTAAGCTACAGAATGGGTATGGCTAGCTTTTTCTCCCATCAAATCCAATTATTGTTGCATGATTTTGGGGGAAAAAAATCTACCTAGTACAGGGAAAATAAATAAAGAAGGACTGACACTTTAGTAGAAATCAATAATGTTTTTTCACAGGCAATACTGAGCTGCTATACTAGTCACAATCAAAACATGCTACATGTGAATTCAAAACTAAAGCCCATGCCTGAATTTGTTTTAACATTGCTTTCAATTCCAAATAACTTAGTGCATTATGAAGTAAGAATGTCAGCCTTCAGGTTTCCAAGAACTTTCCTGGTAAACACAGGAAGAATTCTGCTTGCTTGTCTGCCTTACTTTTTAAAAATACACTGACCGTTTCTCAGTTTTTTAAATAATATAAAACAAAAAGCCACATCTTTTAATTTTTCCATACAGAAAGCATATTTGATGTACTACATTATATCTGTGTTCCTAATGTTCTTAAACTCCACACATGGAACTGAAGAAATCATGCCATCACACAACTGAAGTAAAACATTTTACTACCTAAGAAAAACCACAATAATTATTTCTTGGTGTAAGTACATGATTGTCTTGCCATTTAGAAGTTACTCCAAGTTATCTGGGCCCAGAGACCTTCTATTTAAGTAATCTTTCCAAGAACTACAATCCAGTTATAAAAATATAACAGCTCTTGCACTTTCAGGCACCTTTGGTAGATGTGTGTCAGATTTAAATTCCTATATTTTACTTAGCCTACTTAGCATCTGTTTAATTTCATTCATCTTCCCAAATAAATCATCAGCAATACATTCCAAGGCAGGCATGAATAAACGATAATCATTCAGTTCATTGAGCAGAAATAGCAACGTACTAATTCAAATGCTTCATATAATCCATTGATTTTTCAGCAATTAGATTTCTCTGACATTTGCCAAAGTTTCTTTTGCATTCCAACAGCTCAATTTAGCAGGAACCTAGTACAGCATTCTAGTTGTAATACACTTATATATCACATCCATCTTGCAAAATGTCCCAAACAACCCACTTCAATTTGTGGCTCTGTGGCTCATGTTTGGACAGTACTCAGTGTGGGCAACAATGTGCCCCCAGCTGAGCAGTGTCCCACAGGCACTGCCATATCTACTCAGCAACCCATATTACCTGCCTGCACAGGCATGCTACACACATACTACGAATTTATACACACATATTAAACACCCTGCCACTACCCAGTCATTGGAGCTACACCTCCACTACATGTCTGGAAATCACTTTTCACTGAACTGACAGAGAACCACTGAATTGCTGTAAATGGGAGAATTGGGTAGACGAAGAAAATCAGGCAAATCCTTTGTTTTTGTATTTGTTTTTTTTAATATTCTTTCTTTATTATCTTGCTTGTTTACGGCCACATCATACAAAATTTAAACCATATATTCTGTTATCTTACTCTGTTTTTGAGGCCTCTGTGGTTAAGGAGATTTATAAATAACTTCCATTTGAGACTTAAGAACAGAAAACTTGGATTTTCACAGGCATACCATATAAATAGAAGTTTTGCTCTTTTCCCATGCTTCACTTTTGGCAATGTCTCAGCAACCATTAGCTAATAAACTGAACTCAAGATCAATGTTTTAAATCATTTTACAGCTGTGATTACAAACTGCTTTCATTTAATACATAGGGTTGGTTTCTAAATATTCTCAAGGGAGTCACTGCTAAGATTATGCTAGACATGAAAAGCGTAAATTCCAACTCATCACCTGAATAGCATGATTTTAAGATATAACCTCTTTCAATCTCTGAAGACTATATACATGTGCTTGCATCCATGTAGCAATCTCAGGTTCTGATTACTTAAAGTATCTGTAGCTACAGCTTTGATTATTAAGAGATATGGGGCTTACAAGGATTGTTGTTCCTCTTACCTAAAAAACTATTACAGCATAGGTAGTCCTAGACATGCAATCAGTGTGCTTTTTATTCCTATTTTCAAAAAGACAAAGAAAACACAGAAAGTAGGTGAAAATTAAAAGGAAGGAAAACAAGTTAAAAATAGAAGGGATCAATGAAAGGGATCCATTAAAAAAAATCAGAACTCTATTTTCAGTTTAGTAAGTCATTTAATCACTATATTTCAGCACATCATGCATCTGCAAAGAAATGAATTATGAGAGATATCATCCACTGAAATTTCTCTCAGAAAGAGATCTCACCTTTTGCACTTGCATTCATTCTACCTCTTCTAACCACTTACACTGGGAGCTTCATAATGAGAGAAACAATGCAAATGCACACTAGTTTTTACTGTCTTCCGAATCTTCCAGTCCAATTGCAATTCTGACAAAGAGATGGGAAAGCTTCTAACATCACCTGAAATGCCATGAGGGAATATGGAGAACAAGTCTGTATGGCGCTGCAGTACGATATGGCTCTCCTTCCTTTAACTAGGGGAAATTTGAATGTTCTTCTGAAAGGGACAGAGCATCCCTGAAAATCATTTCTTCAGCAGACAATCTTTTTGCTCTTTGGCATTCATTTTATTTTTGAACTCCCCTTTTTTGTAGGTAAATCTCAAATACTTCAGGTGCTTTACACCTGGCATTTTATCTCCATAGTGTAACAAACAGATACACATTTCAAAACACTGGCTTATCTTCAAACAAGCAACTATGTCATGCATGGCACTTTCTAAAAACAAACAAAAGGTAATGTCCACCTTATTTTCAACCGCACACTATTTCCTGTTACCCAAGAAATGAGAAAAAGTCAATATTCTTACTGGCTGATTCCTATGGAGGTAGTAGTAGAAAAAGTTTGTAAAAAAACTCAAAGGAAAAGATATGGGTAACTTGATTTTATCACCTCTGGCTTCCCTAACCTCTTTTTATAAACTTCACTTTGTGAGTCCTACCTCTTATAATCTTTGACACTTCATAGAATCATAGAATCACAAGGTTGGAAACAACCTATAAGATCATCTAGTCCAATCGCCTTCCCATTCCTATTAGTACCACAAGCACTAAACCATATCTCGTAGCTTCTCATCCAGGCACCTCTTGAACACTGCCAGGGACGGTGACTCCACCACCTCCCTGGGCAGGCCATTCCAGTGCCTGACCACCCTTTGAGAGAAAAAGTTTGTCCTAATATCCAACCTAAACCTCCTCTGGTACAACTTCCGGCCATTTCCTCAGATCCTACTATTTGCCTGGGAGAAGAGGCCAGACCCTTTTTCAGCTCAACCTCCCTTCAGGAAGTTGTAGAGTGCGATGAGGTCTCCCCTGAGCCTCCTCTTCTCCAGCCTAAACAATCCCAGCTACCTCAGCCGCTCCTCATAAGACTTGTGCTCCAGACCCTTCACCAGTTTCATTGCCCTTCTCTGGACAAGCTCCAGGACCTCAATGTCTTTCCTGTAGTGAGGGGCCCAAAACTGAACACAGTACTCGAGGTGCGGCCTCACCAATGCTGAGTACAGGGGGATGATCACCTCCCTGCTCCTGCTGGCCACACTATTTCTAATGCAGGCCAGGATGCCATTGTTCCTCTTGGCCACCTGGGCACACTGTCGGCTCATGTTCAGCCAAGCATCAACCAACACCCCCAGGTCCCTTTCCTCTTCACAGTCATCGAACCACTCATCCCCAAGCCTATAGCGCTGCATGGGGTTGTTGTGGCCAAAGTGCAGGACCCGAAACTTGGCCTTGTAAAACCTCATCCCATTCACCTCAGCCCAGCGATCCAGCTTATCTAGATCCTTCTGCAGTGGCTCCCTATCCTCAGGCAGATTGACACCACCTCCCAACTTGGTGTCATCTGCAAACTTACTCAGGGTACACTAAATCCCTTCATCTAAGTCGTCAATAAAGATATTAAACAGGATGGGCCCCAGCACCGACCCCTGGGGGACACCACTTGAAACAGGTCACCAGCTGGACTTAACTCCATTGACCACCACCCACTGAGCACGGCCCTCCAGCCAGTTCCTTATCCAACGGAGGGTAAAACTGTTCAAGCCACGGGCAGCCAGTTTCCGCAGAAGGATACTGTGAGAGACCATGTCAAAGGCTTTGCTGAAGTCTAGGTCTTACTTAGATGAGCTAAAGAGCAAACTTCAGTATAATAAATGAAAGCACCCCTATATGTTATTAAAATGCTTATGCAACTCCAAAACACATGCAAGTCCCTGCTTCTTCAAGTCAAAGAAAAAAAGCTTTGCCACAATTAGGTTTTGTTCAGACAAAAAGGGATGCTGAATGCATCATTCTTTCAAATTACATCAGACACTAAACAAAACAAGTAAGATTTCCTCATGAGTTTCCTTCCTGGGTTATGTATGTCACTGCAAATAAAGGTTTTACTAAGGACTTTTTAAATCCTATTTCTTCATATCATACCTCAAAATCCCATGAGTTTCTTTTGTGAGTTACAGCTTTGTGCAACAGGAAATATGTGGACACAGATCACTTATGACATTGGTACAGCAGAACGATAGACAGTACAAATAGTAAAATAAAGAATATACTTAATATAGTTGTTTTGTTACAAATAAAAACAAAGGATATTTGTTCAAGAATGGTAAAATAAAAACACAGATGTTAAAATATATATATATATATGTATAAATGAAATCAATTAAATTTCAAGAGTTTTCTATTATTCTACCAATAATAACATGGCAACTCTTGTAATATTCAGCAAACAGATTTTCTAGTTTTAGTACTTTTTCCTCTGCCACTAATGGACAAGAACATAACCTCACTTTTAGCAGACAACATCTTGAAGTACTTCATGATTATCTGGGAATAAACATCAGTGCAAAAGAAAAGAGAATTTGTTCATTATATTTCAGAAGGATTATCAAAAGTCTCAGCAGGATAGTCACTTTTGTTGGATGATGTCCTATTTTACAACTTGCAGACAGTACTGTATGATTAAATAGCTTACAAAATCCCAAAATGCCATATCATCTTGATTAGCAATAACAAAATGTAACTTTAGCACTCCCAATGTGCCAAGGAAAATTCCTGAATTGAATAATTTCTTGCACACTGGAAACAGAAGTGGCAACAAATATATTTTCTGTGGGACAGTAATTTTGAAAACTGTGAATTTTACTGTGTTTATGCACAAATCTTAGTTCTGTTGAGACTTGCACACATGCCAGGTTGGAAACAATGTGAACAGTTTGACTGAAAATAAAGATTAACGTGAACGCATAAAGTCTGACAAAATTACGGACAAAAGTACTAAATATAAAACCATATAGCTCTCTTCTATTGAAAGTTCACATCCTTTATCTTGTCTTAGTAAATAGCAATTAGCATCAGGACCTCAGACATGGTATCTAAAGTAAAAATGAGATACATATTATGTGTGTATTACGAAATCCCAAGTTTGATGTTTTTTTATTAAGGAAGTTGTAATTTTCTGGGACAAAATTTCTTTAAATCTTTAAGTTGTTCCCCAGTACTCTCACAGTTGATACTGCTGAATTGTGCACGCAATTTATTGAGTGAGTCTAAAAGAGCTACTGGCTAGTTTCAATCAAGATGTCATCATACCTGTTATCGTTTTTGTTTTGACAGGACTGCTGGCATACTCAGAAGCTTGATTCGATTGCTGCCTTGCCAAAGGTGCGCTTCCAACTGATGCTTCATCCTCTTTTTTTCGATTTACTGACACGCCAAGAGGAACAGCTCCTACAGACTGCTAGAAAAAGAAATGCCTTGAGAACCACTCAAAATCAAAAACCAAATCATGACGTGATCACGAGAAACATGTCTTAAACCGTGTACTCTGATATGTATAGAAGACAACTTGAAATGATGATTGGAGAACATATCTTATGAAAACAAATATTTACAGTTTCACTGAACAGCTGAAGCATTACATTCAGGCTTGCACTTGCAATTCTTTATTTTAGTGCTATTCTTCTGAAGCCAAACAAAAAAGAGTTTATTAACCTTAAATACCATGCTGAAGGATCAAAGAAAAATCATTATTTACTTGTTTAGTAGAAACTGAATTTAGCCAGATACGAAAAACCTTAAGGTTTTGCAAAGAAATGTATTGGCCCTCATTAATTCTCCTTCTAATGAAATGACACACAATTTAAAAGAAAAAAAACATGTAGCCCAACTGATAATTTCCAATATTGAATTATGTTTTGTTTCTTAAGTGAATCAATAAAATTACAAACTGCTAAAAACACGATGCTCATGAACAAAATTGAAGGCACTCAAATCTAGGTTGAAAGACTACATTCTTATTTCAAAGATTAAAAGGCAACGAAGTATAATAACCCATATTAAGTAAAACCAATACTTCTGGAACTAGAGATCCACAAATTAATACAACCTACTGTGTTTGCTGTCAATATTTTTCCTAATGAGATTTTTTTTTTTAATTAACTTGAAGAAGAGAAGCAAAAATCAGTTAAAAACTGAATTTTCCATTTTGCACACAGTCAGCTGTTAGCATTTTGCTGTACCACTAACTGCTAGGTAAATTGTAAGCACATCCAAGTTGAGAATTGCAGAGTGTTTCTACTGTTCATTTTGCAGAGGGTTATCATTTAAAGATGGCAAAAGTTTTTTTCTAAAGATCAGACATTAGGATTACATGCATCTTAATCAATTTTTGTGTAATTTAATTTTGTTGGTATTGGAGTGAAAATGTAATCCATATAGCTGGGTAACGAGAAACCTCACACGTTGCATTAGGAATCTCTGTGGGAAACAAATTCGTGTGAGGCGGGCAATGTGCTTGTAAATTTTCTCCAATGGAAAACAGATCACTGAATCAAGCAGTGTGCAACACGTGCACACATACAAAACCCCAAAACAAACAGAAAAATCATTTAATTGAAGGAGAATGTCTTCCAAACGCCTTTACCATTTTCCACTATAAAAGTAAATTAAAATAAGACAGACAATCAACTATTTAATCCTATTCCAGAAAAAACAATCAACTTACATATTCAATGGTATGCAAAGTTAATAAAAAAATACTAATGCCAATGACAAACAGAACTCTCATCCCTCCTTCTCTCTCTGAATGTATCATCAGCTTTGTCACCAAAAGCACTAAAAAGCCATTCCGGAAGACAGTAACATAGCACTTTGGCTTTTGTTGTTGTTATGGCTAGAGGACACCAATGTGCTTTGAAAAGACGAGTTTACACCACAGAAATACTTCCCACATGTCTGCACATATGTAGAGAGTGAAAGAGAGAGTCTCAAGTTTTATACACTTAGGTCAGACATACTACATCACTTATTTTCAAAATTCAGCACTTTATCTGATACAGTCTTGCAAATGGTAAAGCCACTTGCAGCTTAGCCAAGACAGTCACCACTGAGCCATGCTTTGCCATTTCTGGATGTAACATCTTAAGATTCCTGACTTGCCAAAGTAAAACAAGAGTTCTGAATAACAAATGCAGATAATACAAGACAGTACAATAGGATGGAAAATGTTGTCTGAAGAAGCAGTATCTGTTTCTGAACAACCAAAGAAATGGATCACCAACACACAATAATAAGTTACACCACTAGTCATACAAGGAAAAACATCAAGGCTATCACAGCCAGGCAAAGCTGGAAAAAATTAAGACCTAATATTAAGTGTTTGAGTGCTGATCTGGACAATGAAACAGCTGTTTCATCTTTGCTCACTGAAATCAAGCCTGATGTTGCTGCTGATGATGCCCAGTACAATCTTGTCAGATTTTTGGCAAAAGATTTCTGGTTAAACGAATGAAGAAGATGAAAGATCAGCACTGAACGAGATGGAAAAAGATCATCAAGATTTGAGTTTTATCCACAGACTGATGAGGAAACTGTAGCTTGGGAAATAGCAGATGACAAGAGCACCAAAGCTGTATGAGAAGATGAATGTAATGAGAAAGGAAAGATTGCAGTCAAGTGTTTTCATAAGCATTTCATCACAACAATCCAAAAAGCTGGCAATAAAGTAGCTTGAGTAAAGGTGCATCTACTTGGGTGTAAGCATTATGGTTATTAATTGGTAGTGTTATATAGAAGATAAAGAATACAATAAAGTTATGGAAACATTTATTTGAAGACGTTTTACAATGCGGAATACTGTACATAGAGCACAACTCAAGATAATCAGAAAGATGCTTTTTACAAGAAAAAAATAATCAATTTCCACACAAGCTGCCAGCAAATGAATAACTATCAGCTCTGTCATGAATAACTAATTGACAACTTTTCCAAATTTTGAAGAAAAATATATATATATATCCCAAATTACGCAAGTTTAAAATTCTGTTTAAATAGAAATCTATTTTCATATACTATGTAAGATGATTGTTTGCACTTAAAAAGTAAACTCAATTTCATGACCTATAAGGGCACTGATTTGAGGTTACTCTTTTAAACCATTTTGTTTTCATATTTAATATCAAAACCATATTCCAGTATTATTATGATTGTCTAAGCGATGGTCAAAAAAACTAAAGGAGTTTTTATTCCAAATTTAAAATTTATTAACACAAATAATCTAACAAATTACACACAATGTTATGAATGCATATTCAAAATAAATGCTATACATCCATACAAAAGGATCAGACATAGCTTATATTTCACTCCGCTAATGTGCAGTCAATATGACTGTGCAATAGATAAAGATCTTCTAAAATTAGAGAAAGGCACAGAACAATAATAAAGAGCACAAAAATAATGTGACAAAAATACCAAGACCCAACTGTTTCCTGGTTTAGGTGGTGATATGCCAAATAAAGCTAAAATATTCTGTAAAAAGGGCTATTGGAAATTTGCCCCAGGTAGAATTAATATTTATTTTATTTTTACTTGGGTTTCTCTGTCATTAAATATTTTCTTTCTGAATTATAATTTCATGAATGTGAGTCTAAAGAGGACGAAGGGTAGATCAGGGAACATGGGAGTATTTTCTAAAGGACACCCAACAAACTGAGCAACCCTTCCATTTGAGGGATGTCCACATAGTCACATCCCTGGTAACAAATCAAAGGGAAAAGAACATTCAAAGATAGGAACTAAAATATCATAAGGATATCAAAAATGAAGCACGAGTCTATGAAATGTTGGACTCAATTCAGAAGCCTTACCCCCAGACACAATTTGTCACTTGTGAAACCAAACCCAGCTACCACAGTAGGGGCTGCCATGGCCACACAGAGTGATCTGGATAAGTGAAATAGCTTGCACGTGGAAAATAAAATCAATGAAGTAATCTGACTAAAGATGCCTTTTGCAATATTGCAAAACATTGTGTCTTAAAGAGCCAAACACCTCTGATAATCACAGAATCACAGAATGGCCAGGGTTGGAAGGGACCTCAAGGATCATGAATCTCCAAACTCCCTGCCACATGCAGGGCCACCAACCTCCCTATTTAATACTAGACAAGGCTGCCCAGGGCCCCATCCAATCTGGCCTTGAACACCTCCAGGGACGGGGCATCCACAACCTCTCTGGGCAGCCTGTTCCAGCACCTCACCACTCTCTCTGTAAAGAATTTCCCCCTGACGTCCAACCTAAACCTCCCCTCCCTCAACTTAAAACCATTTCCCCTCGTCCTGCAGTTATCTACCCTTTCAAAGATTCCCCTCCTGTTTGTAGGCTCCCTTTAGGTACTGAAAGGCTGCAATGAGGTCACCCCGCAGCCTTCTTTTCTCCAGGCTGAACAAGCCCAGCTCCCTCAGCCTGTCCTCATAGGGGAGGTGTTCCAGTCCTCTGATCATCTTCATGGCCTACAGTGAATGAATGCCACAATATATGGGTGAGTATCAGTGTCCAAACTTAACCAGATTCTTTCTCTACTGTGGCACAATTGGCTGAGACAGATTACATCTGAGGAATTACTTGTTCTGTGTGTCTTCTGACCAAGTCATAATGACAAAATTATTTCTTAGGCAAGCATCCCAGAGAGACCTCTGGTGTGTCAACTGTACCAGTCAGCTTGGTGTGATCTACAAACTTGCTAAGGTATACTCAATCCCACTGTCTATGTTACTGACAAAGATGCTGAAGAGCACTGGGTCCCAAGATGGAACCCTGGGGGACACCCCGTATGACCAGCCTCCACCTGGACACAGAGCTGTTGACAATAACTCCTCTGGCTACAATCATCCAACCAATTCTTTATTCACCCAATAGACCAGTCATCAAATCCATCTCTCTCAAATTTAGAGATAATGATATGAGGCAAGACTATGACAAAAGCCCTTCTTTGGACTACCAATGCCATCATTCCATCATAGAATGCCAAGAGATTGAACAGGCATGATCTGCCCTTGGTGAATCCATGCTGGCTTCACTGATAAAATGATTAATTTTAGTGAAATGATCAATGAAAGAGAAATACAGGCAAACAGTGGAGGCTTTACAGTAGTGTGCATTTGAGAAAAACACGATTACATTTATATTTTCACTGCAATAAGTATCATATAACTGACACAAGTGTAATTAATGCTTTCTTTGCCAAGGAAAATAAACTAAATATTTATCAGTGTAAAGCTAAGTTAGGGATTTAGAAGAGCGTAAATATATAACAGAAATGCCACTGTTTTACCAAAACAAAGAATGCCCAATTTCAAGAAAATATTCAAATAATAGTCAGAATTAAATATGGTGTCACTAGAAGGAAAGACTCAAAATACAGCTGTTTTGTTTTTGAATAGAAAGGCAACGATAACACACAGCAAGCAACATATGTACAAGTTACTCTATATAACTGCATCTTTACTGAAATCTGTAAAAATTAATCTTTCATAAGTCATGAAGATCATATCTATTCAACAGGGCTTTCAAACTGAAGAAACACAAAGGTTTTAGCTAAATATTATTGAGTAAGATCTGCTAAAAAGCAGTAAGTAAGCATATGGTGCACATCCTACACAAACACATCTACTGCTGCTACACATATAGCTCAACTTTACCAAAACAATCTATACAGACAAAAGTATTTAAAAAAAAACAACAACAAAAAGAACCAATTTTGGCTGACACATACAAGAACATTTCGAAGAAAAACCACCGTCTGAAATTTCTGTGCCAATTGAAACCCTGTTTAAAATGTAGCATAGGTTCATCAATCACCAAGCAGGGCATGCAAGATAGCTTTCGAATGTACTGCTTCAGCTTCATGGATTATTACCGTTACTGAAAAAAAAAATGGTTGTAACAAAAACATATTTCAGAAAAGACTAACAAATTCAGGGAACCAGAAATGTGATTATTTTTAACACTCAAATAATGTAAAATATGTGTTTTTTATACAGAACATATGGATGACCTGCAGTGCAATCTGGAATATACTAATTTTCCTTTGAGCAGTCATGCAGACTGTATAAAAAGCAGAATAATTGCCTTTTTATCAGATTTCTTCTTAATACATTACTTCTGACAATGTGGATCTAAAGAGCACAGTACAGAGTGTATTTCCAAAGCCAGTGGCTTTTCTGGTTAAAGTTGATGTGAATCATGCAGTAAAAAGATCAGAGGCTTTGGCTTTTTTTTGAAAATTTACCAATGTGTCGTTACCAATGTGTCCAATATAATATTCTTTAGAAGTTCTGATATCTTTAAATCTTTCTTATTCCTTCCATATCACACAAACTGTGAAGTACAATATAATACACCAGATTATCAGTATATAAAGTTTACCAATAAATAAATTTCTACAGAACGTTCTTTACTTGTTCTTCAGGTTTTGAACTTAAGGAGAGCGAAATCAAAAAGGCTATTTTTAAATTTATTGTTACAATATTAATTACTAAAATTTTTAAAACTTTGGAAGTTGAGAATAAATTCATGAAGCATTAGAACAGTTGCATAATGGACTGCTATCATGACAGTAAGACAAGTCCACTCTTAAAGTTCTGCGTAATGTGTTTTTGCTTGTTTTTCTCTCAGATGCTTCTAGCTAACAAGTCCAAAATTCAGAGTTTTGAAAATCAATTTTGAACACTACTTTAATACAGTTTCAGTACTTTAATCTATGAACTTTATTTCTTGCTCTGCACCAAAATTCAAATTGTTATTTCAGTATTATGAGAAATACATTAAAATATGTAACTAAATCAATTCCAATAGTTGCTGCCACTTTCATCTATATTGTGTCTCAGGTGTCCTAGGTTTTATATTTTAGCATATCAGCCTGAAAAGCCTTCAAACAGTATAGTGCTTCAAACAGGAGAGGTAATCTATCAATAGTGCCTTTTTCTAGACAAAGCAGCATGTAATGCTTGCTACATTGAGTATGTGAAAGATCAACAGCAGATGATGAGGTAAAAAGACTTCTCCTTACTTCACCCTATCTCTGTTACCAATTTGTTTTTTTTCCTCTGTCTCAAAATAATTTTCTTCTGTTTGTACGTTAATCAATATAAAAGTTTTGAAAAAGGCATATAAATATTATGCAGTCTTACTAATTTTAAATTCCTTTGATGAATCAAGTTAAGAGAAAAGGAGTGGGAAGTTGAAAGCCCTGCAGTAGGCTAAAATATTTTCTTGTCCATTGGAATATGCATTGATACCATCTTAAAAAAACCTATGAGCAAAAAAGGCTGAAGTATGGAAAGTATTCTTCAGCTCAGCCTTTACTAGCAAGAGCAACTCTCAGGAATCTCAGATCCCAGTGGGAAACACTGTTGCAAGAAAGATGTACCATCCTTGATGAAAGATGACCAAGTCACAGAATACTTAATCAAATTGGACCCATGCAAGTCCATGGGCCCTGATGGGATGCACCCTGGTGTACTGAAGGAGGTGGCAGAAGTCATTACAAGGCCATTCACAATATTTTTTTGAATGATTATGGTGATTGGGAGAGCCACTCAAGGACTGGAAAAAAGCAAATGTCACTCATATATTCAAGAAGGGCACGAAGAAAGGACCGAGGGATCGACCAAGCCAGCCAGTCTCAACTTTGTACTTTGGAAGGTGATGAACAGGTAATCCAGGCACTTGACAGGAAAGTCATTAGGAATAGTCAGCACTGATTCTCCAAAGGGAAATTATGTTTAACTAACTTGGTAAGCTACAATGAAATCACTAGATTGATGGACAAAGCGAGAGAAGTGAATATTGTCATTGTGGTCTTCAGTAAGGCTTTTGCCAACATTTTCCATCAGCTCCTTACAGAGAAGCTGATAAAGTATTGGCTGGATGAATAGACAGTGAGGTGGACTGAAAACTGAATGACCAGGACCAGAAATTGGTGAGCGGTGGCACAAAATCTAGTTGGAGACCAGTAACTACTCACATAACTCCAGGGACAATACTGGGTCCAATCCTATTCAATACCTTCATTGATGTTCTGAATGATGGGTCAGAGCATAACCACAGCAAGCTTTGCAGGAGTGGATGATTCACCCAAGGGTCATGCTGAGGTCCACAGAGGAACCTTGACAGGCTGGAGAAATGGGCTGACAGGAACCTCAGTAAGTTCAAAAAGGAGAAGCGCAGAGCCCTGCACCTGGGGAGGAACAGCTACAGGCACCAGCACATACTGGAGACAGCCAGTTGGAAAGCAGATCTGAGGAAAAGGACTTGGGGTCCTGGTGGATACCAAGATTTATATTAGTCAGCAATGTGATCCTGATACTAAGAAGCCTAATGATAGTCTTGGCTGCATTTGGCAAAGCATCATCAGTAGGTCAAGAGAGGAGATTCTTCCCTTCCACTAAGCATTGGTGATGCTGCACCTGGAGAACTGGGTCTAGGTCTGGGCTTTCCAGTACTAGAGAAATCTAGACACACCAGAGAGAGTCCAGAGGAGGGCAAGATTCAAGGACATGGAACATCAGTTCTGTGAGGAGGGGCTGAGAGAGCTGGCAGGGCTCAGCTGGAAGACAAGGGGATTCAAAGGAAATCTTAACATTGTACATAAGTATCTGAAGGGAGATTTGAAGAGAATGAAGCCAGGCTCTTTTCATTGGTTCCCAGCATCACAATTTGCAATGGATACAAAGTGGAACACAGGAGCTTCCCTTTGAATGTAAGGATGTACTTCCACTTTTTTTTTTTTTTTTTTTTTTTTTTTTTTAAATTGGAAAGGTGAGGAAAAATTGGAATAGGCTCTGCATTACAACAGGATCTTTTTTTCAAGCAAGATTTTGCACAACTTACTGTGTTAAGGATTTTACACAGGATTTCACACACTGGAATTTGCCTCAAGTTCAGTTAAAAGAGATGTTAATTCTTGATTAAAATAAACTTAAGAGGCATCAGCTTTACTGTATCATCTTCTAAAGAAAACATGCTGCATGTTATACTAGGCAGTGTACAAATAGACAGCTGAATATATTTCTGTAAACTGTTTAAGTAGATATACATTACTGACTTACAGAAAAAAATATAAAAATCTAAGCTTGCAGCAAACACTGAGCACATCAAAAGCAGGGAACAACTGTTTTGTGTTTGTTTTTTTTTTTTAACATATAAACATTTCATTTCTGTCAAACTGAGTCTTATAAGCAGCATTATTATTTGAGAATAAAAATCCAGTTATGCTCCTCTGAATTGCATTATGTTGACCTATTTTCAATATTCTCAATAAGAAGTGATAATGGACAAGTCTGTAATATAGAAGAGAAGAGACTTAGTTTACACAAGGCTTTAACTTCAGTAAAGAAACACATGGTATTGTTCTTATACTACTAGTCACCATGGGAGAAATTCAAAAGCGTTTCATTCAAGCTCTAAGAAAGAGTCTCACAGATTTTTACACTGCAATGTTCCCATTGTTTTTGTCCCTGAAGAGGGACAATGGAAAACTTATAGATGCATGTTGAAATTCAGAATGAATATATAAAAATAAGTTACATTTACATCCTTTTACCCTAGAGCATTGACCATATAGTCACAACAGTAACCACACGGATTATTATTCAAATGCGTAACAGCAGCCACATTTTGGCATGCATAGTCACTTTATAACAAAAAGGTAATACACTACAGTGCAATTCATTGAAAGCATCTGGCTTCAAATATTCCATTGTATTTTAAAAAATATGCAGCAGCTTTAAAAAGGACCAGTTCTTTTCCAAATTTTCTTTTTACCAAGTTTTAAATAAATATAATAATGATCTGTGCAAATTGCACACCATACAGAGAACTAATTTATGTAGAAGTGATGTACACTGTCCTTGTTTCAGCCGTGACACAGTTGATTTTATTCATACTGTCTGGTATGACGCCACGTTTTGATCTTAAGAGAAAAGCAATGTTGATAACACACTCAGTTGTTGCTGACCAGGGCTGTACAGAGCCAAGGCTGTTTCCGTTTCTCAGCTTTTTGTACTGTTCTGCCAGCAAGAGGGCTGGGGGGAAGGGCACAAAGAGCTGGTAGGGGACAGAACCAGAACAGCTGACCTAAACTGGCCAAAAGGATGTTCCATACCATATATTATGTTATGTTAAAAAAAAAATATAAAACTGCAGGGGGTGAGGGCTGCTGTTGCTTGGGCATCAGTCAGTGGGAGGTAAACAACTGCTTTGTGCAAAACTTATTTTAATGTGTATATATATATAATTATCGTTACTGTTATTTCTCTCTTCCTTTTTGTTCTTACTAAATAGTTTTTATCTCAGCCTTCAAGTTCTTCCCCACCCCCATCACACTGGAAGGCAGGGAACTGAGCAAAAGGCTGTGTGGTGTTTAACTACTTACCAGATTAAACCACAACATACATTAAATAAATTTCCAAACTCTAACTTCCTTATTTAAACACTAAATTCAGTTTTCTTGTGCTATATGATATGTATTGTTCCTAAATAAAGAAAATAAAGAACATTGGAACAAGAAAATAGAACATATCCTCTAACAAGACAAAAAGCATCAGAGAACTTTACTGCTGTCTTAAGCAATGACTTAAAAAGGTATTACGTCTAGCTTAAATATATTAAGAATATTTTCACTAATTACAGAATTACAGAAACACATCATTGTACAACTTGATTTTTCTTTTAGATAGCTTTTCTTCCCTACTTGTGTTTACCCTTAGCCAGACTTTAAAGAATTTCATTTATTATTAATCACATTTTTTCAGACACCATCTAAGAGCGTATGAGGATACGTGACCTATTGTAATAGATATTACATAAACAAAACTGAAGTGTTCATAACCTATTCGTACAAAATAGACTGGGTAAAGGAGGGAGACAGAGTGCAAAGAAATAAAACCTATAGATAACTGAACAATATTATGGTCGCAGCTGACACTGGTTCTACAATTACTAACTTCTGGGTAAGCAAGGTGCAAACAAGTAGGTCGAGTAAGAAGCTGACAACAATAAATAAAAAGGGGTAGTCCCCACTGGGCTGAGTTTGCCCCACACATCATTTTTCCGTTGCTCTGTTCCAGTTGAATAAAAGCACAGTTAGGCCAGTGACAATTACATTTCTTCATGGTTTTGTTACATTACTCTTAAAGAAAATATGGCATGGCTTTATGGAAAAATCATAGAAAATTTTTGAACTTTGTAAAACATATTTACTGTTATACATAATTCTATCCTAACCTATATCAGCTTAACTAAGTTATGTAAGTTCTGATATTTCTAACTTTTCATGTTTCCAGACAAAACCATATCAACAGTGTTACATGCATTGAGTTTTTCAGTGTGATGCAAAACAAATACACTACCAAACTGCCATTATAAACATTACAAACACTTTAAAACTTTCAGTCACACAAGGAATCTCTAAAATGATCTTTCCTTTTGCAACTGTATAAGCTTAACTGTTGGAACAGAAGAAGAACTTTATCAATTGATAACATTTTGACAATAATGCTTGAAAGAATCATGCCTTTCGTTAAATGTTCAAAAATTATGATGGCTATAGAGAGCATTTTTGTGATACAAATCAGATTACGGTAACGAAACCTGTTCCAAACTTTCCTTATATTGATAATATTTTAATACATGTAAAGATTCTTTTCAAGTGAAATTTCTTCATGACTACCACAGACATCACCTTTTCTTATTTACATATGCAGTCTATTATTACACTGGTGTTGGAACTAGGATCACGTTGACAGTTCTAATCATTTGACAGAAAAAGGCAACTGAAAGAGAACACATCAATTAACAGCAGGTTCCATACATTAATGCTAATGAAAGACTTTTATATGAACATTTGGAATGACAAGCTCAATTAAGTTTTGAAAAGACTAATAACAGTAATGAATAAATACATGAATGATCTAAAAAGTGTAACAGAAGACATCTTCCTGCTTCAGTTATAATGTGAGTATGAAGAAAAACTCAATGCAGTTAAAAACAGTGTAAAGTTATAACAATGATAAAAGCAATTCACACATTGAGCATTTCCAGTTGCTGCTGGCAGTGAATGAATTTAACGGGACTCGAATATTTGACAATTACTACTTGTAACTTTAAATACACACACACCATGAGATCGGTATCAAAAGATTCTTATATTGGTCACTTAACAGTTGGCGACTTATAACCGAGACAGAATGCAGAACATCAAGCTACACAATCCACTCAGTTGATCAACTATAAGCAATTCAATGCTTACAGTACACTGTTAACCTCCCAAACAACTGAAAAGAAAAAAAAAAAAGCAAAAACATTCCATGCTCCTTCCGGATAAGAATTCCAGGGCTTGGAAGTTACATCTGAGTATATCTCAAAGAAAATGCTGAGCTACACATACCCACAGGCTTACCTCCTGCATCTCTTCCAAGCACGTTGTATACAAACAAGTATCTTGACATTATTTACAGAATCCATTACAACATTCACTTATATTAAGTTATGAACTGCATGGTTCCCTACTAAGTTGAGTTTTAAGCTTGAGTTGAGTACTGATTTTTTAAAAGCAAATAATGTAACTATTTGATAACCCATCCTAAGTGACTAAAATCTGATTGATCGTAGAGAGTGACGATCAGAAAACATACCCTCTTTTAATTAAAAATAAATAAAATACACCTTGAAATGAAAACTTCAATGTGCAAAATATGATATTTTACATAAATCAAAATCAGACCAAAGCAAACTAAAACGACAAAAAAACACATGGAACAAAAATGCCCTACTGGATGTATGCAGCAGAAAGTACTTCCTCTCCTTATTCCTTCCCCTCAAAGAATACATACCTGTTGAATATGCCTACTAGCACGTTTCTGAGGCTGGTAGATAAGCCAAGTATATAGCACTGGATCAACGTTAATCGCTAATCCTTGTATGCTGGACAAAAGTACTGCACCTATATCCACAGAAAAGAAAACAAAATAGTTACTGTCCATTTATATTCATTTTTCTTGCACACAGATCTTTGATGCAGATTTTGGTTTGAATTGTATTTAAATATATTTTTCTTACAATTCTTATTAACAGTAATAATTACCACCTAAATTTCATTATCCTATTGAAAATTAAAAACTTGCCAACACTGTCAGTCTTAGAGGACACAAACACACACACACACACACACAAAAGACACAGAGAACTGCATTTTGATTTTGCTTGTTGCATCTTTTTGCCAAGAAAAATTGTTGCTTTCACAAAATTGAGCACGTAACTGAATACACACACCTTTCCTCAGATTCTAAGCCAACAACAACATTATGCAAGAAACGAGTGAAATGATCCTTGACACAAAAGAACATACTGCAGGACTCCCCACACCTCTAATAAAGAGAAGCCTGGTTTGGGCAGTGGATTCTTTTTCATTTCTTTTAACAAAGACAGCATTCCACTCAAGACAAACATTTTCTATGTAGATGTGGTTCCAAATACTCTAGCAAACTTTCTGAGTAAAAAAAAAAGGCAATTTTTTCAACTCTGCTTATGTTGTACTCTGTGCTTTTCTTAAATTTTATGATTTCTCTTATTTTGTTTAAATTATATTTTAGGAGTTGAAGGACTACAACATAAAGCTATTGTAACTTTATTTCCTAAAAGAAAATTCAAAGTTTTCATACATGTGAAGAAAAACATGGGACACACAGACTCAAAATAGGAGAAAAGCTGTTCTCAGTATCTAGAAATCTTAACATACCTCAAAAACCAGGCACTCTAAAACCCAATTTATGAGTCACTATTTCTTTTCTACCTGCTTTAAAAATTTGACCATGAATTTAGTGAGGCTACTGTTTACATAGTAAACATCAATTGTTAGTCAATGTAGTTTTTTACAGCACGAAGGTGCAAGATTCAGAAGCAAATGGATTAACATAATACAAAGCTATTATATTGAAAAAGTACTGCAAGCAGTAATAAGCAGCTGCCTTTCCCTGCAAATTTTTCTATTTTATAATGAATAAATGAGATAAGGAAATAAATAACAAAATACATTCAAGAAAGAAATTCTAGTCACTGGGAGGTCCAATATAAAATTCTAGAGAACTACAGTAGTTTTGTAATTCAAAGAATCATGAGTTATTTCCTAAAGAAATACCTAGCAACATATTTGCTCCGTAGTATACAAATGCTGCAATCTGAATTTAATAATAAATTTAAATTAGTTCAAAATCACAAAATTCAATATACTTCAAAAAAAAAAAAAAAAAAAAAAAGCAATCACATGCCCGAAAGACATAATACATCAGAAAACAGTGAAAATAAAACTAAACAAGTTCTACACTTATTATACATAACAATTTTAAAACCTGTTGAATTCTAAGTAGCAGAAATACCATCAGAACAGGGCTATGCAAGTAAAGGCTGATGAATACAATGGGAAAAAGGCAGTCAAGAAATACACAAAGATAAATCATCAGCTCAGCACAGGCATGGAGTTGGAACACACACTGTGAGGAACTCCTATACATAGACTTGTCTTTGTGATCTGATGGTTTTAAATGTCAGTAATAAACCTTAGAAATAAATCTGCAATTTAAGGCAAAGCTGATGTGGAGCATATAGTAAAAGGGTAATGTGCAAGTAAGTAAGAACAGCGGTGAATGTGTCGTGCAGCAGGATCTGAAGGAAACTAACAAATGGAAGCAGAAGGTAACGGAAGATTGATAAAGTAGACGCTACAGTCGTTCGCTGCTATAAAATAGTTGGATGCCAAAAAGAGAATTCTGCATCTTTAAGAGATAATGCCTGTTGTCAGCAATGCTTAATGAAAGGTTTAATACATAAGTGATATGACAAGTGGGAGTCAGAGACCTCCCAAAGAGAGGGGAATAAAATCAGCCTACAGGCAAAATCAACAAATATCTCACATTTACAACAGACCTTGAAAAGAAAAAAATTGTTACTGTAGCACATGCTGCTAGTTATGCCATTTGGTTTTGTGTTTACTGCAAAAAAAATCAGCTAAAAGATGTTCAAAACGATTAAGCTGTGCTTTGAACTCAAACTACCTTTAAACTTCAATGAAATCACTATCACAACCCAATAAAACTTTAAATTAAGGTAGAGCAGAGAGCAAAATAGTTTATTTTTCCAGTTGCCTCTTGTCATCGATAGCTTGTCTCTGAGGATGAAAAAAGCCAAAACAGCCTAACATACAAGTAAGATAAGCAATTGCACTATCCGACTTTCAATTGGAATGCCAGGTAATTTTGGCCCCCTATCCACTTCCATCACTTCGAATTACTAAAATTTACTGCTCTATTTGCTACTCAGCTGCTATATTTGCTGAGCAACATTATCACCTATGTAAAGCTGGGTTTTGTGTAACAGCTCTCTTCAAAATAACTAACTAAATAATCAAAGAAAATATTCTCAGATGCATTGTTTCTCCCTTGCCATCCCAAAACACTTAAACTTGAGCACTTATGCTAAGAAATAAGCTGCACCCTGGCTTTCAAGGCAAACCTCTGTGGGAGAGCCAAGCCATAAGCTGGCAGCAGGCCCCTTACGTGCTTACGAAAAAAAAATAAATTTGTTATTTCTCTCTGTCAAGATGCAATACTCGATTTTCCTGGATTTCATTAAGACTGCGGTGAACTTTCTTTTCTTCCCTCCCCCTTTTCTCTCTTAATTAAATTTAGATTTAAGGAAAAAAAAAGCAGACCTTAGATCCACACTGTACTGAGTTTCATTTTCAGATCCCAGCTCCTGCCCGCGTTTCTTACATCTCTCCAGAAAATGATTTAAAAATAAGATAGAACCAACACCACGTAATCTTTGAAAGTTTGAGAAGAATCTCCTCAAAGCTGTGGCATTACATGCAAGGTGCAGTTAGGCAAATAATTTCTTTCCTCCCCAAAGTTCGGCTGTCTCTGGAGGCACAAACCAGGGCGCAGCGAGCCGGAGCAGGAGGTGGCTCAGTGCAGCTGCACTCTCGCCCTGCAGAGTCCTTCCCCGAAGGACAACAGCTGTGGTGGGGGCACTCACTCCCCTGAAGGCCTGGGGGCCAAGGAGGTTAATGCAGGGCCTGCTGCTGCCTGGTGAGCTCTGCCTCCAGCTCTTCCTGCCCTACATCAGGGAAGAGAGGGGCAGTTGGTCGGGGTTCTAAGCTCTCTTCTTCACAAGGAGAAATGAAGCATAGAGGAAGTGGGATAAGAGCGTGGCACACTTCTTGTGAAGCACGTGGGGCAGAGGAGGACACCTGGAAGATGTGGCTCTGTAGTCAAGGAGCAGAGTGCTGGTGCTGAGGGGTGCTCAGCAGCAATGGAAGAATGGAAAAGGGCTTCAAAGAAGCCAGAAGAAAAAAATGACAGCAGCGGGATGGTGCTTTGGGATTAAAAAGGAGGTGGCAGGGCCTGGAGAAAACAGCTGCTTGTTTTGAGGTGTAGAACCTCAAGAAAGAGTAAACCTTGCATTACTGAGTCACTCTCAACATTCGGGTGAAAAAAAATTTACTAGGAATAGTAAAGGACCACCCTGGCAAAATCCTTTGTAAATTCCGCTCTGTGTGTACAGTGTCCAAACACATCTATACACTATGCAGAGTAAAAACTTCCAGTAAAACATTTCAGATATTCCCCTGTAAAATGAACCTAAAATCTTAGCAGTTTAAGTTAATGCACAATTTATACTGGGGAGGGATCACAAATATGAACAAAGGGAATGATCTACAATAAAAACTAATTCTGACAAGTTTTGTTTATTTTTGGTAACTAAGTAACTAAAGAAAACATTACACCATCTTGCTATATAAACTACACCATGAATTATTTTAGCATTGAGCTCGTCACTCCTGTGTCTCAGGACATGTGAACGATAAGCAGGTGCCGATACAGGTTAAATTAGCAGAATGCCATAATAAATAATCTCTTCTAGTTATGTATGTTTCAAATGTAAGTGTTTTCAAGGGCATTTTCACTAAAGCATACTGTAAAAATAGTTATGTATCACAAAGAAATGAAGAGGTTTTTTGATGGTTTTTGTTTTTAAATAAAACTATATAGGTAATTAGTTCTTTCTGCTAGTTGAAGCAGAACAGATGAACTGTAAATCACTAAATGTGGAAATATCTAACTCTGTTTAATTTTAGCCTAGAAGTCAACTAAGGGAAAAAGAGCACACTTCACTACTGCTCACTGCCAGAACGACTCACTTATCCACATTCCAAACAGGCTTTACCAATTAGCTATCCCATGGCACCACAGTCATTTTCAGTTACATGCCAAGCTGAAGAATGAGAGCTGAAGAGGGAGTTAGAAATTGCAGTTACACAGCATAAAAAAGTAACTTGCAAACTCTGTCAGCTTTGCAGTATCTATGACCAGCCAATGTAATCGTCTTGCAAAAGCTAATCTAATATTAGGTAAGAGATGGAGAAATGCATTTCATTTTGACTAGCTGACTCAGACAAAGAAAACATACATCAAACTTCATTATTTTGAAATTTTTTTTTACATCAGACTAGCTACAGAAACTTGACGAATTTTGTCTATCTGATCAGATACACACCCACATGGGTCTCTGTTCAAGGTTGACTTGAGTGATTATAAATTGCCTTTTATTAAAACGTAATCCAATTTTTATTTCAGAGAAAAAGATCTCCTAGTCAACTTTATTTTCGCAGAGTTTCATGGTCACTAAATACTTAAAATAACCTGAGGATCATTTAATTTAGTTCTCTAGACCAATATTTGAATATTTCATTAAAAAACCAGCATTAATACTTTGCCATGAACAAAGCATTTTGTTCTGTAATGTCAAACAGTTTCTTCACAGAATAGTTATACTCTGTTCAATCATGCACATACCACAATATATTAATACTGCGTATTTTTTTTAAATAATAGCTTTTGATCTTGGGAAATATTTAATGAGATCATACTTCTACCACCACCTTGTAATTCTACTATTGTTTATAGTTGAAAAGCTCTATGTGTTGAAAGAAGTCAGCTTCATTACTTCTACTTAAAAAACAGAGAAAGTAAAGCATAGAGGTGAAATTACTAAATTACACAGCAAAACAGCAGGACACAGGGATAGAATTCAGATGTTAAAGTTGCCTGCCACAGCTAAGTATTTACTGAAACTAGTAGCAAAAATAGAAAAATAAATAAGGTGGGGTTTTGACCTCGTTAAAAATAGGTCTAAATCACATTGGCCTAATTTCAGCTGACTGTTCTGATTAGACATTATAAGGGTTAAAGAAATTAGTATCCTATCTTTCTCAGAAAGCACCCAAACACTCGCAAATTCTGAATTATGCAATTAAAACAGATGGAATTATAACCAAAACATAGCATAATGAGGAAAAACAGAAAACTGCTCACTGCATTGGTTAACACGAAGCTCTGTATGTCAAGCATCATTCTTCTGAAGAACAAGCAGCCTCATTTCTGTAAATCAATCTGGAGTGACACATACCACGTCATGCTAAGGAGAACCTCCCTCAGTATTTCATACATTCTGTCCTTTGATGTTAAGAATAGAAATGAGTCCATTTAGTATTTTGCCTTTCTTTTTACAAAAAAATTATTACGATGTGCTGAGATGCAAGTTTTCACAAAAATGCTGTATGATGTGCATTTAGCATGGTCGCTGTATGTTTTTGAAGAGCATCTTGAAAAGCTGCTTGTTTTCCAGAATTCACTGGAGCAAAACTTTAATTTCCTTTAGAGAATATGATGATGTGGGTTAAGGGATGCAGCTTAACAGGCAATAACGAGCCGGAAAAACGGGAAATGTGTAGGCAGCAATAGTATACAGAAACGTCAGCTTTATTTGAGTGATTACTGAATTGCCTCCATTCCACTTCAGAAATATATTGTGAGTGAATAAAACGGTACCAACAGCATTAAAGCAATTCCTTTGTGTCATTCTTAAGAAAAGAGGGGGAAATATGATGATCCTACTTATATTTCCCACAGATATAAGTGTTTAATCCAAGGCTTTTAACATACTTATGCTACCTGTTATGGACAAGAGAAGAATTTCAATAGTTAAATAATTTCAGATTGGGTAAATTATTTAAAAGAGAAACAGTGATAAGAAAACATTGTAATTTTCTCTCCAGAAGAAGGCAGAGTCCTGCAGGCATCTGCACTGCCCAAGACATTGTGAGAGACAAAGGTGGTGGAACAGATCTGAGTGACCCACAGCAATCAGCAGCAGGGCTCACTGCAGAACTGATGAAGCCATCTGACCTGATTCTACACAGGTAAAATATTTTTCCTACTCATATCACCACAATATAACTTTACATGCAAAGCGATGACTGAGCTGATTGTTCTGACACAGAAAACAAAATCTCTGTTATTAAAATAGATCTAGAAAAGTGTTAGCTCAATGTGCAGCAGTAGGGAATGAACAGGCAATAAAACAGAGTATCATCTATACCACTGTATAAATCCATTTTGTACACAGATATTAAAAACACTGCATGCAGCTCTGGTCAGTTGAAAGGTCACTAGGCCAGTTTTAAGCATTCAAACCTGGAAACTTCTGTTTCACAATACCATTCATTCAGTATTTACGCTCCCTAACTCACACTATGCTCCATGCCAAAAGCATTATGCATTGTCCAAATCCCAGCGCAGAGAGCACAGAAATAAAAATGCATACACACATGTGTCTTGAACTTCACTTACTGGTTAAGTAATTTTCTTTTCTTCATTTTTAAACGATTGCCTATTTACTATAAAGCAAATGGGTTTTGAGCTACTCTAGGTCCAAGCCACCTGGATGTGGACCTCAGAGCCTTAGGCAAACTACAACTGCAAAAGCTCTTTTCCAAATGCAGTAATATTTACAGATTTTTATGGTTGCATTGTTCTTGGAAAGTATGAATACAAATCTATAAGTAAAACCAGTAGCTGCACTTCACATGCTGTCTGCATGGATGTTATTTAATGAAGACACCGAAGACTCCAAATATGTAGAAGCTGTTGCCTTAACAATCCTGCAGCAGTTAGATTAATGAAAAAAAAAAAAGACAAAAAAATATCCAGTCCAAATTCTATACAGAAACTGTTGCACAGTTCAAGCTGCAGCTGAAGGGACAACGGGCCATAGAGAGCTAAGCCACAGAGAAAGCATATGTCAGTGGACAAAGACTTCTCGCAAGTAAGCAAGGAAAATAATATTTTGAAAGAGTGACTGCTGAGTAAAATATTGGGAGCTGCCTACGCAAGAACTTCATCCAAAAAAATTCTATCTACACGAATGATCTCAACCCTTTTTGAGGAAATGATGGCTATCAAGGAAATTTCTTGGAATGGGAAGGCTCAAACAGGCAATTTTATTATATGAACGTTTTCTTCTTCATGGAATGATAGGACTGCAAAAACTGTGAGAACTGAATATCTCTGCACCAGTCATTTAGTGGACTGATACTGAAGATACAGAATCCTGACAGAAAAAGGACTCATCTTTGAGGTCTAAAAGGCACCTTGAATGTTCCATGTGGAAGCTTGAATAACAGCAAGTTGAGGACTGTAGCTGACTTGAATAAACAATCTCTTCTGTGATCCGTACTGCTGTTAACAAGGTTGTTTTCAATAAATTTTCAGCCTTGTCTATCCCTATCTGATCTATTGTTGATGAGCCACTGCAAGGCCGATTGAACCTCCATGTGAAGAGTTTACAAAGAATCAAGAAAATACTGGAGAAGCTGGCAGCAGAAGTCCCAAAAAGGTCTTAAATCTAGAACTGTTTCCAAACCTGCAGAACACCAGTAAAGTGAGAGATATGTAAGGAGAACATCAGAAAAGAAGTCCAAATTTAACTTCCTCTTTATGTCATAACAAAGAGATCTATACAGTGTGATGGGACATTACTATTACATATACTGGGACATGGCTTAGTGAAGGGACTCAGTCGGTCTCTGTGACCTTTAAAGGTCTTTTCCAACTGAAATGATATCGTGATTCTACAGTATTCAGTCCAAAAACTGAGCCAGGAAGATGAAGTTAGATATATCAATATTTAATTCCACTTAGAAAACTAGAAAATGGCCAAGGTTTGCTCCAAGACTCTGAGATCATGGGAAACAGAAGACTGTTGCTGGAACACTTGATTCCACATATGTCTCAGCAGGGTAGAGAGGACCACATGTCAACATCTCTCTTAATGAAGACAGTATCAGTCACGAGCCAAACACGTTATTTCTAAGTAAGCTAAATATGCTTAACAAGCTCTCTCAACTTTTCTATTAAAAAAATTATCAAGAGTGAAGCCCCTACTATCTGAAAAGTTCACAAACCTCAAATTGTATGATCTGTGGGTTACTTACCTGTGCATCACAATATATGTAAGCACACTGATAACAGGATTGCTTTCTCCTTTCCCTTATGACTGGATTGGAAGAGTGCTACCATACCATTCATTTCACAGAACTCTACAGGAAGATCGTGAACTACCGATATAGTTAAAATGAACAATGCACAACATATTTCTAAGTGATTTTCAATACATTCTTTACTCCATTACTTCTCTACTACGGGTCTCAAAATGACACTAGCAAATATTTTGAAAACTGCCCGGAAGTTTCTTAATACATTTCAGCTTCTGTATTTACAAACACCTCAGTATCATCTGCCAAAATGATCTTTAGCAATTTCTTGCAGCAGTATTCCTTTGTGAATTGCAACAGGATTCTTCCCTTATGGCAACAGGGCATCAAGGGAACTATTTCATTCCTTTTTCAGCAGTTGAACATTTGTAGCACAGTGACCATGGATACCAATTGGTCTTGCATTTGAAGTTGTAAAACTGAAATCTTTTTAGCAGTAGATGCTTCACGTACCTTTTCTTAAAAGTAATCTGAGTAACGTACAGCTGTGATTTCTTTTTCCTTTACAAATTATAGCTCCTCAGAAGCAATAGAAAACACACAGAAGAATTTGTATACTTTCTTAGGTGCTCAGTTGAATTAATAAACTCTAAAACTCCAAGCTTCATAAATAAGAAAAAAAATTTAGGAAGGCATATAGTCTTTGCAGTAGAAATTACATAGAAGTTTATGCTTTTCTATGAAAGATGTCTAAGTACAGAAAGAACAGAAAACTACAGATATTCTTAACAGAAAATTCTACTTAATTCACACATTCTTTTATATCACTCAAGATGCTTTCACGCTCTGCACTGATTCAAGACTGCAATAAGTAGTGTAAATGTAGTGCCAAACAATGAGCCAGAATAAAAACAGCCACAGTACATTACAGTATCACAACTGCAACACCACAAGGTAGGTAAAATGACATGAGTAGCTCCACCGCAAACTTTTTTTCTTCTCTCTCCAAAGTGCATTTGATACATAAAGGGTTTAAAACATATGCTTTCTTTTTTTGAAAAACTTTGAAAAATATTAATTTTTTAGCATTTGCTTATTGAATAAGGAAAAAAATATCAGATTTTACACCTTCAGATACTACAAATATAAAATGGGCAGGTTTTCTAATGCGCAGACAATCCTGATCATTTTGGTAGCTGATGTTTGCTTAGGCAATAATTTCAAAAGGGGCTTGCATTTGTGAGTGCCAGTACATGCATGCTTTATAAAAAAAATATTTTAATTGAATTTGTGGTCAGTTTACTTACAAAGGGAACATTACATTTTAGATGTAAACTTAATTTGAATTAATTTGATGTTATAATTAACTGCAAACTTTGAATGAAATTCCACAAGTCCACCAAAGATAATTGGATTTTGAAATTTTCAGTACCATTCTGATAGATATTCATGTGTAATATAGAACTAAAAAGCCTTTCTTAACTTATGAAATGTACAAGTAAGATAGGAAGGAGAACCGAAAAACAAAGGTAGTAGTCCTCTAAACTCCACTTACACCGGTTGTACTAAGACACAAACAGGCATGGAATTCAAGTGAGATTTCAAATGTGGAAGCATCTCTGCTCAAAGCCACAAGAGGTGAACCAGCTTCAGAAAGCTGAGAAGGTGCTGTAGTTTCAAGAGATTCCAGAAAGAATGAAAATTATCCACGTTATACAGCAAAGGAATTCTTCAAGATATACAGCATATTTCTAACTGAAAAATGTCTGTACTGCATGAACAGAGGAAAAAAGTCCTGTTGCAGTACATTGTGAAATGGTCTAGTAGTCTAATATTCTAATTTACACATCAGCACACTGAATCCAGATTGTAATCTGTATTCCTTGTCTGCAGTCTTGTGTGTTATTGCCCTTTCATCTGGGATGCTAGTAAACTAAGAGTCAATATCTGTCTTCGTATATTCTTTTTATAAATAAACACAAAACCTATAAACAAACAATTACTGCATTCATTATGGACAGATTCAGTTGTGTAAAGTTGCATCTTTACTGGTATCAGTCTCATTCCCTTCAGGAACAGCTTCATATACACTAGTTACAAAGAGTAATTGATCTGATCTGTTCTCTAATTACTTGGTAGCTTTCTAAACCAGCACTTAAAATGCTAGAAATGAGCAGTAAACTGACTCTGTAGGCAATGGTGATGGTCTCTGTGTATCTTACAGTTTAGATGAAACAATAATCTTAGATAAGAAAGGGAAAGCCAATCACAACTCTTTTACCGAGGTGGAGCAATTAACAATAAAACTGCCTGAAAAAGATCCAAAACAAAGCACCAACTTGAAGAATACTGGGGGAAACTGTTGATCACGTTGCCTTCATTACTGATGGCAATTATGAATATTTAAAAATACTTTTTCAGTGGGACAATCTTTAAAAGTTCCCAGATAAATTTAACAAAAATCTGGAATAATTGAAATAATTTTCATCAATATTATCAATGTTATTGTGATCATCAAACAATGGACAGATAGTACAACATTATATAATAAATAATAAAGTTCTATTAAAAAAAAACAAATAAACAAAAGACAGCCTTCAAAATATCTTTAAACATATTCAGATTGCAAAATTAATTTACTGTAAAAGTCGTTTCAATCTTATACCTAAAATACAAAGCAGTGGGCTTCTAATTCAGTAGGCAGAAAATTGTTATCATTTTCAGGTCAGAAATGTGGAAGTTCGTGTTTTTCAATTAAGGTCAGCTGTTAAACTGAGGGATTCATATGATTCAAAAGAGCCAGACATGATGCATCCAAAAATCTGAAACACTCCATTTTCTTTTAGACAGACGCATGTGCTCTTGAATGGCATTGAGACTGATGATCATTATCTCCTCACTCATAGTAATCTATCCAGGTGGACATCAGGGGCAACTTACAAAACTTCATAACTAATATAGTATAAAATAACAGTTCTAAGTTCCAGGAAATCTTCAGTATAAAGCTAACTAAGCTTAAGATATATTAAAGCGAAATTACACCACGATGTAATCACACACATTTCTGTACACGGCTTGTTGTCTTTTTTGGTTGGCTGCTCTTTTTGGTTTGCTTTCTTAAATTCTTTCATTGCTGCTAAATACTTTTAAGCAAGGTAAAAATGAACCAATTGCATCTTCTTTGTTTATTAAATCCAAAATATTGCTTAGATCAGTCAGTATTCTAAATCACTTCCTAGGTAGAATGACAGGAGGATTGATTTTACTTTCATCTTTGAGCTTGAGTGACTGTTTCTTTTCATTAAAAACATCAACAATATAATCTAGACAGCTATGATTTACACTGACAAAAAAGCACAAGAACTTCTCTAGTTCGGGGGACTGCAAAATCGCAGGTAAGTTCAACTATTAAACTCCATCTCTGAACTCGTAACGCGGTAAGCTGCTCTCATACATTTGGACCACATTGGGAGCGTTTAAATACACTGCATTGAAAAACTGATTTTTAAGTGAAACCAGCTTTCACATTTTTACAGTGTCTTCTGAGACAAATGTTACAAATAAACAGAAACGTGTAACCTTCAGTATTATTTTGGCATTAAGCTGAACACTGCAGCCTTATGATTTTACAAACCTCATTAAGTTTTTTAGCAGAGAAGTGTTAAGTAAATTGTATAAAACATCTGCAAGAACTCTATTAGAACACTGAGTTTATTTACAAAGCAAACATTCCTGCAGATGGCTAACAATATATCACGATGTCTGCAGAATACTAACTTTTCTGGGCAGATCTTTTGGGGATGTGCTCCACAAGAGCGCTATGTGTTCTTGCGTCATATTTTACAGATCAGCAAAAAACTGTACGTGCTACAAACCACTTGGATGAGGTTCGCTTGCACTGTTAGTGCTCACATCAGACCGCTAAAATTACAGCAATGAAAAGAAAAGGAAACGCAATCACGTAAAATTACTATGAAAATCTGAGTGGAATGTAAGCACTAAAACGTCTAAAGGAATGTTTATTTCTAACCATCCTTTTGATACTCAATGGAATTTAAAGTTTTCTGCCTGACAACCCATGTTGTGGGTCCTACGATGTAACCATAACACTGACTAAACAATTTGTTTATTTTCTAATCCAGATAGCTTAGAGCTGTATTTTATATACTGAGACTGGAAAACTTCCAGTTTTGAAACCAAGAGGCGAACGCAACAGTAAGGATGCTGTGTAATTTTTGTACCTATACGAGGAAAAAGCTGAAAGATTTTTCCTCATCTTCCTTTTCTTTATATTAAGGACAAGGATTCTGACAAGATGCTTCTTCCTCAGCTTATTAACCTCATAGCTCTTTATTATGTCTACAACACTGCGTAGAAAACACATCTGGAATACAATGCAGATGTTTATGAAGCTGTTTTTACCTTTATGTTTTATGGTACTAAGGAGATATTTGGCTTATGTGTGTGGTTTCTTTTTGTTTGTTTGTTTGATTTGTTTTTTTACTGATTAGAACATTTAAAAGCTGCTTAAAAAGTGAAGGCTGTATGACACTTTCAAGCATACAGCTGTCATTCTAACAAAACTCCATCTCGGATCACAGACTGTCATTTTAAAGTTTCACTGAACCACAAATTTTAGATAAAACTGGTTCATCCGTATTGCTAGCAAAAGCATCGTACAGGCTGTGCTTCACGTTCCCTCTCCTTATCACACCATTAATTATACATGGAATAAGTTTCATCTGCTCTGTTACTATACTTCTGTAGCTGATTCCTCCTTTTATGCAAATTTATTCCAAGTCCAAAGTGTATTAAAATCATATATTTTCTGTTCAGATATCACTGCACAAGAGTGACAAACTAGATGCTAAACAATATTCAATTGAAAAATATGATATTTCATAATAACTGTTTACTTAGCTGTTTTCAGTCTGAGGCAAAAGCAGATGAATAGTGAAGGTGACTGCCTTGGAAATTAATTTCACATTCTTATTTTACAGACTCATGTAAAGAAAATATTGTGTTCACTTTAAATCTAGATAATTTGCTAGAAAATTATTTATGAATTCGATAGTTAGGAATATCTAAGTTGTTTTTTCACAGTAACTGATTTGAGTACCTCCTAATTTATGGAAAATAACTTCCCATCAAATCAAAGTGGTTGTGTCTGTGGTGTGCTTTGGTGAAAGAAACAGTGCAGCTAACAAGAGCAGTCTGCTATTGTTACAGTCATATGAAAAGAACATTATTTATTAGAATCTGCTGTAAATTCTTGTACCCTTATAAGAAAAATTCTGACTTTCTTTCTTTTTTTTTTTTTAAATAAAAAAAGCAAGGTACACAAAGCAAGAAACTCTCTTTAGGGTTTCCTGACAGAACCCTAAATATTCAATTATTTGCAAATTTCCCCAGCATAATTCTATGTTGAATTTTAATAAAACTCCCAGCCACTATGAAAAAGATGTTTCATATTTGTAATAGTTCTAATAATGACTAGAAGAAATGCTATGATATCTGTACTCCAACCACAGCAGCATGGTAAAAATGAGGAGAAAGCATGAAAGACTATTTAAACATAAGTGAAACACAGTGGTGGCCAATACAATCAGCAAATGTATATACAACAAAAGATACTTCAAAAATACGAAGTAAACCTTACTTCAAACTTTGACATGTGTCTTAGTTTGCATTTTCATAGAACATATTCAGATCACATGCTTTTTAAATAAATCATGATAATTCTCCTATCAATAGAATGGTATCAAAATATAAACATCACTTGTCTTAAATATAGATTTTGTGCAAGACCACTACTAGTGAATAGTAATTGTGCTTAAAAACAAAGCAAAAAAAAAAAAAAAAAAAAAGGATTCTTGGGAAAAATAATGCACGTTTTTAATATCAAAGAGCCTACTGCATACTTCTTTATTAGACATGACTTTTTTCACTAAAGTGGAATAAAGCAAATTAATGAACAGATAATCTGTGGATATAAACTGAATTTTTGTGGTTGTGCTCTTATCTTCTATTCACCAGCTGTAGGGTCAAGTGAAGTAGTTAAAGACACTGAAAATACATGAGGTTTTAAAAATCATAACTGATGCAAAACATTTGCATCAGTTGTGAAGGCAGTTGTGAGGTTGCACGAAGGCTTGTGAAGGGCTGAGAGAATATGCCCTAGGAGGAGCAACTGAAGGAACTGGGGCTGTTTAGTCTGGAGAAAAGGAGGTTGAGGGGAGACCTTATTGCTCTCTTCCAATATCTGAAATGTGCTTACAGCAAGAGCGGTGTTGGTCTCTTCTCACTGTTGACAGGATGAGGGGAAATGGCCTTACGTTGCACCAGGGTAAGTTTAGGTTGAATATCAGGAAAAACTTCCATACAGAAAGGGTTGTTAAGCACTGCAATAGGCTCCCCAGGGAGGTGGTTGAGTCACCATCCCTGGATGTGTTTAAAAACCTTTTGGTGCTCAGGGACATAATTTAGTGGTGGGTTGTTAAAGTTAGGGATAGTATGGTTAGGTCGTGGTTGGACTCGATGATCTTTAAGGTCTTTTCCAACCTGAGCAATTCTATGATTCTATGATTTTATAATACTATTTCAGACCATAGAGAGAATATTATGGGGGTAACCTAAGCAATATCGATAATTAAAATAAACCTTTCACTAATTAAAAAAAATCACAAATTCTTAAAAAGTCTTAAAAAAAAGTCTTAAAAAAAAAGTAACTTCTTCTAACTACAAACTTCATGGTGCTCACTCTTGAGCATAGTGTAAGTCAAATAATAAGCTCAAATACAATATAAACCATTATTACATAAATGTTTATTTTCCTGCAACTACTGCCATAATCAGAGGCAACCTACAGGTCTGAATGTATTTTAAGTATTTCCTATTAGTATAAAATGTTTATAATTCTTCTTGAAGCTGAAGACTTAAGTAAACAGACCTTCTGCAAACAATTTTTCTCATTATTCTTTTTCTATGAAGTGAATGTAAACTGTACAATAGTAAATAGGGAACGCAATTTTCACACTGTCCAATGGAAGCACTGGGTTGCATATCATTGCATGTGCACACAAGTGCATATCTCCATTTATTAAGAGGAAATTGTGGATCCTTAATGTCAGCCCACGAATCACACCACAGATGCCTGACTTCATGAGTCAGGCTTCCACATAAAGATGGAGTGGTTGGACAGGGGAAGAAATGCAACTCCTATCATCCTCCTTCCAGATCTCTTATTGGAACCAGAACAACAAAAAAATAAGTATTACCAGAGAATAAGTTCTGAAAAAAAAATAAAACTACTTAGTCATTGACTATCTCCCAGTCATAGATTAAAAATATGGCTCCCTAAAAAGACCCAGCAGTGCCCTCTGGTGACCCAGGTCAAATTTAGCGGTTTTATGGGATGGTAAAATGGATACCCCCATGAAATCTCCAGATCAAGAAGGATGCTGTTATCTTCACCAGGAAACATTCGTAGCACATCTAATTTACATATATTTGTACCAGTCTGTGTCATTTCTACTACAAAATTTAATTGCCTGAAAAGAAAAATTACATCTACATTTGATGGTACATTCATTCCATCTACTATGTTTCCTGCAAGTAGTCAAGCATCTAGCAACACTGAAGACTGCCATGGTAGGTTGAGCAGTTCTAGAAGATGGAACAAGAAAAGAGGCATTTGTTTTCTTATTTGCTTATTTTTGCTGTTGTTTGTTTTTGAATGTAAGAGATTCTGTTCAGAAATTTTGCTTTCTAGTAAAGCTCTTGTGAGAGTTTCGTGTCTTATTCATTCCTTCCTGCAAGAACATGAAAGGTTAATGAGATAAAAAATCAAATGAATGCAGCAAAACGGCATTATCTTTTGGTCCTTTGACATTTTGCTGAGAATATCTTACCGGTCTCGACGAAAATCCAGTAATCAAATTTAACTCTATGACAAGATCTACCAGGCTGGATTCCCAAAAGAAAAGCTTGGAATAATTTAAAAGATGTAAGTAATCCAGGTTCTTAATACATAAACATCATTAGTCATGTTTTGTCCCTCACTATCTTCAACTACAGTGACTTTCATGTAGAGTTCTAATCTTCTGTATATTCTGAGAATCATCAGACAGCTTCTTTCCATCTGCTTCATCTTCTTCTGTAATCCTCATGTTCCATTGCTCTCAACGTACCAAATATCTTTACTCTCATCCATCTCTTTCCTTATATTTTCAAATGCAGCCCCAGTTACATTAGCATTTTCAATTTCTACCCATCAGCTTGTTCCTTACTGAAACACAGTGATATTGCCTGACATCTTCTCTTTTCGTTTTGTTTCTTAACTTTGCTGAATCTTCTGAATTTGAAATGTATTATTTAGTTCTACAGTGTGACAAATAATATACTGCAATCTGATGTGAAATAGAATTTTGGTAACTAAAGTTTATGGCAAACATTACACATAGGTCTCATAGAAAAATCTCTCTGCAAGGCTCCTGCTACACCTGTATTCTTTGCATTGGAAGTTAAAAAAAATAATCAAGAAGGTTGGTTTGCTACCTTGCATAAAACTGAGATTGTAAGCTAAAACTGAAAACAATCTTTCAAATACATTCTTCATATAACAGGTTTAACTGGAACATAAACTAAACGGAAAACAAATTCAGAAACGAGAAAAGTCAGAATAGACGTATTTTGTTCCCTTCTCCATCCCCTAATATCTATAGTAACGGCACAAGAAGTTTCTATGTATTTTGAGGTCTCACTTGAAAGATTCACTACATCTGGTGCTGAAGAAGAATCAGTTAACTTGGAGCGTGTGGATCTCAGTTTTTCCTCCTCAGGAGAAGGGGGCACTAGACAAGCGGTGTGTCACCCTACTCTTCACCAGCTGTTCTTTAACTCATCCTACATCAGCTAATTTTTCTCTGAAGTTATTTTACTGCTATCTCCTGTGCAACTGGCTTTTGTGTCTGCTGAATAAAATGGCACAGAAGAGCAGCAGACTCACTACCACTCAGCATTACTTTAGTTCTTAGTGGGCTATACAGTAGGTTTACAAATAAGCGCTCTTCTGACAGAATTTATTTCCCAAAATACCATTACCCCTTCCAAACCATACCGTATCTCAATTCTTAGTAGCTAAGTAGGGAAATGAATAATACATTGCAGAGCTACTGCTCCACTTGCCATAGCTCAAAAACCTGTTCAAATCCTTTTGCTCACGGCAGTAAAAAAGTATATATTATTAGACACACAATTTGCTGATCTGTGCCACTTAGCTGCACAAATTGCTTAGAAGGAAAACTGCAAAGCACTGCAACACAATAAACACTTCTGTGGTTAACAGAGAATCATGAAAAGCTTTCCATCCCTAAAATAAGGGTCATTTGAATTTTTTGAATTTTTTTTTTTCCTCTTTACGGGGTGCTTTTTGTTTTTAATTTCATTATGCATTTGAAAGCCTCAATCCTGAGATAAATCAGAAAAATATATGAGTTAATAAAAAGCTAACTTACAAGTATTTAGAAAGATTTACTGTAAATAGAAGAGTTATTGCTGTAAATGTCACCATGCCTTCCCCTACAGACAGTAAGCAAACACTTTTGCCTATTTTCCAAAATAAATTCACATTTTAGAGGCAAGATAATATGTTTTAATCGTAAAATGAATTTCATCAAATTACACATCAGATGAGCACAAAATAAAAGGCTTCAACAGAACTGGAGAATGAAAAATTTCCTTAATATCACAGAGAAGAAAAAAATAAAAAATTGTTGCATGTAGGAAAAACAAACTGGTAGCACTGTAACAGTATTAAAATGTGGGGACACTGCCAGCAAAGAAAATGTTTCTGAAACTTTTTCATCTTGCCCAACTTATTGACTGCATTTAATAGCTAAATCTCATCGTCATTCTAGACAGAAAAAAAAAAAATAAAGTTGCAAAATGTAACATCTATCAGCATGTTTTAAACAAACTGGAGTTAAGTGAGCACATAGTGTAAGTATAACACTGACTTTGTACTTGTAAACATCCTTTCCACACAGAGCCCTTTGGGACGCTCAAAGAATTTACTGAATGAGCTACTTGGAATAAGTAAAGAACACTCAGCTTGGCCTGTAAGAACGTTCAACTTGGCCTGTAACACTTTAACTGATTTTTAGAAAGTTTTAACTGTTCCCCTAGTTGCCAGGAAATGGCCATTTTAAAAATGCTGCTGTGGCAATAGTAAATCTTTATTAATTCCTCATTTTTGGATTTTACTCCATGGAGCCTGTTAAAAATAATCTTTCAATCCAACCAGCTCAGGACTTAAAATTAAGTACTATGTAGCGCACCACACAAAAGTGCTGAAAAAAGTTGTTTGTTTCTTTTTGTTGTTGTTGTTTATAAACTTCTTCACAGAGACCAGTTAACTCTGGCAGAAGGGTTAGCTGAAGCGACCGCTGCTTACTCTCAATGAGAAGATGTGACACTTCCAGTCTCACTCTAAAGAAGTCTCCTTTAATTCAGCTATGTGCACCAGCTATAGGACTGTTCAAAAGATGTTGGAGACGACCTTTCAAGTTTTATTTAAAAACCCTGAATTATTTTTTTTCTTGCTTCTGACTATACATATGCAACATTCATCTAGAAATAAAGTTTTTTAGTGACTGAATCTCTGTTTGGTAGCCTGTTGATTTTCAGAAAAACAACTGTTGGGCTACAGGTGCATTGGCAAATACTGCTAAATTACTAGCATTTGACTTTAAATGCACATTTCTTTTTCAGTTATCTGTTAGAGAACATCAGCACTCACCTTACCATATATTTATTTTGATTACCAAGCAAATAAAAGCAAGTTGAAATCTAAGAGCTCAGATTTGACAAAAAACTGATTTTTGTAATGACTGCGTACACAAAATGCCTTCCCTACAGGCATGGTATGTCCTGAATATATCCATATGGGGGCAGTAACGTTAAAGAAAATAATAGCCAACAGCCATCACCTTGATTAGTTCATAGACACTGTTATTATACTCCAGGTTCTCAATACAGTACTCAAAAGGAATTTAAAATACAGCAAAGCGGGAAGGCTACTGCTTGTCAGAACTCTGCTGAGAGTGCTACCACAGAATAAGCACTTGTCATCACTCAGAGCCCAGACTTACTTCTCAGTGCATTTAATTGTCCCGATGAAGAATTTGTTATTATTTTTGCATTGTACTTAATAAATCTAGAGCAGTACCCACAATGCAGCCTCTGTCCTAACACAGGAAAGGCTGATGCAAAACAGCAGATGGGAAAGAACTGGTTTCTCTATAGTGCCCTCTGAAGTAACAAGGTGCTGAAACACAGCTGTTATGGATTGTCACCAGAGTAACACCTCCTCGATTAGAAGGATTTTATCTCAATTTACATGATTCTATCAGGTCTTCTGCTTTTTCTCCTCCATCCCTCCCTCCATGGAGTGGCTGGAATCCTGGTGGGGCAGTCTCCATCTGGGCATTCAGAGCCGCTGCTTCTCCCTTCAGCTGAAGCTGCCCTGCACCACCAGACCTGTCAGACTCATTAAGGAACTTTTTTTTCAACCTTCATACTGCATCTCTCACACACACTTTCTCAAATTAGCTGCAAAACCACCATCACATCCTCAGCTGCATCTCCGTGGAAAAAAACACAGCTCTTCCACACCTTCCCCCAGAACTAGATCAAGTCACCACGCGCCATTCGGTGACTTCCTGAACGCAGTGGTTATGTACAGGGAAGTAGCCATTTCTTAGTAGGTGAAAGGCTGGAGGAACACAGCAACCAGTGCTACAATTTATCAGAAGAGGTAGACCAGGCTTATGAGCTATGGAAGCATAAATGTTAGCAACATTCCACAGAAAATCCCCCAACAAAAATCAAAGCCAGAAAGTATGCAAAACAGCGATCATTAACCTGATCCCTTCACTAACATTCACTATTGCATTCTCCAAAATTGCCTTCCAAGTTTCCTAAAATGACAGTTTTTAATTTTTTTTATTTTTTTATTTTTTTATTTTTTTATTTTGGGCAAAAGGGCTGGGGTCAGGGGGTGGCTGTGGGAAAACAGAACCCCTAACATGCAGTCTTCATAAAATTCAGCAGCTTGAAAACCTGCTAGTTTAATATAAATCACAAACTACTGCAATGCAATAAGCAAATGAATTTAAAACGTTTCTGTGCTTAAGATTCAATTATAACTACTTAATTAATAAAGGAAAACATCATTCTAGATAGAGCTGAACTCCTGAGCAGCATTGTAGCTGTGCTTCTTGGAGACAGAAATCGTCTAACGAGGTAAGCTTCTAAAATGATAGTAAAATAAGCATGCTCTAAATACCGTCAGTGTAGGTGGTAAAAAGATCTTGAGTCTCTTCAGTATGAAACACATGATTACACTTAAGAATTCAAAAATCTACATCATTTAAAGTGTAAAGGGAAATGCACTTGAAAGCAATATTGAAAAACAGAGTTGGAAGCCTCCTTCCCTCCACCTGTGTGTAAACATTTTGGAATGAAAAAACAGGAACTGCCATTATCCTTTAATGAAGGTAAACCTGTTTCTCCCTCACTCTGTATTTCCCAGCCCAACTCTTCACCTCATAGTGCCCTTCAGCTCCTTCTGCTACTCATCATGCTGGTATTGATAACATTCATAAACATCATTCAACTGCTCAATTATTCACAAGTTTTTCTTTGTTTATTCTCACAGAATTACAGAACCGAGGGAAACAGGAAAGTAACTGGAAATTAGACTACTTTGAACTGTGGAAAAAGTCAGACTTCACAAATGATACTTTAAATAAAATCATAGTTACCCGTAAATACTTATTTCATCTCAGGACTCAAAATCCCAAACACTTCTTAAGTCCTACCATGCTAGAAAATATGCAGATACATTCTACAAAGCAATATAGTAGTTGATGCAAATCTGGAACAATTTCACAAAACCTTTTAATGTCAACAAGATGTGCTGAACTCCCAGACACTTTGAAAGAAAGAAAAAAAAACCACAGCTACACACGCTGAAGTTTGACTTGGATTTGAAAAATTCTAATAAAGTCTCCAAAATGACATGAAGTGCCACAATTTATTTATCAAATGTAATTCAATCCCTATATAAAGTAAATTCATATTTGATGAGAATAGCTTGCATTTCTTTACTTTCATTTTTTGCTATTAAGTTATCAGAACAAGGAAAAAGAATAGAGGAATTCCCAATTTCTTCACGTGCTACACAAAACTATGACTAGCAAATGTTATTCAAAGACTGTGATGTATAACAGTTATGGGAGTTAGAACAAATGAAAATGGATTATAGGATGGGAAAAGACTTTGAACACGGTTTTAAATTAATGGGAACCATCTAATCTTTTTGAAGATGCAATAGCCTGATGTCACTTCTGAAGTAACTCATGGATCTCAAAGCCTGACTTGCAATTTTCAAAGGAGCAGTGGCGAGCTCTGTTACTTCTGAGGCAAGCAGGGAATGCATTATGACTAAACTGCAACCTTACTTAGAAGAGAATGACAAGTTTGAAGTAGATATCCGGGGCAAGGGAAGGAAAGCCTTATTATCTGTGTCTGATCATTAGCTCACAAACAGACACTTTCCTATACAAAGGGCAGAAAAGGGTCAAAGCCACAGAGCATGTCTAGCGATTATGTTGATAGCTATCATGCCAGCCGACAGCTGGGGGAATTGTGGGGTGCATTACACATGAAGTTGACTTTATGGCTGCAAAGATATCAGCTTTCTTCATAATTTGGAACTAACAGGGAGTTTCCTCTTAAGGCAGATGGATTTTCTCTGGCCATTTGAGAAGGATCTTGGTTGTTAATGCTAAGAACCTGTACAAAGAGAGAAAATGCTAACAACTGTCTTTATTGCACTTCTGACCAGAATGCCCACAGAGATCTACACCAGGAGAGCTACTGTATCAGATAAAAGTCTTTCCCAAGACATTTGTTTGTCCTATTCAATCAGGATTTCCCAGAGAAACATTTTGGATTTAGCACTAGCAGGTTCTAACTTCGCTCACGAAAAGATGTGCTGAAAGACTGTCGTTTGGAAAAGTAAGCATGAAACATACCTGGTGCACAAGTTCATAGTGAATGAAAGAAATCTTGCTATATGTTAATCATGGTGCATTTATAGCATTCTCCTGCTAAAAACACAGAAGGGCACTAACACGCTCACTTTCAGATCTCTAAATCAAGACAGGACAGTGTTCTCCCTGAGTAACATATCAATCTGACAACAGGTTCCAGTTCTTTGAGTTCTATGAGTTTGTTATTAACTGTTGATTTTAACAAAATAAAAAAATAATAAGATTTTAGCATATGTGCTTTTTAAGTCTTTGATTCCAGTTCCCTTATCACAAGAATCCAAAAATACAGCATCCAGTTTTACCTACTGAGTTGAAAAGCTTTCTGCTACCTAAAAGCATATTCACAATTTAGAAATTGTTACATGCACTGCAATAAACAAATCCTGAAAACCAGCAGCTGTAAAAGTCAGGCTTTCATAAAATCTACTGCCCAAATTGAGTGGAATGTGGAGTGATTTTTTTTCCTCTGATCTTTGTCAGACATTGCCATTTATTTCAGAAGATGTGAAGAGTTTTTACTCTCTTAAAGGGATAGGATCAAAATATCAGATATCCTTAATTTCAATTAATCATCCAATGAGATCATATAAGCATTTAAGCCAACCTATGACTTTTCTGACACCAACAGTGGGATGTAACCAACCTGTGTGCTCCTAATCACAGCACCTGCAATATTTAAGGAGTAATTAATGCATCCTTACGCTGGCAGCTAACAATTACAACAGGCCAACAACAAAACCATGGGTTTAGATACTAACCAACCTGCCTGTTCAGTTAGAATGAAATGTCCATTAAAGTTAGGGACAGAGACAAGAGTGAATATGTAAACATACATATATCTTTCTTTATACACACACGTGCATACACATAAGACTACCCTGTAAAATGTTTTGTTTTCCCTAGTAAATATAGCATTCTTAGAAACCATTTCCTCATCATTCCGCTTTCTATCAATCTAGTATCCACCTGGTTTTTATTACACAGCTCAGCAATTACATACATTAAAAAAATATATAAAAATATTTCTCTTGCATCAATCAATTACCAGTTCAGACTGTATTACCTTTGTCTGTAGTGCAGTGTCTTTAAAAGATGATGGAATGATGAAATCCATGATTTTTGCAACTTAGCTGTGTACCATGCACTTATATATTTCAAGCTTGATTTTTTTTTCCCCCATCTCAGCTCACATTTTTTGCAATCAGAGTGGCTACCACTGTCTTAAGTCTCAAGCAGCTTCAGATACCATGTCTGAACTAGAAGCTTTCCCCTTTTACCAAAGGGGAAATTCAGGGGGGTCTTTAAACACTGTATATATGTCCGTCTGCACTCTCCACATGCAAACACTTGATTCTTAGTTCTTCAGGGTTTCATTTCTTTAATTGATCTTGGATTCAGTATTAAAAACCAAAGCCTTACCCATATGCCTGGAATATACACTATGGTTACACGTACCAGGTTCAATAGTACTCAGCAGAAAACGCTGAATCCAAAGGAAAGGCCAGAAGTTACATCAGTGCTTGAAAACACCTCAGAGGAAGCTCAAAAACATTCCTCCTCTCTTTGCTGACCTCCCCTCACTCCACTGACAGCAAGGCTGATGAGGTAAAAGGCCTTTACTATCTCCTATGCTGAGAGGCTCACAGAAGTACAGTTTTCGAGGATGAATTTCAACACAGATGGGAAAGGGCAATGCACAAAGACATTGCAAGGAAAGTAAAGAAATGAGTGAAAACAAAAATACTTGAGATTCTGGCCAATTTTTACCACTTCAAAGTAAACTGACTCTTTTGTCATCTGAGCATCTCATCAGCAACCAACAAAACTCACTCACTTTCACCTTATACATTTTCCATACTACAAAAAAATATTCACTGTTTGCAATCTCATGAAACATTTATTGACTGAAAGACACACAGGAGTTTACAAATACATGCTAAATTAACAATTATTGAGATTTCTATCACAGTAAATTAACTTTCAGAACAATAAAATACAGCCAGGGATCTATTCCACAGAATTATAGATGGCAAGGGAGAAATCACTTTACAGGTTTCAGTAGTGCTTTCGACCAATACCATTATAATTAAGAATCTGTCATCATTGCTACTTAAGACAAAGCACTGTGTGGGTTTATACTTCCAGTCATAAAAATCAAAGCTATTTTCCAGGAAGTAAGTTGTGTTCAGATCCCTATTCTTTTCCAGTAAAGACTGTGGTCAGCAGAAGTAGCCCATTGCAATCCTGTAGTCAGCTTTTGTATCTCTTCTTGTAATCGGGAGGATATAAACAATCATGCTAGTATTGTTATTTCCTGGTATTGCAGGAACTTTAATTGTATACAGCAGGACATGCTACTCAGTAGTACAGAGTAGCTTCACTACTGGATTCACAAGATTTTTCAAAAATTTAAAACATTTCTCCTTATTACAGGAAAATTACTACAAAAGATCCTTCCTTTTTTTTTTCAGAATACTCCCTTTTTCAAAGTCTCTCTCTACACCATTTATGCTTAGGAATCTCTCCTTTAAGAGCACAAGCATTTTAAACAATTGCACCAATAAATAAATTTAAAATTCCTAAGCAGACAAGACAATAATGTCGAGTGTTCTGCTTGCAGGAGTACAATTGCTATCCATTTTTGGCCAGGTATGGAAAATGTCTCACTACCATGACAAAAGCACACTCATGTGACAGTAATTTAAAGCACTAATCATCCTAATGCTATCACTACAGCTACTGGTTACACTTCTCAACACTGCAAAAGAAAGTTTATTAATTTCTCCTTGCGGACCTCACAAATAGAGGAAACCAATAAATAGGCAGCAAAGGAAAAGAAAAATGGGCTAAAAAGGTGTTAACAGTGGAATCTGCTCAACCAAAGAGTTGCTCTTCAGACAAATCTATAAATTAGCAGCATAATCCAATGAGACTATAGTGACAGCTTCAATATCCAAATGCCTGCTCTTTATCAGGCGAAGACAGATCTGGGTCTTTGACATTTTAATGAAGTAGAGTTATTACTGATTTGGGTTATCAAACGAATAAGCCAGAAAGAAGGAGCCAACCAACAGTGAGCCGGTCTTTTTAGTATCAGTCGCTTACTATTAAGAGATAAAGGCTTTAAAGAATCCAACTATTTCTACTTGAATTATGATATTATGGTAGGAAAGTGCTCTTTATCTTAAGAGACATTTAGGCTCCTTCCAATAAATACAAGATAAAAAAGAACATACAAATTGATAACTTAAGTCTATGGTATAACTCAAATTTCATCAAATCTGAAGTATTTTAGAAGTGTCCCTGAGTTCTGAGAATCTAAAACAAAACACTTTTATAGTTCAGTTTCCTAAATCCTTCCTTTTCAGTGTGTGAAAAAAAAGTAAAGCAAAGAAACAAAATAAATTTTATGGGCTCTCAGCTTCCACAAAAAGGATAAAATGTAGTTAACTGAGCAATTTTAATCCACATTCTAAGATTAAGTACTTATGGTAGAATTATAACTTTGCTCCTATAATGTAATGTGATTAAGCATCAAACGATCTCCACAAATTCATGCTCCTAAATAAAACACTGGACCAGAACTGTGTAAATAACTCAGACAGTTTTTTAAACGTCAATCAGAACAAAAAACATTTGTCACAACCATTCTAACCCTCAAAGCCTAAGGAATCAGATGATTGATTTCAAGTGCTTGCTTTTTGCATTTAAGAAGCAATACAACTTGAGAATAGTAAGTTTCTTACTAGTTCCCAATTTTTCTTTTTAAGATTTCCTAATACATTTATTTTCATTTTAAAAGGTATGTGATGCTCATGAGCTAAAAATATTGCAATCACTGAGCTGAGAGGATCAGAAGGAGACAGCACAGCAGAGAGGTAAAAGAAAAATACTAGGAAAATACTTTTTATCAGGGTTTTTTTTGCATTACATGCAGACTAATCTGGCTTTTGTAGGGCTAGCTTTCCAACCCCCACTATCATTAGGAGACTTCCTATGTTCTCTTCTGGCCCCAAATCTTACTAAGTTCATAACCTTTTCAGCAAACAAATATAAGCTTTACTAGTATTGGCATAAAACAAGCCTGTTGAAAAGTTAAAAAGGATTAAAGAAATGCTCTTGGTATGAACAGCTGAAGAATCATCTTTAGTTTCTCAGGAAATAACTCATTTCTAAGCCTTCAGAGTACGTATGTAGGGACCCTCTGCTTATTCCCCAAATTTGCTAGTGCTCAAAAGAGTGATGAGCTGTGAGACTTCCAAAATCTCCTCAAGGTTTTGGTGTGGGCCAAATACATTCAGAGATGCCAATGGGGATTATGAATTTAAGAACCCTACATTTGCTGGATGGAGCAGAGGCATTAAGAATTATGAATACTTTTGTTTTTTTTCCAGTGCAACAGATGTACACGATGCTTTTTCACAAGTGATGCAATATTAGGGTATTCAGATCACCTATAAAATTCCATGTGTGGGAAAACTTTTCCATAAGTCATTGAAGATTTGCCAACAAAGTGTTTTTAATAGTTAATATCACACAGTCTCAAGTGATTTAAATGTGGCTACTGATTGAGCATTTATCACTGACTTCTGTTTTCAGGCTTCTACCCTAACAATAAGTTCCATCTCATAGTTTTAAACCAGTTGACAAAAACACCTATCCTGGACAGTCTTTAAAAAGTCATATTAGCTGAAGCTTTATGTGTTTTACCATAACAAAACAAAACTGCTTTCATTGTAGTGAAATGGGAGTAAAACTGTTCATTTGCATCCACGTGGGATCTTACATCCTAAGCTTCTGTCTTGAAATAACAAGTTCATAAACCAAAATAATGCTGATTTTTTGGTAAAAAAAAATTTAACATATTCAACTTTAGTTTTATGTTTTCTGATCATCCAAGCAACAGACACACCTTTCTAAAATAAATTTGAAGCAACCACTCTAACATTTTCAGCTGTAATCATAATTATTGGCTTCTCCTGAAGAGTCAAACGGAATAACTGTATCAAAATCTGACAAAACGCATTCTTGAAATTTTCCTAACGCATTCTTAGTTGTCATTTAAGAGCAACTAGTTCCCATTTTACTCTTTAAAGTACATTAAAAGCAAGTTATACAGATAAATTGTGCTTTGATAATAAAAAGCAGGAAGATCTTGCAAATTAAGACTCTCAAAAAAAACTTGACCAGAAGTTAAAGAGTACAGTGCACCAAATTTCATAAACACGACATACAAGTGAATACTTGATGAAAGATCCATTCCCAAGCTTAGATGATGGAGAATTCATGCTTATATTTGCAACTTATTTACAAACATCAGTAGGAAACAAACTAAAAATCTTAAAATCTACAAAAAAAAAAAAAAAAAAAAGAACACTATGATTTTTAGCTTAAGATCCTGTACCTAACTGTACAGCACTTGGAGCTGCCATCACACACATCGGAGTTTCTGTGCCTATACTGCTCTATTAGATTACCAACTGCCATCAAAAATTCCTCTGTTTAGCTCTTCAGCTTCTTTTGGAAAAGGAAAAGCAAGACTAACCAAATTGGACTTAATGAGAACCTAGTCAGTATACTTTTTGTGCTCTAAGAATTAAAACAGGATTAATTCCTCCAAAGAATAACATGACCTTTAAAAGGATTCCTCCAGCTGCTTCTCTCAAACCACTGCCATCACCTCATCTTTATCTGGCTTTCAGACAGCTTGCTCTCATCCAGATTCTATGTTTTCATTCAATACCAACAAAGGCACTATCCAAAACAGACAAATACAGCTGGGTGTCATCAGTGCTACGCGATACATGCTCATTCTACAACATATATAACATTTTCTTAAAAAAGAAATAAGCCAGTATTTTAAGCCCAGCTTCTAAGTTTTTTTGCTGTCAAATAGGAAAAAGAAAGGCAGTTTTTGAAGTAATCTGACAGTAACTAAGGCCAAGAGGGTTGAGACAGTTCACTGCATTTTACTGAGGACACACTTAAATGCCTACAGGACTGCCACCTATTACATGGCTTCCTTGTATTAAATGTCAAACACCATGTCCAAGAACATTCTTGGCACTAAGTTACACATTACCTTCATTGAGCTTCATGTATTTTTAATTTCTAAAATTTAAGAGCAAGAGCAAACAGTGCATAATTCCATGCTTTAATAGTTCTTTAAATAAGTTTCAGGCAAGAAGCAATGGTTCTACATTTACTAACTTACAAGATACTCTGTATTACAGAAATCTTATCATTACCATGTATATAGTAAGAGAGAGTGATAAGCCCAGATCCATCCATATTATCACTTAATTCTACTACAGAGGAGGCAGTAGAACTCTCAATTAGTCCCAACTGAATTAACCTCCAATCATACATACATGTACTTGAACATATTTTCTGACAAAGTCCACAACTGATTTTAACATTTATAGCAATAGAAAATATACCAATTGCCCTCCATAAATTCTTATCATTACTATCACTAAAAATACTAACCTCTGAGTTTAAACAGTTATAGAATCATAACTCAACTTTGTCAGCTTCTGAAAAGCTTCAAAATTCTGTGTCCTTATCAAAATTTTCAGATTACTAAGATATCTCTTGTCTATCTTCTTCACTGAGACAACTCAGGATTTAACACAGGCAATTTCCATGAACACACTTATCATATAATCATAGGATCCTTAGAGTTGGAAGGGACCTCTGAAGGAGATCTAGTCTGACTCCCCTGCAATGAATAGGGACACCACAGCTAGATCAGGTTGCCCAGGGCCTGATCCAGCCCCACCTTGAAAGTCTCCAGGGACACGTCATCAACCACATCTTCAGGCAACCTGTTCCAGTGCCTCCACCCTCGCTATAAAATATTTTTTCCTTTTATCTAACCTAAATCTACCCTCTTTGAGCTTGAAGCCTCCTTCTATCACTACAAACCCTGCTAAAGAGTCTATCTCCTTCTTTCTTGTAACTCCCCTTTGGAGTTTGTCCAAGTCTGCTCCTTGCCTCCATTTATTATCAGACAGCTACGTTTGTTCACTTTTTAATTATCTAATAGACAATATTCAAAAATTTTAGTCTACTACAGTCCCACTGTTCAATGCTATCTCTCTTTTTTTTTTTTTTTAATCTGAACCAGTAATTTTTCCAAAAATAGAATTTCTCTGCAGTGTTAGCACTTCTCATGCTATATAAGAAAACTTACTCTAATGCAATTGCTTGGTTGTGTTTCTGACAAACAAAATCACAATACTGATCCATTCTCACCATCTTGTATCAAATACTGTCACAAGGAGAGCACAAAGCTCTCCAAGCAAGCCACTGTTGTGCTGGAACAGCACTGAGCAGCGGGCAGATGAAGTCAGAGTCATTAAGGAGGGAATCTGACCAAAATCCTCCATCTGACAGTTACAGGTGTTTTTTATCCTAAGATAGGATACTTGCTTCACCAGACCTGATCTGGCCCCGGCTGATAAACACCAGTTTCACAGAACAAGATGCATCCCATCCTTATATTTCTTCTTCATGCCCAGCTCAAGGACAGGTCATTCCAATTCACTGCTCACTTCCCTGGGTACCACAAAGGAAAGTATTGAATGTATTTTTCCCACAAAAGCAGTTATGAAGTTCAGGGATTGAATTAGTTTAGTTGAATGTTTCCCCAAAGTAGTAGGAAAAATGCAAAGGTGTGGTGCAAGCAACCTTCTACATCTTAATAGAAAAAGTCACTTTAATGCATAACTATGCATCTAAAAAAGAACGTCACCTATGAGAACACTTCGAGATAGGAACAGTCTAAGAATTGTGTTAAAATTAGGGGAGAAAGAATGACTCTCAACTAATCTTTTCAACAAGATCAAATAAGAAATGTACTTATGTAGTTTCATTTTTAATTACTTTTTACATTTGAACCATCACTAAACTTCAAAGCCCATTTTCCAGCAAAGAGATCCAACCGTTAACTTGAAAAAAAATCCCACTGCTTTTATCTCTTAGCTACTGTCTGCAAGAATCTCCTGCAAAAGCCCCAAGTAAGGACTTCATGCATGCCCAAATCTTACATCCCATCATGCATTCATTACTTCACCCCATTAACATTCCATGCAGAGAGCCCTTTGCTAGTTTTATGAGGCGAAACCACATAATGTCAGGTTAACAAAGCCCTGTCGAGAAACTTCCCCTCAGTAAAACAGTTCGTCAGAAATCTGTTTACATGGATTTGAAATGAATTACTGGAATTATGGAACAGGAGGAAAATTATAAAGGTTGGTAATAAAATAAATGCACAACATATCTTTATACCTACAAATAATGCTGACCAATTCCATCATCGATACTATTCCATCATATCATTCTTTATACAAGAAGATAATATAATTAGTATAGCTCTACTATCTTACGTCAAGAACTTTTTTGAGGGTCTTTTTTACCTCAGTTTTTAGGTAAAAAGGAAAGGCTTAGTGCCATTTAGGACATTTGAACTGGCTGTTTTGTGAACACAATTAAAATTATTTATTGCATTGGTAACTGCAAGGCATTTGATGACAAGGACAACTCAACCACGCATTTTTATCTTCCACATACATATATAATAAAACGAACAAACACACAACAACAAAAAACAGTCTGTCTGCGTGATGCTGGGCTATGCCTCACAAGTACTGAACATTAAATTAATAAAGTAGTATTGTAAGAATTATGTATAATATTAATTCTAATTAAATTGTAATTAAACTAGTACTAACGTTCAGATGAAAATTAGCATATACACCTATATCCACAATATTCAGGCTTTTACACAGTTTCCCTGCACACCACCACCATCTTCTGACCTGCCATGCCTGTATCATGTTGCTCCAGAAGCCCATCTGGTGCTTATATGTCTTTTATGAAGTTCTCTCAACACTTCCCTCTTACGTTGCAGAGAAATTATTTGTATCCTTCTACAAGGACATAGGAATGCCTGTAGACATTTCAGACTGAATAAAGCTGACTGAATATAACACCATGCAAATAAACTACACAATCACTTTCACTTCTCTAGAGATGACAAACTAATTAATTAGCTAGTGCATGATCCAGCTTGCAAAATAAGAGAAAATTAGATGCCACGTTTCCTTTTCTTTTAAAAGGATTGGAAATAAAATCAGAAAATGAGATATTAAATAAAAAAAAGTAAGGGTAAAGAAAAAGCAATATGATTTCATGATGTTTTACATAATATGCCATCATTTATTTTTAAATATATTTCTCTAGCTACCCTAATAAAAGGTTAGAGAAATATAAGATTTAACTGAAACATGATGGAGAAATTCCAAACCCCCCAAAAATATCTAAAGGTATTTTGTTTTAAAGTTATTTGTTTAAAGTTATTACTACCATATCACAATTGCTACAATTGTACTACTGTACTACTGTGGGTGCTGTTTAAGGTATTAAATTGCATGTCTTACAGGTCATCTAACAAATAAAAAAAAAGAACTAAATGGCAAAGCATCTCGGAATGACAGCTGCCAGAGGAAACACTTCAATTCAAGGAAATTTCCCAGCATTATCTACTTTTAATTATGGAAAATATTTTCATTCTTCATATAATTATACTGTGATTTTAAGGACAATAGCTGTGACTTGCAATATTTTCCAAATAAAGAATTTTGTAACTTTCTTTGTTAACGTTTTCCAAATACTAGTTAACTTCAGGGGCTCAGCAATTCTAGTGTTGAATTAGCTAGTTTCATATTGCATCATTTCCTACAATTAGCAGCACATTGAAGGCAGTTCAAGTAAGAATTATTTATGATAGCTTCCGATCTGATTCTTACTGCAAATCCTAAAAGTGGCCTTGATCAAATATCTCCCATTCACACATGGCACTAGACAAACTCTGTAATACTTTAATATCTCTGCTCAACAGCAGCTCATTGCTAATCTACTAATTTTACTTTTGACCTAAAAAAGAACCAACTGTAAGGCTAAGGTCACAAGGAAATAAGGAGAACCACTTCTGCAGGGACACTGCTAGCGCAGTGGGAACTTACAGTAAGGATCGCTTCCAGTAGGCAGCCAACTACTTTCAGAAATCATTACAGAATATTTCCAAGATGTGCGATACATCTTGTTTGACCTCTGGTGAAAGGCCACCTCTTCAGGCGACTGCTTGTTGTTGGTCCCTTGGGTGGTCTGGGACCTGGGTGGTCCAGTAATCGTAGCTTGGACAGCTTCTTTCAGTTTTTACCATATTTAACTCTCTTATGTGACATTTCATTTTTCTGGAGAAACAATTCAAAGACTAAAAAAAGAAACAGTCTTTTCTTTAAATCTCACTTCCTGAACACTATTGAGCCATATGAGAAAACTGTATCACAAAAACAAACAAAAATCTCTATCACGCTAAAAGGAGACAGAGGCAAAGACTCAAAACAATCGTGAACATATAAGGCATCTGCACAGTAGTTTGACACCATTAATTGTGAGGGTACTATTAATGTTCTCATAGCAGAGTTTCCAGAAGATCCACCTGACAGATCTGTTTTGAGCATTATTAGTTTCTTATTAGTGTGGGATGCAAGAAGGAAGAGTCCATCAGTTTGAGGGAGGTTTCTACTCCCATAGATGGCTGCAGTGCTTCTGGCACCTGTTTTCTGCTTTGATTTCCAGCAAATACCCTTAACACACAATCTGCTGTGTGGTTGTTTAAACAACGATGACATGGGGAACTGCTCCTTGTAAAACTGATTTTAAGGACGCGTTACTAACCAACAAAACAGTGGCAGAAACAAATTACTGACTAAGAAATGAAGAGTGATAACACTGTGTATGGATGGAGTTCATTGCACCATGGCCTTTCAGTACCTCTTGAGAAACATTATCCAATACCTGTCCAATGCCTGTTGCTGGGCCATACTGCAAATTCCAGTTTATCCTTTAAGTTTACATTCATAAAGTGTTACACTTGTTTGCTATGTCCTTGTTCATTAAATATATTGGGAATGAAAAACTAAAGATAATTAAATTGTCTTAGTTACATATATGCGTAAAACTCTGCAGCACACAGCTGTTGCCATGCAGTGATGTAAAAGTTCATTTAATAATCCAGGCAGATTAAAATGCAAAAAATATTTCAGTAAGATAAATTTTACAGACACTGAAAAACACTATATGGTAATAATAGAAGACCAAAAAAAAAACCAACAAAAAACTAACAACACTAACAACAAAACCCATCCCCACCAAAGAACAGATACTCAGAATAACAGATAAAGAATTCTGGTCAGATCAAATAGGAAAAAAACAATTCTAAGATTTTGAAACAAAACAAAAATAATTGTACATCTTTCTAAAAACAGAACTGTGTACTGATTTTTCTAATCTACTTCTTCCCTTACATTTCTTCTGAAAACAGATGATCATTCTAACAAGAGATTCCTCTCTCAATGCAGAAAATTTATTATTAACTAAGGTCACAACATTTGGAGAAAAAAAAGCTTATAACTCTCTCTCTCTCCCTCTCTCTATATATAAACATGTACATTCATTAGTAATGTTTAATAATTAAATATATTTCTAATATTTCTTAAAATATTTTAAATTAATCAACTTATTCAGTAAAATTAGCATGCAATAAACTTTTGAGTTCTTCCCTAACAGCAATAATGCTGGTAAATGAGGAAGTTAACACACCAGCAGCCAGGCATGGCCTGCCAGCATTCCGCACTCTTTGGAGGTTCTGTTTCTTCAGTAGATCAGAAGATCTTTGGCATATGGGGAGGGAAATAACCCTAGAAACAAGCCTGCATTTCCTTTGTTTAAATGCATATTAATACCTTGACTAGGCAAAAACAAGCTACACGCTGAAAAGCAAAGTAGCAGCAGACAGACAAAAATCCTTCTATGACTGAAGGACAAGCTCTAAATACCTCAGGTATGAGATCTCACTATGGGAGAGAAGTAGTATATGAAACACCATGAAAAAATATTGTCACGTATATCTATGCACTATGCAATAAACACGTTTAAATACTTGCACTCACAGGATTCTGCAATGTTATCGGTTTTCATATGGAAAGTGTGTGAGCAGCATATGTAAAACTGCTCAAATCACTTTGCTGTTAAGCAAACAAGCAAGTGCCTGGAGGGGTCAGAATAAAGTAACTGGTCTCATTATGATGAATAGCATTAACTTGTTCTGTCTTGCCAAGTCAGTAAGTGGTGTGAATTTAATGGCAATTAGCTGAGATCAAAGTTGAAATGTCACGAACAAAGTAGGTAAAACTGACCATATCAAAGAAGGAAAGCGTATCATGGGTGATTGAGAAAAAATTACTTAGATTTATTCAGAATGTTTTGAGTTGTTAATAGAAAAGGACAGATCCTTATACAATGTTTATTTTCAAAACAGTATTACTGATTAAGCAGATTTCTAGGAGACTGCTTTCACGGGTAAATTGACCAAAAAAACCGAGAGTGAAGTAAACTTTTCTGTAATAGCTTCCATTGTGGACACACCGTTCTGAATATTTTCCCAAGAAATTCAATTCTCAGTTAAAGTCATGCACTTTCCCTCCTACCTGGCAGACAAATGGGAATAGTAATTTAGCAGCCATTCAAAGCAACAGAAAAAGTCCAGAGGCATCGGAAAACGGCAGAAAGGGAAAGAGTTCATGTGTTTTACACCCAGTAGACTTCAGGAATTGTAATAGGAAAAATATTCCTCTCATTAAATCTACATACCTTAATCAAGACTGACACGAAAATAACCCTATAAATTTAAATTATATGAGATTAATCTGGGAAAATGAGCTTCGGATTTTTTTGTTGTTGTTGTTGTTGTTTCAGATTTTTTTAGCGCTTTAGAAGATTTCCTATTCCATATAATATTAACAGGAATGAAACGCCTCTCTCTTAAAAAATCTACAGTATGCTCTGAAATTTTTATATATTCTCAACTACTATGAATATAAAATTCCATGCCTCATGCACTGACTTCCAAGTGAGAGTCTGAAAATAGTCTATGATAATTTCTATTGCATTTTGCATGGACAATAATACATATTTTACTGACGAGCTGAAACACAGACAAGTTAAATAATTAGACGAGCAGCAAGTCGATGGAAGAATAAAAGACTTTTCTGGCTGTAATGCTTAGCTTAGACATTCAACGTGGGTAAAATAATAAACAATGAAAACAAGTTGCAGTGCTGTTTGAATTAAAACCATTAAACCTGGACACAAGAAATTGTCCAGTATAATAAATGGCAGTATATTTTTGACCTTAACCTGAAGGGTAAAGACCCAGAAGTTTTTAGGCAATTAGTCAGCGAGGTCAATGAGAGATTTGCTTGAGCAAGCTACGTTTCTCAGATCAAAGATAACCAGCATTACACTCTGCCCTAACCAGTCCCAGATTCACACTTTCCCTTACTTATTTACATTGATCTTATGACTATTTTTATAGATCCATCAGAATAAATGTGCTTTTACTCTTTTACTAATATTTGTTTAATTAAGTTAATTAATTACAGCTTAACTGAAATATCGTACAGAAGACCTCACGCAGCTTTCAAAGTGTAGGCTGAATGCTAATCCCCTTTTCTTTCCTCTTTTAACTAGCAGTGGGGATGAAGTCAATAAATTGTCAATAACATACTTGCTTTGATGGATCTTCAGTAATTTACTTTCATACCACTTCATAAATTTCTTAGGAAAACTTCTGGGATCCCTGATACAGTACCTCTACCATGGGAAAATTTGGTTTAAATCTGCTCTGCTGCCAATAAACCAATAAGAGTAACTGGCTGATAATCCTCCCACACTACACTGTTTAGGTATATGCATTCAACCAGCGAAAGTTTAATTTGTTCCGCTAATGGCACAGAAAACTACTCAAACTTATTCACCATATAAATCTGAACTTCAGTCTGCTATTTTTTTGTTATTCCTTTGGCAGAAAATTCAAGCTATTGAATGCTTTGTAATTCAAACTATTTTATCTTCTCTTTGATCTAAAGCATAACAATAACACTGGACACTATCAGTAACTAAATATTAAACTGCACTTTGCAGAAGAAGCACATTAAAAAGCCTTCAAAAAATCTGAATATTATTTGTATTGGCACACTGACATACAAGGCACTTTCTACTGTTCTAGTGTGTGTAACATTACTCCTGAAGTAATGCACTAACACTAGTGATGTCAGCTACCTTCAACATAATTTAAGCTCCAGTGCTTTCCTTTAGGGTTTCTAGTGGGATGACACGTCTTAACTAGGAACGGCCTATTTGGTTGAAAGAGAATTTAATTTATAATGACACACCAAAAATTTAATATAGAAGTCGCAGGAACTCAAAACAGTGGCACAGAAGTTTCTTTTAAAAATGTTGCAGGAGTTGTACGTTTGTAATGGTTTGAGGACAGATGGAGTTGAATAAAAATTCTTGAAATCTATGAAGAAACTATCATGTTATAAAGTATTTTAGTACTATCCCATCTCAGGAAGAAAAATTACTGGAGAACATTAAAAAAACTTAAATCAACTACTTTTTTAGATATCACATTGCATTTAGGAAGGACTTTGTCTAAGCTTCCTTAAAGATGTCAACAACACTGCACAGTTACTGACAAACTAGCTAGAATTTCTTAAAAACAAAAACAAACAAACAAACAAAAAACCCTCCAAGTGTTCTGCTGGCATTCTTCCTGGGGTAAGAAGAAACAACTGGAGAGTTGCTAAAGGAACAGGGTTTTCCTCATTTTCCACCACCAATCCTCTGGGAAGCAAAAGTATCTAGAGTTAAAAAGATTTGTATGTTCTCTCTGTATGTAACACTGATACGTTGATACGAACAGATCAAACAACATGCTGTGGATTAGAACAATTTTTTTTAGAGCTTTCAAACCTCAGAAGATTTGTTTTCAGAACATCCTATTCAGATATAACGAGAACAGTTATCCTCTCACCTTACACTAGTATGCATACATAGATATACAGATACAGTAAAATACAAAAATATTTAGGAAAATTATGAGCTATTTTGTAATTTGGTAATCCTACTTTTTTCAGCTCTCGTTAAGAAACGAACTCTTGCCATTGTAAATTCTTAATTCAGTGTTTCATTTGAAAAACAGAATGGTAAAATTGGAAGATTTTTTCACTCTTTTAGGAAAATATTCAAAAATTCTCAGGGGAAAAAAAAAGAACAGGAGTGAAAGCTGGGTTAGATTCACATTTTTAATATTTAAACATAATATTTTATCTCGTTATACTAGTTTTTCTTCCAGCAGAAGTTGAAGCAGGAAGGCTTCAGTGACGTAGGGAATCATGGCCCTGTGAGGTGTAAACCCCAGATGACTGCCCACAAAGGACAAGTTATGTTTAGCACTCATGAGCCTGTAAGTCCTACATGCTGGGTGCTATACAGTAAGGCAGTGGCCACCCCTAGAAAGAGCATTAAGGTAAAAGAACATGAAGAGAAATCTGTGTTAGACAGAAGTGGCAGAACTTAACTCATCCCATACCTGAATGCATGGTGGGAATGCAGAAGTTGCTCTATTTTCTCAAAGCAAGGACTTAAATGCTGCCGATTCATGTCCTTGACTTCAAGTAGTTCCCAATATAACAGCATTCACTGGCAAGTGTTTTGCTGTAGGACCTCACAGAAAATGATGGAAGAACATTTTGTTCCCTTAATATTACCTCATGCTATTTTTGTACACATGTGCCTTAATTTGTAATTTCTCTGCTCTTAAAATGTTCTGGAGCCACTTGCTCAAGTCTACTCACACCTCAATACACAGAAATCATGTCAGAGCTAGCTGAGCTGCTGCAATTAGGGCAGGGGTGACCAACTGTTGTAGCTAAAAGCAGAGCCAAGCTGCAGGCAAGGCTATAAGACTGAGTACATCCATTCTGCAAATACCCCCCTCAGTGGAGAAGAGCAATGCAAAATGTTTTACTATGCACAACGGCAACGCTGCCTTCCTCAGATACCTCCAGTACCTTTAACTTTCATGCCTTGGTCTAATTCTTGTGAAGATTTTAACCACCATATTTCTACCTTTCAGGTGGATTGTTCTTGCCTTGCGATTTTTGCATTAACAGGAAGGCACAATCTTCAAATCTGGGGCCTAATCTGCTGCTATCACGTAACAAGCACCCACTCATTCCACCATGATTTTGAGAGAGAATTTTCCATAGAAAAAAAACAAGTTTTCCTGTTAGAGACACCCTGTTCCAGGAAAAAAGACTGAAAAAGAAAACAAAGATACACACTATTGGTAACAAAGATGATTTGACAATTTCTTGAATGGTCCTTAAGTAAGCACTTCCACAGTCTTACTGGCTGTGGTAAGTGGTCAGTACTATCTTAACAAGTATTCTGGGATACACACAACATAGACATAACTGTCAGTCTCCAAAGTACCACACAATGAAGGTTCACACTGGCCTTACAGGCACACAACAAGCAGAAGTGGGCATTCCTGCTCTCACTCATCCCGTGCCACAGCAGCTCCTACAATTCCTGCAGTGAAAGAAATTCCTGGCTGCTTCTGAACTGTTTACTTGGGAAGTATGAGGATATTTGAGACACAGCATCTGGCACTTCTGATCAAAAATCTCTCATTCAAGTGTAATGGGATGCATACTCCTTGGTACTGTGCAAGCATTTGAAGAAAAATTAAAGTTGAACAGTTAATTTCCTACATGTCTATCTTTTCAAAGGAAACATGGTATCAAGCTGTGAAGACAAGGAACCCGTCAATGGAAATTCAGTGTAGTCATCTGCAAAAGATTGTGCAAGCTGCAACATCCCAACAGTGCAAGGAGACAGACTGACTTTTAATGCACATACTTTACCAGCTACTACACTCTGATGTCCTTAGTGAGCATGCAGGTAGCATTTTTTGAAATTGCTACTGATATGCTTGCTTTATTTTGATATTTTACAAACCTATCCCTCATCACAAGCACAGCAGAAGCTAGAGCAAAGTCTTCACCAAGTATCATAACAGAACAAATAAGATTATAACACTGAGTTGGAAAATTTTGTCCCTAAAGTATGTGCAAAAAGAAAAATATTCTGAATCCTAGCTCCTAAACATTCAAGCAGCTCAATAAAATGGAAAAGCTTCAACTGAGAATGCAGTGAATAAAATACTGATTTTGACTAACAATTAAATAATGGAATCTCCCTTCGGACTAAAAGCAGAGACAACAGCTAGTAGCCGACATCTCACTTCAACATTTTACAGCTGCTCCACAGCAAAGACTTCAGACATTTGAATGCATGCATGCATCTTATTTTCCCAGGATTTCAAAGTCCACATCCAGGCTGCTGCTCAGCCATTATAAATGAGTAATTCAAGTAGGGCATGACTGCTTCTTGAATTAACTTGATAAAGATGTTTCACTCAAAGTACATCAACAGTTGTGTTAAGTCAACCCTTTCACAGGCTCATTCTGTGCTATGTTAAGAGTAAAAAAAAAGAAGGATTTTATTGCCTATTATAAGTCTTCATACTGAACATAGTAAGTATTATGAAGATTACAGTGTTATTACCACACTTGTTCTCTAAACTCTGAAATACAAATATATCCAGTTTCCTGATTTTTAAATTAAAAAATTTAATCAAGTAATTGCACTCTGCACTGAAGTCTTATTTAATTTATTTAAACTTGCAACTACTTAAAAGACTGATACACGCATTTTCATTTTTACTAAGTTCAGTTACAATGAAGATCATTTCTTTTCTGACAGGTTTTCCAAAAGTTGGTTTCAAAATCCTACTTTAATCCAATAGATTAATTTTAAGCTTATTCTTTATTAATGAGTCTATTATCAAATATGTAGTAAAACTACTTTGCTATAATTTTAATGGCTGAACAATACTTGGGCTAAAATACATTTTGAAAACTATGACATATTAAACATCTTAGATTTTCTTCTATGAATTTTTAGTTCACAACGTTGAGAAAAGGTTTGCTCAGTAGTGGATTTCCTTTCTTCTTAACACAAAAGGAACAAAATTATAAAGCTCAAAATAAGAGGGAGAATTCATAGTCTCCTTTCATGAATTTATTTCCATTGAATAGACAACCATGTCAGTCTGACCCCTGGCAAGGGTTTGGAACTGGATGATCGTTAAGGTCCCTTACAACCCAAAACATTCTGTGATTCTATAATTAAATATCAAAAATACTGCATATATAACTATTGCAAATGCCAATGAGGACAAAAGGTCTAATTTATTTAAGAGATAATCATGGCTGAACAGAATTACCCTCTACATCGTGGGCAAACACAGAACAGAAAAATATTATCCAGAGGTGATGATTCAACACTTGCACTCCACTAATGCTAAGCCAGACACTTGAATGTTTTATCGGACTTCCTATCTTCTCCATTCTTCCAGTGAAAGTGCTCTTATTTACAGATCTTTATTATTTTCCCACTTTGAAAAAACAAACAAAAAAAACCAACAGAACAAAAACCCTTCTACGAAAGCCAATTTTAGAGATTTACACTTTTCACTGTATTGAAGCTAAGTTTCTTTACCATTTAAGTAGCTTCATCCCATCAAAAACAAACAAACAATCATAGGTACTGATGAGGCACCAGGAGATGGCAAGAGGCAGTCAGCCCCTGATGCATTCAGATTATTAACCTAACGTGAACATTCAGGTTTATTCCTTATTTTCATCTAGGGTTTCAGTTATACTACTGGAATGCTGTCACTTTTTCCCCTCCGGTGCAACAGTTCTCAGCGCTGACATTCAAAAAGCTGCAGCTCACACCAATTGGTGCTCTCCTGCCCACCCTCCCACATGCAGCAGGCTGCTATTCCAGCGCTCCTGGACATAAAGCAGCACAGTCCCAGCTACTTCTCCAGTTTGGCATCAGTCCCAGGCAAATGGCCCCAGAAGCTGTACAATGACAGATGATGTACAGAGGCTAAAAGTGGAAGAACTGACAGATGTAGGCAGACGCTTACTGCATTGACAAAGAGCTGACACATTTGTTCAGGACTTCCCGACCTTTCCATTCCCATTGATAGGGCATCCATTCCTCTGGCAATTCTTCGTGGTGCATAACCACATGCAATAATCTCATTCAGTTAAGACAGTACAACCCCAAAATGATTTCCTACTCTGTTTATAGATAGAAAGAAGCAATTTTCTAAATCTCTAGGGGAAAAATCACCTTTTCTTTTTTGAGATCTACCTGCCACGTATTGAAAATACATCAGCAATTAGGAAAACAGTTAGGAAAAGCAGGCTTTGCATTAATTTGCTGTGCTGTAAGTGGAGCTCGATACCAACAATTAGTAGCGGAAGGGTGAATAGGAACACAGAACTCAGCAAATTACTTTTCTCCAGCAAATGTTTTTGCCATAACCAAACCAGCTGCAAGATTAGGGCAACACCTAGGATTTGCTCATTCAGACATGGTTGCAGGAAAACAAATTGCTCTCCTTTTCACGATGCCTTTTCCTCCACTGAAAAATGTGAATCAGACAACTAATTTAAACATTTGCCTTCTAATTGAATTATATATCCAAAATAATGCTATCACTAGATTTCTCAAAAGGATTTAGTAACCCACGTAGAACAAAAAAAATGTCAAGATATCCCAGAGGGAAGTATTTTTTTATTAGATGTACTTCTAAATTTAGTAGTTAGATAAACAGCATTTGTGCTACAGTTGCTGTACTTAGAAACCTGTTACATAGAGATCCATAGTTAAATGTTCTCATTACCCGGACAGAGGGTAAATTGAGGTCTTAAACGGAGCTGAAAAGTTGCACAATGTGCTATTTTCCCTTACACCAATTTTAAGTATTTCTGACACCTTATGCTACAAGAACATACACATATCTCACGCATATTAGTTTGATTTCAGTGCTTCCAGAGGTGATGGGAAAATGAAATCAGCTCACACAGCTCAGAAGTGATTAAATGGTCTAAAGGTTAGAAGCAACTAATGGCTTCTGCAGCATTCATTTCTATATTTTTTGCAGGTTTTTGATAAAAATAGATGGTGATTTTCAGAAGCCTCACAGCACCTCAAGGAAATTAAGGTTATTTAGCATTTCTGAAGTTGAATACCTTTAAGCTAATCTATTCAAAATCAATTGCAATTTGATAAACTATAGGAATATGTCTTAGTTAAGGGTTCATCACTGGGGTTACTCAGTTTAATTTAAAAACAATCAATTTAATGTTGGTTCAGCAGTTCTTAGGGATGTGTACTTCTTTTTATGAGGGCTGGTCTGAAAGAAAATGCCTCCTATTTTATTATGTCAGCTCATGACATCAGAGGTGAATGTTGGTGGTGTGACAGCAGAGCAAGAAACTTCCCACCAACATTCCTTTACATGTCATTGCAGTATGACAGATGGGGCAGCAGAGGGGCAGGCTGACAAAATGGCGTCTGATGTGGTAGTGTATATAAAGCAAAGGCGTCGAGCAGAATGCCTCCATGTGGAAAAACGCACCCATTCAACCTACCGAACACTTGCGGAGACAAAACAGTAAATATGAGCACAGTGAGGTGGTGTGGTACACTTCAACAGTAGAGGCAGTGGTCACCTCCAGTGGTGCAGACGTTACAAGTGCAGCTACACTGCGACTGCAAATGTGTGTTTGTAGCATCATGGAAATGAATTTTTGCAGGACAACAATGTGTGGAAGAAGAATGCACGGGTGAATACTTCAGACTGTATCCCAAATCATGCAAGTGAGACTGCTAGTACACTTGTGTGAATTGTAACTGAAATATCTGAATGTCTTAAGTGAGTGATCCGTAGCTCTGAGGTTTTTAGTTCCGTTTGTTTGCCTCATCTACTACAGAGTTGAAAAATGCTGACAGAAAAAAAAAATCAGCCACACAGAAATCGTCATCAGAGTTTAACTGTACCTAAACAGTCATCACAATTTCTGAAGTTTAAATAATGGGAATACTTAATACTGTTTTTCATTAATGTGCTAAGTTTCTTTTCAGTAATATATTATTTAATCAACTGTTATTAAAATCTGAAAAACAGGAGTTGACCTGGTCAAAATGCATTTATACTTCATCTACTGCTTTTCAGTTATATCTATTTAGCATTTCATTACAAAAAATTGCCATGTTATATGAACCATTTACATCACAAAAGTGGTAGTGAGAGCAATATAATTCAATTATAAAAGCTGGAAACGGTTTAAACACCATTTGAAAGTAAACAGTTACAGTCCCTTATGCCCATGTCTGGGAAACATCCAAATGGAAGTTAAAGATCCCATGGCATTTTTTCAGAATGAGTAGGAGCTATCCCGATATGTTGGCCAACATATATTTTCTCAATTAAAAACAGATTTCAGTGTCCAAAGCTATGTGTCAGCAATTGCTGAGAGCATATGCCTGTCACATTTCCAAAAATCTCTGCACCATCAGTAAGTGTCTGGTCGCCTTGCTAAATAATGCTTTTCCAGATGCCACAAGTAGAAAATGTGAATGCATTTTCATAAAAATGTGAAGCTCAGGAACATTATCCTTTACTGTTTAGAAATAGAATTTATCATTTGAACCCCCCATTCTTGGGTGTTTTTTTCCATAAATGAAGCATTAGATATGACTGTGGCGGTCTATGAAACACTTTGACACCCTATGTAAACAGATTCTGTCAAGACTGTGAAAGGAAATCCTATGAAACACACATACATAGAAACAAATAAAGGCTGCAGGAATAATGTTGCATCTGCCATTCCTAACTTTTAGAAATGCAATGATTTACAAGGTTAAAAAAGCTTAACACTCAGTTTTTGTCTCAGTTTCACAGTACTTTCTAGGCTATTTTCTGTTTAAAGAATAGGTAGAAAGATTTCCCTTATGCACTTTAAGTGTGCAGACCTCACACTGCCCTCACACAGCTAAGGAGATCAAATCATCAGTTGCCAATGCTGAAGCATGAACTCCTATCCCAGGAGCTACAAGATGACCTACATTATCTACAGGCAGAGACAAAACAAAAAGTCAAGCAATGCCTTCCTAAAAAAAAAGATGTAAGTACAGAAAAGAATCCCTTGCTCAACAGATTTCCTCACATAATGTCTCAAACCCCTGCTACTTGGAGTTGAGTCCACACCTTCATTGTTCACGTTTAAATTTTTTTTTAATATTTTATTTTTTTGCCATATTAAAAAAATACTTGGCTGCTGCTATTAAGAAAATTGCACAAAAACACCTCTTTGGCTCGAGATTTTACTCTGTTGACTGTCAGCGTAGCAAAATAGCACACTTGAAGTCAGTCACTCATGCTTGGAAATAAAATAGAAGACATTTTCAAGGAACTGAACTAGGCAGATTTGCTTCCTAGCAACGGACAGGACAGAGTGTAGTTTGTTTTTGTTGTTGCTGGTTGTTTTTTAAAAAGGATCATTTTTCCACTATCATTTTCCAGATTTCTGAATCCTATTTACTCACAATTTCAGAATTCTAGTGTATCTGTATAGCTGAAGGATTTATGGCAGACATAGAAAGAGAACTCAGGCAGAGAGAGAAAAACAGCACTCAGATCATGGGGATTTGCAGAATTCCTTGAAGGAAAGGTAAACGAGCTGCCTTACTTCTGCAGTGCACAATTACCTTTCTATAATCAAAATTTACTACCAGTTGCAAAAAGCAATGCAACCCACTGGAAATGATGTTAATCTAGTTAGTACAGAATAGTACGTCCCCCCCCTGGTGTTACCTATTCTCATGGACATGGCATTTTTAACAGGAGCCAGAAGAGTGACATACTGCGCTTGAGGACAAGTTTACTTCTCCCTTAGACATAGTAAGTAGTGAGCGTTAGATTTTTCATAAGACAGTAGTTACAGAGGGGATTTATGTCTACAAAATATTTGATACTTAACCTGTGCTGTAGTGCACTGAGTTTCAAAGGTAAGGAAGGAGGACAAAGCATAAACCAAGTGGCAAATGTATGAAAGCACATGAATTCTAATTTTAACTCAAGTTTACATTTAACACTGCTATTGATTTGCTGTTCACAACATGACCCTCCTGTCCCAAACCTCTCTGTACCACCACCTACTGCCCCTACTTGAACTTGTGATAAAATTAACGTTTGATCTGTTAGAACTATGAGTTTCCATAGCAGAAACATAGTAGAAACACCACAAGTAACTGTTGTGCCTTCAGCGGAGCAGCTGTGAAAGAAGAAACTGATTCATATGGGAGAAACCAGTTTCTTTTTTCATGAATACCCATCACCATTAAACAGAAAACTTTAACATGAAGTACATCTTGGTTTGAGATGAGCATCTTCTTTAACCCCACCTCTAAAAAAAATTCTAACACCATCTTTATATCATATTAATCTCCAAAACAAAATCCATCCTTCCAAATTGAAAAGAACATGGAAAATCTTGCTCTTCATCAACAACCCATCTGATGTTTTGGTTTCTATGATCAACTAATCTCAAAATCTAGAGGGAGAAATTGCACTGTCACAAAATTTTTCTGCCCACAAGTTTTGCAACTCAGAAACCTTCCAAATTTAGCCTCTCACTTCAGGCAGTTGAACCACTATTCTTAATTCAATTTGGAAAACTCCATGACATTAACAACAAAGTTCTTCTCAAAATGTACACTTACCTAGATTTAAATTCACCTTATTCCAACACAAGTAAGACACAAACAGTGCTTTCAGTATCATAGACTATTAGCATTTTTCCAATGCAAAGTATGAGAGCAAGCCAGATTTTTCAAGTAATTAAGAGGATATAAATGTTGTTTGCTGCAAGAGCGCTGTTCTCGAAAGAGCAGAGCCCTGGCAACTATCATAATCCTTTTGAAATTGCTCATATTAAGATTAAAGATCACTTTGTTCCTCTATTCCCACAACTACTTGGTATGGTAAAAACATCAGTCCCCTAGTTTTATATGTAACATCTTTAACATTTGCTCTCCTTTCTGTGCATGTGATTAAATGTAACATTTTGAAATCCCAAAGTTCTGAGAAAAACATAAATCCTTGTCCACAGCTGCTGTTTGACTCTGGAAACACATGCATTTTCTTTTCAAGCATCTACCATCAAAAAATCCCAAAGGATTTGAACTGGAGAACACCTGCATCTCTTCATTTAGTTCCAATAACAGAGTCTAAACTTCAAAATTACAAAAATAGATGCTATGTTCAGCTGCAGTTACATTCTGCCCCTAATTCCCGTGAACAAAAATGCTAAGAGCATGAAATCATTCAGGCAAGCTCTGTCATCGAGAGGATAAGATTTTTTGCACCAGAAGCCCAGTGGGAACTTGATAGAAAACTGGCAACAATTACAGATAAAGTACATAGTGAAATCCTCAGGGAGAGAAAAGGAAATGTAACAAGATAGATGGGTATAATTTTTACACATTTATGCCCAAACCACAAATGTGAATTGTCTTTAATTACTGCAATATATTCAGCATTTGTACTCATTCATTGTGTCAGATTGTTCCAAAATACTTCAAATTACTTTAGGAATTCTCTTTTACAAGTTTGCTTTATTTACAAGTTCAGGCATTCCTTTAAAGTAGAACTGCAAAGTTTAAAATTCGAATAGTTCCAGCTTTAAAATCCAGACTTTGTGTTGTCCCCTATCTAAGTAGTCAAAATTAATAAACAGAAAAATGCCACTGTCAGTTTTGTTTTGAAGTCTGAGAAATGGGAAGTTGGGGGGGGAGGCATACACAGTACTTTATGCGGAAAAAGAAATGCATATAAAATCTGTTCCCACCTTTCACATGCACTCAAACAGATATCAGCAGGCTTTTGAGGGGAAAAACATCTAATATTCCCAGTGCAACATTTACAACATTTTTTTAAAAATTTATGTTTGTATTTATGATATCTTTAAACATTTAATCATATTTTACCTTCATAAATCCATTTTTCCTTTGTTTGGAGGGGAGAGATCTTCTCTAAACTGAGAAAAATTTACAGCAGAGAAAAAAATCCAAAAATGCTTGGAAACTTAATATATCACTTAAATGAGCAGTTACCAACTTCTCCAAGGTTCAGTATCTACTCTTCACTCTTTGTGCAGCTTTCACACAAACTACAGCAGACTCTCTCCACTCTTATTTTGATCAACAGGGTCTACCAATTCACCATACATGAGCATGACATTCATACAGGTATTTTCATTTACTTGATAATTTCACTGCTGCGTTGCTGAGTATTTGAGTGGATCTCAAGGCATATTTGATTCTTTTAGTTTTAACTTTTATTTCCTCTCGATTTATATGTAATAGAATTCTCCATGCACCAGCAATGCATGCACTCCCATTTATTCAATATAGCAAACCAAACAGAGCTTTATCAGCTCACCTCATCTATTCAACAGCTGCCCATAATTAAATACTAACACCCACATTCATTTTGAAATCTCCCTATTTCTCTCAAAGGCCAGGTGAAACAAACAAGGTCTGCTACTTGCTCCGAGGGTTAATAAATCCAGGGTTAGTTCAGAGAAGCCATTAAGACATCCCCCAGCCTCTCTCTCCTATATTGTATATGCTGCAGTTTAAATAAAGACAGGGCAGTACATCCCCTGATTTTTACAACTATGTACAGAGATTCTTGAGGAAATTTTTATACAACAAAGGTACCCAAAATTAAAAGCACCAGCATGCAGATGTATAATTAAGGATTAAACAAAATCCCTGAGTACTTCTAGCATTGTGCTAATGATACCAAACAATAAAACACCATTCCTAAATTATCACCAGCACGTGAACTCGTTACATGTGATTCTTACTTTGCTTGCAGATACTCCACATAGTGCATTTCAATGTTGCCCTTTTTAGAATAATGTTTCATAAAAATACTTTCTCTCTTTGCTGCTCAATGCAGCACGTCACTGCTAGAAACAATCTTTTTCTCTTCCTCTCAGTAGCAAATAAGAAATAAAATACTTGTGCAAAATGCTTTATCACTCCAATTGTAAATACACGCTCAACCTTTGCAGGGCCACCTGCAGCTGAGCAACAAAAGGAAGCTGCACAGCAGCCTGGGTCACCATGGATCACAGGATTTCAGTGGTACAATGCAGCAGCTGACACAACAAGGGGAGAAAAGGGCTCCTACCTGTTCTCCAGCTGAACTCACCCGAATTATTCAAGAAATGCATGCCAGTGGCACAAACTCCTCCCTGGCACTTCATACCCAAATAACTGCTTTCATTTTGGACCCAGTTGTTTTCCATTCGACAGATGCATAAGGAATTCATAAGCTACACCTCCTTCGTGTTTATATAAGCGAAATTTAAAAAAGAGGCCACTCAGCCGTTGTGTTGTATTCCAAGATTCTTCCACAAACTCTTTTAGGATGTGGTCCCATTGTTTGTTGGAGTACCAGAAACTCTCCTTCAGAGAAGCAATTTCTCTGGGTTTTAACCACAAAATCACTCCCACCAAACTGGAACTGCAGTTCCCCTTAACTCTTTCAGAAACCACATCTATGTCTCAACAGCATCAGCTACATGGCTATTTTTACAAGGCTGGCTCCAGTCTTATCTCTAGCAATCTGACAGTACAGAACAACACTAGATATTTTTTTTCTCATCTGTCATGGACAGATTGATTCTTCAAACAAGCAGGTTGCACTATTTCTTCTTCTTTCTTGCAGTATTAATTCCTATTGGAGACCATCATATCTAACATTATTAAGAGAAATGACTCCAATAGCACAACTTCAGTACTGCCAAATCATCTCCAGTAATAAAGCTTTAAAATGCACTTTTATTCCCCCATGGCGTAAACTGAATTTGTTGTCAAATTATCCAATTGAGCTTTAATTCCCAGAAGTGACTGCAACTGACAGCAAAAGCATTTTTATGCTTTCAAATCACTTCATGTAGTTTCCACATCCGTGATGAAAAGCCTAATCGTATCTCCTGTATTACACTGCCTCAATTCCTTCAGCAAGTATTTGAATGTGAAGGTTTTAATTCCCTCATCATTTGGATAGAACCTGAGATAGCTTAAACGCTGCTCCCTCACTTTATGTACAAAACAAAATCCACACCTACTCTCATTTGTAGTACACTACTCTGCACACTTACTGGGATCAAAGCTTCAACTAATCTGTTAGCTTTTCCCTCTGGTTTGTATTCTGCCCTATCTGCCACCTTACAGACAGACCTAGAGCTGTAGGACAGGGTGCACAGACCAACAAACCATCACGGACCACACAAAATCAACACTGCTTTCCTGAGGAATGGGGCAGGTGGCCCAGGAAATTTCCAAATCTTAACATTTTAAATGCACCTCTGTTCATCTACAAGACAGGTATCAAGGATACTTGTCTGTTTTGAATCAGTTTTTTGCTATACTATTAATCAACCTCCAAGTCCCTGCATACAACTTTGAACCACACTTCATTTGTTCATCTCTTAATTCTCTGAGGCATCATCTGTCACAACCTACCAAATACAGATTGCTACCTAACTGGATTATCCATTTTACTTATGGGCTAAACTGTAAGTGACCACTGTGACCAGTAACAACTACATTTATTCTATAACATGGTTTTGGTTTTGGGGTTTTTCTTTTTCTTTTCTTTTTCTTTTCTTTCTTTTTCTTTCTTTTTCTTTTCCTTTCCTTTTCTTTCTTTTTCCTTTCCTTTTCTTTCCTTTTCTTTTTCTAAATATTCTACGTATGCGCAGCTCCCTTAAGGGTTAAAGAATATTCTGAGACAAATCAGAAAGTTAAACTTCAAAAAAGACAGAAAAAGCAATAATCAATAATAGTAATTAATATGGTTAGCATTATGAACATTTAAAGTTACTTAAGTGAGACAGCAGGTCCAACAGATTTACGCCACTTCTTTCTTTTAAAAAGAGATCTGAGCAATCTGAATCATGAACTGGTACGAGGCAATGTTTTAGTGGCAGGAACTTGAATTAATTGTTATAAAAACAGCATCAAACATTTCAATATGATACTCTCCAAGAAACATACAACTACCATTGCTGAGATAATAACCTAAAAACTGATGGAGTGGCTACTGCTTACAAATAATTTGCTTTGCACAGAAGAAAAAAAGATTTTGCTTATACACACATTTGCAAAAGACAATAATAAATTTGCCACTGCTTAACAGATGAATGATATCCAACAACCATTACAAATTCACTTTTCATTAAAAATGAAAAACAGATAAAAGACTTTCAAACACTTCCTGTATTTGACAGTACTGTGGCCATTTGATATTTTTACTTTTTTAATCTAAATTTTTCTTTTTTCCTTTTTATCCCCTTACACCATTCTTAGCATGGAGCAACTGCTTAATGTCACTTGTAAAATGCAACAACTAACAGCAAAACCTAAATATGTATTTCTCAAGCTGTATTTGTTTTAAATCAGATTCAGTGATGCTTGAAACAGACCAATGTTATGTTTAAAGCCCAGAGAAATCATAAGAATGTTAGATTAGTGTATTAGTTGCCATAAAGTGAACATTTTTAAATTTACCTGAGCAAACCTCTGAAAAATATTAACTTGTTTCTCATTTAAATCGATCACAATGTCAAATTCAAGACAAATGTATAGTCTTCAAGAAAGAAAAATGCATATTCAAAGACAAACGTACACTCACGCATCTTAAAAACCATCTTTTTAATTATTAAGAATTAATTTAGAAAATGTATTAATTGAATTACAAACTATCCTGCAAATGTATGTGAACCACTTCAAATGTAATATGTCAACTTCTGCATGAGAAGCTCAAGTTATTAGAGGAAAGAAAGAAGTAACATTTTCAACAAGAACCCTGGTAAAAAATAAAAATGTTTACAAAAGGCCTTATATAATTTATTTATAAGGTAACCAAAGTCAATGAAGCATTTCTTACTGAAGAGGACATATTCAAAATACTGCTTTGTTTTTGTGTCTCACAGTGAGCTGCAGCTATTACATGTGCGGCATGTGAAAAAGATACCTTGGCATTTGGCACATTTTATATCAAGCCCCTCTTCTGAAAATCACATTGGATAGGAAAATGTAACGCGATACCAGCTTAACAAGAGTTTTTCACTTACCAGAATTATGGCAGTAGTCCATACACTGTGGAATTTGGATTGTAAAGGCTACCAAATCTGGAGCTAAGAGAGATTCCGGCTTTCTGCTCTCATTGAGCCATTTACTGCTGTGTAAGTCTCTGGTGTCAGAAGGCCCTTGAATTAAAGGAATCAGCTTCTCTTTTCCACCATCACCTAAGATAAAAATTAGACTTCTCAGACCTCCTATTGTCAGAAGATCATTTTTCAACTTATAAACATTCACTAGTCCACCTATTAACACTGTAAATACAGAATTAAAATAGGAAATAGAAAGAGCAAGTACTTATAAACTATTAAGCCACTTCCTTAATGCCATCTTGTAAATGTCTTGACCTCTAGGAAGATTTCAAATGAAGTAAATGAGTCTCTTTATAATTGTAATTTCCATCCTGAATTTATAAAATAATTTCTTAAAACATCACCCTGAACTCAATTTAGGGTTAAATACACTCAGTTTTAGTGCTCTTAACACTAGCTACCATGTAGCAATAAAAAGATGGTAGATAATCAGAAAGTTACTGTAATTCTTCAAAAAAAGCATGTTAAACAAAATTTAAAATTAGTCATCACCAAGTCCTCAAGTCCTTCTCAAGTGAGAAGTGAAACATTTGCACCACTGATCGAAAATAAGACATGAAAAAATAAATAGAATAAAATATAATACTACAAATAGAGCAAAATGCAAATACGCTGTGTAATATGAAAATGTAGTTTATTCCTGTTTCTTTTGTGCTTTTAGATTTATTTTTATCTCAGAAGACAAAAACTAAATATTGTGTTCTTTTTCAGTGTCAAAATTGACTGAACTGGGGCCAGACTGGATCATCCTGGCACACAATAACAACAAAACAAAAACAGAATACAAAAAAATATTTTCTGATTCATAGGAACAATGAGTAAATTCTTGTTTCAGTAACTCTCCTTGTAAAAAGCAAGGCCAATTCTCCTACACAGGCAATAAAGTTTTACATGGTCCAGCTGCACATACCTGGGGCTTTGGCACAAATTTTTATTGATCCCACGGTCCCAGAGGCACATTTGACCAATGATGTGCTGCAGTACTTCAATTCAACATTCTGGATTGAGCCCTCAAGAGTTGGCAGGGGATTCTTAGATTTCACACCTAATAAAAGAAAACTGCAAATGTACTAGCCTGTTGAATTTAAATATTTTTATATTCCTTTACCAAGGCATTTAAACTTAATTATACTTTAATTATCTACCTTAGATGTTCTTATAGCATTTTTGTTGTGATTCACAGTTTTTAAAGGGAAGTGGGAGTGCATTCTGTAGACTTCGTAATGCAGTCACACACACAATATAGGCAGAAATGAGAGAAAAACACACAAGGCCACTTAGATACTGCAATAATAAATATGTATATATACACATACATACACTTTTGTTTTCAGTTTGTAAGTGCCACCCCAACTACTTTCTTTCACATTGTTATTGTGACCCTTTCATTTCAGGATATTAAAACGACTTAGTGTTTTGAGCCCACATTTAGGCGACAGCACTTGCCTCAGTAGCAATGTAAAGGCACTAAACCCACGTGGCTGAAGAGCACAGAGGGCCAGCTCACTTGCTCTTGTTCAATGGAATCTAGAGTTCAAACCTTGCCTTAGGTCACAAGTAGAACCAAGTTCTGGTGGTCTTTTCTCAACCCCATTTGTGCACCCAGCAAAGCACGCAGTGCTCAGAACAACACGGGCACTGGCACTCCTGAGCCACAGGCCTGAGCTGTGGCTCCAGAGGCTGCATAGGGCAGGGCCAAGCAGCACACAGAGCCCCGCAGCATGGGCAGGGACAGCCAGCCCTCTGGTGCTGTGCACAGCTACCTATTGGAGAACAAGCACATAAATTCAGTCACAAATGAGAAAGAAACCGTTTCAGCACCTGTAAGTAGCATGAAAGGAAAAACTAACAGAAGTTACCATTTTTAACGTTTTTTCCCCCTCGACGCAACAGTGACTCTGAATTTGTCAGTAAGTTGGCAAGCACCTTCTTAATTATGCAAGCATTAGTATAATTATGGCACCATTTCCTTACATACGTAACGTAAAATTTGTTCCAAAATCTATAATTATGCAAGAAAAGTATTATGGAATAGCAGATATAAAAAATGAAAAAGCATTTTGATTTGTGCTTCAAGATAGTTACACGTATTAAATAAACTTAATATATTCTCTAAAGAATTAATTTTTTGCACAATCTCTCAAAGAGTCTCTAAAGATTGATTCAAACCTTTCCTAGTGAGGAAAAATGGTTATTTCTCTAATTGATAGGAAGAGAAATTTCACGATCTGGTAACTGGGCTTAGTTCACTGTGCCTATTTCAGTTCCTAAGCATTAAAAAGCATTTGGTAACCCACACAAAATCATCTGATAAGCAGACTTCTTGCTCTGGAAAGATACTACAATAGTTTTTGAATAAAAAGTACAGTAGGAAGAGAAACAGCATAGAAAGGGAAACATAGCATGAAGCAAACCAGGAAATGGGTTCTACATTCTACACATACTGTCTTATCACATTTTAACCTGCCTGCTGGGGATGAGGCACATCCGGCCTTCTCCTGAGTTGGGATTCAGGAAGGCCTCAGGCTCAGGGAATGCTCACTCTGCAACCTGTCTGCATGTCTGGCACTACAAGACCTCTTTGGCTTTCAGTCTACAGGATCAGCTACCAGTGTTAGCCTCACCCTCATACACAACCCTGCCTGGGGCGAGACTCTTTTAAAGCTGAAAATCCCCTTTCACCTACGGTTTTATATCAGAAATGATGCATGAATTTGCCAAAAGCAGATAGGGTTTCTCTAGGCATTTCCTTATCTTGGCTCTACGTCTTGTACTTCTACACTTCTGCAAACACAGTCCACTGTGTTGCAAAAATCAAGGATTTGTTTTCTGTTTTTTTTCTCCTATTCTAAAACAGACGGTAAAATAGTTAATAGCATCCAAAACTACGCCTGAAGTATAACAATGTTGCTATATCCACCTCCCAGCAGCATTTTTATGGCTCAAAGCACAAGCTGTAATGCCTCATACATTTCTCTCACTTCCCTATGGAAAATACAGTAAGTAACTCACTAATACTTAGAAAACTAAGTATTTTCCATCATTAAGTCCACTTCTTGACCTGAGTGTTGAGGCATTTCTGTTTTAGTATCACATCTGATAACAAGGAAACAATTTGCAAGTGACTGCAACTATTTGTCTCTGCTCTCTCCTGCTCCATCACCAAATAACTTCTGGACTCTCTGAATTTCAGCAAGATAAAGCAGAGTAAGCAGAGACACTTATCTTCTGTGATCTTCATGAAAATCTGGGTATAGTTGCCCTGTAACTCAAACCATCAACATATGCACAACAGTCAGCAAAGCACAGCTCAAAGCAGCCAGGGCATTTGCACCCAACCAGCAGCTGAGGATCACAGGAAGGACATCAAGAAGGCTGAATGACCTGGCCTTGAAGGAATACACAAACTCTCAATACGTACTCATAATTAATATTACATGTTAACAACTGTATTTTAATGCATATGGTGAAGATGTTTATTTTTGGAAGACCTATTAGAGGATGAATACTTCCACAGAGGATAATTTGAAAAGGGCATCAAAAACCATTGGAAAAACACAGTGCAGACATGCCTCGCCTTTTATGCATTCTTTTGACATGAAATGGCATTATCATTCTGCTCTCATTTTTAATACCCAATAACCACAGCACAATACACTGCAGTAATCAAAGAAAAGTTGAAACAAAAATTAATTCTGCCCAGCTCTGGACTGAAGGATACTTGGAAAACCCACTTGCTGAACATTAAAACCTTGTGTAAAGCATACAGTAAGAGATATGAAACTAAGGATGGCTACTTAGAATTTTATCATAAAGACAAAAATCTGCATGACCCTAAGGTGAGACCCCTTGCCAAGTTTCAAGTTTCTTTTTCAATGCAGAAATAAATTAGACATTTCAGTGAACCATTTACAGTGAATAGGTTTAATATGGGAAACACCACATTTTCCTCCATTTCCAAATTTTTTTGAAGGGATGAACCATGCCTCACCCAACTCGTCAAATTGGGAAACCGTCTTATAGAGAAGCAGCCCTTTACTATCTATGCCTCTGCCCATCTGTAGTTTATAACCCTATATATTCAATTCTTCCCAAATACCCTCCCTTTACTCTTCCATAATGACATCATTTTAAAATCAAGGTCTCTATGGTCATACACACAGCTAAAATGTTCCTTAAACACCTATTTCAGAACATCTGTAAATCCTCTGGCAGCTCTGTCTTCTCAGACAATCATTTCAGCAGGAAGACGTTAATCGTCATAGATAAGAAATGTTCCATGTATCCAACTACAAGCTCAAATTTGGTATGTGAATAAACATTAAAGTAGTTTTGGGTTTTTTTTTTTTTTTCAGCAAAGACATGAAGCATGAACTCAAAATTGGAACAAGGTGAACCAAATCTCCCATTGCAAGCAAGCAAGCAACACTTCCAAATTTCAACTTCTGCAAAGCTACTGAAAACGAAGCATGAGAAAGGCTTATATTCAAGGTTTAAAAATAACCACGCAAGTGGAATTCGTGCTGTACTTACTCTTCTGGAATCATACTTTAGAAAGTATCACCATTATTTACTTGATTTTTCTACTCTACGTAGTCAAAAAACAGAGAACAGTTTTTTTCTCAGTACACCTCACACCTCACATTTTCCTTAGCTCATTTATTTTCATCAGGATCATGATAATAAAAAGAAGACAGAAAGATCTGTGTACCTGTCTCTATCAAATACAATCTAACTCTGCTTCCAAAGATCATCTTCCCCACTGTAAAACTACTTGAAATAAAAATCATGTTTCCTTCCCAATATGAAATAATTTTGACACCTGTGATCAAACAAGCTTTAGACAGATTTGAATATCAAACACAGAATACAACACACAAAAGATTTTCCCCTTGGAAAATTCTTTTTTTTGTAATAGATTTGTTCCTCCTTTCCCCAATTCAACGCGTGCTAAGTCAATGACACTGTGTGCAAGTGGGAGTGAACAAAAGGAGAGGTCACAGTTGCGACTCCTTTATAGATCAGCCCAGGATTTATGTTGACAAAATTTATCAATGATGAGCAATAACTTAAGACCCATTAGAAAGAGTTACAAATTAGTGATTTTATCAGGGGCCTATATGTCTTAGAATAATAGAATTGTTAGAGTTGGAAGGGACCTTTAAAGGTCATCTAGTCCAACTCCCCTGCAATGCGCAGGAACACCTACAGCTAGATCAGGTTGCTCAGAGCCCTTCCAGTCTGACCTTAAATGTTTCCAGGGATGGGACATTGACCACCTCTCTGGGCAACATGTTCCAGAGCCTCATCACCCATAGCGTATAAAATCTCTTCCTTACATCCAATCTAAATCTCCCCTCCTTTAGTTTGAAGCATTTTCCCCTTGTCCTACCACAACAGACTCTGCTAAGAGTCAGCCCCTTCCTTCTATAAGAAGAAGCTATAAACCCTCCTCCCCCTTTAAATACTGACAAGCCACTCTCAGGTCTCCCCGGAGCCATCTCCAGGCTAAACAGGCCCGGCCTCTCAGCCTGTCCTTGTGGTAGAGGTGTTCCATCCCTCAGATCATTTTTGTGGCCCTCCTGTGCATGCACTCTAACAGGTCCACATCTCTTCTGTACCGAGGACTCCACATCTGGACACAGTACTCCAGATGAGGTCTCACAGTGCAGAATAAAGGAGCAAGATCACCTCCCTTGCCCTGCTGACCACAGTTCTTTTAAAGCAGCCCAGGGTACGGTTGGCTTTGTGGGCTGTGAGGTCTTTTACCAATCCATTTGTAATAAGAGGATTTTGCAATGATCAAAGGGAAACCAAGAGAGAAAATATGAATTGATCAACAGAAAAGGCAGGAAACCAGCAGAATAGGTGCATTATTGATTCTTATGACAAAAGTCTGTATGCCGCCAAATCCTTGATATACAATAATTCTTTAGAAAGGCAGTAAAGAAGTGAAAAATATGAAATAGGAAATGAATAAGGCATGACTAAAACTTCTAGAAGCAGCTTCAGATGAATTATCTCCATATTTAAGTTATGGCTTCAGAAGGAAAAAATTCAATATTTAAAGCATTAAGTATCAATAAACTATGGTTTGGCAACATGATACAGTAAAATAGCATCACTTACATGTCACAATGATTTCAAACTCAGTAAAAAAAAGACCAATCTATGAATAAAAGCAAGCAATTATTAACTGAATTAAATTCAATTTTAGGCTTAGGGTCTTTCTGGAAACAAAAAAAAAATCCAATTATTTCCACAGAATTATATACAGTTTTACATGACTAACACAGAAAAGCTAGTAAATAATTAAAACATACAAGAAATCTCATTTCCTTAACAGAAGACACTCACTTGTCTTCCATCTCTGCTTAAACAGTCCCCCTTTCTGAGGACTTCACAAATCTGCACTGATCTGAAATAAAAACTGCTTTTGGCATCAAATTCCTCAGAAAAGTCATCTCGGTTCTACCAGGAACTCAGCAGACGCCACAAAGACGAGCTCCAGTTGGTGTCAGTGCTGCTTGTCACGCTCAGGGCATTGTGGGACCATGGGCTTCCAGGGTCGTCGGTGCAGCAAGACAGCAGCAGCATGGGATTTTAAACATTGTTGGTAACTATGCTTCCTCATGCAGAATACCAGAAAACACTGAGTGTGGAGTTTCCTTTGTTCTTGTTTTAAATTGCAAAAACAGAGATCTTCTAAAATGCAGAAGTCACGTTATTAATACTTCCTAATTATCTTCTGTAGTATAACAATAATTTGTGATGAAGTTTCCCAAACGGCAATACTCACAATTTTATTTTTTTAATTTGTCACCATAATCTCCTCATTACGTTTTACAGCCCTAATGTAGGTACTCATAAAACTATTTTCTCTCTTCAAAACACAGCAATTAAAGCAGCTCATTCTAATGAAGTGTCAATGTGCAGATCTATTTTACACTGGTTCCGCTTAACTTAGAATTATCTGTGCTATTCTGATTCTGATTATCTTGATTATTTATATTCTCATAATATTCACTACGACAGGTGTCAACTAGTTTTCAGTATACATACCACTATTCTTAGAAATTTCTGTTTTCTCCACTCTCTCCTTAGATTTAACAGGACAACAACAAAAGGAGTTGATAGACTTATTTCACTTCTTATGATCAGGACAGCTTTTCTACCGTGTGAACTGCTTGTCCCATAGTTCCACATCAGACAGAAACAGAGACATTAGATATCTGCCAAGTATTTCCCTTACCAGATAACCTAGACACAGGCCCAAGAAAGCAAGAGATCACATTCTTAAGCAAAATATTTATCAAGGAAAAAATCTACTATTCTTTTCATATGAACATAAGCTGCACAGACCACATGCATGTGCACACAATATAAAAACCATCTACTCAGTGTTTTCATAAACAAGTTTCAGAGACAAGCCCACAGTCATACAATGGTTTTCAGCTTAGAGGCCAATATCAAAACCTGTGTAACTAACAATTTTCCTCAAGACATCTGTAAACTAATTAAGACTTCTCTATTTTCTAAGCAGATTTATAAACGTCAATTAATAATGGAGATCACTAAATTTAAATATATACTATGGGAAGCAACTGTAAAATCCTGCTGTGAAAAGATAAATATCTCCTTAACCTTCTTATTCCTAACATTCAGACAATTCAGGCATTGACAATTATAAGCATATCTAATTGAAGCTAAGATTTTAGATTTGGCAACACAACACTGGGCAGGACACAGGATTAATGTGGTTTTAGTAGCACTGTTTCTGCTATTGTAAGAAGAGGTTCAAAAAGAAGATGGTTGTTTTCTTTTCTGCAGATTCAACAGCTGCATTTCAGATATCAATGCATCATATGACACAAATAGGAGCACAATTTAATCACATTAAAATAACATTTTTCTGCCAAGAAAACAGAAAAACTATTCAGAATCTGAACATCTAACCCTCAAAAAGCGTGTTCTACCGACACTCAAATTTACAATCAGTAAATACATGCTGAAATCACACACACAATCACAAGGGTTAGAAGGGACCTCAAGAGATCATCCAGTCCAACTCCCTGCTAAAGCAGGTATTCTATAATAGGTCACACAGGTAGGCATCCAGATAGGTCTTGAATATTTCCACAGAAGTAGAACTAGACTCTAGAACCTCTCTAGGTAACCTGTCCCAATGACAAATGACATTGCCTAAAATGCTGCCACGATGCAATAAGAGGAACTTTCATCACAAAGTACTTGAAGATCCCAAAGACAACAAAGGCAGTTTGATAGATAGAGAACGAACAGTTTCCATCCCTGGTGACACATCCTTTGATTGGAAGCATTCACCATCAATTGCTTCCATTTTGGTCATATGTATCTTCTATTTCTTTCCAAAAGGATAGTTTTATTCTATCTTTGGTCAAGTCCAGCAGGTCATGCAAAACATCTACACATTTACGTGAAACGTACATTGTAATTAATACATGTTGATTTGATCATACAAAGCCTGAATTGCATTTTCTATTCTAATTTTGCATTAAGATCAGTTCAGTATGAATGCAGTACCAGTTCAAATGCCTTATCTTCAAATACACTAAGTCTAAGTTGCCATTTATCTTTGGCACTGGAACAAAGCATGCATTTTATTCTCTAGTTACAATGGACCTTTTGACTAAAAAAATTTACATATATGGTTTTTAAGGACAACATTTAGAGTGAAAGAACCGTGTCTTAGAAGAACTGCAGATCATATCAGGTCTCTTCAGCTTTCATTTTTAACTGTAGAGCTCATTTCTCTAACACACAGATATAAGCTATTTGGTAACTACAAAACTCATAAAGCCTAGTTTCCTGTGAGTTTCTACTCCCCTTGTCCTCTACAAGCCTCATTCACCAGAGCAGGTCTGACCCTCCAAGTACAACATAACATCCCTACTACGCAGGAGACAAGAAATGCTAAATCCCACCTCAACCTACACATAGCTGTGAGATTACCACTAATCAAACATGACATCTGGTCACCCGCTCTTTGTCAGACAGAATATTTAATGTCTGGAATCTGTCCCAAGCTCCATCTGAAATAATCGCATACTGCACAGAACAGTTATGGAGCAGTAGAAAGACAAAAAACATTTAGCATCCTAAGGATGAATACAGTAATTTTTCAAGAAAAGAAAGAGCATAAGTTTCTAAAAATTCAAATGAATATAAGTATTTAGTGATGGTATCAAAAAATTGTTATATCTGGCATCTAACGTATAATCATTAACTGTTTGATTTCTTGGGTTTTCTACAGGAAAAAATCAAAAGGATGTGTTTCAGTTAGATAAAAGTGGCTGAGGAGGAAAGCTGGCATTGACATGGTAAAAAGATGGGCAACATCTCCTGGGGACACTGACTGTAAAAAGAGTAGGAAAGGTCAGGAAGAAAGTAATTCAGACAGGATAAGAAAGTAAAACAAGATGCAGAATACATGCAAAAATACTGAAATTGTTACTAACTACAGCAGCATTCCCATTCTTCTTAGACACCATGTGCTACTTTAAAGAACAAAAAGACACAAGACTGCCTTTTCACATGTAGTTTTCCACTTTATTTAAAGTGGAGTTTTGTTCCTAAATAGAACATCCTTCTTACTCAAGTTTCCTGTATTTCGCTGCATTTCTTCATGATATCACCGTAGTCCTCCCAGCAATTTAAATACGTATTATTTATATGGGATAAAAACTCAAAAAAACACAATGCTCTACGTTTAGCAGAAGTATTTATATTTTCTTTTAAATATTCTATACACTATTGAGGACTTAAAAAGAAACAGTACATTTAGTGTCTGGAATGGCAGTTTCTTACACCAGGAGGATATTAACCTTTAATCCTTGAAATCATTAAAGAAATGTTTGTAGAAATATTTTTAGCCTCTTTATCTGGTCAAAGTACTGGAAGTTAAGTCGTGTCTGTACAAACCAATCATTTCACCAGCAGTTTTATATTTCTTTAAAGCCTCATATAAAAAGCACCTGCTTAAAGTGAGTAATGGAGTTTTATATTCATTGCACTTAGGAACAGCGTATGTAACCTATTCCGTTTTCCTCCCTTGTGGAATATATTTCAGCTTATATTGCACAGCACATTACCGATGTGTATAAAGACTCTCTGATCAGCAATTTGGACTGCAGACAGCAACCTGCATGAGTACACTTTTTTCCCTTCCTTAAATACAGTATCCACTTGATTCAGCAACACAAATTAAAACCATCCTTTAAAGATGATCTCACCTCCACAGCAAATGCATGAAACACATGCATGCTAACACCGTAACAACGTCAGGCTACAGTCTGTGGCATATACCCTGCACAAGCAACAATTGGCATTCTGTCAGTATTACAGAAAGAACTCCATGCATGAACTTCCCTGTCCAAAGAACAGAAAATCTCCACTAGTGTTATTAATTTATGAGAAGTTAAAAATCTTACTGCCTATTCAGACATATACTTTGAAAAATCCAAACTCAAGGAAAGTCTGTAATAGGATATATTTTAAGGATGCAACTTAATCTTGGAGTTAGCTCTCAGTCAACATAAAGCATTAAAAGAGACCACTTTCATAGTACAGAATATTCAAGCACATGCTGTGACATACTCTTTGTAGTAGAGAAATTTAAGGAATTCTTCACTGCAACCTCAGCTAAGTTTCGCCTGCAGAATTACTTAGTACCTCCTTTTGATAAAAGTACAAGCTTGCAATAGCCTACAAATGGTGATCTTCAATTATGACAACAATAATACTAGACTCAAGTAGGTAACATAGGCAAGACCATGAAATAAAAAGGAAGTAGTATTTTTTTTTTCCAATCAGCTGTTCTTTCACTTGAAAGACAACAGTGAACTCTGAGAGAATAACTTAAATAATTTATGTTTAAACACTCGGTGTAAGATTAACTAGAATCATACAATTATACTTGTGAATTTACTGTAGTTAAGTATTGCTGTATTACACACAGAAAACACACTGATGTCAAGTCATTTCAAAGATCGTGCTTAGGAGACTGATTTATTCTCTGTGCACAGAATCGTATCTTCACAAAACCAGACGTTGGTTCAAAGCAGACAGTCACTCTTTGCATCTTCTGCCATCCACCTACCTCTATGGTGGTAAGTTTTAAACAATGTGGAAAATAAATTTGCCAGAACAACTTAAACCAAGCATAGAATTACCCGTCAATATTATTGCACGTAAGTACTTACTCACTGATCTAAACAGGAAGAAGGGCTATATTACATTAGCTTGATTAGTACCTCATGGAACACTGCTGAAGAAGTTTTGGGGTCAAAGCAAGTTTACATAGCCTATGAGAAGTAGAAGGATTAGCTATTCTATATCCAAGCATATGAAGAAGTAATATCTGTGATTTGGGACTTGCATGTTTTCTAACTTACTGCAATTAAGTTAGCACTACAGCTAGCTTATTTGTAAGACATTTTAATTCTGAAATTCTTAGTAGAATAAAAGTTGACACATCTACACTGTATTATAATATCGAGGGAAATAGAGGACATAAAATGAAATCCTGATAAATCTTCACAGTATCTTAGAACGAGATCCAAATCTAGTTTGAATTTTCTTTACACAACAAAAGCAAAAACAAACAACTGAAAAAGCAGACAACTGAGAAGCTTACGATTTATTTATTTTTTCTACCACTGGAAAAAAAAAGTCAGCTTTTTAAAACAGAGGAACATTACACCAAACTTGCTTCCCCTGCCTCCCCCCAATGTTTTTAAAAAAACCGTTGCCAATTAGTTGTCTTTAACATAATTTCAAATACATACTGAATGTCTACATGGGCATTACGGCTTTGCTTAGTTTACAAAGATGAGTGAGGCCTCTAAGAATGCCAGTTGCATGCTTTTCAACAGAAGGATGTAAACTTATTTAGCAATCTCTTTTTCTCTTTCATCTTATCTCTAGTTTCTGTGTAGATTTATAATGCTCATTGTTTCCAATTTTAACAAATCACCTAATGGCAGAAAGGAAAATATGTTAACCTTGGAATTATTTGCAGTTGTAGAAATCCCTTTTGTCTGGCTCATGCAAGGCCTGCAATCTGTTTTAAACACAGATTGTCTGTCTTTTGTCTGACAGCCACCAAGCTGCACAAATTACTTTCTGCCAGTTCACCTGTTTGCAGCTGTGTCTGTAAGCTAAGGATTCTGTAGTTTGACTTGAGCAACCACTGAGGATTGATGACATGTGCTGCTGATAAAGTGAGCAATTTGAAGAAATTACTGGCTAAACTTATTGAAAGACATCTGTGCATGAGCTGAGAACTAGAAGCCTTCAATTGTGTGTTTGCAACCTGCAGTGGCGGCAGTCTGTTTGAAGTGATATCCTACAAGAGAGCTGGCCCTGACACAGAATAACTACACCATCTTTGCAACATATTTCCTCACAACCAACAGAACTGTGTTCTTTTGGTCTTAAATATACTTCCTAACTAGAGGATATAATAACAATTAAGACTTCCTATACTCATCTAGCAGAAGTGACTTCTTTTGAAGCCTGGTTTTCGCTCAGGTTGGGCGCTCTGAATTATTTCTCAGCTCTCACTATGGTGTGCACGAGTTCTCAGCAATTACAATTTTATGCTTATTTTCCCTTAGCCAACAAGACACACCCTTGCAATATTATGGGGTACATCTCAACTCTTCCTACATCTCAACTAGCTGTAACACCTGAAACGTCTGCTTCATATTAAGCAATCATTTTATTTCTGATCTTTGTTAGTCTGGATAACATTTGAACTTTGGGTATATTTGCAGATATTAATTTTAAGCTCAGGGAGACTAAAACTTATCTTAGGGTGTGAGTATGCATGTGCAAATGCATAAAGCTTTTGGTTTAAATATGTGTGATGCTTAGCCAATTCTGAGGTGTACATAGCATTATGCAAAAAGAAATTCCTAAGTCCCAGGAGACACATTATGTATTGATACACTTTAACTTTGCTCCCGTTATATTTGCTCTTAAGCATTTAGCATAAATCTGTTTCAAGTACATACTGTGGTAGAATAGGCCTACGCAGAAATCTGTGCATCTACAAGTGTCTGAGGAGCCCAAAACAACAAATCCAAAACCAAACTAAAACAGTTTAAACAATCATGACATATATATGTGCTACATTTGCAGAAATTAGTTCTGCTGTTTGCATTTCCTAAGTATTTGAAGGAAAATACTACCTCAAAATTATCCCTCACGAACAAAGTCAACTAACAACAAAAACCATTTTCAAAATCCTTGTTGTATTTGCTGAAAAATTGTCACTGTGTTATAAATTAAGCACATTTGAAAATAGGGAAGCAAAGCTTTCAAGTTAAGTAGCTATATAAATTGGGTTTTCACATTTCAGAACCCATAAACCAGATCCAATGCAGAGCTGAAGTGACCTCCTGAAAAAAAAAAGGATATATAGTATGGTGTATAGGCATATAATAAATCAAGTTCTGATTATGTGCAGTTAATAACTATACATCACTAAAAATAAAACCCTTAAGATACGCTGGTACAGCAGATATCTAAATAAATACAGTACATTTTTATCTTTAACCTCTATGCATATTGCAAGTTCAAGCATTTCTAGTGTCAGCTTTTATTTTAAAAGACCTAAGTCGTGAGAACATTCTTACGTACCACTTCATAACTCTGACACCAAGTATGTATAAAAAGATTAGCCTTTATTTGGTATAAAATCAGTTGGCAGTTTTACATCTGTGCAATGCAACATAAATACCCCAGCTGGCATCTCAAGCTCACACACATATGGACTTCAAAACAGAAACTTCCTTATTTGCAGCACTGCCAGGGTAATTTTGTATACTCTGCATACTACAGCTATTTGTCAGGCCTCTGCAGGTGTGCAGCGCACATAAACACACAGCTGTAGCCTAGCAAGCCAAGTGTTCCATCAAACACATAAAGGGAGACCTCAGCAGCTGGATTAGTCATCCCTGCAACAGGTCCAGGGAGAACAATATGGGTTAGTATTTTTGGAAAAGCATGGATGGTAAATTTATGATTATGCTGGCCTTACCAAATAACTGCTGGATTGTGTCATTTTTATGCAATGACTACTTATTAAAGTTTTTGTTAGAATGGCTGGAACAGACTGAATATTTTTTAGTTTTTAATATAAACAATAAGGTAGTTTATATATAAAATAGTTTATTAAGTGCAAAATGTTAAAAGGTTTTCATGCTAGTGGTTGGTTCTGACAGATGTTACAATTATTTGCATTGGCTTTAACAGACAAATCACTGGAATCAATTATAGTTAGTATATCATAAAACTTCTTACTAGTTATATATTATCCTTTGTCACATTTACTATAACTACAGAGCATTTTTCTATGTATTTCACTCTAATTGCTCAGTTCACAGATGAAAATGTAAAAACACTCGATAAAAGTGCAGAACAGTTTTCTGTAATTAGCTTGCTTGTTTCTTTAAATCACAATTTTAACGTAAACAAAAAAACCTGATTTTTTCTCAGAAATGTCTGGAAGACACCAGTATTCATACAATTTCATGGTGGTCATAGATGTTAAAAACATTTTAACGAACCAGAAAGAGCAGTAAACCTAACATGATGCAACTTTTATTTAAGAAACTTTTCATATGCCAAAAGCAAGAATAAAATAAATTAAATGAAGACAATTAATCCATTCCCAACTCCCTTCTCATTACGGTAACTGCAAGATTTCAAGAAGGAAGAGCAGGAGGGCCCCAGAGGCCACTTTCCTAAACTTGACCTAATGACATTTCAAGACCATCCACCAGGAATACCACTGTTGTTGGCTCAGTAACATACATAAGGGTGACAGTAATGCTGTGGTATCAAAATGTAATCGCTAGAATCACTGATGGGTAATGAAAATCATGTAGTGATTTATTCATGGGGTATAAAGGTAGCTGTTCTTTTAAGCTCAACAGGTTGCAGTAAATGCTGAAAAGGTACCAGAGATGGAAAGAGATGAACAATACTCAGCCATATTCAGGATGAGAATTACTTAAACATATGCTAAAAATGAAAAGGCACTTCTAAACAAAAATAATCATTTAGAAAACAGTGACAAAGTTAATCATTCCTTTTATGCAAACATAGAATCAAAACAGAAAAACTACAATTTCAGAGTTACAACATGCCCCTTGAATCTACAGTGTATAAAAAAACACAGCAATGACTAATTGCTCTTTTCTGGTAAGCAGAAGGCAGAGTCCATACCACAGATAGAAGAAGCAATGGAATAAAGTAGAATTGAGCGATACCAAAGTTATCAAGATTTAATGGCATATCACACTACTGATGAATCAGTCACAATCAAAGAAAAAATGGCTTATCTTATTAAAATATGACAAATCCATAGACCCCACTTCAGAAGAAAAACTACACTATGTTTCTTGAAAAAACAAATTTAAATGATCATGAAATTATAGAGCAAAATAATAAGATATGTGTAAATTTAACCTATGCTTTTCCAAACAATGGCTTCTTTGGCAAAAATCTGAATTTTCTGCAAAACTTTAAAACAGCATTTAAAAAGTTTACGTAATGAGAGGTATAAATGTTAATCAATACTTCACAATGGACCACAACAAATAGAAATCTGAGGGAGGAGACAGAATAAATGGGATTGCTTTTTCCCTGGTGCACACAACAGATTATACAAATCTACCTGTCAGGAACTTTATTCTGCTACATTTCTTGCTTTGATTTACTCCAGAGGCGAATGAAACACTCTTGGGCAGGATTAATCTAAGACATAGACACTACAAACCAGCCGGCTAAGGTGGGCAAATAGTTGAATTTGAATTTTCATATAAAAGAAAACAAATGTGTAGAATACTAGATATGGAAAAAAAAAAAACAAAAAACCTGGTGCTGGCAGGTATTTCCTGTTTGAACTCAAGAAAAGCATTCAATTACATTGCATGATCTTCTCTAGAGAAATCCAAAGTCCTAAAGGGACACTGATTCATTAGGTAAGATAGGTTCCAGTTTTGTAATCATGTTATTATTACACAAATTAATCGCTGTGAAAATTCATACAGAACAACTGCGATGTTCATACTGCATAAAGAAATCTTGTACAAAAGAATTCTTGCATGAAGAATTCTTAACCTTGCTCCCACAAGACAAAATTCTAGATTGAATGCATGTGCCAACGGTTGCCACACTATGTATCAGACCTACTTTAGTCAAGTCACTCAAATTCAGATTTTCAAAAGTACAGTTTCCATATGCCCTGTCAACATGAAGTCTCAGTCACTCCTGGAAATTCTGCACATTTTACTGAGAGCATTTTTATACAACAAATGCATAGCACTTAAGGGGAAGGGGTGCCCAAAAAAGACACAAAATAGCAGGAAGGAAAGCCCTAAGCACTGCTGTAATAGTACAGTCCCCCAAAGGGAAAGTCCTAATCAAAAGAGCAGAATATCAGCATGTATTTCCCTGAACTGTCTAAATACACAGCTTGGCTCATCCTTGTTGTAGGTCTAGATCTGAGTCTGGCCCAAGCCCTCTGAGACAACACTTTGCAATGTAATCATAATCTAGGTACATCATGATAACAGTTTCCCTTAGCCCCTTCCCATATCTTGTGGAACTGCACTCCAGCACAAATAAATCAAGATGACGACTCAAGGATACTGATGAACAAGAGCAGTGCTAAATAGGAGCATTTCATGCCCCCAAATTTTTTAATTATTCATTAAGGCCTAATACTTTAGGCATTCCTGCAAAATGTAAAATCAGTATACCTTGATAACTTAGTAGAAAAAAGAAATTATATCTATACATATACATCTTGCCTAACACAGGAACTATAAGTTACTGCTGAAAAAGAAAAAAACAGCTTAAGTTAACCCACTGAGACAAAATATTAAAGAGAACCCATACACAATTACTGGCAGCATGCAGTGTTTTTCTAAATTGATGTTGAAGTTTCAGCTAGCACCTTTACATTTCAAAATATACCACTGCTACTATATCCAATGTTGTATAAAAAAAAACCTTTTTTTTTTATACCTTTTTTTCAGCCTCTGCTGAAAGAGCTTGCGAACTGAAAAAGGGACAAAAGCAAGATAGGATATTTATCTATCTATATACTCCTCCTACACAATACAAATGCAGAAATAGTAAGAATAAGATTTTGCAGTACAGAGAAGGGTAGGGAAGAAATGACAAGTATTCTTTGATTATGGTCTTTGTTTTACTTAAATCTTAATCTGGTAAACATTATAATTAAACCCCAACATCATAAAATGCTTCAGAAATGCATACTGACAGCATCTCCACAATATTTTTAAAACCTGATAAAACCTAAATTGATAAAGAACTCCTTATATTGAAATCCACACTGTTACCAAAGCAGCTGAAGCAACACTATCAAACAGTAACCTATTCCAGATCCCCTTGGGCATCACATAGACCATGCTTACTTCTCTCCATTCCTACCCGCACTTTTTTCCCCATTTTTCTCAAAATACAAGCTATTTTATAGGGTGATTGTAATATGATACTATGATCATTGCTGATTGCAGTTAGAAACAGACCCTTTTAATCCAGCTGCTCTCCACTTCAACAAATGCCATTTAAAAGCTACTTCATAAAAACATTATTGCTTCATACTTAAAAGACATTAAGTCAAGATTTTGGAAATTCCATTCACTTGATTATATCAGCAAGTGCACTATACATTAGATTTATCATTAAAGCAAAATCCATGAGAACTGTTTTCCAGACTTTAGTTAATGCTCTTATGACACATTTGGCCAATGAAAAAGGATGAAAAACAGTAGTGCTTTGAAGCAATAGCCAGTAAATGCCATTGTGGTTTACCAAGAGTGGGATGCACAACATATTAGACCACAGTTAATGAAATTAAGCCATTTCTTATGTTTCTGAAATGTGTCCTGTATTACTTGCTTGGAAACTACACAATTGATTCATCTTTGAGATTTTACTTCTTTCTGTAGTAAATTGTATCTCTTACATCTACTGGTAATTAAATCAGTAAGCGACGACCACTGTTATGTATTTTATAATACTATTTAAGGCAAAATAACTCAATAAATAAATGCGTGTTCTTTTTTTGTTTCCACATAAAAATGGAATTGTAAATTTACGTCCCTTATTCAAAGATCTGGAGAAAAGATTACTGAGAGAAAAACAGGATAAAGCATATGCATACTACCTACTTGTGTAAGATGTGAACTGATAAGTAGTTTCCTTTCATAAGGAAACATGCCTTTCATGGCATAATATGCCCATGAAATGTGGATTTAATGTAATGCTTTCTTTACACTATATTATAGGGGAAAAAAAATCTTCTGGCAAATCTTCTAGTGATTCTAAAGCTTTACCTACTACCTCCATTCACATTTTATCCAACAAAGTAATGAGGTGCACTATTTACCGAACTAAAATGCTGTTGCTCCTCTACTCTTCTGAAGCCTTGGAAAAGCAAACATAAGTGATCTTCAAAATCCATTTATTTCTCTACTATTTTTAATTATTTACCTACTAATTATAAAACTATGGTTACAGCTCAGCTAAATCAAATCCTTAAAAAGAAGACTTCATGTCTCCTCACTTACATCAAAAAAGCTATTCTTACTTCAGAATTTAAAGCAGAAAGCTCAAAGGTTAAAGTAAATTGCTTTCTGGCAGCCCAACCAGTTGCTGTCTCAGGCTAAGAACTCAATTCTCACAAGTCCTTCAAGCTTTCCAACTGAAGACCCTCGCACACTGTATTTGTACAAGTTAATTTGTAACTAGGCAGTGTTTACTAATAAACTTTTCCAATTATCTCAATTAGTTAACAGTAAAACTGAGGGACAGTCAATAGTTCAGGTCATTTCTATGCAGTGTCACTGTAAGAAGTCACCAGGATTCCTCTCCAGGGATTATCAAGCCACAGTTTCACCAGAGTCAGCAGCAGCAAGGTGAGGGGCCAGTCATGCAAGAGCATCAAATACATACAAAGAGAGAGAAGGTAAACAGCAACAGTCCTTCTACTGCCTAAACCAGAAGAGATGACAGTTTATACTGGTTTTGCCAGCTACTTTCCAGTTTGCACCTTAAACACATCTTTCAAGTATTTGGACAGCAACTCATAAGAACCAAAGCTCTTCTCCACTGATAAGGGGAATGAAGATATGGATCTTTCCAATCAAGAGCAAAATGCTTTCAAATTAATCATTTTTACAAGATAAAAAAAAAATGTAAAGGCAACAAAAACAATCAACAGTGGAGCTCTCAGTGTAACTTCCACTATTAAGAATGTAATTTCTGCATGTATTAAAACCAAAGTCTTCCTTAAGAAAAATGAGGTAATTATTGCGCTTAACAGCAAACTGACCTTATTAGCAGAAGTGATGAATAATATGGTCTTTAACACAAGTTAGGCTGCACACCAAAGTGGCAGAAAAGCTCAGATCACATCACCTCATTTCCATAATCACTTTCACATGTGTACAATGCATTAAACACAGTACCATCTTAAAAATGAAAAGCAGACATTCCTTTGGAAATTAATTCAATATTTATCGTGTCACATTCAAAAAAAAAGAGACCTTTTATACTGTAAAAAAATTGAAGTACAATAAATAACTACAGGATTCTTATTATTTCATTTGCCTTATTTTTGTTACATATATACAAGCATACTGTACAGTTGTGGGAAGATGACACATGTCTAGAACACTACATTCTAAAGATGTAAGCAGTAAGTCTTTCCTGAAAATAGATACATAAACAGAACCTAAAAAAATCAATATGGAACCTTCTTTACCATGCATTTCCACATACTTCACATTAACTACTCCTGCTGACAGACTTTGATCTCAACAGTCTCCATTCACTTCTCACAAAGAAACATACACACATCATAGAACATCACTTCCTACCAGATTCTTTCCCTACAAGCAAAAATTCAGGCCTACATTTAATATATACATGCATCTTGAATGTGAATATGGTAGAATTGCAGAGGTTGCAGCTAAACTTCCACACGAGAATGCTAATTAGGAATCAGTGAACACTGCTTCTCTGTACACTGATTTTTGAAGAGAAGCACATTCTTCACTAGCATCTGTATTTGGGTTATCACATTCAAGCTAATTTTCGTGTTAAGCTCCACTCAGAGAACAGTTTCTTATGGAACAAAACTAAAATCACTGCATCTGTACCAGTGGTGCTGTCACTGGTAATTATTTCTACAGGCAAGCCTGTGGTTCTCACAGCTATTAGACCTTTCACTGTGAAGAATGATTACCTCTTGTGGATAAAGGGCATAAATTGTGAGAAGTCACTGAAGAATCAGTAATGTGTTAGTAGAAAGTAACATTCTTTCTGAAAATCATTCGATGAGGTACAGAAAGCTTTCAGGACTTTTTATTGCACTACCATAACAAATTCAGCAGCTTTGTGTATGTGAATGGATTAATTAATTTTGAGAGAAGTCATAACCAAGCAAATGCATAAAAAAACACAATAATATAACTTTCCAAATTACATCTGCACTTTGAAGAACTTGTACGTAAACAGCAAAGCAAGAGAGAATTCCCCTTTAAGTTCTATTATAGGATACAGTAAAAAAAAAAAAAAAATCAATATACTCTAATGCCAAGCTTCTTCGTTTACACCTCAATACATTAGCTACTTCTTGCAGTGGTTACACAACATACTTACATGCAGCTCTGAAGTCTTCAGACAATACCATTAAATACAGGAAAAAAAACATTTCAACGCACCAACCAGATTGCATAATTAATAATCAAGACATTTCAAATTAATTCACAGAGGAAACAGTTAACTAATATCCTTCTCATGCAGTATACAGAAGCAATATTTTGAATAACTATATGAAACAACAGCTTATATTTAAACTTATCAACTTTAAATAGGCTCCATCTGATCATGAGAAACTATACAGATGTCTATACATTCACAGGCAAAAAGGTTTGTGTTATGATCTTGCCAACCCAAGGGATACAATTGCAAAAGGAGAAATAAACCAAACACAGATCATAGATGAACTAGTTAATGAGAAAAATTAAGGAAAGAAAACAGAATCATAGAATCACCAAGCCTAGAAAAGACCTCCAAGATCATCCAGTCCATCTGTTCACCTCTCACAAATATTTCCCCTCTAAACAATGTCCCTTAGTACAACATCTAAACATTTCTTGAATGCTTCCACGGACGGTGACTCAGCCATCTCCATGGGCAGTCTGTTCCAGTGCCAAGATGTTATTACAATTAAGAAAAAAAAAAGATTTTTAATGCTGGTGGTGGAGTTATAATAGACATACTAGTTGAATAACATGATTCAAATGCCTTTTCAAAAAGAAAATAAGTTCATACTGGTCAGAGATATCTTCCTTCTTAAAACAAGAAATGCATTTTTTTCATTTCCTCTTCTAGTCGTCATGTAGGATAGCCAAAAATGTTTTAATAGGACAGATGTTTTCATAAGACAGAACAAAGATAATCTTGTTGATTATCGTATTTTATTTTTTATTGAAGGAAGTTAAAAATGGAGGCTGCTGCCAGTTTTAGAAGCCTACGCTTTTAGAATTATTGCAACAACTACCTCACAGATAAATGTTATATATAAAAAAGGAACACAAAAGCTTTCCAGTTCATTAAGCTGCTTTTCAAATGCATATAAGCTGACAGTTCTCAGTTATGTTCCCCAAAGATTCTCAGTAGTCCAAAGTATTTTGTTGCTATTGCATAAACCGAGTAGTTTGAAGACAAAAAAAGTTATGACAAGTACCTCAGAAAAATGCCACCTACAGAAATGTCATTGGTGTTGCAGCTCTGATAACAGTATAAAGAAAAGCACACCTATACAAACACGTGACATATTAAAGGAAAGTATAACGTGGAGATTGAAACAAAAGAAAACACTTTTTTTTGGTCCTGCTGCACCCAAACATCACACCATAGTAGATCATTCAAATGCTAAAGCAATCTAAGGAAAGGTTAAACTTCCATAGGAAATGAAAGTCCCAAAGGAAATGAAAGTGGAAGTGAAACCAAGGGGAAAAGGTATTTGGCTCTACACCCGAAGAACTGCCTACAGCAGCATGCCACAGCCATCCCTGGGGACTGGCTGAGCTTCCCCGGGAGCAGCATTACCCGCTAAGTACTGGGTCATCAGTGGCACAGTTGGCTGATTAAGAGATGAGGTCACGTATTTACTTATTTTAGCAAGAAACCACATAAAATACAGCCCGATATACAGAGAGTTTTTGTACAGATATCAAACATTCCAGAACACTGAAATCATTTATTTAATTAGAAGGAAATAGCAAACTGGGAGACTTCAAGGAGATTGTATCTCACCTATTTACATAAAGGACAGAGCAAAACAAACAATCCTCCTCTCTCCCTGTCCAGAAAAACAAATCACAAACTGAATACATTCATATTTAATACAATAGTACCATATGTGAAAGATTTCTTAATAAAGAACTATCTACAGGCCAGGTGTGGTTGCTTTTCAAAAAACATTCTAATACTAATGCTTAGAACAGTTCTGGATACAAATAGTTTTCTTTGCACAGTATATATACAGCTTGAATGAAACTTGCTTCACAACTCTTAACAACTGCAGGATCCCTCAACAAGCACAAGCTTCATGTGTGCCTTCCTATATTAAAGAATTTCTACTCTCTTGGCTCCTACACATAATTTTTCAGGGCAGTATACATACAGAAAGCCCACCACAGGAGAGCAGTTAAGCAGTGACAGTACCTGAAAAGACCACCCAATAGCAGTGGTATACAAAGGAATCAAAAGGTTTGTTTTACAGAGAGTTGTCTTCCATTTTGAGGGACTACACACCAATTAGAGAAATATTCTCCATAAATCTTCCATGGAGGGACGCTACTACAAGAAATTTCAACTGCTTTACCTCTCAAAAGTAATGTACAAAGCATTTTTGCACCATGCCACAAATACCTTACAACACAGCAGAATGTAGAATTTAATCAATTCTGACATCCTTTAGACTGAGGCAGTAACAATTCCTACATTAGTACAGAAGGCGCAGATGATCCTGTGCAATTTACATTAATCCAGTGTAAACAATCGGTATTATTTTAAACACACAAATATAGACAGTTTTAACCTGAAAGATCATGCATCTTTCAGAAAGCGAGAGACAAAAGAAGCTGATGCATTAAAAAAAGAGCCTGAGGTTCCTGCAGTGTGGTACCAAGCCCACCAGCTGAACTGACTGCTCACATATCTGCCTGATCATTAGGAGGTGCGGGAAAGCTGCTCTTAGGAGCAGAAGGTAGGACCACCCCTTCTCACAGTAGCATGATCCTAAATCAGCTGAAATGTGCAATTTGCGCTTGCAGCCCAGAAGGCCAATTGTGTTCTGGGCTGCATTAAAAAAGGGGTGGCCAGCAGGAAGAGGGAGGTGATTGTCCCCCTCTACTCGGCTCTTGTGAGGTCCCATCTGGAATACTGCATCCAGGCCTGGGCCCCAGTATAGGAAGGACATGGAGCTGTTGGAGTGGGTCCAGAGGAGGGCCACTAAGATGATCAGAGGGCTGGAACCTCTGCAATGAAGAAAGGTTGAGGGATTGTTTAGCTTGAAGAAGAGAAGGCTCAAGGGAGACTTCATTGTGGCCTTCCAGTACTTGAAGGGAATGTATGAACAGGAGGGGGAATGGCTGTTTATGAGGGTGGACAGTGATAGGACATGGGGGAAAGGTTTTAAACTGAGACAGAGGAGGTTTAGGTTAGATATTAGGAGGAAGTTTTTCACACAGAGGATGGTGACACACCGGAACAGGTTGCCCAAGGAGGTTGTGGATGCCCCATCCCTGGACGCATTCAAGGCCAGGCTGGATGTGGCTCTGGGCAGCCTGGTCTGGTGGTTGGTGACCCTGCACATAGCAGGGGGTTGAAACTGGATGATCACTGTGGTCCTTTTCAACCCAGGCCATTCTATGATTCTGTGATTCTATGAAAATAAAAGGAAGCCACCTCACAAAAGGAAGACAATGCAACCGAGGTTTTAAAATCCTCTTGTCCATACGAATATGCTCACACTCAAAATCTGGCAGTAAAACTCTTTAATAGCATATGCTACAATAAATAGGTGCCAAAAGTTTCAAGACTGTTTAAAAGAACTAGATTCAAATTTTGTGTTTATTCCTTGAACCCTTAAAGCCTTCCATTAGGAATACAGAGATAAGACTGAAACACAGTTGAAAAAAAATCTGGCTCAAATACACTTTAGTTATGGGACTGAGGGGAAACAAGCAGAACTTTGAATCCATTATTATTGAGATAATTACAGAGAAAGAACATAAAACATTTCTTTGTTTCTGTCTAATGCACTTGATATCTCTCTTTGCAAAGATAAGCATTATTTGTTTTGAGCTACTGCCTCAAGCATCACAGCCCTATCGAGCTAGATGAGCAATTCATAGAGCAGCTATGAATGCCACCACCAAATCAATTCCCTAATTTTAAGTGTTAAAACTCATGACAGATTTGCCACCATAGTAAAATAAATATTTTTTTTCTTTTTTTAATTGCCTAAGCTATTATAAACATATTACTAAAGAATGTTCTGTTTTCAAGCATTTGAGCCTAACTATGGATCTGGAATCATGAAAATAAGCAGATAGACATGCAAAGGACTGACAGATTCAGGATTTATTCTTCCCCCCTCAAATCCTTGCAAATAAATTCAGGAAAAAAAATCACCAGTCTGTGCCAAAAAAAAAAAAAAGGGGATATAGTTTGATACTGTTTTTTTCTATAAAATGAATAATGTACATTTCTTCCAAAACTTCATGGAATAGTACTTACAGATCACATACGTTCAGATGCTTTGGATTCTTAATGGTAGCAACAAAGAAAAGAATGGGCTGTCAAACATTAAAGAAGAGAAGGATAAGATGGAAGTTTAAGACAACCTAAAACAAGTCCCTACAGGCTGAGTGAAGGCAGAAGACAACAGCGAAGATAAGGGAACTGCATACACACAAAGAAAAAAGAGAGCTAATATCATCAGTAATAGAGCCTTCTGTAAAATTATACAAACAATATTTAAATATGTTCTTCATCTTCCCAGGACAAATCCAAAAATCTCAACCAGTGCTGGTAAAGTAAATCATTTCATTTATATATATAGCATGTGTGCAAGACAGGCAGCGAGAGGTCACTTCTTCCTATAACATGATCTAGCAGAACTATCTGCAGCATCGAGTAACTCAGCCCAGTCACCTGCCCCAGTGGTGAGTTACATGAGACAACAAGAAGTGCAATACTTAACTACTGAAAATAACAACTTCCTGTGAAGAACCACTGCAATGACCAAAGTTACTCCTAATTTTCTTAGAACTTTGTTAACCTTTAGGAAGGAACCAAAACGCACATTAAGAAATGAGAGTTCTTTGTATAGAGTAATTTCAGTTTGCATTATAGTGGTTATACAAGATATATTCATAAAAGTTCTTACTCAAAACACTGTTTAAGAACTAGAAATTAAATGAAAATTCTACCTAAGCCAATGTCCCACTTGAAGCCAATGCTGGATCCTTAGGAAAAAGAACAAAATGGGTAAACTACATGACATTTCTGGGGCTACACTGCAAGCATCAAGAACACAACTCCTGAACCAGAAAGGCTATCTTTGCTTTAAAAGATCATCTCCTATTTTATATTCTCCATATTTATTTTTCAAAAAATGAACTTGTAGTAACCACAGTATCATGTAACAGGCAATTTTTCGTTGTGAATGCTTCCCACGTGGAAATGACTCCTTTGCGGAGTCCTTTGGAACTTGGTCATCTACTGAGTTGGTCTTCTAACATCTAACTCAAGAAATGACTGCTTCTTCCAGTATAAATCAGAAAATTTTAGAAGCTTTTACACTTCTAAAGGTTGACTGATCCAAAAGTTAACATTCTTACTATTGGAAACGTGTCCGTTCTTTTAAATATATCCATTTCTATAGGTTAATTGGAGGCTTTTGTCAAAGAAAAAGGGAAATAAAATGAATCCTCTGCTATCAAATTACTATTCCTTTCAAAGTACATAGATTTGGAAGATTATTCCAATTCAAGGAAGAAAGATGCAATTTTTCTTGTCTCAATAGAAAGCTTCTTTCTTCAATTCTCATATGAGCTTCACACACATTTTCTTTGTACTCCCTAGTTATCCATTTTCTTTTTAGGCTACAAAAAAACTGGACATTTACATCATCTTCAGCCTCATAAAGTCTATATTTTAAATATATGTTTATAAATTCATTTTTTAGTCACCATTCCATTTTATAATGCACACTCTTGTCATTAGCACCTATTTATACAGCAACACATAGGAAGTCCCTGCTGAGCTGTGGGTCTCTATGATCCCTGCACATTTTCAGCATCCATGCTTTTGAAGAGTGAGATACTCTTCATAAACATTTGGCATAAATTTCTTCTTTAACTGTACATAATCCCATATTTCATTTCAATGGACCTCAAGAACCATGTAAGTCAAATCACGCAGAGCAACTGCCTTATTACTATCATTTGACATTCCTCCTAAATCATAAATTGTATATTTTGCAATGCATAATGGTGAAGGGTTTTTTTTAATGGTTCTGTACACATGAGTATTTTACCTTTGAAAGACTGAAAGACTGGAAAGCAAGATAGAAAAGTACATTTTGTGCATTTTTAAATAAAATCTCTGTAACATTATACAAATGTCACTTAACTATACAAATGCACAGGGAACTTTGATTCAGGTAAATGACACATTAGCATGAACTATCATTAAAAGTGCTTAAGGAGTAAGAAATCTGTTTAATGAAAAGACATAGAAATGTTTCCATATGTTTTTATGAAGTATTCTTTACCCTTTAAATGAACACATTCAGATTTAGTCGCTGGCTTTGTTTCAGAGAAACCCCATCTGTACACTGCATCGCTTACAGGCACATCTCAGTCATGCAATAGCTATGTCACAGCTCATATATCAAATAAAAATCACATTCAAGGCCACACAACCTTAAATACCCAAAGTCTTCCATTCTATTTAAAGTAATCCTAAGAGAGCTCTTATTGCACCTCACTGCTGACGTCACATGACTTTTGTTGGGAAACAGAGTACTACAACTTAAATATCAAACAGTCTTAACAGATGAGAACGATCTAAAGGACAACTCTGTTGTACTTATGTACTCTGTAAAGTTCTTGTTTTTTTCTTCTTTTTTTTTTTTTTTAACAAAGAAACAGTCACGGAACTAAGTATAGTAGCACTGCACTTTATGCTGCAGAGTGAAAAGCTGGATAAAATACAGGCAAGTCATAGTAGGCTTGAGGAATTCATCTGATGAATTTAGATTCCAAGGCCAACAAAGTTGACTGCACAAACTAAGGACGGGAAGTTAGAAAAATTATTTTACCTTTCTGAAAACAAACGGGTCAGAGACAGAACAATCTCAAGTTCAAACACAACGACAAATATAACCACCATATGACTCAAAACGCTTCTATTACATGACAATTCACCAACCCTTTAACTTTCATAATGAGGAAACAATATGAAGTCATATCAGAAATCTTTGAAAACATACAAATCCAAGCTATCTCCTTTCCATCTCACGCACACCTTGAGAGAACACTACCAAGACAATGTTCTATTCTTTTTGTCCCTGATTATCAAGAAGTTTTCTTTGTCAATGAGGCATTATTCAAAACAAAATCTATGTTAATCAGCTAGATATAAACACCTAGCAATGAAAAATGGAAATCACCATTTTCAAAGGGAGGTTTATTATTACCAGTGTTGCACTTTCAATACATACAGAGATGATTATTAGCTGTTTCTTGACAGTTTCTTAAAAATGTAAAGAATGTTTTCAGTAGTATATGAAATAGCAAAGTACAAAGCAGAGTGTCTGTTGCTTTCTTTTCTTTTTTTTAAATAATTTGAGATAGACAGTTTAATGGAGTTTACCTGAACATAATTTAATAGCTTGTATTTAAAACAATTAGTAAAGAAAAAGAAAGATGTTTCACCTTTTATAACATGTCACAATCAACATGTTTTGTAAACTTCTCTTATGATTTGTTATTCCAGTCCATATTCTTCTCATACAGATGAAACATTTCATTTTTCAGTTAACACTCAGGAATAATTGATGAATAAACTAACTAGGATAATATGCAACAGAAGCGTCATAATAAGAAAAAATAAACATTGTAGATGGAAATTACATATAAAAACAATAGCAAAATATGCAACTTCAGCTAGCACCAAAAGCTAGCAGGAGTCAACTGCATTAAATAGACTCAGTATGATCAAGAGGACACTTCAAAAATCAGCTAGCTCCAGTTAGAGATGTGGGTGAAATAGCATTTCAAACAAGATAATTTGTGAAGCATGAAGTAACACGAAAACAAAAAGAGGGAAGCTCTGGGATCGTTTAGCCTCAATTCTTATAAAATAAAGGCCATAGGATTACTATTTTGTACTTAAACAGCAGCATGACTTTATCAATCAATCAATCAATCAAACCTTGCAGTCTCGATAAGTTGTTTCAGTCATTGACAATTGTAAACATTGTCAATGTTCTTCTTACACCTTAATTTGCTAGACAAGAGAGTTTCATTTCCAATACACAGTGCAGTTGCCCTGAATACCAGTAGATTTGCCTCACAGAAAATATCCCTTCCTTTTTTTAAAGTAATTTCTATTAAGAGTTCCATCTTTCACTTCAAATTCCACATCAGCCTTAAGATCAGTAGCTTTTAGAATGTCAAAATAATGACTAGAATCGCACTTGCACGCCAAGTTGTCTTTCAAGGTTTCTGGGGGCACCAGACAATCTACAGAGCTAACCTGACATGGGATAATTGTGGAGACTTTTCTTAGCATTACACTCATCAGTTTGTAAGTTTAAAATCACTGAAAGTAAAGACAAAAAAAAAAGGCAAGGAATGAAAAGAACTCCTCATCTGAAAGCAAGAATTAAGCCAAAAGGGTACATATATATTCAATATTTTTAAAAGAAAAAGTGAATCACAGAAGTTAAAAGATACTTTCATTCCTTTCCTTAAATAATACTTAAAATTATCTATGAAAAGGAAAAAGTGCCCTGATGCTATGGCCAACAAGTTTTTGAGAGATTACTGAGTAAGCTCTGTCCAGAGCAGTCTTTAAGCATCCATAAGCTTACGATGGTTCTGAACTATGATTTGCAATTGCGTTAAGAAGTCTTCTAACGAACAAAGGCAAAGAAAGCTCTGTATTACTTCAGTGAAGTAGAATATGATTCTGAAGCGCAGAAGAAAGCTGAAATAGGTTTTACAGAATTTGAGGGATGTATCTTTTTCCTTTAGAGTGAATTCCTGGAAAGACTTTGATTTACTACGATTAACAACATATTAATTAAAAAAGTTTCAAAGGAAGTACAATGCAAAACCAGAGCTTGTTAAAAATATACACACTAGTTGAAGGCCATATTATTCTCAATTTTTGTCACCATCCTTTTAGGCAATAATTTTAAGTCACACTGCAGGAGAGAAAAGGAGATAAGCAAGCCTTAGAGAAGAGTTGCTTGAAGGATTACTTCCCAAAATTCAAAAAAAATGCAAATCTGACCTTTTTTGATACAAATCACATTGTGAAGTCATCTGACAGTATCGCCCTTTCATCATGGCTTCAAAGAGGACTTCATCTTGGGAAAACCAGTCACCAGACACCCCAAATTCATTTCTTAGCTCGTTATCTCCTACAATAATCAAATTCAAGATTAATTCGTCTAAGAAGCGTAGGAGCCTACTACAAATATAGTTCTCACTGATACAGAGAACATTCATGTATCAGAGCATCCCTTGTTTTTTCTTCTCTGTACTTCATGCTACTAAATCACGGTCTCCTCTTATCACCAGAGTCCTTTCAATACACTGCCACTAAGTTTTTTTGTTGCGCTTTTTTTTTTTCCCCCTGCATTCTTTGTACAATTTTCAAACTGACTTCTGCAATATTTTTGTGATGTCATAAAGCTAATACTCTCAAAAATGACAAGCAGACTTGAGTTCCAAAGAGATAATATTCAGGATGTCATATTAAAGCTTCAGGTCGCACAGATCTTTAGGGTTGAACTCCTATAAACACGTCAATGCCCAAGAACCAAACACATTATCAGCTCTTTACTAACATAATTAGAAATTCCCTTAAAAGTTTATATTCAAACTCAGACAAATCATATACAAATTGAAGTGGCAAAGGAATTGGCGGGCATGAGATGAGGAAAAAGTGAAAGCATCATTTCCTTTTCCAGCTATTTATTTTCCTTTCCTGTATTTAGGTAATATTTAGGAGTTTTGTTTAGGAGTTTCTGAAATTTATTAATTAAAAAAGTAGTCTTCCTAACACTGAATAAGGTAGAGGTACTACCTTGGTGATAAGCACAAATCTGCTGGCAAGCTGTGTTTCATTGATAACATATGGGATACAGCAACATATGAATGGATTGCAGCATAAAAGCGATCCCACTGGGAAAGTAGCCTGGACAAGAAGTACACATCAAAGTAAGTTTTATAAAAAGCTTTCTTGAAAGACAGGAGATCAAGTGCTTAGCACTTCGGTGATCACAGTCACCTAATTTAAGTCCCCTGAACGGAATACAGAGTTACCTGGTGAAACCAGGAGCTACGAGAGGTATACCAAGAAGTAATCATGAGCTTTCAACAGAACTGCAAATGCTGCTACATCAGTGCCTCAAAGGTTTATTTTAAAGCTTAGTCAATCTAAAAAGAAAAGACAAATAGCTATAGATTCCTAATGTCTCTGAAGTGATCTGGGTTTGCTGTTTCACACAGTATATTTTTACATATAATTTCCTAAGACTATGTCTAGAATAGCACAGTTCTCCCCTCCAAACTGTACATTACAACAATTTCACAGTGTTTGTAAAGCTGTTGAATACATGTAAAAGCTTAGCTTCTTTAGAAGCTAAGTGTGACTAAAAGAATTAAAAAAAAAAAAAAATTAAGTACAATAGATACATAGCAGGTGTTTTACATTGTATGCTCTACAGTTCTAAACCTGCTAGTCAAATAATTACTGCCAACAATGCACTAATTACAAGGGAAATACAATTGGACATAACTACTTACAATAGCAAATACTCACTGTCAAGCCCTCCCCAAAAGTCCTAGGAAGCATGACAGAGTGCAACTGGTTTAAAAAAAAAAAAAATTATCTCTGATTGTTTGATTTGTAACAGATCATAACAAAGAACTACTTTTTCTTTGTTATACTCAGGTTGGAGTTCCCTCCAACCTGAGAAGATTTTGTTCCCTCCTGGCAAGCAGAACTGCTATTCATCACCATTCAACTGGACAGAAAAGGACTGAGAGCAAATCACAATAGGTTTATGTGACCTCCAAAGGTGTCTGAGAAATATTTATTTTATTCCTAACTGCAGTCATCCTTTTGAAATCTACTTTCCCACCAAGCAAAGAATATAATCAGTTTCTTCTAATTTAACTCCTCCTGTCATTCATGCCTGCTGCAGATGGATGGATGACTGGCAATTTTCTTACTAATAAGAAATCTAAGTATTTAAAAAAAGAGCACAACCCTGTATGACAAAATTTATCTGAGATCTGGATTTCTGAGATGTCTTGATGTACATAACCCACTCTGAAAGTAATTCCATAGAAACTATAACAGATACAGAGAAAACAGTAACACTAACTGATTGAGCAAATTCTGAGCTACAGAACACTACTTTTCAACACAGACACCACCATTAGCAATGTATTTTCACCAGCAACGAGCAAGAGACTACATGCTGTACTCATAACAATCTGCACCAGTGGAGGTGACCCACTGCTGCCATTGTCAATGCCGAAAGGCACCACACATTGCCTAACTATATCCACCATCTGGTCTCCATAAATGTTCAGCAAGCAGCAGTGAATGTCAGTGGGTGTAATGGCTATGAGTTGTGCCAGGATAGGTTCAAGTTGGATATTAGGAAAAATTTCTTCTCAGAAAGAATGGTGAGGTATTGGAACAGGCTGCCCAGGAAGGCAGTGTAGTCATCATCCCTGGAGGTTTTCAAGAAAAGTGTAGATTTTCAAGAAAAGCGTAGATAGTGCCCTAAGTGACACTGTCTGGAGCAGTCACAGGCGTGGGTTGATGGCTGGACTAGATGATCTTAGTAATCTTTCCAACCTTAATAATTCTATGATTTTTTTCCAGATGGAAGAATTCAATTTCACTCCCTTTGCTTCACACATCTTTCTACGTCAGATGCCATTTTGACAGACTACCCTTTTGCTGACATCTGTCACACAGCAACAGAATTGGAATATTGGTGGGAAAGTTTAACTTTTAACTGCCATACCACCACCACCATCCACCTCTCGTGTCGTGGGTCAACATAAAACACACAGAACAGGAGGCATTACTTTTGGAGTAGCCCTTGTACATAAGGAGAGAATCAGAATTCATTCTATTCTTTCCATAGACAAAATATCAGAGAATATAAATTCAGAAAGCTGAGTGATACGACAGTCACCTTTATTTGGAGCACAATTTTTTGCCACATAAACTGAAATCAAAAGACACCAGATAACTTATGAGTAAAATCCACTGAGCTCATACCAAATAGATTGAGACAGTACAAGATATTTTTCAGGAAGGATTTTCTTGAAAACGGATATGAAAATCTTCTGGAAGATGGATAGCAGTGAAAACCTTAAGTATTCCTTGACTTCTCCCCCCCCCCCCAAAAAAAAAATCTTCAACTCAGCAGAGAAGTCAAACTTGCTGTAGTATAAGAGCTGATGGTCATAACATCAGCTGTTTTTCAGGGTGACACTGGCAGTTGGACTCCTCTCACCACATGTATCGCTACTGCTGGACAAACAACTACCTTACTTCTTACTTGGGGTAAGACCTTACCACCTTAAACTAGATAATCATTGAAGGATTCTTCCAGCTGAACTATTCTAAGATTCCTACATAAGCTATTTTCTGAGTGAAGAATTGGGAACAGGTATGAGAAGAGCATGAGGTGCAGAACAAAAAGGCATCTATTTTATTTTTAATATAGCAAATAGCTACCAAATATAGCCAATGAAGATTCTTAGTTCCAGTTGTTCCATTGTTGTACATAGTTCTGCACCATTTCTTCCCACCTTTCTACTTCTCAGACAGAATTGGAGATTTTTAAAAGACCACTATTTGAAAACTGACTGTTACACAACATTGTCTTGAGGTCAATTAAAATATGCTAACAATAAATTTAACTTTTCAGTACAATTTATATTGCTTTGAGATACATGACTGTGCTTCTTGATACAATTTCTTTCTCTCAGTAAATGGCAAATTAAATTTGCTGTACAAAATCAAGGAAGATCAAATGGAACTGTAAACAAAGTTGCTGCTGTTAATCAGGAAAAGAGGCAAAGCAAAAGAGAAAAGGAAGATGAGAACAAAGATGTCCCATAAAGAAGAAAAGGGTTGAACAGGATCAGACATAAAAGAAGGAAAAGATAAAGAATGAGGTGTAGCAACAAATTTGGGTGTAAAGGATAGTAGAAACAAGCATAAGGAGGTGCAATATCTGGACTTGTTTAATATGTTGCTCTCAAAACAAAACAAAAATTGCCAGAAGATGATGGTGAAAAAAGTTAAAGAAAGTGAAAAATAAAACACATTTGTTTGATCTTTATCCATACCAGCCTTATGATGTAATCTCAACAGAAAGAAACTAAGCTCAGGCTGGAGACCATGCTTATTTAGATGATCTCCAACTAAAACAAAGGTGTTTCTGGAAATAGCTCTGATTACTTTCTCTGAGTGAATGTCTGCCTTGGTTCCAAAGTATGCTTTGGAGGATGGTAAGCAGATGTAGGAGCTCTTACTTTGCATAAGTCAAAGCTCCAAAACCTCAGAAGCTGAAACTGTGGTCATACACAGAACTCTGACACTTACTCAGAATCTGTGCTTTTAATTATCATATCACATTCAGTATGATATGCATCTTTATTCATGAGAAAAAAAGCACAACAGTAGAAAAAAACAAGGAATGTTTTCCTATGCTTCCATAATACTTCAAAGTGGGATCAAAGTAGTTACATCTGCTGTGGTATATTTAATTTTGCTATTATTCTTCACTCAGATTTTCACATTACAAACTAAGAAGGTGCTTTCACTGTATACTGTTTAATGGCACAGTAACAGAACATTCTTCTTTCTTTATTCGTCTCTAATTCCCCTCCAAATACAAAATCAAAATTATTAAATGTTCATCTTAAAATTCTTTTACTTGCAGTAGTTTCCTATGAACATGTTTTTCCTAATTTTTTCTGCCTAATTTTATCTGCTTTTTTATGCTACTATGCATTTGCATTACTGGTAGATGACAGCGTGCTTTTGGGGTTGTTTTGTGGGGTTTTTTTTTTTGCAAAATAGAAATAGGATTTTCACTGAAAGGAATTACCTGCCTTTGCAGACATAACAGTATAACCTAAATAATTCATGGTCAAAGCACTGCTCTAATTGTACATTGCTACCTTCCAGTAAAAATGTGTTTTCTGTCCTCCATTAGAGAGCCCGAGAACATTCTAGTTTACATTGCTTGCAACCTTATTTCCTTTACTTGACAGTCCTTAAAAATGGCTTATCACATTATGGCAACATTTGCTGAAAATCCCTCTCAGAATACAGCAAGATACTTCTAATAGCTCAGAACAAAACTCCTGGGAACAGAAAACACTATTATAAATATAAAAAATGTTATTTAACTGCTTAATTTTCTTCATCATTAACTTATTACACGTACCTTGCAATTATTTTATTCTGTAAGTGTGAAGTAGACTAGACATGCAGAAAAAAATACATTCTTTATTGCAAGGGTCACAATAACCACTTCACAGTCTGCAATTCAACTGTTTAACAATTCTCCTAAAAATAGCTAACTACAAAGAGTATCATCTTCTTGAATTTCTACACAACTAAAAACTGGGATTTGCTTCTTTAATCTCAAGATTTAAAAACAATCACTAATCACATACAGCTTTTAAAAAAGCCTGATGTAATATAATACATCATCTGAGGGTTCAGACCCAACAACGAATACTGCAACATGTAATACTCTGGTATCTCATTACGGAGACAAGAGCACAACTTCCCTTGCCATCTCAGTTTGTCACAAGATAAAAAACATTCCCCACAAAGAGGTCACGTGATTTTGGAAGTCATCTTCAATGTTAATTAACTAGAGCTCATTATGCAAAAGTAATTCTACAGTGCTCTTAAGTTTCTTTAGCTCTATACTTTCTGCTTTTTTAAATTTTTTATTCCCCTTTCACATCCTGTAGTAATCCAGTCCATTCAAAATCATCTTTGCTGACAGTTGGGTTTGTTCAGCTTTTTGGGCCTGTTTAGCTTGGAGAAGAGAAAGCTCCAGGGAGACTTCATTGCGGCCTTCAAGAACTTGAAGGGAGCTTACAACCAGGAGGGGGACTGACTTTTTACATGGTCTGATAGTGATAGGACAAGGGGGAATGGCTTTAAACTGAGAGAGGGGTGATTTAGATCAAATGTCAGGAAGAGTTTTTACTCAGAGGGTGGTGAGGTGCTGGAATGGGTTGTCCAGAAAAGTAGTAGTCGCCCCATCTCCGGAGGTGTTTAAGGGCAGGTTGATGGGGCCCAGGGCAGTGTGATCTGGTGGGTAGTAATCCTGTACACTGGGAAAAGGAGGGGGTTGGAACTAGATATCTTTAAGTTCCCCTCCAAACTAAGACATTCTCTGACTGTATGATATTTCTTCCATCAACAAGATCAAAACTCCAATTAGTCATCACTTTCCAAACTGCAAAATTTCTCTATGATAATAATGAAAATCATTACAAGATGTTCAAACTTCTTTTAATGCTATACAAGTATCAAAGTATTTTTATTAAATGTAGTGCTTTAATAGTAAAAAAAAATGACAATATGTTCTTATGCAAACAACTCTATAATGTCCTTTGTGACCTCAATTTTCTGATGTACATTTGTTGTTTTTTTCCCAGGGGAAAAGAAATTTGCTTTTGTTTTACAGAAAAGCAATGCTCATTGTAGTATGAGTCAGCTCAACCTCTTTTTAAAAGGTGGGCACCAAAAAATACCACTGCACCATTCTCCTTCATTCAGTAACAGTCACTGATGGCTTCCTAGCTGACCCCAAATTTGGCACCAACTTCTTTGGTCCTCCTTCAAAAAGAATCCTTCCTCCCATTAATTCTGAAACTTTGGCACACATTTGCTCTGTGCTCATCTCAGAAATTTTCCAGTTCCTATTATGCAACAATTCACAAACCATTACGCTCTTCTCATTCTTCCTCTAACAAGCTGTGTTGCAGGATCTTTCTCAGCATGTTAAATCGCTCTTATAAAAGAAACCACTTCACACTCCCTGTAAGGGAGAGTTATTCACCTGATGTACACAGCAGCTAGAACAAGGCAAAAAAGCAGCCTTACTTCCCTGCTGTCCAAACACACCTTTCTTAATAAAACATGAAATAACAAAGTTAACAGCTGAGCAAACAAAACAGGTGCTCTCCGTTACAGCTTCAATTACTATTTGTGCAAATAAACTACAGATTCTAGTGGAAGGGCACTATTTATAGCTCTAGACTTAGGTGTCTTGTTTTTGGTAGCCCACCAACAAACCCAGCAAGAATTTGCTGTTAATTCCAAAACAACACAATGCTCTACTGCAATTCGGAAACATAATTCAACTTAGAAAGTTTATATATGTTTACATGCATATAGATTTTATGTATGCATTCCTTTCACAACTTACTGATTTTTTTCTCCTTGACTGTGCTATTGACATTTTGCATATGTTCACTTTCACCATAACAGACATTTTAAAAGTCTCAAGTGGATTTTTTTGTGAGATTCTTTAGCACGACATTACAGATAAAAGTTAGGAATGAATGCCTTAAGTATTCATATCAATATTCAATATTAAATCAGAACTATGAATTTTTATTTTCATAGCCAAGAAGTGCACACAACTTATATAGGAAAATTACAGCCAGTAATAATAATTATACATTTTTGTGCTTGCTTCATATGTTAGTTCTCAGGCCACTACAGAATCTTTATTTCAAGCAGATTTTTAATAAGAAGAATTAAATTAAGAATTAAGAAGAATTAAAAATTATTCTTAAGAAGAAGATACTAAAGACCACTGATTACGCACTGAAGTGATGCCATGTCCCATCAACCCCATTTTCAGGTTAAGCCTGTTCAAGACTTAAGAATATTACCGAAAGTGTCTACTGCAAGAGAAAAGAAGAGGTTGCGTACAATTGTATCACATTCTATGTGTTAAGATAAAGAAATGTGCTTGGTTTGGCTATCCACGCTGTACATATATCTGAAATCAGAGCTAATAATCTCCAGACTTTCATAGCAATGTAAAATGTATAAAAATAATACTATTAACATACTGCAGGCGTGAGCCTACATGAAGGATAAGGACAGGCAAATACAGTCACCCATGCACTACAGTAAACAGTTTATTCTGTGCAAATTTCATACAGTTGTGTCCTGTCACACTCAAGCTACTACTTAAGAGAAGGCAAGCTTTCATTTTAAACAGAAAGTTGAAGACATACAGTTCACAAGATGAGTGCCCAAATGTGAAACAAACAAAGATTAAATGCCCAGTACATTACAAGGAAGCAATTAGAGCTTAACAGCCTACATTAGGTTTTATTCTAGGCTTTTGTTGGGTTTTGGGGTTTGGTGGTGAGGGAGTGGAGGTAAGAGGAAAAATGCAGTTTTAAAATCAGGGGGTATTAGAAAAGCAAGTCACTTATTTGAGTCTTTTTCCTAAGTGGTTAAAAGAACTATGCAGCAGCTCCACAACCCCTTTTTATATGTACACCTGGGAAGAATACTGAATCCTGTTACTTTCCTCACTGTTACCCTGATGTGGTTTAGACCAGATGTTTAAATGTTACAGTACATACATTTTCTTCTCTTCTTCCAAGGCAAAAGCAAAATAAGAGGAATATTTGACTTCACTCCACAAGAGACCTATTTAATAGTTTGGCGGTTATGTAAGTAAAGGTAGCTTGGCTAAGTCAATGTTGACGACATACAGAACGACATGATCCTAATGAGTTGGAAAATATTGGCTCTCATGAGATTCAACCAGATGCTACTGCGTTGAGAAAGCTACTGTATTATTGAATTTCATTTTTATGAGGTAAAATTTATTATTCAACCATTAAGGTATCCCACATGAAATCTTGCATAAAATAGTTTTACAGTTACTTTCTGGAAAGTAGATTTTATTTTAACTTTAAGACATCATTTACATGAGGGATTCAAATGCCTATTTGATCACCTTCAATAGAGAAATGTAAGGTCTGCAAGCAATTTTCCCAAAAATACCAGATTAATAGAACCGAACTGTCAACAAAATAATGAACTACCTGAACAGGACAAGGAAAAAGTGGTAGCAAGTTCCAGTTTTCCAGAGTAAACTAAAGCCATGTGTGACTGTGTATATGTTTTTTTGGCAGGCTGAAATGGTTAGAAACTGAGTGCTTCGGGTACACCAATAACAAATGAGAAAACACACAATGAAATTACTCCAAAGGATTAATTATGCTCAACTTCTAAAAGAGTGTGACAATATTTACCAAAGTTGTAGTATTTTGTATAATCATTCTTGAAAAAAATAAAATAGTAAAAAAACTTATTAGCATCATTAATAAATCCACTTGTAAAAAACATAAAAAGCGCAACGTATTTTGGATTCATGTTTCTTTTTACATGAATAGTGGACAAAATGGAAAACAGGTATTTTTCTCAAGCATGTGCAAATACGATAACTAACATACTATTTAACTACCACATCAACATTCTACTGTGCTTATATAGGGAAAGAATTATAAAAATAGCTTGGGTAAACAAAATAAACTAATCCTCAACGAGTTATGTCCAAAGTGAAGAGAAAAATTCATTGCTTTCAAAATTCCATTAAATAGCTAGTGATATCCATACATTCCAAGTCAGCTGTAATTATAAATCTGCCTATTGCAGAATTAAATTGTTTCAAGGTAAGTACAGCACAATGCTTATGCACAACACTTATGCACAGGGTAGCATTACAATAATTACTAACATAAAACACACACATCTTTCTTTAAGTACTTGTATTAATTTATGCCCCACACATTCTGACAGTCTACAGTCTGTGTCATTTAGTGGTAGCTTTAAGATAACAAGTGTTATTAATGTAAGAAACCAAAACACACACGTTTGCTTTTAAGACTTCAAAACTCATTTTTTCAGTCTCCTCTCCTTTAGAAAGTTAATTAAAAGAAACTGATGAACTCCAAATTCAAAAGTCTATCTGATGAAGGCATAATGTCTAACAACCAACAACTCCAAAATAGTTGAGGAAAGTCATTTTCTCCAATTGACAAAGGTTTCTAGAGAACAGAGACAGGTAGAAAGGTGGGGGAGACAAGAGTGTTCACCTGCAAAAAATTTTATCTTATATTCCTTGAATCTACTTGCATGAAGAACTGCATACTGAAGAGTTTGAGAGTTTGTTCTGAATCACTACATCACCTTCAGCCTAAGCTAGTTTGGAGGACATTGTGGAGCCAAAAAATATTTCTGAAGTAACCACCAAACATCATATACTAGCTTTAACTTCTGTCTTCTATGTTTCTGGGAATACACAGTGCAGATGTACCCTTTGAAGTTGCATCCAAAGTATCTTTCAGCAGTTATCCCAGCAGACAGATTCCCAGAGCATGCCTCCAAAGCATGTCTGAGACTCTCAGGAACATGTCAAAAGGCCAATAGACACATGCTCTTCTTTGGTATATTTGCCTCCTCCTACAATTCATGTATCTATACTTGTCTACTAATTTTTGAATTCTTTGACTTTTACTGCTTTTCTACTTTAACTCTTCATTCAACACAAGTAGTAAATACAGATACAGGCAGTTGCAAAAAAATATGTAAACAAATGGCAAACATTTGAGATTAGCTATGTGAAAGAAACAAAGAAAATATAAAAGAAAAAAGATGAAGTCTCATGTCTTCAAAACTAGTAAATCAGACTGGTAGGATAAAACACACCTAAAACATTTCTCTTGGAAGGCACAGTCTGCTCATAAAGGATAAAAAGCACGGTGGTGTACTGCACATGAAGGAGTAAAATTTGGTTGCCCAGATGATAAAGCAGGCTTGTGGGCAGTCATTAAAAATAAATAATCAGATCATTAAAAATAAGATGACAAATAAATATGTCCCTTCTTTTTGAGAGTAAAGGCATATCTGGTTGCTTTTTCTTTTTATTTACTTTTAACAGGGGAATAGGAACCTTAAGATAAACAAAGCTGTCTGTCCTACTACTTGTGACTGAAACTAATGGAGGCCTTTTGAAGTTGGAAAATGTAAAGGCAGAATATAATTTGGGCAACACTAATCATGAAACACAGATTATGATTCTTGTAGCAGTAGAATGGAAGCCATGAATGTAGAATGAAAGCAAGTCCAAGAAAGAGATCCCCTGGGAAATAGAAGAAAGTGAAGATTCTCAATTTTCCTGCAGGAAATAAAGTATACTATCAATACACTGAAATAAAACCAGGAAAAGCCAAGGAACAAATAAGAAAAAGCTATAGAAGAAAACAGAGCAAAGATGCTTATATTTTGTGTAAACTTGATTTAAAAATCAACTGATCCACAACATCACAAGAATGGAAAGCCATTAACTTCAAGTACGTTTCTACTACTGCGCATGGCTGAGAAATGAATTGTGAACAGATGGAAAACAGTTAATACCATTGATGAAAAGGTCATCTGTGTGAAACGTTAGGGCATGTGACGGAAGCTTATTGTCACACTGACAAAGATGCTCAAGCCAACAGTGGCATAAAGGAGATCCCAAATAATCCACTGCCCAGCTACTCCTAGACCCACCACAGGAGCCATAAGTCCATTAAAAGCCCATCTGCACAAGCCTAGAGGAGCCCATTGGTGCTGTCTGCATGAGTGTTCCTAAGAGCCCATGATCTGTACGGGTAGCCATATACACATGCACATGTACTCTATCACCTGGCATTATCAATAATAATTTGTCTACATCATCTTTGAAACTGTCCGTCAAACGTTTGCATGCTGCTGTGAAATTCTGCCTTAGCCTCCTCTCCAACACGCTATCCAAACTTTGTTTCTTCTTTCACTTTCAATGTAAAGACCCAGATGTAGGTCTCAACAGCCCTCCAACCCTCTCCAATTTCTTTGTAGCCCCCAAACCAGATGCTCACTGCAGGTTCAGCCTCACCACAAAAGGAAATATCAGTAATCCTTGAGATCAATTTCTGATCACCGAAAATGAGCCAAAGCCTAAATCTTATCTCTGAAAGGAGGACATAGAGAAATAAAAATCAGTCAGATATTTAACATCAGAATGCTGACAAAAATAATAAATCACTATAAAGTTACAGATGTTATGTATAATAAATGAGAAGAGGAACTGTGATGAGTAACTGGATACTACGGAAAGACTGAGCACCTAATCAAAGGCTTTAACTACAGTACAAATAGGAAATAAGTTCAGAATTCATCAACCTGTTTTGTGTTGGAGGAGTTAAGTTGAAGGTTAGTATATCAGTATCAGTGATTAATAGCTGTGCCTTTTTAAATATTTTTTAAAAATCCCAGTACGTTCTTTTTTGCTATGCTTCTTTCCTATTTATTAAAAAACCCATCAAAAAAAAATTCAAGTTCCCCACATAATTATAGACACATACAGATATATATACGCTACCATTAATGTATATGCAATCTGCCTCTAAGTATAAGCACAATTTACAAAGCATGATCTTAATTTTTTTCCAAATGTATTCCAACAAAATACTGTAGACTTACAGAAAGAAACAAGCTGAAGGTTAGGGCAAATTGGCAGACAAATCATTTCACTGCTTTGAATTCAAAACTCTTTTCATCTACTTAACGTGAATTAGAACTACAGAAGCATATAATTTATTAGGAAAAGCACTAAGCCACAATAAGAGAAGATCAAAACAAGTATAACATACTGCTCGTTCACTTAAAATTGTACTTAAAAAAGTACTTAAAATTGGTGCTCCAGATTTCTAATAAATGAATTTGCAGAATAGAGTAGTTGTGTTACAGCTCTCCAAACTGAAGAACAGAAACCATACTAAATGATAGAACAAGTTACTTCAAAACTGCAAACCCTAGGGCCACCTAATTGATCATATGATGCATCTTCACATCCATCTGGAGTGTAAATTTTAAGCCTACTACCTTCAGAAGTAATGGTACTTGAAAGTAAAACCCCACAATCTCATCCTTTGGTGACTACATGGAAACAAGGAATGAAAAGAATCAATGAGACTTTTCAGAAAGTAGAAAAAACTAAACATTTCTTAATAAAAGTCCTTATTCACAATTATTCCAAGAGTTGCACAAGTATTTGGGCGATGTCATATCAGTAATGACATCTAAATACAAGAGCCTTTCCCAGTTTTCAAAGATGAAAATCAATCTCTTTATTAGCATCCTCCTGGCTCCATTTTTAAATCCTTTACTTCTAGTACCAGCAGATAATCTAGGATAAAGTCTTGAACAGTATTTAAATTAATACACCAACATTAATGAAATAGCTTTGCACACAGAACAAGAGAAAAAAGGACAGGAAGAGCAAATCTTTTGTTTTCCTAACTTTGGCCATAACAAATAAATTCATTCAGGGAAACAAGTGAGAAGAGAGAAGTATACGCCAATATTCAATACACTGAGAAAATACCAATTCTACAGTGACTACAATTAGCAAAATGCCAAATGCAGTCATCTGAAGAAGTCCCAGTTTATTTACGAGCTAGCTAATGCAGACTCAGATTCATTAAAACAATTACGCATAGACAATGTATGCAGGTCTCAGTATTTTATCAGTAAGGATAATTTCTTCCTGAAATCCCTGGATGTTTTCCAAAAGAATGACAGGTAACAGATTTCATTATTTACATCATCACCTCTGAGACTCGTATGTCTTCAGCTGTTTCACAACAGAAACATTTATTTGTGGAACTAGATGAAAAACATATGCAGACCTTTAAAAAAGATCAACTTCTATTCACCATTGATTAATAAAGCCCTTAATAATCCAGTATTTTTTATTTTATCCAACAGCTTCACCTCAAAATGATCTTAAGTTACAACATTATACCATGTAAGGTAGAAAGGGTGGATTTTTTAGATGAGGGAATTATGGAAAAATTATCGTGTATGGGAAAATTAAATGTATCCAGAATTTGGTGCCAAGGAGTGAAGCTCAGTGGCTTAGCTTACATCCTGGATTCTAAGCATTAGCTATAAATACTCATATACACACAAAAAACATTCTGTCTGTTAACTACTTTACATAAAAACCTGGATTTAAAGGATATGGTTGCATGGATATTTGCTAACAGTTCTTCATACCATAATCAAGATGTTAATCTGACATACTTAACCAAAAGCATCACATATTTACCTGAAGACTGGAAAACTTCATTCAGTAAACCTTCATTTACCGCCACAGAACTGACATTTCCAACAGGATGACACCAGCTCTGATAAATAGTTTGGAGCAGAAGGGTTTGAGCTCTAGTTGCTTGAATTGTCAAATTTGGAAGTTCAAATATGCATTCTGTTAGTGGAACATGAGCTCGCTTGGTCCTGTTTAAAATATTGAGAGAAAAATCATTAGTTTGATGCAGAAGAATAACAATTCAAAAGCTGAATTATAGAATAGCAGACCATGAGCAATTAAACCTATAGAAACAGTAATGTGACTATTAAAATTCCATCTTGAAAGAGCTTATTCTGCTTATACTGAAATTCACTCAAGATAGGAGTACCGTTAAATACTTTAACTTTACATCATCCTGTAAAACATGAGATAAAATAACTATTTTTTTATCTAATTAACTCCTGGTTTTAACATACTGAAATAAAAGCACAATAGCAAAATAAAAGGTACTCAAAATCATGCAAATTACTAAAAAAAATATGTTCAAAGCTTTATTGGAAATAAGTTTATTTCAAAGCTTACTGTGAATCAGTAAACGAAATATTTCTAGTGATACAAAAACCTACATAGACAATAATCAACCTATATAGACAAAAATTATACAGAATCACAGAATCACTAAGGTTGGAAAAGACCTATAAGATCATCCAGTCCAACCATCCACCCATCACCCATGGTTCTTGCTAAACTATATCCCTCAACACAAAATCCAAACGTTTCTTGAACACCTCCAGGGTCGGTGACTCCACCACCTCCCTGGGCAGCCCATTCCAGTGCCTGACCACTCTTTCAGAGAAGTAGTATTTCCTAATATCCAGCCTGAATCTTCCCTGGCGCAGCTTGAAACCATTCCCCCTAGTCCTATCACCAGTTACACGAGAGAAGAGGCCGACCCCCAGCTCACTACAACCTCCCTTCAGGTAGTTATAGAGAGCAATAAGGTCTGCCCTGAGTCTCCTCTTCTCCAGACTGAACAATCCCAGCAATTAAGTACAATTAAGTACAATTAAGTACAAAACAAAAATCCATGTTTACCTCCATATTTAGCTAACATACTGGACTCACTAAAAGTTTCTAAATAGGTACTAATATTTTTCAATCCTTTTAAATTTATAATCTAGTGGGGGGCTCCTGGGCCCTTGGAGAGCAGATCAAGCTAAAGGACATTCTGTTTGGAAATAAATTCTTCCGTGACAGCATAGCCCAGTACCAACAGAAGGGCTCTTAATAACTACATAGAAGTAAATTACCTTTTCTTCCTAATACTTATATTATTACCTGAAATTATGCAATAGATTTCCTACATTCAAAAATTACAATGGTTCACAGAATGATTACAATGGTTCACAGAATGGCCAGGGTTGGAAGAGACCTCAAGGATCATGAATCTCCAACCCCCCTGCCACATGCAGGGCCACCAACCTCCCCATTTAATACTAGACCAGATTGCCCAGGGCCCCAATCTGGCCTTGAACATCTCTAGAGATGGGGCACCCACTCTCTGGGCAGCCTGTTCCAGCACCTCACCACTCTCTCGGTAAAGAATTTCCTCCTGACATCCAACCTCAATCTTCCCTCCCTCAACTTAAAACCATTTCCCCTTGTCCTGCTGTTCTCTACCCTTTCAAAGAGTTGATTCCCCTCTCCTCTATAGGCTCAATTTAGGTACTGAAAGGCTGCAATGAGGTCACCCTGCAGCCTTCTTTTCTCCAGGCTGAACAAGCAAGGCTCCCTCAGCCTGTCTTCACAGGGGAGGTGCTCCAGTCCCCTGATCATCTTCACGGCTCTCCTCTGGACCCTCTCCAACAGGCTCCCTGTCTTTCTTGTGCTGGGGGCTTCAGACCTGGACGCAGTACTCCAGATGGGGCCTCACAAGAGCAGAGTAGAGGGGAACAATCACCTCCCTGTCCCTGCTGGCCACCTCTCTTCTGATGGAGCCCAGGATACCATTTGCTTTCGAAGCTGCAAGAGCACACTGCTGGTTCATGTTAAGCTTTTCGTCTATCAAGACCCCGGGTCCTTCTCCACAGGGCTGCTCTCAAGGACCACTCCCTTCCAGTCTGTATGGATGCTTGGGATTCCTCCAACCCAAGTGCAAAACCTTGCACTTTGCCATGTTGAACCTTATTAGGTTCACACACACACAGTTCTTCACTTCCACTCTGGGATACTTTCCAGAAGCACATTTACAACACTGTTATCTTTGTTCTAATAACCTCCTGCTCCAACACTGAGATCTACTCTTTCAATTTGAGCATTACTTTCTCTAGCGTCCCCAAGATACAACATACAGATGAGCTTATCATACCTATCTGTATTATAGCAGTCTCCTTTAAAATATTCTGGGTGTACTTTTTAAAGCTCTTCAAAGTATATTAGATATAACTTAAGGCACTGGAACATCTCATAAGAGGAAAGGCCAAGAGAGCTGGGCTAGCTCAGCATTGGAGAAGAGGGAATTCAGGGAGACCTCATCAGTGTCCATAAACACCTGAAGGGAACATTCGAAGAGGGCATGTGAGGGCTCCTTTCAGTGGTGCTCAGTGCCAGGAAGAGGGGCAGTGGGCACCAACTGGAGCACAGGGACTCCCTCTGAGCACCAGGCAGCACTGCTGTGCTGTGTGATGCCGGAGCACTGGCACAGGTTGCCCAGAAGCTGTGGGGTCTCCTCCATGGGGATGTTCAGAAGCCACCTGGCCATGGGCCTGGGCCCCCTGCTCTGGGTGCTCCTGCTGGAGCAGAGGTGGGCCTGATGGCACAGAGGGCTCTGCCAGCCTCAGCCATCCTGGGGTTCTGTGTTTATCGCCACCATCAAGTAAGTAATTTAGACACTAAACATTGAAAGCAGGAAAAACGTGCTAGGAGAACAGTGATGACATGATTGTGATGTTTGGTTTTGGTGTTTTTTTTCCACATTAGTCTTAATACTCCATATGAATTCACATTTGCCATCTACACTTTCAGCCCTCCAAGATGTTTTCAATGCATCAAATGCATAATTACACATTTTAAGCCCATGCTAATCAGACAGACGATGCAACCCACAGACATTTATGTAAAATACTTTAAGAACCAGGAAATGTGTAAAGTTGGGGTGTTTTTTTTTTTTGGCAGATAAGACCTGCTTATAAGCAGATCAACCATAAGACCCAGAATCTCTCCAGGTTTCATACCTAACAAGATGGTTATTAATATCAGAATATTTGGCTATGCTTTTGGCCTTTTTTTTTTCTCCTTCAGTGGCAAAAGATAGTAGGCAGTCACTAGTAATTAGAGACTGCAGGATGCCCCATGAACTCAGAAGCAGGCTAGTGAAAATATTGTTCCTTATGCTCAAACTCTAGAATCTCTAGCAGAGTGAAGGGCCAAACATTCTGGCAATAGAGATTCCCTTGCACATTCTACCCCCAGTCAGGAGAGTGACACTTCACCAAGTGAAGGAAACTCTGAGGACTCTATATAAGCCTTTCGAACCAGCTGTTCACTGCCATATTCCTGCAATCATTCAAAAGAAGCAAACATTCTGAACATTAAAAGCCACAAGAGGGATAATCATTATTCATTAAAGTTTTGTAACCTTGTGAACTGTGCTATCTACAAATTATTGAGGAAAAAAAGGAAAAAGCACAGCAGCACAACTGCCTCTGAGTTACAACTCATTTGAAGCTGAAGATGACTGTGCTGTCGGCTTCAAGTGACATTTCCAGAAAAAATCATAGTTGAAAAAAATATTTTGTGATTGTATGGGAGAAGTCAGATGTGTGTGCTATTAAGAATTTTATTTAGAAAAAAAAGTTTGTTAAAACGGTTTGAAATGAACTATCAGTCTTTGAAATTCAGTACTCCCATATTTTGTATCTACCTTTTAATTTGACAGCCATAAGGATTTTCTTAGAGAATCCAAGCAGATCACACGCTATCTGTGATTAGTGCTATAGTAAGTGCAGCACAGTACATCAAAGGAGTACACAATATCCACGGTACACTAGTTTTCTAACAAGAACTACTCAACAAGACTTAATAGGAGACAAAAGTTGAAAATAATACAAGTAAAGTCAAGTAAGTATGGAAAGATGCTGCCTGGTTTAAAAAATAATTATGAAAAACCTAAAAAGAACCACTTTGATCCAGACAAGTGAAGGAAAATTACAACACTGAGATTAGCCTCCATGGAACACAACTGGCCAAAAAAACCCACCACCCACTTCAGCTGCTCAGATACATGCACAACTCCCAGTATAAATGCACTACAGCTTTTTAGTCACTAAAAGAAAAACTCCGGGCACCATGAAGAACACAGACAAGTATTACTAAACTCACGGGCTTCAGAGAGCTATGACAATAGCAGCATACAATGCAACGGTGGAACAGATTTCACTTTAAAAGTCTGACTGTTCATTTAATAGCTACTGTACTGAGCTATATGAAATATCGAAGTTTCACATAAAATATTCCCTAAGGATAACTACAGTGTATGAAATTTCTTTTAAACAATATGCAAAATTCTAAGCTTTTTGTACTTTAACAATCCCAGAGGAATGAAGTGCACTGTTCCTTTTCAGATAACTTGGGAGGAATGGGAAGCTGAAGAAAATAAATCCTTTTTTTTTATAGAAAAAAATAAAGGCCATAAAGGTGTGGGGAGGGGAAATGTATTGTACCATGTGTGCAGCAAATGTTACTTAAAGGAAATTTTAACTAGACCTGGCTAGTGATGAAAGTGCATTTATAATTCAGGATTTATTATGATAGTTTTGAAACACAAATAATGCATTTAAAAGAACTTAACATACAAGTCTGCTACCAGACTGCACCTGTTAATACAGAAAATCCATCATTAATAAGGTACTGAGCTATATTTAACCATAGTTTATGACTCAAGAGATATATTCAAGCAATGAGTGAAAATACAACTGTAATTTTTTTTTTTCCAGTAAACTAAACCGGTATTTCAATACTCTATCATTAAATTTGTATTAAGCAACTGAGCACAACTTCTTATCAAAACTCACTGCCATATTAAAACAGTTATGACACATAGTTGGATTCTAAAGCCACTACTTAAAATGCACTGTAAAATTGTAACAACAGTAGAAATCACTATTTCTCAAATCTTTACACTCAAGAGTTAAGATGCAGTTCTGAACTTATGTTCATTTAACCGAACAGGTTAAAAAACTAGCAATTCTAACACCCTTCTCCAGGGGAAAATAAATCCTAATGTAACTAGCAGGATAGACTACTCATTAAAGCTAAACTTGGACAAATTCCAGAATAAATTTAAGGAAATATGAACAAGCAAGTCTTGCTATGTAGTGGCATGGAGTGAAAATGAATCTGTCCTAATTAAATGATTTTTAAATACCCTTCGGTTGTACTCAGTTTGCTGACATACTGTAATACAGACTTGCTGAAATATTTGGATGAATCTGGAATACCATTAAAGAAAATAGTTTTCTTCACTGTTTTTGAATGAAAACATGAATTGTTCCTTATCTCCCATGCATAGACACCAATATAACCAATGCATGTTAAGTTCACAGGCATGCTATGAAATATTTTCAGTTTGTAGACTTCAAGAACAGCAACTCATTCCTTTAAAATCAACACCTCCAAATGATTGAAAGAATATAGCGGTGAACAGCTGGCTCCAAAGGTTTATATAGAGTCCCCAATTGCAGAGCTGGAACCTGCAAAATGTTTCCAAAAATTTAATTTTTCTTATTACTCATATCCTGTACGGTAAAAAAACTATTAGTTCATTTTTTCCAAAATAACAAAGCCAGTAACCTGCTACTAGAACCCAGTAACTGGGCCTCAAAAGAACTTGAATGTAATTTAAGCACCTTAATAATTTCAGTCAGCATTTGTACACCTTTTCTCCTGGGCAAACAGAAAATGTATGTTAGCTTTATATTTGACAGGAACAAAGCTTCATCTATGCATATGCATCAAACTCATGTTTCTATCTATTCTGATCCTTCATATCAAGAAAATGACAATTTTGATCACTGAAGCAACTCTTATTGAGGAAAGCAAACACCACCAAATCTTTGAAGACAGCACTCGGGTAAAAGAAGAAAGGGAAAGGAATTTAACCACTATAGTTTTGAACTATTTCTTTTTTTAAATGCAAAACTACCGTCACTGCTACAAAAAGCACAAACAAAAAAAACAGCAATATGATAAAAACACATACACTAATACTTTTAGTCTTAAGACAACCATATATAGTTAATTGTGCAAGAACCACACCTCATCACCAAATAATTAAACCTACTTTTAAAGACTTGATTTCAAAAACATCTCCAGAATTCATTCCTTCTAAACTTCTCAGGCTCTACAGGCATCACTAAGCACTAAGGAAGTCAGACCTCTTAGGTCACCTTGTAAGCAGGTGAGACAGCTGCCGTTGCCTTTTGTATCTTATTTGTAGAAAGTACAGCTAGTAGTACAATTCATTACAAGGAAAAAAACAACTGCATTGGAAATTTGACCTTTTTTTAAAAAAAATGAATAAACACATTTCTGCAAACTTCAAATGCAGCACAGGAAGGGAACAATACAGTCATTTCTAAGGTGACTGTTGTCTACTTTTTTGGGGGGGGGGTTTAGCATCATTTTTGAAATTGACAATGATGAAAAAACCTTTGCCAGTGTTAATTCATATATGAACTTCAGGAAGGTAGAGATGTCCTTGAAACAATTGTGAAAATAAAATAAGCAGGCAAAGTGCAAACTTTTTATCTTAGAAAGTAATCAGAGAATTTGCATTCTCAGTTCTCATTACAGCGAGAGTATGAACAGAACAATAAAATTCAGCACTGTACAGCAAAGCAAAAACAAACAGACTATTACAAGAACAAAAATAATGATTACTAATATTAAATAAATATCTAAGAAGGAAGAAATCTTGCAAAAAAATCATTTTGAAACAAAGAAGCAAGAATCTGGACATGCATATTAGAAACTCAAAACTTTGGTTATTTTTATTCCATTTACGTTTTTCTGTTACAGGTGGACATTAAAAAGGATGATCATAAGAATAATATTACTTGTTTGTGAAGCAATAAGGAATTGAGTAGCAGTGACCTCAGTGGAATGATTACCTTATGGTCTGTGAGACACCAAGAGAAAACACTGAAGGCTGCTAGAAAGAACAAAGACCCCAGAAGTGAAGACAGGGTATTTTTCATTTAGCTAGGCTCGAATACAGCCACATTAAGCATCAGATGAATACTTCTATCCACTGGATTAAACGTTTAAGAGAGAAGGCAAGAAATCAGTCTACCTCCACAAGTTCAGTCACTGGCTAACTACAGGCCTCAAAATGCACAAGATTTGATCTAAAACTGCACTGATACCAACAAGGGATAACCCAAAAAGGGGCTGGGTGTTCACTCTTATCTATGGACTAAACATAAAGCTCCAACTTTGAGAAACAGCATCTTCTGATGTCTGAGGAAAAACCAGAAAACAAGGGATAAGAAACTCTCCTCAGAGAATGTGATCAATGACTACTTTGAACTTTTTTCTTTTACGTTTTATGTATTTATTCTTCCTTTACTTTTCGAAGTCTGCCATTTTTCACTTGAATCAAGGAATTTTACTGTCATTTATAGAAATCAAAGGGATTTTTAAAAGGAGGAGTATGGAATGAATACAGCAAGATTTAACTGCGTTACGTCTAAAGAGATCGAAATAAAAATACCATGAGAAATTTGGTACTTACACCTGAGATTTAAAAAATCAACATGGAAAAAAAACCACAAAAAAAATGGAAAGAAACAAGACCACTTCCTATACGGAACAAGTGGCTTTATGAAGGTGGTACAGAGGGGATTGTACTAGAAGCAGAGCACTTTACATCAACTACTTGAGCTACAACTGGCCTCTTCTCAGGAAAACAACTTGCCAGTAAAATATAGAAAATATGGATATGGAAATCTGCTAGAATTTAGAGACACTTTAGCTGGACCACCAAATCCACCAAATGAAATCACATAAAAGTTAAAACTGCTATCATTAATAAACCTCTCAACAGCAAAGTTATGTAACTGCTAAGAGAAAGAACAAAGTGCTACTTTTTTTTTAGCTTCTGTAAAGCAAGCATCATTGCTTTAGATACTACAATGTAGCCAAATCTCAGAATCCACAGGGGTGGAACAGTTTTGGAAACTGCTTTCCCATAAAGTAGTGCACTGTCCAGATACACCACCTCTCCCCCTTCCTCTCCCCTTTTCCTCCCATTTTCCCCTCCACACACTCCCAGAAACAGCAGCAACAGCCATTAAATCAATCCTCTAAATCTGCCACATAGAGCCATTTGGTTGTCATTAGCAGGTAAAACAGGGAGCCAGGAGGGCTCAGAAACACGTTGGGTGCTCAGTGAGGAAAGCTGCCACAACAGTTGCTTGCAGGACATGATGGCATAAACCAAGAGCTGGATGCGAAAACTGCTGCCATATGACAAGGAGACATGCTTAAACTGCTGTTATCAGAAAAGCAAGAACCACAATGGGCAGCCCTGAGAACAGCAAAGACTTCCATCTTCATTTCATGCTGCCAGAAGTGAAAGCAGTTACTCTCAAAGAAACCATGCTTCAATCTGAGGGAAATTCACTCAACCGCTTCTGCACCTAATAACATAGTCACTTACAGGCATTTTTGTAGTACTGAATTACCAGGAGCACAAATAAGGATTTTTTTTTTTAATAGAGATTTCTATCTAATATGATCATTTAAAACTGCTTTTTTTTTTTCTAAGTTACTGTCACATTATCCTCCCTATTTGTAGGGAAGCTGCAAGAGAAGGGAGCTCAAATACAAATCAGTTATCTCTAATAAATTTATTTCAAAATGTACAGGTATTTCATCTTAGCCCGTTCCAGCCAGGTAACAATTTTGCTTTGACTGAAGATAAATACAGCTTTTTTTTTAAATATAATGTTTGAGTCCACAGTTACTTGGTTGGTTATCAAATTCATCTGAGCTTGGCACATTAACATGCTTACAAAATTAGGCGTATAAAGACTAGAGAGTTTCTGGTACTTCACTCCAGATGGAAATGAAGGCTATCAATCTGAGGCCAGATCTAGGCAAAGGATATGCTGTGGTATACAATTCCATACTATTTCAACAACATAATTCTATAGGGAACTATAAGCCTTAATGCTTGTAAAGTCAACCTATTTTCTTGCAATTACAGAGTTGAACAGCTAAAAAATTTTACAACAATGCTTTTATTCCTATCAATTCCCACGACATTTTCATTTAAAAAGAAAGTTGTACACTTCTTCCAAAATTGAAATAACAACCATAACAACAGCTGTGCTCTCTTAATTTCAGGATGCAAGTTTTGAGCAGGCTACATCTTTACTAGACAACTAAACAAGGCCAAGTGCAAGCATCAGTAACAGACTGACTGTAAATACCAACTACACTCTCTCAAACAACGTTTAAGCAAAGCTGAAGAGACCAAGCATGCCAAAAGCTCACTTGCAGGATGCTGGTTATTGGCATGTTTTATTTAGTAGTGTAGATGCAACCTCAGGTAACATTTCTCTTCAAGATTCAATCATAGAATTAAAGGACAACAAAAATATAAGGCATCAATTGCAGGCAAAATTCTGGAGAGAGAAAAAACAAGCACTGTGTCACCAGTCTCAGAGGCCAGAGTTTACACAGGTAAAGACTCAAAGTAAGAATGACTAAATCCTAACCAGTTTTCTACAGTTGGTGGTAATACTAAGAGAAACAGAATTTCCAATTGCATCTAGCAAAAAAGATGCATGTCTTTGGGATTCCAATTTTCTTTAGCATTAATTCAAAATGAGAGCACTTTAGCATTACAATAAAGTCTTACTTATCTCTTGGCAGCCTCAACTAAAGCAAGAAACAGCTATGAAACTGAAAATCCTACACATATTAATTGATGTTCCATTTACTTGTCCTTAGCAAATGTCTGCAAATACTGATGGCAATTAAAACCAGGACAATGTACTCACCATGTGCAACCACTTTCCCTGAGCAGATACTAGTTAATAAGTTTAATTTATTTTCACTGAAGAGCCTTGACGATTAATTAACCTAAGTAATTACACTAGAAACAGTACAGATGACCACCCCTTGCAGTCAACTTTGCTGGTTTTCCTCCTCATGGAGAATACTGAAAAATACAACTGCTTCCAATTTACATTGATTAAAAAGTGAACTTTTAACAGATTTGCTGAATGCTGCCTGCCACATCTGCTGAGAAGCAGTAACATTAGATCTGGACTTAATTAAAAAACTATACTAGAAGTTTCCAACTGAAGTTAATTTGTAATCACAGTAATCAAGCTACAAGTCATGTACACAGAATGCAGAGCCCCTCGTGGGCAGAGGGTCCTTCCTGGTAACTGACAACTGTTCCTTCCAGAAGACCACAGCTGAAAGTGCACGAAACATTCTTGTTGAGCTTTGATATATATTAATATATCAACACAAATTTAAAAATATTTTGCAGAAGTTCCTCACACACCTTCATTCTTATATGCGAGCATTGCCTACTTAATTTTTATTATAAAGATATGTTAAACTGTGCTTTCAATGAAAGATCATTCTCACCCTATAGCGGTGTTCACGATTTATTGTGATATACTGACATACCTGCTCCTCCAACAACGATATACAGCCATAGTGAAAATCACAACCTAAGTAAAGTTTGATTTGGCATTTTGATTTGATGCATTTTCTAGGCAATGGCATAGAAGTAACAATACTGAAGTAATCCAGTATACTCCCTAGACTGACTGTTCACATCTGAGGCAATTACACCTCTTCAGGTACCGAGTCTGTTTTCGTCAGTTCCTACACAGTCCATATCACTGACATATCTCAACAGTTCAAGCAGGTTTTCACAAATGCTAACTCTAACTCACATTACAGACGCAGCTGAAACTCTGCTGTCCCATACACTGATGGCACCTGATCAGGCATGCAATCTCAGATACATTCTGTTTCAAAGGATACTCTGAATTTTCATCTGGCAGTTATATCCAATTACTGACATAACTAATAGCCACAAGTGAATGCTACAAAATGAGTTTCATGTGTTTTCAACCTGTTTCTGCTTCTGACTCAGGAACTAAGCATACCCCTCAACTGCCCATGTGAAACACAATCCACATTCAACCAAAACTGACATTAGTTTTGATTTACTGTGACTAGTCAATAAACCAGGCTGCCAAATTCAAGACTCAAGTGTCAATTTATTGGAGAACTTCCTTGATTTATGATCTAACACCCACACTCTTTGGATATGTCTGTGTTTCTTGCCAGAGTCCACTTGTCTCATACTAGTGTACCATTGCACTTAACTGCATGACAGCTGCATTTCACGAGCTCACAAATCTACCACCATTTTTAGTAGTAAGCAGCACTACTTCACTGAACTACCCAACTACCCTGAAAATATGTTTCAGTCGCACGGTAACAGAGTTCACCTCACTCCCCCATTACCTACTTTTAATCCTCCCTCTTCAGCATGCAGCAAATCCTAAAGTGTCCGACTGTTGTGACAGTAGTACCTTGCTAGTAAAGGACACGATTTCCTTGCTAACCAACAACCTCTAATTGTTCAAGAAACTGGATCTTCAAACTCCTTATTGTTCGTGAATCAACATGAATTGATCTCGTCCTGTGCTATCATTAAAAGCACACAGGATTATCAAGATGACCCAGATGAGCAGGTACACACCAAAACTCCTCCTTACCGGATAGGACCATGAGTAAAATGATGAATTATGCCAAAGTTTGGCATATCACTACATAGCTTTGATTAAGCTAGGGATGTTTAACTTGTAAGGGATGACAGAGGAAAAACAGAGGAAAACAGAACTAAAGCTGCAAAAGGATAAAAAATATTTTTACACTGTTACTTTTACAGTAACTAAGGTTTTAGCAGAAATCTAAGAAGTAGTAGTGCAAGGTCTTCAGAACCATCACCTATTTTCTAATGTTAATTTTAAAGTTATAAATGTTAAAAAAAATTATGAAGTTATAAAGTTATAAAAGTTAAGATGTAATTACGTGTACAAATCCATCTGGCATTTACATGGCCACAAAACTGAAACAAAAGCTAGAAAGTCAGGTAAGAAACCTGAAAATGCCACAGGCTGCTGGCAATGCATGTTTCTCAATATCACTGTATAATAGTTAGCCAAAAGGAGGTTGTGACCTAGCATGCCAATCTAATATACATGTAACAGATTGTAGAGACACAGTAAATATTTACCTTTACAGTTATTTCCCCACTGTAACATGTTCCTCAGTGCAATATCTGAACATTCCTTGAGCACCTCCAAATAGAATGACTCCACCTTCCCAGACAGCCCGTTTCAGCACCTGACCACTTTTTCAGAGAAGAAATTGTTCTTAATATCCAATCTGAATCTCTCCTGGTGCAAATTGAGACTTTTCCCTCTAGTCCTATCACCAGTTACACAGAAGAGGCCAACTCCCACCTTGCCACAACCGCCTTTCAGGCAATTGTAAAGATCAATGATGAAGTCCCCCCTCAGGCTTCTCTTCTCCAGACTGAACAATCCCAGCTTGCTCAGCCACTCCTCATAGGACTTGTGCTCCAGACCTCTCACTAGTTTTGTTGCCCTTCTGTGGGCATTTCAGACGTCCATTCTGTGGACATTCCAGGGCCTCAACATCTCTTTTAATGAGGGTCCCAAAACCAAACACAGTACTCAAGATGCAGCCTCACCAGTGCTAAGTACAGAGGGATGATTATTACTTTATTGCTCCTGCTGGCAACACTATTTCTGATACAAAGCCAGTATGCCATTGGCCTTCTTGGCCACTTGGACACACTGCTGGTTCATGTTTGACTCAGCATCAACCAACAGCCCCAGGTCCATTTCTTCCAGTCTTTCAGCCACTTTGCCCCAAACCTGTAGCATTGCCTGGTGTTGTGCAGGAGTGCCAAAGTGCAGAATATGGCAGTTGGTCCTGTTGAACTTCATCCCATTGGCCTCAGCACAGCAACCCAGCCTGTGCAGATCTCTCTGTAGAATTTTCCTACCTCCAGACAGAGTGATACTTTCCTCTCAGCTCAATGTCATCTGCAAGCTTACTGAGGGTGCACTCAACGCCCTCATCCAGGTCATCAATAAGGATACTAAACCAGACAGGCCCCAATACAGACCGCTGGGGAATACCACTGTTTACCAGCTGGATTTAACTCCATTTACCACCACTTTATGGGCCCAGCCATCCAGCCAGTTCTTTACCCAGCAAAGAGCATACCTGTCTAAGCCACAGACTGCCAGCTTCTCCAGAAGAACACTGTGTGAGACAGTGTCAAAGCCTTTGCTGAGGTCTAGGTAGACTATGTCAACAGCCCTCGTCCACCAGGTGGGTCACTCGGTCATCAAAGGAGATCAGGTTGGTCAAGCATGATCGGACTTTTGTGAACCCATGCTGGCTAGGCCTGATCACCAGTTATCTCACACCTTCCATGTGATCTCATTCAGCATCATCTCAATAATTCCTTTCAGAATATTCTGGTATCAAGAACATTCAATAACTGCTCTGTATTCATTAAAGTACAGACCACGAAATCCCAGACACTAATTTACACAGCAGCAACTCAGCTTGTTCATGTATAGTTCATTCACACTCAAATTTAACATTACCAGACATCACACAAGTCCATGCCGGTGTTCCCTGCAGACAGCAAGCCAGCAGCTATTGCTCTGGTCTCAAAATAAGAAGGAAGAAACCCACTATCAAACCCTGAAAATGAACTATTGCACTAATTAACTGAATAGAAAGGATGCAGAGATAGATAACATCATGCCCAATTACGTCCTTATTCCACTAGGTTTCAGAAAAATCAAAAGCTGTGATTCTGTTACAGGTGGAGACAGTGAGCTTTCCCAGAAATTGATAATGGAAAACAGTCTAGAGTACTTGTCAAAGGAAGGGAGTAAAGATAGGCAAGAAAAGAAAAAAAAAAATCAATAAAACAAACATAGTCACACTAATTTCAGGCTCATAAAACACAGATGACAGTTCCAAAATTCCAGATATTGGAAAAAATAAAGATAAGACTCAATCTACACTCTTTATCTCTTCGATATTCTGCAGAAGTACAATGAAGTGGCATTTTATAAATAATAGAGGGTTCTTAAAACTGAACTGCCTACCTTGAGTTATCTCATCTGTTACCACAGCAATTGTAGCCAAAAGAAAAAAAAATAATCTAACTCCTCTCAAGATTTCTGTTTGGCCATAAACATTCTTGTCATCCATTCTGGTCTTTAAACCTTATTCTGCTAATTCTCAGTTGTTTTTAGACATCCTCCTGAAAGCTTTGAAAGCTGCTTTACAGTCTGGCGTGCAACACTACATAAAGAAGCTGTAAAATATTGACATTAACATAGTATTTTGCATCTTGTTATACTTGACAGAAATAAAATACCAGATGTTTTTATTTAAATAAAAATCAGTATACAACAATTCAAAAGATGTCAAAGACTCAGTTAACTAGTAAGCTTAAATCAATTTCATTTACCAGAAGAATGTGTATTAACTCAAATTAAAGCAGACATCAATCTAGTAAGTAAAATGAAGCAGCACTTTTGCTATCTTAGTGGTAATTTAAAGGAATTTATTGGAAATTTTGTTGAAATATGCTAGTGATGTTTATCACCTGAAGTTTTCAAAATAAATTTTACAACAATATTTAATATATAGTATATTTTGAAATTATTATATTGAAACTAGAAAATAAAGCTATTCTGATTTATGTCAGAAATAAAGTTGAGATTTTCACTGCTAACTCAAAACATACTACCTGAGGGATTCCATAACAGTTCATAAAATGTCTTTGTTTTTAAAAGTATGGTCTGTGGTATATATTTTCTACCAAGAAATAGAAGAACACATGTAGCATCAGATGTGTGTACTTTAAGAAACTCTGGAATGTGAAATCTAAAAATCCAAATAAAACAGGTGGCATAATTTGGGGGGGGGAAGGGGGGAAGAAAATGAATTTAAGTTTAATGACATTACCAGGTTATCCTACCAGACTAATTCTCACTCACTGCATGACTTCAATGAAGCTCTCAGTCCTCGTGCTGATTTCGATTTAGTTCAAGTGCTATTTGATGTATTTCATCTGGAGTTTTATTCACTTCAAACTACACTTCATTTAACCTGGTTGCTGCTGTACTCATTTGTTTTTCTACTTTATTACCCGCAAATTGGTGTTGCTTAGTTTAAATAAATTACTGGAATAAGTTACTGTTTTGTTTCTTTTTTTTTTCAAACTGCTAATAAATAAATAACCTTTAGAAAGATATCATGTCACACAAAGTGAGAAAGTTACTATTAAAATTCTTTTAAAATACATCCCTTCTGGTCTCACAAAAATCTCAATAAAATTTGAGTTCCTATTTTTAAAGGCAGCACCATTCCCCCCAACCTCAAAACTACTGCTTGTTTTTATTTTTCCATATTATTAGTATACCTGTTATTAGTCTACCATACTCTACTTTCCAGCTGGGCACACATCATAATACAAGGGTGAAAGGGAGGCAGAGAAAGACAGACAAAGCACATGAAAGGGAATGTGATAACCAGCATGCAGCAGCACATGTGTGAGAGTGCAAGAAACCAGCCACAAATGACCGAGAACAGCGACAGCAGGCAAATGCAAAAAGAGAGCACAAATGCACTCATGAGAAAGCACTAAGATTCAAATACCACCAACTTGTTAGATTTTTCCAGCCATTTTTAAGCTCTAAAATAATCATGTTGCACATGTTGTGAGATCTTACAATATACTAAATAAATCTAAATTTGCTTTTAAACAGTAATGTATTTCCACCATTACCTAAGTATCACAAACCTGAGCTAAATATTAAATGTCAGGTTATGTCAGGAAAGGCTGTCAATTCTACCAGAGTCCTAACGTACTCTTATTAGTAAGTGCTCACTTATTAGTCAGTGATTACTGGTTATCCTGGTTGGTTTTTTTAAGCAGTGTGTCAGAACAAAACAGCAGTTCATCTGAAATGCTTAGTATTGTTTTGGGCTACTGATGGAAAATATGAGAAAGTCAATTAAGCTGCTACCACCTGGTGTTCAGATTATGCTAAAAATGTCTTTTTAAGATGGTACCACAGCTTGTAAGAGAAAACCTAAGCGTATTCTGTATGTAGAACTAAGAATGAATCCAGTACTCTATTTTTCCCCCTTTCAAATAATCTAATAAACTAATAAACTGTCACAAACAAATCACAACAAATTAACTACAGAACACAATGTATGAAGTTTTGACACATTATCCTGCTTATCTGTTATTATATGCAGGATTCCTTACAAGGATTTAGTTATTAAAAAAGTATTAGAGGCTGTTACTAAGAAAACTTTGTCATAGCCAAAAAAACATTAAAACTATTTTCAAGGAAACACAATTATTAAAAATTACACATTGACATTTACAATCAAAAGTTCCTTTACTACAGAGCTTGCATAACATCTTCTTTCATCCATCCAAACAAGGATCTGAAATTCTGATTAACAGCTATCCTTACAAAAAGATGTATTAGCAGTAACAGTCCTCACAGTAGAACATGACAAAAGAGACAAAGAGACAAAGACTTTACAGGAATATATATGTACAGCTTGGCATTTTTAAACTATTTATTATAAACATGAATATGTTACTTAAATATACTGTACATGCTTCATGCTCACCAATACTTGGGAAACTTGATCAGTTTGCCATAAAGAGCAGTACTGAAAGAGGGAATAACAGGAACAGGGAAGCTGTACAATCCTCTACTGTCCAAAGAGGTCAATGCTGCTTGAAAACCAAACACCTGAAAACAAATGCAGCTGGTCAAAGCATATACCATTATAAGATCACTTTCAGATTACTTCCATGTACATAATACATTGAATATTGAATATTTTATAATATAATTACTTGCATTTTAAAAAAAAGGTATTTTTACATATTTCCTTTTTGCCAAAGACCAAGAATTATTCAAAAACAGTTAAAATACATTATTCTGTATCTTTTAAATCTGCAAATTGCACATTGTCTTTCATTCAAACAACGTTTTTCCTTATTGTAACAGCATTAGCTAGAAAAGTAGTATTTAAGGAAATGAGATCATACACTTCAAAGTTTTTTTTCTTGATGAGACAACCTAGAAGTTTCATCTCCATTATTCTCTATGATTTTCCCCTGTTCAATATGGAAAAGAGACAGTTGTAACTCAAAATTATACTCTACCTCTTGAAAAAGCGATCAAGCAGCTACTAAAACTCTTGAACAGAAAAAGTCCTCCAACGAAAACCAAATAGGTGACTTGCATATTGCTGTCCCAATCACTTTACATATGACAGGAGTAAACACATCAGTCAGAGAACTGAAATCTTGCCATGTAACTCTGGGACAGTGTTTTTCATGCAGGCAGTAAGAATTTCATTGTTTACATTTTTATTTAAGATATCAGCACACAAGTGAATGGATAACTGAAAAATGTTAGCAATCAGTATTAAATATTAACATTTTAGTAGCATTCAAAAGTCTTTCAGATTGCCTGAGAGGAAAACTCATCTGAAGAGGATGTGAGGCCTATCTTAAAACTTGTTCTGAGATTTCAGTTTTCAATTCTAAAATCTCAGCAGATGGCAACTGAATAATTTCACAGCTTCTTAGATTTCTCTCAGTCTAGCAATAACTTTTATAATGGATCTTTAACGGAGAACATTCGAAGTGCTTTCCTCTTACAATGAAAATATCTGAAGCTGTACAGCAAGAGTCTTTGCATACCTCATTGTAAAGGTTTTGCTGTAACAATACAATGAAAAAGCAACGTTTCTTCCTAATAACATCACACAAGTTACTACATATAATTATAATCTACATACTCTACAACTGTTATCTTAAATTGGAGAAAAGTTCCCCAAATTATTTTAACTCAACACCACCACAAGAACCTTGGAATTAGTTTGCAGTATTATAACTCCAATGGAATTAGTTTGCAGTATTATAACTCCAATGGAATTAGTTTGCAGTATTATAACTCCAATGGAATTAGAATCAGACAAAGTTTTGTGTTAGTGTTACAGAACATTTGGCTCTACTCAGAATTAGCGATCCCAAATAATAATATTCTGCAAGATGCATTTACTTGGCACATCCTGAAAATGCTCTCCCTGGAAACTTAATGTTACCATTAAGGATTATCTACACTCGTTTTTTTCTCAGCATCCTGCAATAAGAAACAGAGCTCAAGACTTATTTTACCTTCAGATAGCAGTGTGAATAACAGTAATGAAGAAGGTTATCTGATGGCTGGCTGAGGCTGCTGACCGTATTTACCAGTTGTTCAGCATACATTGGTACAGAGTGTTCCAGGTTAATTTTATCCACCAGTATTCTGACAGAAGGTAAAGGCCGTAAGGGCTGGAAACTTGTAGTACTCAGCAATCCACTGAAGTTCTATGGGAGGGGAAAAAATATGCAACTATTACACTTGAGTTGTATTGCTTGTACACTCTAACATCTCTTTCTCTGAAACTAGACACACACACAAAAAAACAAATCCACATGTAATAAAATGTACTGATTATCACAGCCTTACGATCAAAATAATACACATTCTTAAGTAATTTCAAAGTAGCTTCTTCTGTGGTAGGAGTTCACAATTCACATATAACATTTTCATCCAGAATTGTACTGCATATGAGTACCCAGTGTTGGCAGGTAGGCAACTGCAAAGGGGGCCCTCTGTGAGGACAGGCCAGTTCTAGCCAGCACCACCGCAGCCCCATCACGGGGTGCAGCTGAGTCCAGCAGACAAACTGGTGATGCCTCTATGGAAACGTACCTAAGAAAGGGCAAAAAGACCACACAAGCTGAAATGTAGGAGAAAATTAGTGAGAAACAACAGCATAAGCAGCAAGGTCAGCAAAGAAGGAGAGGGAGAAGATGCTCAAGATGTCAGAACAGAAGTTCCCCTACAGTACTTGGAAGAGACCATGCCAGAGAAGGTATTACCACTGCAGCCCACAGAGGAGCCAACATCAGAACAGATTTTTCCTCAAGGAATGTAGCCCATGGATAGGGCTCACAATGGAGCAGGGTAAAAGTGTGAGGAAGCAGGAGCAACAGAAACGAACTGCTACAAACTAAGCACAACCCCCTTTTCTCAAGGAAGAAAGATAAGAGGTAGATAAATCAAGAATGAAGCAGTGAAATTGAGGCTGGGAGAAAGGGGGAATGGGAGCTGGTTTCTCGCTATCCAAAATCCATTTCAAATGGCAATAAACTAATTTTCCCAAAGCTGAGTCATGTTTTCCTTGTAATGGCAACTGGTAAGCTACCTTCCCATCTTCATCTGTCCCTTCCTATGGAGGAGTAAGAAATCATTTGTGTGGGCAGCTGGCCAAGGCCAACCAAACACAAGAATATACAATGTCAAGATTTTATTCTATAAAATATTTACTTTTTATCACTCCAAAGCACTATCATCATACTAAACTCATATTCATTTAACCTTTACACAATCATATATTACATATTTGCAATCATGCCAGATGTCTCAGCAAAAAAAACAAAATGCAATTCCCAAAAATAAAAAGTGCAATTTCTTATATCCACCTATATTTTGTCATAGTATCAATTAAAACAGGGAAATACATCTAGTACAAAACAGGCATGGAAAGAACAGAATGAGTTCTTGAAGGGCTACCAAAGAGAAAAGGAGAGATAAAGCACGAGCTCTCTTTAGGGAGAGACCATCATAACTGGCATGTTCAGCCTGGAGAAAGACAAAGGGAGATCCTGCTACTATATACAGCTATCTGCTGGGAGGGGACAGAAGATGGAGACAGACTTTTGACCAAGGTGTACCGCAAGAGGAAACATAACAGACACAACGTGAAGCAGTTAACGCCACAGGGGTACGTGCAAAAGCTTTTTGGGCAATCTCCATCCCTGCAATACACTTGACTGGACAAACTCTGGAGCAACCTGCTTTTATTGGACTTGTTTTAAACAATACATTAAACACAGAGTTGCTCTCCAGAGCAATCCAAAGTACTCTATCAATTCAACATTTTTATTGAACTTGTATCAAAATAGTTTGTTAACTTTATATGTAATCAGTTTCAATCTAAAATTTGAAATTACTGTTATTTTAAGCACATTAGGCTTCACTCAGGAAATGTAATTTAAAATTCTCAAGTAAAAATAATCAAGAAGTTCACTTGAATTACACGTACAATCTTAAATGTGCTGTAAATAAAGCACATTCTACAAGAATAGAAAGCACAAGTTAATTCACCCATAATCAGCAGTATTTACTCACTTTACCAACATAATTTAAAACAACTGTACCTTCCATAATGTAACAGTGCTCAAATCATTCTCTGAAGAAAAAAGTAACAAACACTTCCAACAATATTCACCTTTTTCAAATATAAATACTTTATAAACACTCATCAGATCACTCCCACAAAACTGTGTATTCTGCAGGTGTTACCTCCATGTCAGACAACAAAATACCAATTAAAACGAAGGTTGAAACAGAAATAATTCTGTTATTTTGGAAGTCAACTTGAATATCAATTACTGAATGTTTAGCATAGCAAAACTTCACAAATCGAAGTCCAACTCCCATTGCTGTAATTGGAACAAAAGATACTGAGAACTGCTGTAAAATACACCTCACTGGAAAAAAAAAAGTCAACATTACCCTCAAGTACAAAGAATATGTAGTTAGGAGTCACTTGTGGAAAAAGCTCATTGGAAGTGTGTAGTATCAGACAAATTCTTAGAAATTGAACTCAATAAAGAATACATTTTCTTCTCTTCTAGTTATTTCTTACTCATAAAATACCTTCCCATTTCTGCAGCAAGAGGTAAACAAAAGTAGATCTTCACTACAAAACACTGCTTCGTCCCTATAATATGTTGTGCACAAGAGAAAGAAGTCCCGCAGGAATAAAAATAGTATGGGATTTTTTTTGCTGAAATTATACTACATATTTCCAAAAGATAAAAACAAATTCTGGCTGTTAGTTAACAGCATTTCTGGCTCTTTCTTAGCCAACTGCTTCACAAAAATCTTAACTGTGTTTTTTTTGTGAGAATGTTTTCTTATTATTGTTGTTGTTTTTAATACACTTATGTGATATAAAATAGTTCAGTTGGAAGGAACTTTCCAAGATCATGTAGTTCAATTGTCTTATGTTCTAAAAGCATGTTTTCTTGTATTCGGTTCATTCTCAACATTTCCAAGTGCCACAGATCACTCTGATCAATCCTGCACGCAGATCAGTTCTCCTGAAAATCTTGAACATTTAAGTAGAAGGAGGGATCATTAAGATTCAGAAGAAAAAAACTGATTCACCACAAAGTAATCAGATCAAACACAGTATGATCTACAGCATTTAAATGTCCAAGAGCAGCCAAAGTCTTGCTGATACCAGGGCTGGGACTAAAATAAACAGAGCTGCCTGCTAACATCTGTTAAGCCTCTACTGAGTATGTGTGTTCAAAGATTTGACTGAGTACGGGAAGACCTGTGCAGCAAAATGGCAACAAGTTTGCTTTTGATCCAAAAGTTTCTCTAAAAAACATCAAGTCATAGCTATTTCTTTTCATGTGTGCTTAATGACTAACATGAACCCAAACCATTCTATGATTTAAAATCTTTTCCCTCCAAATGTTATTTTCATACCAGTGCATACCTTCAGTTTTAACAAGTCTGGCTAGTTATTGGACACACTGCTGGCCTTAGTTATCTACAGGGAAAGTTCATGTGCATCAAACTCATTTGGAAATCAGTAATACATCTGGCACAAAGCATAACAGCCCAATGAGAAAATTCAGTTCCACCCTGGAGTAGGTATAGTTTCAATTTTCGATATTTCCCATGAAGACAGAGATGAAAAGCAGAGGTGCAACCAGGCCTGTATTAAGACAACGTGCTCAACATGCTTCATATATTTTAGCTTTAATCATTTCTAAGGAATAACATGCACTAATATGAAGAAGGGAGTAAGCATTTGTGTGTACATACCTTCTCACCCATGATTACAGGCATCAAGTGGTCTAGTAAATTGAATTCTGCCACAGGGATTATAACTGTGCATTTAAGAACGGTGAATGTTGTAAGACGAGTAGGAATGTATTCCTCCAACGATGCTACTTCTTCTGAGCTTGGCAGAGTTCTATTTCCATCTGCAAGATCTAAAATAAACCAAGATTACATAAACTTGACTAAAATATATAAAAGACTACAGCATCTTTTTCAAAAGCAGTTAGGGACTAGCAAAACATAGAGAGCAACTTTCTTTCCTCCTTCATATTTAATACACTTAATCTTTTTTTTTTTAATTTACTGGTTTTAACTAAGGCTAAAAGCAACAGTAACTGGATTTCAAAATAGAAAACTCAAACTTTAGATGTGAGAAATCTGTAAAGCTCTTTTAGTTTTATACAAGAAAGTCATCCTGTTTTACTACAACTTATTTCCATTCATTTTTGTCCAGTTTAACTATTACTTGAAACAAGTAAATGTCAACAGGCATTCTTCCTTAAGACTCCAAAGACAACTTCAAGTTGTCAGTGAAATAAGCCCTTTACCCAACAAGAGACTAATGATTGAATCAAATGATTTCAGATTGTCTGAAGGTCAAAATACCTGGAATTATCTTAAGAGGTATACCCAGCACTGATGGGGATACATCAATGTTTCATTTTTATTTAAAATCTTTCTTTGGAAATTTATTTGAAATGGTAATACTCCCTGGCAGATTTTAACTATTTGGAATTTGCAACTTCAAAATCACTGAAGTTCTGGTTTAATTCTGTATATTTTGTGTATGAAATAGGAGCAAACCTGGCTTAGTTCTGCTATATGGCTCATATTCATGTTCTAGAGCACAAACTATCATTTTCATTATCCGGTGCACTGCACTGCTATCCAGTCGAAGATTGAGTGGACCCACAATGAGGCTTTTTGTAGACATCTCCTGAACATTTCCAAACTCTTCGTTCTTTATTGAAGAAGGGTCTTGCTGATTCCCAGAAACTACAAGAAATTTTACAAATAGCAACAAGTTACACCAAACAAATGGACATAAATTGTTAATGTCAGTTACTTTTGTTTCAAATCCAACGATCAAAGGTTTACACAAAGAACATAGTGCAAGTTGAACACTTGAATATACTACGAGAGTTTTAATGTATTTAATCAGAAATAGCTCTTGTTTAATGTTTCACAAACATGGCAAGATTCTGCCTCACCACCATGATCAGCTTAACCCAGTCAGTGAAGGACTTCCTAATTATCTTTGTAACTCTCAAGTTTTTGATTCTTTAATAACAGCCAAACCTCTGCAGAACCTTAAACCAGGATGCCAAAGACAGCTTTGCTTTTCAGCACCTTCTAAATCAGATTGACAACAGAAGATAAGCCCTCACTTCCATTCAATGATGAGGTAAAGCAGGGGCAGCGAGGAAACTTCTTTAATCATTGTGTCTCAAACAACTTTTCAGGACTACCACAGGAATAAAAGGGTTATTAAGTCTCTGTATCTAAAAGATCAATACACTTGTGTTCAGAATGTATTGTATCAATTAAGTATAACTATCATTTTCTCATAATGAGGTACAGGCATTCAGTGTATACCAGTCACCTACAAGGTATAAAATAGTATGCCTACACTTCTCTAGATATACTTACAGAAAACTCTTCTGTTAAACAACTTCAGACACTTAAATATTCCTCTTACATATGGCTTATAAAAAATACCTTCACACCACTAATACTTAGTTCAGAAAATTTCACTTTTCCCCCTCAGTAACTCCTTATTTTGACAATGTCTTCATTATTTTGGTGCAAGCACAAAACATTATATACCTCACAAACCGTTATGCAAATCAACAGCTTGACAAAATAACAATCAATATTAAATGGATTCTCAGAGTATTTAACCTACAAAAAAAGAAAAAATGTAATAAAATTGAAGATGACAGTTTAATTCATTCACTGAATCTGGATAGTGCCTACTTTTGAGATAGCACAATACCTTGTAACTCTATGGTCAGAGCTGTGACAAATAGGAAATAAACACGTAAGAAAGTCATTGCAGTTCACTTCACCTTGGTATTCACAGTTTCATGCACACACCATTAGAAAGCTGTCCATTTGACATACTTTCCTTGTACTCTTTCAATGAGGTCAAGCCACAGAAACCAAAGGGTATGTACACAGTGCTCCTACTTTTCCCATTATGCCTTTTATTATTACTATTTTTCAAGTAACTTCCAAACTCTTAACTCTTTCTTATCCAATCCAGATCCTGTACACCAACTCACTATGCAAGGCAGATCCCATCCCCACTGCTTTCCACCTATCCACCTGGATGCAAATAAACTTTCTCACACTTGTAGAGAACTATCACGCAAAACCTGGAAAATCATCACGTCTCCAAATTCTAGTTATGCAAGCTTCCTCACCAAGATAACCTGCCTGTACTAACATAAAGGGCAAGACAAGAACAGACTGGGCAGCAGGAACTGCAGCTGCTGCAGACAGCCAACCTACCATTTTGTCAAGGATGCACAGGGCCTGTGCACTTCTGAGCAGCCAAGGCATCACAGTGGAACAGCAGGGCACAGTGCATTTTACAGCTTTAAGGCAAATCGCATTTTTCTTTAAGAAAGGTTGCCTGAGAGAAACTTAGTCTTCTGTCAGCTGTAGGAGACCAGTCCAGCTTCTGGGCGAAGTGCGCTCAGCAGAAGAGGAAGGGAGGTTGCTTTGAATGTTTTTTTTTCCCCTTGTGCTTAAATCATTCTCTACCAAAAGTGCACAAACATGAAAGGTTGCCCAGTAAACTGAGACTATGTTAATATGCCACAGAGCTGACCTAACAGTCTGCACACATCCCCAGGCCTGGCTACTGTGGGAATATTAGCTTTGTCCCTATTAGCCTAATAGAAGTGGATAGTGAAAGCACCCAGCCCAGGAATGTCCAACCCCTGGCCTGCAGGCTGCATGCTGCCCAGCCCAGCCTGCAGCCACCTCCTGCCCTGTGCCATCATGATGGCAGCTCTGTCCCACTGAGCAGTCCAGCCCCAGGCATGAACCCATCACTCAGCAACAACCAAACACTGGTGTGCAATGGGCTGTCAGGACTGAAACCAGGGCACAAGGACAGCGTAGTGCCCAAGTGCTGTAACTCAAGTTACAGCAAAGAATTTTATGTATTTTAATGCAATGGTTAAACATAGTACTGTGAACAGCAAAAATATATGCAGTCCTGCTTTCCATCCTCACTAAGGAATTTGAGGACAGGTTTCAAGATTACCAAAACATTGTTTTTTATTTGTATATTTGCAACTCTATTTTCAGTAGACATTAATAAATAAAATAACTTTCAAATTTTCAAATTGAAGGTATAGAGTTGCAATCAAATATTCAACTCAAATAGCAATCTGATCATTTTTTTTGTATTTTTGCCAGACATAAGACTTATCCTACCAGAGAAAAATATCCCTTGCTTCACAATCACACCTTATTCCTGTCATCGTATAGCAAAATAAGTTTTGTTACTTGCTCTCCGAACATTGATTGAGGCCAAACAGTGGATGTGAGCACAGTGTGGCAGTAGGTGGTGTTTCATGCTTTGGCAGTGGTGACAGTGGTCACCTCTGCTGGTGTAGTTTTTTTTTTTTTTTTAAAAACAAGTGCAGCATAAAGGTTCTCACTCATTGCTGGTGAGAAGCTAGTGGTGGTGACTACGGTGAAAAACAGCAGTGTTACTAGTTATTGTTTCCATCAAAATAAATAGAAGGCATTATTTTTGGTGCAACATACATGTGGTCCAAGAAAACTCCTTTCCACTCATTGCAGCCCAGGCAAGCCTAAAGGCTGGACTTTGCATGACTTCGCCTCTGTATTTCTGAAGGAGAATGTGGACAAAAATGTTCCTACCATACAAAGACTATTCAAGTCTACAAATAGAAATACTGTGGAATGCAAAATTCTTCAATGGCAAACAGAAAACAAACCTTGAAACTAATACTTAGAACCTATTTAATAAACAATGGAAAGGACTTTTTTTAAAAAAAGTCAACATACAGTCTGGTATCAGGGTACGCTTTATTTAACAAGCAACTAACACATTTTTGTCAGCACTTCTGACTCTATCCTGTGTTCAGTTCAGACAAACACTATAAGGAAGTGCAAAAAAATTAAGTTCACAAAAAATAACATGGTGAAAAGCCTCTAGAAGGCTTAATAATGACCTAATAATGGTCTGCTTTTTCATTGTGAAGAAAAACAAACCCACTTCAACATATTTCAGGTTTAAGGATAATATACTCAATATTTATACAAACCAGTTTGTGAAAAAATTAAGTGTAATTATGTACTTAATTTCTATAGAACTCAGTGCTTACAGGTTACTTTTTAAACTGTACAGATGCATATAGGAAACCAGGTTACTGATCACTGAGCATCCAGCCCTTCACAAAACTTTTGCCTAATTCTGCTTGACAAAAGCTTCACATCAGAGTGCTGCAAAGTAAACATGTCATCAAAATAGATAGATATACATTATAAACAAAGCAACTTCAAAATTACACCCCATCAGATCTGTTAGTCATGCAATCACTGATCAGCACAACATACCTCAAAACATTAAGGAATTTACTGTGTTGCATTACAATGAAAAGCAAAAAAAAACAGAAAAATAAGGAACAACTTCAAAAGGCTTCTGTGCATGCTTCACTATCTTGTTTTTATTCAAAATACTGGAGGTGATTAATGCATTTCTGTAAGTGGCAGACGAAACTCCTGAGGTTAATGTTATCCAGGAGGTACTTGTGGTTTAATCAGTAATCGTATGCTTCAGAAAAGGTTAAAGGGGCAAAGAAGGTGTCAAACCAAAATTGCCTCAATAGATAAAAATCTTACAATCACAGTAACTACCTCCTATAATTTAAACTCTGCTAGCTTTTCTTTTTTTAAGGGAAAGGTGGTGTGCACTGATTGTAATTAAAACATGCTAGTGTCAAAACAAGGAAGTAAAATATATACAAAGATTAAATACCACATATTAAAAATGTAGCAAGATTTCTATAGTAATCAGAAAACTGAAATATTTATACATTTCTTTTAAATATATTTTACCCTTATTTGTTCATGTTCTATTAACTAAATGCATGACTTTCAACATAGAAAATTACCTAGCAAACAACGCAAAGTGTCATGTCTACTTTTCAGAGATACTAATGTATTTAAAAATGTAAAGTTTAAAATTCTTGCTTCTAGAAAAACAATTAATCATGCATTTGAAGTTAACTACTCTATTTTCTTATGTGTTAAGGTAGCTGAATTATCGGAGTAATGCTGAACTGAAAGCACACTGAAAGGCTCAATAGGAAGTTGTTACATTTTGTGAGGTGTCTTCCTTGTGAACGACACAGAAAATAGAACTTAAGATCCTGATAAAGCAAACTGAAAGAAATAGAAGAGAAACTGAAGAGGGGAAAATAGCATGACCTTGAGCTAAAGAGAAAATATTTTCAAATGAAGCAATTTCTGAAAAGGGCTAGTCAACAATAGATACACTGTTGACAATAGTCACACTGCAATTTATTGTAAGAATGAATGTATAGTAAGAATATTTAGAATGAATTTTGATAGATTAACTACTTTGTCTAGGTTTTTTTTTTTTACATTCAAAGTAGACATACTTGATCAAATCTATCCTGTCTGAGAATTAGAAGAGAATTTATGAGAATCTAAAAAACTACTTAGAATTAGTAAATACCTTAGTGTACATGCTTTAGATTAGCATTTGCTTATAAAATCACTGAGATGTATATTTTTAAAGATTAATTCTCCCCACCATCTTCTCTGCAACTATGGAAGTCACCTTCACCTATACTTTCAGTTGAGTTATTCTGAAGGTATACTTCTTTCATCCTTGTATTCTCTTCAAAGGAGAAAATGAGTCCTTATCTTTTGCATCAAGTATGCTGTCAACATAGTTCGAGGAAATCTCAAAACATTTGCTTTCCAAAGTCAATAACAGTAGTAATTTTGAAAAAGGGTATTATACTTCATGAACCTTACCGCTGCTGTTAGAAAATTTTCAGTCTAGCCACTGACTGAAAGTGGTATTATCTGAATAACTTACGCAGAAAAAAAAAGACAGAACACCAAGAATCAACAACAGAACAAACAGCCAAACACATCAGTGCAGATGAAACCACTTTAGCTATGAACATGATGGTAGATCTAAGGTAAGTTAGAGGACAACTGGTCAAGGACCAGTTTGGTCAGAAGAGTCTTTGTTTCAATTATTTAACAGGGTAAACAAAGAAAAAAGGTACCTTTGCCACTGGTGCTTTCCATTGTGTACAAGTAATCCATGTAAAAAGCCCCAAACCTCTGCATTCCAGCTATCTCTGTGTAGGTCTCCTACCAACAAAGCAAAGCAAACAAAGAAAATGTTGTATAAGGAAATAATCTTGAGATTACCAACTGATAGGCAGGTATGAGAGAGATATATTCGTGTTTGGATTTGAGCATCAACACACAGAAAGGCTTATCAAAACAAAGAACAGAGGTTATCCCAAAGAATTCACCTTTCTGGTAGGTGATATAACTTCTGTTTGAGGCCACACAAAGGCACATCCATAATTCCAGTGGACACACTGACCAATTCATCAACAGCTTCTAGTTAATTAGTACCTTTAATGGAGTAAATATTCTTCACTTGACCCCTTCCATCCAACAGATCTGCCTAATTAACAACATTCAAAACTAAAGCTAATTTATTTATATTATCTTTAAGCAGTAGTAGCTTAGCAAGACTTTATGCCACCAAGTATTTTTTTTTTATACACACATGTATATAAAAACAGACAGGTCAAGGGAAGACTAAAACTTACAGCTATGAGAAGTGTTTGAATACGTATGTGATTTCACTAATTTCACATCTTTTTAATGCAAGCCTTCAAGTTAAATTTAATCAGTACTGGTGCATATAACAACAATAACATAAAAGAAATTAGATATATCCAAAATTGTAAGTGGCTTACCAGTACACTAACAACACAGGGCATCACACCTGGAAACGACCATCTTGGTCACTGCATCCAGCCTTTAGTAGGTGGGGACAGTCAGATAATTTAGTTTTAATGTACAACAAACAGACTAATAGTGACTGAAAATCTGTCTCTGCTAAGGTAGAGAATTAGCAAAACATCCTCTAAGTAGATGAATAGAGCACACACAGACAAAAGAATTAATGCGTCCCCAAATCAGATTTCCAAGAGTCTGTTTGAAGACAATGAACAAGCTATTGCTTCAGTGTAAAAAAAAAGTATATACTGGACCTTCATTCTTTCACATGTCTAATTTTCCCTGCAGTTGCTCTGCAGTTAGCATTTTTCAAAATCGAACAGTACACAGTTCTAGAAAAAACATTCATTGGAAAGGATTAGAAAATATTTTTTTGTAAGACAAAAATTAATTCTCTGACCTTATGATGAGCTGCATCCAATATAAATTCCGCACGAATACTATTATTTTCTGGACTTCTGTAATCAAACAGTGAATTGGTAAGATACGTCTTCCCTTTTGCACTCGTATTTTCTCCACAGCTAAAGAAGTAGGCCTCCTTTGTAAAGCAGTCAAGCATAATAAAGCAAGGGAAAAAAAGAAAAGCGGAGTTAACAGCAATTATGATTAACACGCTAATGACATGAACTCCAGTCACATCATCATGAATGAAAATAAGACATCATTTTAAGTTGTTTTTTTTTTTTTTTTTAAGTTCCTGTCCACTCCCTCACCCCATTTTCAAGTTAATAAAAACAGCCTAAGCTAATACTATATATCTAATAAAGCAGAACACATAGTTTTAAGAGAAAATAACCTTGGACCATTGTTATTCTGAAATCTGTTCCATTGTCTTACCGATACACCATCTTGTCACTACCTACTCCACTTCTGACTGACCAGTATCTTTCAGATACTTCATTTAACCTATCCAAAACAATTAGTTATCTTGATGTATAATCTGCTTTAATGTTCTTCTTTCTTCATGGTGTTATACATTCTTTCTCCATATCCCAAATCCTCTTTCCTAAACTTAAAAAAACTTTCCTACCAAGAGTTATTCCTTCAAAAAGGCAACCTATGTGAGACCGATTTTTGTCAGTCATCCATTCTTAACCACACGCATCAAAGCTAGAACCTGTATGAAATGCAAGAAGTCCCAAGCGTAGCAGCACATAAAAAGAACAAGCAAAGCTGTGTCAACAACAGTGCTCCCATAGTTTTTCTTAATTTAAACCTAGAGTGTAGCAGAAAAAAGCAATGGTCAAAAGTCCTTTATCAACTAATCTTCAGGACAGTCATTCACTTGCTCCATGCAATCCAAAATTCAAGTAATTAACCTTAAACCAGATACTCCAGCTGGTGACTCAGTGGTTCAGCTATCTAGCAATACTAGCTCATACTCCCCCTGTTTAACCAATACAAGAGGATAACAGGAAAAGCAGATAAGGGAGTCAGCTCAAGGAGCCATCAGATTGAATGAAAGAATGGTGAAAGAGACAGCCCCTGGCACTGACCACAAGGGGAGGGCACACAGTGTGAGAGTGACTCCTGAAGAATACCACAAGCAAAGAGCTACCAGTTGGACTTGGTACCTCCAAATGCATCTTTTTGAGCACAGTGACCCACTTTTCTATCCAACTTATCCCCCACTATCTAATCTATATCTCACTGTTCTGGGATTAAGTACTGTGGGGCAAGCTGTATTAAAAGGCCTCGATAAAGTCAATGCATTCTGCATAATACTCAGTTTTTCCACAGGCAGTTATCTACTCTGCCATATAAGCACAGTCCACTAGCAGAAAATGAGTTTTATCTCCAGCAATTTTTTCCATTATGCAAAAATATGTTTCACTTCATATTTCAGTGCAGTCAGGAGCTTTTTTTTTTTAATTTGCTCTTCTGCCATAATTATGTTCTTTGCACATCAGAACAAGTCTCTTGACCTTAAGAGAAAGAAGTTTTTGAAGCTCAACCAGGTTTAAGGTATCCTGCTAGAACAGCATTCCACAGAATCCTGCCAAAATCTGCTATTCTGAAGCCAAGGGATACCATTCTACTATTTAACTTGTTCACTCTTCTCACAGTTTTAAACATCAGTCTCGTATTTCCTTCAGGCAAAGCTGCCATCCACTCTCAAATCCCCAACCAGTTCTTCCTTGTCTGTAACGAGACCAGCAGAGCACCTTACTCCATTTCACTTGACAACTGAAAAATGAGGCAATATACTTCTTTACTATTTTTATTATCTCTATTACTTAGTATGCATCATTACACTGAACTTCTATTAAATTGTGTACTTTCAAAAAAAATTTTAACTGTGTTGCAATTTGCTATTCAAGATCTAACTATGCAAAAAGACATCATGACTGGGGGAAGCAAAGGGAGGAAGTGGGATTCTCAAAAAAAAAGTCTTATGTTCTGCAACTTCTCACTCTTAGATTCTTGTCTTTTCAACTGAAGGGAAAACACATTGAGCTCTATACTGTAGTGACACATCCAAAAAACTTAATGATAACACCAGCTTTTCCAATTCTTGCGATCAAATATTTTAATAAAGCATACTAGCACTGCTTTGTACAGTAAGTCAACTAATACTTCAATATACTCACTTCATCATTCCTATTCATGTTCTCTTCAAAGTCTTTAATCCCCATAATTCCTTTAAGGCACATAGCTTGGCAGCCAACAAAACCTATTTGGCAATCAAAGAAAAGTTCACCTTTCATAAGGACCTAGTGAGGGAAAAAAAGTGTGATATTTTGAAGAATTGCCATCCATGACAAACAGAAAAAGAAAAAAATGAATGGGAATATGTTTAACTTTCATATCTTTAGTGCTCTAATGCATAGTAAGTTAAACAAATATGATATTTATAATTTCTCTAAAATTCTAGTGTTATGGTGATCAGATGCCAGGTTAATCCCATCCTCTTTTATATGTGATTATTAAACAAACACAACAGCAGAATACGGAAATGAGTCATGAAGTAATTTCAAAAAATTTTATGTCTCAGAAACTATTTACTACAGGAAATAGTACAGTAATAAATAAAAAATTCATTGGAATATTACCTCAATTGTGGTTCCTTCTTGTTCCCAGCATAAAACTTCTTTGGATTTTACTTTCTGAGGGCTATAATAACTACTTTCAGCTTGCATTTCAGTGAGCTATGAAACAATAGGATAAACACCATGTATAAGTCAATATTAGTATTAAACAGACAACATCATTAATACACAGAACTGATGAAGACGAATTCAGCTATAGACAAAATTTATTAACAAGCAGGAAACAGGTGCAGTTCAACAGCTGTGCCACATTATCCATATCAGAACTTCTCATATTCAACTTCTAGTTGAAGTATGCCATAAAAAAATTGCTTTACATCCACTAGATAAGCAAACTGCAACTTCTGTAAAGAGAAACTATGTGAAAGATGAAACAGATACACTGCTAGATCATTAATGTGGTTTCAAATTTGTTTGTAAATTGCTGTAAAAATCCATAAATATGAATTACTTATCCTTCCCAGAAAAAAAAATTAAACAGATTGATAATCTTAAGGAAACACTTTGAATTGCAATCATATTTATTTTGGGTTTTTTTTTATGGCAATTCAGAAAAACACACGTTCATATTTCCTGCTTATTTGCTATAAACATTAAAAATGCTAGTTCATATACACTCTGTTTAAAAAGCATATAATCTGGAGCTAAGACAAAAGGAGAAGAGATACAAAACATTCAAGAGTACTTTGCACTTAAAGAAAATAAATTGTTTATGTTGAGCAGCTTGAATAGTTATAATTCTATTTTTTATATTAGAAATCCACAACCTCTCATTATCATCAGGACTGCATACACACAGTTGCTGTTTCAAAGTAAAATTTTGTAATCCAAATGTTCAAGAAAATTGGATTTTAAAAGTCACTAATCACCCTTCAGCTGTGTGCAATTACTGTAGAGGAAAAGCAATTAATTGATTACAAGAATTCAGACATTACAAGAATCATTTTCACTATTATTAGAAAACGCAACATTTAATTTGGCACGATTTTTAGCTGAAATGATATCAACTGTTCAGAATGTTAAAGCAGAAACCTGACCTTATTTTTTAATCAAAATATGAACCACAAATTAATTCCATACATTCTTTGGATGTAAGCAGAACAATGAATTCTGTTTTCCTCTTAAATGTCACCATATTAGTCTTATACTTCACATTTAAAATTTATAGTTTAAGATGTTATATTCTAAGTAGTTTTTATCACTTCCTAATATAAAATCCACAAGCTTGCCAAAGAAACACTAGGAAAGCTAGTGGTTGGCAACCCTGCACATAGCAGGGGATGGAAACTAAATGATTGTTATGGTCTTTTTCATCCCAGGCCATTCTGAATCTATGAAAGCCTTATCCAGCGAATTCTGTTCAAGAAAAGTTATTATTTTAACAAGCTTTCTCACATGAGGAAAGGGTGCACTAAATTAATAGTGTATGACAAAACACAGAAGAAAGAACATGCTGAACCACAATAATGAGAATTTAAAGTTTTTTTTAGTGGTGTCCCAGAGATTTAATTAAAGGCAGAAGAAAAGTCTCCATAATTTCTTTAGCCTTTTTTTTTAAAAAAAAACAATGGTTGAAACAGATTGACAAAAGAACATGTTTGTTCATGCCCTTAAATTTTGCAATCAAGTTTGACAAGAGACTGAAGATACAGACATCCCCTACAAAATGCCCACAGCTCAAAATCATTTGTCTCATTCTCTCTGTCAACTACCAAGACGCTAAATGCTCTGCTACAACACCAAACAAAAGCAAGGAGCCACGCAATCACTCAAACCACTGCATCTGACACAAATGGCAAGCCAAACAGGCAAAGGGAGAGGGCACGCCCGTTGGTACTGAGGGCATAATCAGGCACATTAACATTAAACAAGGGTTACTGAACTACTGCACTTCATCCAAACATCTTAAAGTCATAGTAATGAAGCTTAAATTCCTCTACTCCTGGAAGCAGTATTGTTTCCCATTCAGAAGAGTTCTGGCCTTTCCTTAACACAATTAACTGTTAAAACAAGAGGCACTTTCTACTACACTTGTACATCTAGAACAGCTTGCATATACTTCGGCATGCTTTAAAAGTATATTGCCAAATCAGAACCTTAATTTTTTTTTTTAATTTCTACCAGTACATTTCAGCACAATGTTCCAACTCTGTCTGTTCCCTTCTGCAAACTCATGAAAGGACTATAGAGAAGCCCAAAAACTATTCCGATTTTTTTGTTGTTGTTGAAGGGGAAAGAACATTGTCGATTTAAATTCATATTTGCACACAAACTAATGCTCATTCTCATGCTCTATCAAGTTAGAGCCCTTCCATAATAAATAAATACAAGCATTAGAGGGGTAGAATACCACAATAAACTTTCACAAAAAACGTTTTAAGATTTTCCCCACAAAGCATTCATCAAAATGTATGAACAGGCTTCCCTTTCCCTTTCAGCATTCACACTTAAATTCTACTTCAAATAGCAAAACCACATTCCACTGAAGTTAACAAAGTATTATTATGTGAAATTAACTTACAACACTCCTTTTTTTCCTGTTGTTATTCATCAATGTAATATCCCCAGTCTCAAATCAAACAATAGATAAACAATCACGAAATCTTTATGCACGCTCAACAAACTCTTAAAATCCTAAATGACAAAGAAATCCTCACCTTAAAAGTCACTGTTGCCTTTGAACAGTAAAATCCAATCGAAATAATAGGATCCTTGAGAGACTGAGATTTCTGCTGACGCAATGTTGTTCCATCATCGATTCCACTAGATTCATTCTCCTCATCATCATAACTCACAATGGCAGGAACAAAAGACCAGGCCCAAGAAACCCATCCTTGTTGCTGATCATCATCTTGATGCAGATAAGGATCTTGAGCAACATATTGTGCAGGATATTGCATTACTGAGCCTGTTTCATCTTCCGCACCTTTTAATAAAAGAACTAAGTCAAATTTCAAATCACCTGTGCTTGGTAGTTCATTTATTGCATTCAAAACTACAGCTGCAAAGTGTTTCTAGTACAAGACTCACCGTATCAGTCAGAAATATTTTGTGTACAGTCATAGAATACATGCTCAGTAATTAAAAATTTCTAATTAAGCTTTCAAATACTTGTTTGCTTCAGAAAGATTTTCCTCTTCAAAATGGTAAGGGTTTTTGCAAAAATTTTATTGTGGTACATTTGCAACTATACCAAAAATTGTCTTGAAAGCGTGCAGTATTGAAGACTTTTTTCAATAGGCACCGTCTGAAGCTGCAAATCAAATCCTACTAAATTCTGACATCTTATAGCTTTCAATTTAAAAAATGAAAATTAAAAAATGAATTCATCTGCAAAAGCTGTAGCAAGGAAGATGAAAACACATCACAGCACCCAAAATAAAGGTTGAAAACATCTTTTGTTTCAAGTATTGTAAGATACAGGTTTACCTACATTTTGCAAAAAGTACACATCATCTGTAAACCAATAAGCCAAACACCGGTTTTCTGTGGAAAAGAATAACATACAGAACAGAGGTATTTTGCCAAAGATTCCTGATCCAAATGTGCACTGCAAATTAACTTAGCCTGCCTAGCTTCATCATCACTCTTATGAGTCTAGAATGGTATTAACTATTTCAGTTTCATACACTGGATGATGCAGTGTAGTTCCCCCAGGGAAAAAGATATTGAACACTCTATCAAACAGACATAAGCATATTCAATTTCTATTTACTTGTTTTCAAACTCAGAGGACCCACTCTAATAGCTAATTCTAAGAATAATAGCTTCAGTGCTATTAGTCTTCACACTAGAATGAGGATGAACAGGTGCCCAAATTATGTAAACACTGACAGTACAGGAAAAAAAAAACAAAAAAACACATCAAAATCCTCTGTACATGCTTGAATACATCTCATAAGGGCAAAGCGAGCTTCCCTCCAACTCTCCTAAAAAAAAAGGAACCTAGTATCAAGCATGGCTCAAGTAATTTAGCCTAGACTGTGTTTGGCAAGAACAAAAGAAATGCTGTAACATCAAAGAGAAAAAGTCTGGAAGTGGAGTATGTGGGTTATGTACAACAGTTGGTCCATGTAGTCCACATCAACTCCACGCAGTCCTGTTCAGCCACGACTTAAAGTACCTCTTGCTGCAGTATGTGTACACACAAAAGACAACAGTAAAAAATGCAAAATAAGAGTGCAATAGGTTTTATTGATATTTTTGAAGTCATTAAGACAGAATAGCAGATAAACTAAAATTATATCTATAAACTGTAAGACAGAAGATGAAGATGCAGATACACCTTCTATCACAGCCTGCAACAACCTGTGAAAACAAATATGACCTACATTCCTTCATGATACATAAAATATATGTAATTTTTTTAAAGCTTTGTGATTCCAATTAACTATGCTAACTGCATCAAGAGCAAATATATATGATTGTGAAATATGGTGATAAAAACTGTCAATGCACAGTTAAAGCTCTGTAGTACTGTTTGTCCTATTAAAAAAGGAAGTACAGCAAAACTAAAATGCCAGAAAGCTTTGAACAAAGAGTTCCACTTTTCTAGAGCAGGCCTTGAACACATGAACTCTCATGCTACCTTATGTTGTGATGCTGCATCATTCCTTGCCTTCGAGTCAGAATACCCACTAGAAGGGCATCAAAACAAAAAGAAAGTCACAAGGCATATTGAGAGGAAGTAGTAATACAATCAAATCAGAATGAAATAGTTAATAAAATGAAGAATAGGGGGAAAAATACAAAAGTCAAGACTTGTAGCAGGGAGATGATAAAATGAGTACTATACTTAAATAATTTGAGCTCTCCTTTACTTCCATCAGTTCCTCGTAGAATTTTTTTGTAACTACATAAAATACACAAATCCCACGTAAACATAGTTTAAACATGCATCAAAACAAAATCCTATCTTCGCAGAACATATATTAATTCTTAAAACTATTTTACAGTATAAGCAAAGTAAAACATTTTACCACCCTTTTGGTAACGCTTCTCCAAGCCAGCTCTGCAATTTATAAGCGACCAAAGCATTCTTAGTTTTACCATGTTGTACAGCTTAGTTGAGCCAAACATCTCAAGTATGCTCTGAATACCTGTAGTACTAAATAAAATGTTCTGATTTTGGATGGGATAGTTAATAATGTGGTACTGTGTTCTGGATCTAGGATGAAAATTGTGTTGACAATATACCAGTGTTTTAACTGTCCAAGAGCACCGCTTACACAGAGCCACAGTCATTTCAGCTTCCTTTGCTGACCTGCCAGCAAGGATCTGGGTGTGCATGAGGAGCTGGAAGGGAACACAGCCACAACAGCTGACCCAAATTGACCAAAGGGATATCCTGTGCCAAATGATGTTGTGTTCAGCAGTAAAAGCTATATTAAAGGAGGAGGAAGGAGGGGAAGACTGTAAGAGTGATGGCATTTCTCTTCTCAAGAAGTAGTTATATGCATGAGGAGTCCTGCTTACTTAGAAGTGGCTTGAACACCTGCCTGCCAATGAGAAGTTGCAAATGAATTCCTTGTTCTGCTTTACTTGCACTAGTGAGCTGTCTTCATCTCAACTCACACGTTCTCACACTTTCACCCTTCCCATTTCTCTCCCCATTCTCTTAATGGTTACTCTTTAGGAAAATCTCCCTTACATTACGTAATAGTCAAACTTCAGCGTGGTAGTCTCTCTCCAACCTCTTTCCAGTATTTTACTCATTTTTCACGTGACCAAACTAATGACACGTATAATCACAAACAGCAAGTTTATACATTCCTTAAAGCAAAACAAGGTAGAAGAACCTCTGATATTTATGCAAGACAAAGTAAAGAAGGAAAACTTTCCCAAATTGTACCTAGCCTCAAATTCAAGAAGTGACAAAAGCTAGTACAAAAGAATCATTTTTTTACTGCAGCATGAAGTTTACTCTAACATGCTTTAAGCAATTCATGTTACATTCTTAATGATTTTCTAAACATCTAAAATGCATGTGAATTCTTAAGGAGTATTATCAGTTGTCCCCTTTCTATTTGCCAACAGTATCAGATAATGTTAAGCTAGTGAAGATGTTGCAGGAAAGCAGACTACCGATCAACTTAGACAAACCATCACAACAGGTTCCATTCAAACCTGAGAACAGCTGTGATAGAGAACTTTTGTGGAAACTGTTGAAATCCTGCTACACCTTCTTTAAATAATCACCACACTCTAACACTGAAGCAACAGTCTTCACCTTGCATACAACCCAAAGTGGTTTTTTATTATTGTTTTTTTTAATGTTTTTGTTAAAAACATTAAGAAATACAGCTATAAACTGTTTATCTCACTATTAAGAAATTTCTTTGTCTTAATGTATATGACGAGGGAATCAATACCCTTGCTATTATTCCATCATCAAGAGAAGATTTGCAGGGACACCCCCCACCACAACAGGGCCAGACTCATGGTGGAACACTTCACCATTACTAGCTACCCGTTAGGTGAGATCACATTTGAACAATTCTGCTTCATAGTTTTATATAAATTTTATAGAAATTGACTGTACTGCATGACTGCATCTGTTTCCATGTTCAAATCAAATTTAGTCTTCAGAAATTCACTATCCCTTCTTTTAAAGGGTTGGGTATACTTATGATATCTCTGACTAAGTCTGGAACTGAGTAGAAAGTCAGTCTCTTCATATTTTTTTTCTGCCTGCATTAGTTTTCAGTCAGGTAAGGTCCCTGATTCAACTTTGTCTGTGGCTACATAAATACAAGTGGTGAAACTAAGAAGAGAGGGAAGGAATGCATCACCATTCCTTCTGGCAATACTATGAATTTTCATCTGGTTGAATCAACCATGAAAACGCACAAATTAACTTAAGTAATTCAAGAACACAGCTGCAGACGTTCCTTCTTGTATCATTAAATATTGTAGATATTAATTTCCTCACCCACATTCTACCTGCTATAAGCTAAGGAAGCCACTCCAAACTCACAGCTATGATGACAATATCATTAATTATGAACACAGCACTTACGGAATTCATAATGTAAGAGGAAAAAAAGCTTGCAGAAAATTGAGTTATCTGGCTAATAACAACGGAATCACAGAGTCACAGAATGGCAAGGGTTGGAAGGGACTTCAAGGATCATGAATCTCCAACTCCCCTGCCACATGCAAGGTCACCAACCTCCACATTCAATTCTAGACCAGGCTGCCCAGGCCCCATCCAATCTGGCCTTGAACACCTCTAGGGATGGGGTATCCATAACCTCTCTGGGCAGCCTGTTCCAGTACCTCACTACTCTCATAGTAAAAAGCTTCCCCCGACATTCAACCTAAATCTTCCCTCCCTCAACGTAAAACCATTTCCCCTTGTCCTGCTGTTAACAACTTCAGCACTGACTTAGAGAACGCAACAATATTTAAAAAACAATCTTGCTGTCCTTCCATCGGGAGCCATCACAAGGAATGTCAAATATAGTAACATATATGCTTTCCAGTAACAAACATTTTCAGTGAAATTTTACTTTGTATATGTTGCTATACAAATAAAAACAACTAATGTTGTCCCCAACACATTCATAGAGCTATTCAGTGGTTGTGCTGTCAAGCTGAATTTTTTTTTGCAAGAAGATACGCACTGTACCATAGAAAAGCAGTAAATCGATTCCCACAAAATCCATTTGTAATACTTACTATGTTAATAGCTGAAAATGTTGACATTGAAAGTTACACTTGACAGTACATATTTTAAAAAAGTGGCTCATGATCTACTACACATATATTACACTAACAAAGAAGTATGAACAAAGACTTGCATGTAACTGGAAGTAGTATTAACATCGGCAGAAATTAAAATCCTATGTACCAAATTCTAGTCTGAAAGGTATCCCACATCTCCTTTTAAAAGTAAACTGTACCTAATCCCAACATCTTCTAGTTGAAAGCCTAATACCATTCATAGCTATGCCATGGATATAGTACTAAAACAGTCATTCAGTCAAGGTGCAGTACTTTTATATACTTTAAAGAGATTTTAAAGAGATTTGCACAAGACAACCCACTGCAGAGCTTCAAGTAACCAGAAGTGAGAATGGCAAAACACTAAAATAAAGGTTGTCTTTTATTCCTGCATCCAGAACAAAATCCTTCCTATACTCAAATCTCTGGCTTCCACTAGGCCAGAATATGCTCCTACCTTAGAGACTACCATAAATCAATGGGAAAAGAAGAAAACAAAACCAATTTCCTTTCACTGCTGAATCGTTGGGTTCACTGGATATCAACTGCTACTGCAATATATGAAAGCTTCAAGTTCAACTTCAGAGAACACATTTGTTCAAGGCATTCATCTCCATATACCAGACGAACTTCCTAAGTTTCTATTCTTTTTGTCCAGCTGTCTTGTCTTACAGTAAATTGAAACAATGCAAGTGGAAAACTAATGGACAAGAGAATGTGGTAGGAGGGAGAGAAACAATCACCTTCTACATGTAAGAAAATTTCAGCTAAGAACGATGCTATAGCAATTCTCAAGAGCTGAAACAACATTAATTATTCTAAAGAACTAACAGAATTATTTTAGTGTGCTCTGATTACTTGGAGGTAATGCACAAGATAACCTGGGGTTGCTAATCAATTATTCAGAAATACAATCATTTAAACACTATCTCTATTCCAATAACATAACAAGCAGATGCATGAGTTACTTAAGGAAGAGCTACAAACAGGTGGTAGTCATATTAAAACACCAGAACCATGGCAAGAGGTAAGAGATAGCTCTATTTTAATGACAAGGTAGATCAAATAATTTGAAATATCAAAGATGAAACAACACAGGAAAAGGGCAAGAGCCTCTGGGTTGAAGTACAAATTACAGAACAATTAAGCTCAAAGTGTTACGTAAGTGAAGATATCCAACAAAAAGATGAAGATGCTAGTTGTCTAACAACAGTAAACTGAGAAAGAAACATTTTAATATCATATTCTTTTTTAAAACCACTTTTAAAAACAGCAATAGAAGACATTTGATATTGAAGCTTTTATGCAATAAGCAAAAACAAAAGGTATTGGCATGAATCACACTGATATCTCAGAAATTTAATTAGGTTTGTGGGTCTGCAGTCAAAGAGGAGTATTAATGTTTTTCAAGACAAAAAGGACAAGACAACATAAAATGAATTTTGAAATGCATTCACAGAAAACTAGTTCTCCACAGAAAACGTTACCATTCCTAAAACAATAAAAAAAATGTTTCAGATAAACAAAGTTGGTCTCCCTGATTTACACCTTATAATTTTACATTATTTAATTTTCACTTTTCTTTGCTGCTCATTGTAACTGCTGCTCACATAACTGGTGTTGACATATGCAAGAAATTCTGTGTCTGAACGCATATTCCAAATTAACAAAATCTCTCCATCTCCATAAAGCAAACTTGATACTCATCTTCAGCATATGGCTTCACAGGAACCAGTTACAATATATCACTGCCTACAATGCAGTTATTCATCATCACACTGTCTGTTAAAACAGCTGCACAATAAAATGATCCCCCAAGCCCTATTCCACAGGTGTTCACGCTGCATCTTTACAGCCTGTTGAAATATGAATTTCAAGTACACCTAGTTTCCATGGCAGAATACGAAAGGGTATCAGCAATGATGGGGCTAGGCTGAAGGACAAAAAGAACTGTGGGGTTCCCTGCACAGAATGCTCATTCCATATGCACGTGAAAAGATGAAGAGCTACAACAGTACAGTGTATCCCTATATCTTGCAAAGATAATGAGCACCTCCATCTCTTTAATACTCAAGAGAAGATGCACAAAAACAGCAGATAAGTCTGTAACAAAAATAACAGGTAAGTCTAAGCACACACAACCTTTTATCCTGATATTTAAGTCCAACTGGGGGTGATTTTCTCCACTATTTAGGAATAACTATGGTCTACCCAAACTTCTCAATCAAGTATGGATAAATAAATCTACTTCAGTACTACACATCCAATGTGCTGGCTCTGGACAGCCTGGTCTAGTGTCTGGTGACCCTGCCCACTGCAGGGGGGTTGAAAATAGATGATCATTGTGGTCCTTCTCAACCCAGGCTACTCTGTGATTCTACGATTATTCAGTTCTCCCATTTTTATCCTAGTACAGTACTGTAGGGTCAACTCCCTCTCCAACAAATTATGCTCACCTAGACAAGCATTCAAGATTCTCTCATACAGAGGGATCTCAAAATGCTAGAGAAATGGGCTGACAGAAGCCTCACAAACTCCAGCAATGAGAAGTACAAAGTCCACAGCTGTGGAAGAACAAACCCAAGCAACAGCACATGCTAAGGGCACCCAACTGTGCAGAAAAGGACATGGTGGACACCAAACTGAACGTTAGTCAGCAGTGTGCCCTTGACACTAAGGCCAGTGGTGTCCTGGGTTGCATTAGGAAAAGTATTACCAGCAGGAAGGGGGAGGTGATCCTTCCATTCTACTCTGCACTGGTGAAGCTGTACCTGAGCTACTACACCCTCTTATGAGCCCTCCAGTACAAGAAAGATCTGGACTTACAGGAGAGAGTCCAACACAGGGCCACCAAGATGATAAACAGCCTGGAACACCTCTCTAAGGAGAAGTTGAGAGAGCTGGAACTGATCAAATTGGAGAAAAGTCAGCTTAGAGAGATCTCAATGTCCATAAATACTCAAAGGAAAGATATACACAGGACAGAGCCAGGTTCTTTTCAGTGGTGCCAGGACAAGAGACAACAGGCACAAACTGGAGCAGAAGAGGCTTCATCTTGAATGCTGTGCTGTGTGGGTGTCAGAGCACTGGCATGGGTTGCCAAGAGGCTTTGGAATCCTCTTCTTGGAGATTTTCAGATGCCTGGATGTGAACCCAGGCATACTGTTCTGGGTAACCCTGCTTGAGTAGGGAGATGGCTCCAGAGGCCCTTGTCAACCACAGCTACTCTCCGACTTTCTCACCCAACAAGAGCCAGAGCTCTCTGCCTGAGTTCTTTCTATTTTTCCAACCTCTAAGCTTCAAATTTTATTTAAAATGTTGCAGTATTTAAGCCTTAGATCATCAACCTCAGCAATTCCATCCAACTAAATTTCAGTTTTCCTCCACACCCTGCCTTTTTGTTCTTTTTTATGTCATAATTGTTTTCATTTTTATTTACACTAGCCCTTCTCTTCCCCTTAAAAACCAAAACCCTATTTTCAAGCCCCAGTCCCCCATAACTATCATTGACATACTGCCACACTCAGATCCTTCTTTTGTATGGATCTGCAGTGAAATACATCAATTTCCTCCTTCACTACCAGTACAACAACATTCAAGACCACAAGGCAGACAACCCTCAGATTGTCAGAAGAAAGTGTCCTGAGCTGGAACATAGTCCAATATGCATGCAGCATTAACTGAATTAATCTACAGTATTAAAGCAAGTTTCCACATGCATTTCTGACCCATTATTGTCAATGTGTTTCAAATGTTTTCAGCGCAACAGAATTTGAGAAGATTTTTCTTAGAAACAGCAAAATATACATCCATAACATAGGCTACCCCTGCTGGCAAATTTCAAAGTCCTATTCTAATTTTGGAGTATACAAGAACACTTCAAACAAATTGCTGCTGGAATACTCTTAAAAATGGATCATTGATTAATTCAGTTGACAGCAGCATAAGAAGTTCTATTCAAAAGACTAAGTGTTAGTGACAAGTGGGCCAGATAAATTCTTCAAATTGAAACAGATAGAATTATTTCCTGATCAATACTGGGATAAGCTACTTAATGAATCTTCAAAAGCCTTTCAAAAACTTACAGAAATATAACCTATAGAGTAAGTCTGGACATTATTAAACTGTAAAGAATTTAGGCACAATTATGTGCCTGTGGAATTAGTCTTGAATTTCATCAAGCAGTGCTCTTGGAATAAAATGTGGTTAATAAAGCTCAGAAGATTATTTATTATTTGTCTTGATTACATATTTTTCTCCTGAAAATAGTAGCATATTCAAAGTTCCCTCAGAGAAGTTCAAATCTGTGGTTGGAAATTTGGACAAGAAATGAAAATTCTAAGAAAGTATTTTCTTCCCAATCAGAGATAGAACACAAAGTCAGGAAAAAAAAAGGTACCTCACAAACTGATGGTATTAATAACCTGGTATAATCTATTTGGCACTCTTGCTTACCTGCACTAAATGAGAGAAAAAAATCATTAGATACCTAAAAATTTTTTGCTTGTATGTGTGCACACTAACATGTACATGTTTGAACATGTATGTCTATGTAGGTGTATGAACATATACAGCAAACAAGCATAAATGGCATAAAGGAAAACAGTTGGTAGTAGCTTCAGGGTATAGGCAGCAAAATAGTTTGCAGTGAAGACAATGGGATTTTTTAAATAGTTTCTTCAGTTCTGGCCTGGCTACTTACAACAATCACCATCTTTCTATGTTCTGATGTAGACAACTACATCAAAAATATATGATCACAATTAAGTTCAGTGACAATGTTTCAGCATGGCACATTTGAACAAAGACCGCATAAGAAATTACATGTTTGCTCCTTGGTATTTTCTGCTATTGCAAACTTATTATAATTTCTTACCATTCTGACTGCAACTGTGTACATCAGTGTGAAATAGCATATTATTTCCTTTTAAAAAGACTATTCCATGAAAAACTAAGTAAACACATTCACAGTTGTTCAAAAGAAAAAAGCCGAAGATCTACAGACAGCAATTGCAAGTTAACCTTGCTGAGGACATTCATTAGAAAAGATGACAAGAGACATTTTGACTAAGAGTTTACTCATATTTGTACTTAAGAATGCGAAGTTCCATCCCAGATGCAGAAAAGATTAAATGTTTTCAGGCAGGTGCCTTTTGCATTCATTTTAATCCTTCCCTAAGCTATATTTGTTTCACCATCCTTCTCACCCCTAAACAGAACGAAATAAGAAAAGCTCTCTATCTCTCTCCTATTCACAACCATTCTCTTCCATGCATACCTGTTCATTTTAGTCTTCTCATTACTAAGCTATCTCCTCTGTCTCCAGTACCTGGATCTTTTCATCTGAAACCTGCTGCCTACCAGCCCCTGCTGTCCTCATACTGATTCACAGAATTTCTCTATATTCTCTTTCCTATATTCAAATGGTCGTACTCACATTTGTAGCTCCAGAAATCCAGATTCAAAGTTCAAGCAACTCTAAACATATCATAAATAGCTATGGCATGAAAGGCCAGATTTTCTTGAACTTCAATAGGAATGAATGAAAAAATATCCAAAGTACAAAGAAAAACCTGCTGGAAAGCAAGAGTAGTGCAACCTTAAAGTTGCAGAACTTTACCCCTTCTCCTGTAAACATACAAGTAAAACATTGGTTTGATACAAGGAGTTCTTACAGTTAGAGATTCTTTAAAAACTACATGATGTTTAAAGTTCCAGGAGAAAATTAAGTTAGTATTTTCTGAATATTAATAATTAAGTAATTCTAACCATATGGTGTAACAAACTCCATATTTCTTTTAAAGCAAATAGTTTATAGTACAGAAAACTATTTGATCTTTAAAGAAAATACAGGAGTACTATTTACAGACATCCTATTTATTTGCTCAGTTCCACACAGCAGCACCCTGATGAAGAACTATGCATCTGGCACAAGAGCAACATGGTTATCCGGGTTATCCGTGCCAATCAACATTAAAGGCTACTTTTCAGCAAAAAAAAGTATCCATCGCTGTAGTCTTTCCAATAATGTATTGTTTTTCTGAAGCCAGAGAAGGCAGTAATACAGGATTTAAAAAAAATACACATAAGAAATATGTAATTTCAATTTACTTAAGTTTAAAAATAACAAAAAAATCAATATTTTATATTGACAGTCTTTAACTACTGGAACACTATAAAAACAAGCATAGCTTAATATTGCTGTATTACTTTCACATACAACTTCAAGAATTTTCTAAAGGTAATCATGCAGTACTCTTGCATTCTACTTCCCAGACAAATTCAACCTCAGATTGTTATGCTAAACGCCTCAAGACACTAAAGAGAAAGGCAAAGAAAATTCACCTTTTAGTGTTATAACTTTTAGAAGATCAACCTCATTATGGGACCACAAAATACCATGAAAAAGAGGAAATAAATTTTAAATGAAAATAAAATGCAAGAGACTAAACATGAAAGGATTCTTAAACTACTGAAGTCATACTGCAAAGTAATACCTTGCTGTTTAGATCAAGTGTTAATATATCTGTTCTCAGTAGCAAGTTTCACAGACACATGAAAAACAGCACTTTGAAACTGGCTGCAGCCCCACCTAAACTAAATAACAGATCAAACAACAAACAAAATTCAAGTTGCCTAAAAATAGGTATCTCATTGCATAAATAGTGATAAATCAAATTACTTCACTGTGTCACAGCACCTTAAGTGTCTTTATATAAGCTTAACCTCAGTTTTGTGAGGATCACCAGAACACTTTTCAGAACATAACATGAGAAAGATGTTAATGCATTACACATACTTATAGCACAATGAACTGGTTGTATCAAATTACAGACTGCCAAAGCTCTTTGCTGTGGCTAGCCTTGGTCACTTACATTTGTAAAAAGCAAATAAATTAGTGTTTCAACACACAAAAATTGCATTTACCTGTGATGTTCCCCAACATATCCTTTGTGTGGCAAATCAAATCTTCGCTTTCTCCATCTTTGATGTTGCCTATTTCCCCATAATAAAGAGCAATTCCAAGTTGCATTATGCGTATAAACATAGGAAGCTGCTGATCAGAGATTGAAAGTTTCAAACTTTCAACAAATGTATGAATCTACATCAGAGAAAACAAAAGAAATTGAAATCAAAGCACTGTCCTCACTGAAGTCTCTTTTAAACTAGCTGGTTCATACTAATTTTCAAAGTGCGCTCTGATTTCTAAAAATAAAACCTGTAATACAACACAAGGCAAAGGGCTGCAAACGATGACTGACAAAAGCTCTTCGGATTGCTATAAAAATAAATTTTTATGTTAAAAGTCAAATGCAAACTATTATGCTTGGTTGGGTTTTTTTGTTTTAGTCTGGAGTTTTTGTTTTGCTTGTTGGGGACTTTTTCTTTGGTTGGGCTTTGGGGTTTTTTTGTTTGTTTTATGCAACTATTGCTAACGGCATTTCCAAATCACATAAGTAGTTTTGATTAAATACCTTTATGAAGATTCCATAAAAATCTCTGCATTCTAAAGAAAATCTAGATATACTGGTCTTTGCATTCATGTTCTTTCATTTTGATCCTTTTTCCTACTCTCAACACTATTTTGAGTGGACAGGTAATGACTGGGGAGTGGGAGAAGGATTCATTCCAAGCAAAATGTGAAAAAACAGCTCGTCTGCATATTCCAGTTCAAAACGTGTTAATAAGTAAACCTCTCTAAAAGAAAGATTTGAGAAAATTGCAATTACTAAGGTGAAACGTTACCCTTCTTTCAGCAATATTTTAGTTATTATATTCAATACTTCAAAATAATTTTGAGTGTTTTCTTGTTATAATGTAAAAACTTAGATCTGATAGATAAGAGTTACCTTTCATTAACATAGGAGCTCTATGAAACAATTACAGAAATAAAGTTATTTTCTTGAACATTAAATATATTTTTTAGTTCCAGGTACAATTTACTTTTTCTTTTTGCATGAAAATAACAAATGAAAATTAGCTGCATGTCATCACAAGTCTTAATGCATTTCAATTCACAAAACAGAAAAAGTTACTTTATAAGCAGTACTGGATATCCATAGACAGGTAATACAATATAGTAATATCTGCATAGAAGTGTGCTAGTATACCAGTAAGATAACGTGAATAAATCTACATGAGTGCAATTATTTGTCAGAGCCCTAGTTATACAGAACAAATGACAAGGTAGTATTAGTCATTCTATACAGACTTGCAAAATGATTTGAGGTATCAGACTTCTGCTGTTATTTAAAAATCTCTGAAACAAGAGAGCATTCAAAATCCTAATTTTGGAAATCAGAAACTAACTCTTCAATACCAATTTCAGCATCAGCTGATTTAAAGCATATCTATAATCTTTTTCGTGTAAATGAACAACAGTAAGTGTAAGGCAAACTGCTTTTAAAATCTGGAAGACAAAAGATTATTTTGTCAGAAGTCTTCTTACAAGTTGCACATAAGGTCTGTATCATAATGGAAGAGAGGAACGTTGAGTAACACTGTAGATAAAAGACATAATTTCTATTAAACTACTATATAATTCTGTTACATTCCTGGGTCTGTATGGTACTGCCTTCCCATCAGCCTGCTCTTACATTGCATCACCAGACAAAACCACTTACTCCTCAGCAAGTTCATTCATCTCACTAAAATTTATAAAACCAGAAGAAAATGACTCCAATACTCCCTTCCTTAGAGGAGTTTCAGCTTAAACTCAATAAGATTAACTTGGCCAAAACTTTGCAGCATTATGCAGATGGTAAAATCATTCTTGTCTCTACAGCAATAATAAAGGAGTTCATGCTATTAAGAACATGCAAGTCTTGGAGACTTTCACTCAAGACTGAAAAACAGATACACTTTACTAAGTAAACAACACAATAAAATTCATCACACATCTCCACAGATTGAGAGAAAAATAGAGGGTTACAGTGGCTTTTGTCTTCAGCTGGTAAAGAACACGAGCTGCTGATACTGCACTAGCCTCACATGTCATGCTGTAGCACAGAAGCTACAGTAATATCACGTACAGAGACTTCATAAGCTTTAAGTGTGCTGGAATTAATCCCAATAATGAAGTGGATATTTACTGGTACAGCTTCTCCTACTTAACTTTTGTAAGAAATACAGCTGTGTCCACTTAATACTTAAATATTTTAAAGATAATGTTTTAAAATAAGTACATTCTGATGAACAGCAGCACACAACTTCCATGCACACAACAAATTATTAAGTTATCAAATATGAAATGTGTTTGGGTAAATAGATTTACAGAGCTAATTAGAGCATAATGCTCAAGCACTGAAATACAATGAAATACTTAAGTCAAAAATCATTACCCTTGGACCAATATTCTTGGAACATGTTATTAGTTCACCTCAATATTGATCTCTCATCATAAAACTATATATTCAGATTTAATTGACCATATTTGTGAATATATTTATATATACATAATATGTATAAATATATATAAATGTGTATAAATACATTTACATATTTTATATTTAAATACTCAAGAAAATAAGAAAGACAACCAAGGAGAAAGGTAAAATAGAAGAAAGAAAGCTATGCACAACAAAACAAAAAAATCAAAGTGCACAAACAAAAAAGCAAAAGATTTTCAAAAAACTGAAATGTGCCTTAAAAAGAGGCAGGAGCAATAAATGACCAAAGATAACCAAAAATGTATGAAAGAGTTTAATACAAACTGAATCTAATTGCTACCACTCCAATGCACGCTAGTATGTTTATTTTGTCTGATATCTAGTAAAAAAATCATATTTCATAACAATCATCATTTTTACGACAACAATACCATTTTAAACTATGTAAGGATGTCATTCAGCATCAAGACATTCATAAGCTGCATTGCACTCTTGCCCATTATGAATTGGGCTTGGCTTGCTACTTCTTTTCATGTGCTTTGCAAGTACTGTTTGTTAATTGTTACACATGAGAGCTAGGACTAGATACCATTTTCTTCTCATTACAGACACCATAAAACACACCATTTCCCCCACTTCTCCCCAAGAGATTTTCGCAGACATAGTTTTTCCTTAAAATTATGATTACATTTTCTTTTTTAAAGCCATAGGAAAAGTACAAAAGATTAAGCAGCATCACTTCCATACATACTGTAAAATATTAATTGCATCATATGAGTAGAAGATAATCAAAAATTCCCATCAGCAAAAGAACAGCAGTGGTATTTCATCTTCCTTTAAATTTCAAAGTATATTTTGCTAAATCCCAAAACTATAACACAAAGACGCAGTAAAACAAAGAACAGATTTTTTGATACCTACTTTAATAATAGATGGCATTTTGGAGTTGAGGTTATCGTAAGTAAAATGCAGACGAGTCTTGAAGGAACATTTGTACAGCAGAGGTTCCTGATAAAACTCAATTTTACCACTAGCATTTCTCTTATCAAGACACACGGTGCAGTCAGAAAAATTGATCACCTTTCTCAGTACCAGATCAGTGGCTTTAAAAAGAAGTAGATATAAATGTTAAAAAATATATTGTGAAAAAGAACAATCCATGCATACATGACCTTATCAAAAGGAAACAATACGAAATTATTTTAGATCAAAGTATTTACTTATCCGATTAAAGTGAATAAATTAACATGCATCACAAGGATTGCTCTTCAGATGAATACTTAAGTAGATATAATATGTGCCCTCACTTCCTAAAATTTTCAAATCACTATCCATTTTCTGTATGTTTTATTTATTAGTATTCTCCCAGAAATAATTTTGTATACATTACCCTTAAGAAACTATTACTGGAATCACCCACTCTACCAGAAATATTGTGTGATGTTGAAATGCTTTGAGCCTGAATTCCACCTCTATCAAATGTCAGTAAGAACACTGAGAATTATAGAACTACTGAGGATATTGGTAATTCAAAGACTGAGACATTCAGACACTGACAACCAAAATAAAAAATTTAAAATAAGTTAAAACTTCTCCTGAAAACAAGAAGCATAACATTTTCCAGTTATTATGCCTAATCCACTACAGTAAGGCAAGTTTTACAAGATCCCTACTCAGCTCAGTTGCAGATTTTAATCAGATCACAAACAATTGCAACATAACACCTTAACACACTACTGATCATTTACAGAAATAGAAACAGGCTGCATAAGCACACACCACCAGTGGCAAGTGCAAAATGAAATGAAATCACAGAAGGACAGCAAGTATGAGCAGAGAAAGTTTTTAGAATGTGTTGTATAATCATTTAAACTTGCCTTAAGAATCATTAGAATTGACTCTGTAAAATTAAGGACAAAAACTGATCACTACTGAAAGTAGGCAGAAAGTTATCTCATTTCTGACATAAAACACCACTTTAGCTAGACTAAGAATTACTGTATGAATCTGAGTTCCATCTTTAATACACAAAACCAGAAGATATCTACTCACCAGAGATGTCCATAAATGCTCGATCCCAAAACTCATCCACTGTATAGCATTCTGCAGAAGTGATATTGACTGAGAGAACAATGTCATCCTCCACATACTTCAAAATGAGATTGTTGATCACAATATTGACATTGTTCACAACACGCCTAATCAGACTCTGAACATAGCCTACAAAATAAAACAAATTCTTATAAATAAGGAAGACATGATGCTAAATCCAGCTATTATTGAAGGGATTATTTCCAAATTATATTTCTTTTAAGCTCAGAACTAAAACATCAAATACCATCTTTTATTCACCCAAAAAAATCATAAGCCTTGAAGCTTTTTGTAAGGACAGTCAGCTCATCTAAGTCAGACTTCAGGAAACACAGCAGATAAGTTACGAAGACAAAACTGTAAATACTAACAACTAAATACAGTACAAGAGATTGGTTGTTTTTCCTGCCAGCAAGAACTAGCTTTCAAATCAAAGCTAATGAAAGACTGAGTTAAAGATAAAGCCTGACAATAATTTTTTTAAATTGAAAGTTATTTACAAATAGGATTAAGAAGATGGCACTCCAGAAGTTGCTGAAGTTGTTGAAGTATGTATGCATTCTATTTCCACTCTTAACTCGTTTTAAAAAGTTAACTACATTTTAATATGCCTAGTATTTTCTCATTCTAAAAGCTAATATATCCACATCATGCTCAATAAGACTCCCATGAGATATAACAAAATCAATTTCTGTCAACAACTAAGGAGTAAGCACCTGCACTGAAACCTGCTGGCATGAAATCCATTTAAATTTTTTTAGATATAATGTGATTGGAAAAATAATCTCTACTGTGAGTTCCCAGTATGCAGTAAACACTCATTTTACCAATATGGTAAAGAAATTAAATACTACACGTTTGTGTATTCTCTGTATAATGAATGTAACTATGGAGATAAATATCTTGTGCTGGAAAAGAAAACATGTCTTAAAACTCTTATGTTTTAAAAGGTTATTACTTTACTCACATACTTTACCTAAAAATACATTTAATATATGATTAAAAAGCAATAAAATTGTACAGGTATAAATCCACAGGTTTGAAGAATAGTTTTATGAAATTTGTATTAAATAAAACTCATTTATTTGATCAATTTTATTTCAAATAAATCTTGAATTTAACATCAAAACATAGCTTTATCAGTAGGAGCAGGCTAAGGCTGCAACTTCTCTTCTGCTCTATTTGTTCTAGCTATTCAGTTTCACATTCAAATACTGATATTCATCTTAGAATATATCAAATACTTTACCACAGTGATTTTCTTTAACTCGAGAACTGCAAATTTACACACTTGACATCCAAACCTTTTCTTTCTCAGCATTCAAAGCCTCCAATCACCTCTTATTAAATGCAAGACATACTTTCAGATGCCACCAGTGGCATATTCGGATTCTGAGTTGTATGCTTGAAATCTTAATTGTATGAAAAAGTATTGCCTTTCTTACCATAACTCACTGTGCCTTACTTTATGCTGTTTTTGAGCATATGTTATTCTGAGTATGGTTAACAGAACAAAAAAAAACATTTTAACTTCTGCCATCTTAGTAGCATTATAACTGTATTAAAACAAAAAAATTGCAAAATGCTTTAGTGCACTTTTTAAAGCAAAGGTCTACGCACATCGGAAAAGCAGAAACCCAGTAAAGGTCAAATGCCTGGCAGATGAAGTTACTTTTTTTTAAACTGTATTAAATTGAATTAAAAACTTTGTGCATCAGCGTAAAAAGTTAAAGAATATACACAGAATAACTGCATTTAAGAGTTTTCTCACTGACGGCTTGAAAATGTAATGCATAATTCCAGATTGTATGAAATCAGAAGGGTAAATGCATTATTTCAGCACTTAAAAATTAAAACCATGTCTCTTAAGTATGAACAAAATGCATAAGAGAACTACTTTCACCACTGGTGTGGTGCGAACCGGCCTGCCTATTAATAGAAACTGACACAAATAATTCAGTTGTCTGTTTTGTTGTTGGGTTTTTTAAAGCACAGGGTAGAGATATACAGACTTTATAATTAGAAGCAAAAAATTATAATCAGTAGCTTAATGACTATTTTCAAGCAAGCTACTAATTTCATTAAATTGAAGCTGCCCTTACACAAACCCAAAAGCTTTCTTCTCCATTACCGCACTTGATTTTTTTTTTTAAATATTTTTCTTCAAAGAATAGCTCAACTTCAATTCAACTGGCAATTTTCTGCTTTGAATGACAGAAACATCACAAGTCTAGTATCACAACATCAAAACCAACAAAGAATCAGCTGTAAAGATAGTTTCCAACATTATTCAGAGCAGATTAAAGTAGCAACAAGGACTAAAGTCAAAAACATGAGTTTTCATCTGCAGGTCTTTTAGCACAAATGCATAAAAAGAGGGAGCAGAATTCTGCCTCCCAAATGAAACAAGGGTCAGGAATTTGAAGAAATACAAGAAGTTTTTATCAAAAACATCTCCAAATGTGAGGGTTAACTTCTATTTCTATAATTTTTAAGCATAACACTATGACCAACCTTGCCAGTAAAATTCAAATATTCTACAATAAAATGATGGAAAACACCAGAAAGTCTATAGGGGGAAATCCTCTTCTGAGACTCACAGAAAACCCACATATACACCTCTTCCAGACTATCCAGAACCCTATAGACTGCGTTATGCAGCTCCATGACTTAAGACTATCACAGCACTGTATCTCAGAGTGATCTATACATACAACAAAACTGACAGCATCAGACTGGTCATACCTTCCCCACTTTTAACAGTGTTCTTTTGTTACCAAAGCAACATTTTTAGGTGAGTTCTGCCAAACCCCATCTTTAAGAACACAGCAGAGATGAAGGACACATGACTCTTTGTGACAACAGTAACAAGTTACAACAGTAATCTGATATCTATATCCTCAGAAGACTAAAGCAAATACAGTGCACATGACAACATCTTACTAAAATCCAAGATGTGCAAATTAAAGCTTTGCAAGGCCATATCCTATACCACGAAGAATAGAATCACCCCATATGGAGGTAAGTATCTCTAATCCAGGCCATATGCTACAAAAGATTTCTGATTATTTAATGTGTTATTTGTAGATTCAAAGAGAACAAAATAAACAACGGGAAAAACACAATTGTATTTAGAGAAAACAGCTGCACAAAAAGCAATTTATAGCCCATTCATTAAGGTAAGTTTTTCACTAATGCTCTCAGAATCATTAGGCTTCACTCTACACAGCTGATAGAGTGTGACAATGAAGGTGACAGCACCCTACAATTCCAAAGAACCACAAAACATATCTACCGAAACTATCAAATAGTAATAAATGTTGTCACAGGGTTTTGTAATCTGCTACAGTACTGCAAGTAACTTGTTTGGCATTTCTATGAACACATCTATTATTGAGAATCACAGTATATCTATCTCGTATATATATAAATATAAAAGAGAAAACATGCAAATCAGTCTTCAATGTTCATGTTGCAATTTGACATGTGAAAACATATTTTGGAATGTTCAATTTGATCAGATGTCAATATTCCAATACACATGCCTCCAACATCTGTCTTTTTCTAGAGAATACACCTTCCTGGGAAATCTGGAGGTGAAACTGTTGGAAAACATCATGAATCAAATGCTAAAACCATCCTACAAGGCAATACAATCCTCCAATTCTTTTCCAAGCCTTATACTCCTACTGTTTCCAGGTGAAACATTAAGAGCCTAACACCAACAAGTTACCAGAGCCAAGGTGCTGTCCATGGTAGATTATGCCTCAAGTCCTGCAGTTCCCAGCCATTGGAACTTACTGGATTTGGAGCTGAGAGCCTCTGGGCGTGGCTCCAAAAGTGCCCATACTAAGCTGATACTACTCACTACTACATGATATTCCACATGCTGAACAATATCCTTTCAATTCAAGTTAAGGCAAGTAAAAACTTAAACTTTCTGTTAAAATAGAGAAAAAACTAACACAAAACTGGCATGTCTATAACCTACCTAAAATTATGTGCCTGAGAAGACAAACTGCAATTCATTTCAGTACTCTAAGTTTCATATATCTGTACAGAGCTATACCTCATACATTAAATTGCTGATCAGATAACAGTTCTTCATTTTTATATCATACAAATATTTCCAAGTTCAACTGAGACAAATATTATGTCAGGGAAAACAAGTTAACATCTCTACTAGCAGACAGAACTAAATAAGAAAAATCCATCAGGACTACTACTCAAAGAGAAAACTCTATCTTTAAAACCATTTTAAGAATCTGAAAACATACAGGAAAGGAATTTAATGTGAACTACTGAGCAATTATTGAGCAATGGAAAACAGTGATCTGAAACAGAAGAACTAGATCAGTGAAGGGTAAAAATCTAATATGCTACTAGATGATTCTCACACAAACCCATCTAGCTCTACAAACAGGTTATGTACAGTTAAGAATGCAACAAAATTTAAGAAAAAGACATAAGGGTTAACTTAGTTTTACTGCACACAAGTTCTATTTTGTAATATTTTAGTATTCTATTCACTGTTGCATGATTTGTAAATGTACAGAACTAAAATGTAAAACTAGTTGACAGAGATATAAAAGTAACTTAGACATTCTGGTCACTAGAATAAAATTCAGTGTTTCTTTTTTTTTTTTATTATCACTCAAGTACAATCCAGCTTCTGACATTAAGGTCTACCTGGAGGTAAATCAGGGTCAGGAGAAGCAGATTGCTGAACTCGTCGTGGTTTTACTGCTGATTTCATACTTTCCGTGGTACTGCGGTTTGTTGAACTTGAACCACAACTTTCATGGTCTTCCTGCTAGAAGAAAAGGATACAACTGAGTCAATCAAACAAATAAGGAAAATAAATGTGGGAAGAACAACTCAGTAAATATTTAGTATACTAAGCTTCTGGCACTGTTTTTTTTCCTTCAGTAAAATCTTTTATTTCCATCTAACTACAGAAGTGATTACAGAGCTGGCTGGAAAACAAACATTTCACAATACTTGAATTACCTTAAAATTATACTGTTATTTAACTATTAATATAAAATGAAAAAAGTAGATCTTTCTGTTGAAACATTTCATTCAGACAAAGTTAGCCTCCTGCAGAAAAAGAGTGAAATTCTCTCTGGATGCTACTAAGATCACAGATACAGTTCAGGAAAGAAACCAATCAAGGAACAAATGTAAAGCTCTACAGCATTAAGCTGTAATATTCTTAAATCCTCTGTTCACTAAAAAGCACGCTGCTTAAGCTATGTTCATTTTTGTTTTGTAGAGGACAGGTGATGCATTTCCTCACATGCTACCTGGCATTTTTAATAATCTCAGAGCAATACAAGCTTCACCTGAAAAAAAAAAAATAAAGAGATGACTGAACTTACTTAGAGAAAATACAGAAAACAGAGCCATTCATACACGGGAACGGATAGAAATCATCCTTATAAGTGTCTAATGTGGAATTAAAACAAGGTACAATTTTTGAGAAGTTTTGTCACAATCGGTTCTTGGAAAACTTTGTTTTTTTGTGGTTTCCTCTTTTGTTTGTCTTAATTATCATTACTTGGCCACTTTAGCCTCTCACATTTTGATTCATGAAAAATAAAAGAGGTGCTTAGTTACATAGGAGTTTCCTATTCTGATGCATGAAAAAAACAAATGAAAAATATACTATCAACTATATCTGGAAGATGCCTCTTCACCAACGTATATATTTTATAATCAGAAAAGCCCTTCTTCACATCTCCCGCTTACTGAGAAAAACTAAATTGACTTTAACCTAGAATTTTTAAGTAACTTTAAACTCAAACCCTTTTTCTTGGAAACCAGTTCATACATAGCATGAAAATATTTTTTTGGATGAGTCACCATGCTGCTACTTACTTGCAAAAAAACAAGACTTCCTTACCAAAGAGCCCAATTAGTACATTCCCTTCTCTTCTGTATCAAGTCCGGTTACATTCTATCCACGTACTGCAACAAGGGTGTCCAATGAACTATTTCCTAACTTCAAGCAAAATCTATGCAACACATTCAGCACGTATATTACTGGCACTTAAAGATGAAGTAAGATGGATTTAACCTTTTAGCACTTTCAGAGAGTTAGGAATACACACCGGCATGCTGGCTGGGGGATGCCTTTATATCTCTTTTTTAAAGAAATGGGGGAGACATCATGAGTTGCACTAACATTAAAAGAAAGTTTCCAACCCTAGCATGTAACTAAAATCAATACATTTTTCTCCTAAATCTCTCACATTACCTTGTATTACACAATTATCAAAATGGTTAAGAGTTGTATTAAGAGTTTTGAGGTTGTGATCACAGCACTTTCAAATAAGCTACTGATACTTTTTGAAACAAATGTTACATTTTAATTATCAATAAGTCACAGTAGCTGCGACCTGTGGAACTACATTTCTATTTAAATTCAAAACCTTTCTGTACCTGCGAATTTCTGCAGACAGTGAACTTTAAGAGCATACTATTAATTTCTCAAACATGTGGCTGTCTCATAAGCCCAGAAGTAAAACATGTTCATTAAAGAAATGTGGAAAAAGTTCCAAGTGAACTGCCAAAACTAGCATAATTATGAAAATATTTAACACTGGAAACAACTGAAATCACATACCGTATATAGATTACAGTGATGTCACCATAAACACACTGCCAAAATGTACTAAAACTATTGCACTCTAATAAATCTAGCTCACACCAGATGACAAACATTTTAAAATAAAAATTATATAGGGGATGGGAAGGGAATTTTATTCTGTAAGTGCTAATAACTTGAGTTATAGTATGATATTTGATAAAGCGTCCATCCATTTTAGCATTAACAAGAGCAATTCCAAATAACAGTCACAACACTACAGAAGAAAAAACATACACGTTCTTGTGTATCAGCTAAATCAGCTGAAGTGCTGATTTTTAAGAAAGTAATCAATTTACTAAAATTTATTTTCCTATTGCTTATGCCATAAGCAAAGCTGAGAAAATTTGAAAAAAATTAACAGAAGCTTCTGCTTATGTATGGATTTTAATGGACAAATGTACCTTGGCAACTTTTAACAAATCAGAATGAATGGAAGCTTGCACAGTCAGACATTTCCCCTTTTGGAAAATGCCTCAGACAAGGTACTTTGATCACGTGTTTTTATATAGAGAGCACTATGGTAACATCTAAAACTACACCAGTCATGCACAACATGCTAATGACATCTAGGCTAGGAAATTTACATGCAAGTTACTCTGGCATTTCTCTACTGAATTATGCTATACAAAGCAATTATCTCAAGGTTTAGAGTGAATTAAAATTGACAGCACCTGAAAACATACTAGATGAGGTTCTGGTCTTTCCTAACAGACCAAAGTTACTATCTTCATTCATCATTCTGTTTTCCGTATTGAATTATGTCTTTTTTTTTTGTCTTTTAAAAAGCATGCTCCCTCATTTTAAAATATTTAAAACTTATTTAATATGTAAGACCTTCAAACTGTCTCATAAGCATAGCTTATGTCTCATAAGCATAGCTTACGGGAAGAGTTTGTGTTCCCCTGGGGATCACTTAGCTATTTATGCAAATACAGTCTCTCTCCTTTCACAAAAGTAAAAACAGGTAAAGAAAAGCTCTTTTTAAAAGTAAACAGGAACATTTGTAAAAGTAATTAGCATTATGAATTAAAATCTTTTAGAAAAATCTTAATCTTTTTAAAAAATCAAATAAACTCTAAGTAAATACTACACAAACTTGCAGAGTTTTCCTGTCACTGTTTCATCTTTCTCTACAAAAATCTCATTTTTTCTGATCCCTCATTGTTTCTAAAGCAATAAGCTTAATAAGTTTCACCAGGCAATAATACATATGTGCTTCATGTAAATACGAATATATCTTAAACAGTAGCAATCAAAGACTGCAGAACGGAATGACAGAAGGGAATGACTCATCCCCTTCTAGTGGACCATCCTTATATAGCTGGTATTAATTGGACAGGAGGGGATAAGTTGAGTGGAAGTCACCTGGACAGCGCTCAAAGTGTTGCAGCCAGAGGCACAAAGTCCAACCAGTGGCAGCTTGCTTCTGGCATCCTCCAGTCACCAATACTAATAACTAATAATCCCTATTGAAGACCTGGAACACAGGGTAGTTACCACACAAGGCTATGGCTGGTAAAAGGCCAGGGAGAGGAGCTGATGCACTGGTGAGCAGAACTGCTATTGATGGGCATCTCAAGCACCTGAGGAAATAGGCTGACAGGAACTCCTTGATGTCAAACTGAGGGCAAACGCTAAGTCTCGCCCCTGGGACGGAGCCACCTTCTGCAACAGTACAGACTAAGAGCCAAATGGCTAAAGGGCAGCTTTGAAGAAAAAGATCCAAGGGTCCTAAAGGACAGCAGGCTGGACATGAGACAGCAGTGTGCTTCTACCACAGAGGGCAACTGTATGTATTAACAAGGATAAAAACCCAGCAAGGTGAGGGATGCAATTCTTCTTCTCTTTGGCCCTTGTGAGACCTCATGGGGAAAATTTTTATCCCATTGGGGGGGTCTGCATATCACAAGAAGCCCAAAGGAGGACAACCAAAGTGGTAAGGGGACCTGAAGGACACAAGTTTTTCCTTGGGACCAACAGAGATAATGGGCTGTTAAGCCTGAGAAAAGACAAATGAACCTTCTGGGAGGGTACAGAGAAGTTGGAGGCAGACTCGTAACAAACACATACCTTCAGAGGAAAAGCAACAGACAAGCTGAAAACATATGCAACTCCAAGCACTGTAAAAGACCACCTAGGGAAGCCATGCAATCCCTGCCCTCACAGGTTTTCAGCAGACTGACCAAGACTGGAGCAACTGGGCTTGCTTTGAGTATGTGGTTGAGCTAGATGAACTCCAAAACTCACCCCAAATTGCTGTAGGGCTGGTTTATGTGAAATAAGGAAAAAGTAGCAATACCAATCTTCTAAAAAGATTGTCTTAAAAATATTTCATCAAAATGGAAGTATTACCATGATCTTGCATGCAAAAAGTTTCAATTGTTTCACTGCTTTAGAATAGTCAATAAACATATGTATGCATATATATATAAACTATTGAAACTACACTGCCGTATAACCTTACAGCTTTTCTGCTGGCTAGCACAGGTGAAGTATTAACTACAAATAAATCAGCAAATGTAATATAGCCTCAAATGATTTTGTTAAATTATCCTGTTAAAACATTTCATTAAGAGTAATCAGAAAGCATGTAGTTAAGTAGATAAAGAGGAAACTTATTTAATGTTTGTTCTAATGAATAGTAAACTAGGAATGTAACAACACTGAAACAGAAAAGTCAGTGACATAAGCATGACAACTGTAAATCTTTTGGAAGTTGTGGGTTAACAGTCTAACACACATTAACATCAATCTGTATTTGTTGATTAGATGACAGGACAAATATACATACATTTTAAAATTATGACACTATAAAACAACAGAAAAGAAGATTAAAATCAGAGATAGCATTTTGCAGAATGATTAAGGAGTCCACTATTACATACATAAATAAAACATTTTATATACATATTTACTGTACATGTAAGTATCTTTCACTATTACAAAATGCAATTGTAAGCCTCTTCAAATAAGCAAATTACATACCTAAGAGGGAGTATTCAGATTAATCACTGTCATCCTTTAAGGCAGACAAGACAGTGAAAGGTTTGTATTTTCCTACTTTTTTTTATTCCCCCTCCACCCCCCCCAATATCATTTCAAGTCTGTAGCCAGCTGACAAAGCATGCTGAAGAGTGAAAGAATAAGCAAGAGTAACCTGCTTAGGAATAATAGACAGACAATCAAGAACTGATTTAACATTTGTATTTGCTCTCTTGATGCCTCTGGTCTCAGCTAATATTAAATTCAGACAATAAGCAGTGCACTAGCAGGTGACCAACAAGGCACACTGTGTAGCCTGCACTAGGTCAGCAGGTCACACTCATCTCTGTCTGTTACCAGAATCTATGTTGAATTGTTCTCCATTAAAAAGCTACAACATGCTCTGAAATACAGGTATGAGTTAAATTATGTAAAAGCCAGAGATATGTTAACATGCTGCACTAGTAGCTCTAGCTGAAAGCCAAGAAGCTTGTATTAAGTCTGTTACACAGATACTGCAGAATCTGTCCATTGATTTCTGGGGAATAACATTTCCCTGTGATGTTGCTACTGTTTTGATTAGCTGATTATAAGACATATTAAAAGGAACATTCTTTGGTTTACAAGAAAGGGTGCTGTCAGACTGAAAGACTGTGGTGATAAGGCCATATAGGCAAAGATAAATAAAACAGACTGTTCTCACTAAGTGCTCCTCAGCCTGTTCAAAAATACACCCCAGTATCTCAACACCCAAGACAGAAAAACTAATAAAATGACTTTGCAAGCCTTTTTGAGGGAAGCAAGTTGTACAAATATCTTCCTTCTGTTTATAGAAGAAAGTTATATTATAAGCCGTTAACGGATCATCTAGTAAAGTATTTATTTTGCTTTAAAAATATATTAGACCACCTACCATGATGTAAGTGCTTTTTAATAGAAACAAATATCTCAAAATGGCTATTCTGCCATTTCTCCTAGGATAGGCTTTTTAAAGATTTCACTCTTCCTCATATTACAGGAAGTTTGCCCAGTGCTTTGGTTTGCAGAGTGGAGGAGAGGGACATCTTAATTCTGTAAGATTATTCTGCATTTAATACCTATAACAGTGGAATCCTTATCTTTGACTATAAAGAAGTTACAAAGAAGAAAACAAACAGTAGAAATATTACAGTAGTGGTAATTGGCAGCTACAGTCAGGATTTGGCAATACTACAGTAGGACATATGAAAAGAAAAAAAGGCAGTCCTAAAGTTTTTGTACAACAAAGCTCACAGTACACAGAGCTCTGTAACTCAATAATTCTGAAACCAGGATGACCTGACAAGAGAGAATGATCAGAGAGACGGGTGTTAAGTGAGCTCTTTCAGCAAACCTATGGATGTGTAGCACCCTTGGTGTAGGTTGGATACAGGGTAAAGTCAGCCTTCTGCCCCACCTGTATTCTGCACGCCTGGGACCAAGAAGAAAGACTGGCCACAACAGCTTACCCTGAAGGACCAGGAAGATAGACTGACAAGAAATGTGCTCACAATTGCAAACTACTGCAGCTATTCACATTACAGCACAGTTCCAACCACTGAGCTGCTCAGTACCTTAACAGACACGTTTCCTCTTACAGTAGTGCATTTCTTCTGTCCAAAAGTGATATTATTATTTCAGGTATCTTACTTTTTTTGTTTGTTATTTTGGAAGCCTCTCTATCAAAGAATGGACAAACTCTCAGCCTTGCTACAAGCCCCTTGAAACAGTAGTTAAGAATAGCTGAGCACTGTATTTCTATAGCAGTCATCAAATATGTTTTCCTGAATGCTGCAGGAAGAAAGAAAAACCATTGTGAGCATGGTTTGATCACATTGCTGATTTATTAAACAACATCTGGAAACCATGAGCAAGATCTCAGCCCATTCAGCTTACTCTTCCTATTGTAATCTGTTCCACCTGCTGGAGGGCTAGCACCAGTCCCCAACCCTATTTAAACTGGCCCCAGACTCTCAGTCAAGATGTCACTTGCCTTGTGAAAGTCCGTTAAGGGTGCTCATCTCCCCCCACTGCACTAGAGGATTGCAGTTCCAGCTTTGTTTCACACTTTCTTTAGTGGGAACTTTTCCCTAACACGCTTCCTATTTCAGATTATTAGATAGAAAGCCAGACCTGCTGTGCAAGAATTCCCCTCCACCAAGCACCTGCCAAGGATGTAGTAATTTTTATTACAACATAACCCTGCCACCCACTTCCCTCAGAGGACAGAATAATACTGTCCAGACCAAGTTTTCTCTTAATACCAAACCAGTATTGAGTAGGATGTCTAGGAGCAGGCCCTCAGCAATAACACAGCCAGGTGAGTATCCCCCAGTTCTCAAGTTTTTAACATCATGCTAAACCTCTGCCACATGACAGAGGAAGGCACAAAGCTTTATCTGGAGAATCCATGAAAGCTCTTACTGCTGAGAATCATTTGGGCAGTATTTGGCTTTCAGCAGCTTTTGGTAGTGGAAAGAACAGAACAGGGACAAATATATGGCCATGAGTGAAGACTATACCTACTACAGCCTCCCCAGCTGATGCTGACTTTAACAAATTCATGAATTATTATCCTTTGAATTCTACTTCCCCATCAAAAGTGTTTGAAATTAGTCAATAAGCTCAAAATTGGAAGAAGATAAGAATGAATGGCTGAAAACACAATCAAGAACTTCCAGTTTCCATAAGACACCAACCTTAAAACTAACACAACTCAAGTACATTGGCATCTTAGATTTCATCCTAGCAGTCCTTTCTTCCCAAGTTACTGCCTGAGATGGATCCAACCAAATTTGAGCTTGTGGCCATTCCCCACAGGACTTGCACCAGGGGAACTTCTCCAGCTGGAAACAGCACTTTGGAGATCACTCTGTCAGTGTAGAAGTAGGAATGAGGTACGTTTGAGTAGGAGTGAAATTTCTCAGCTATGGGCGTAAAGTGAATTCCTTTACAGTTTTCACTGCCTTCTGCAAATTAAAAAGTGTGGGTGGTATATCACTAAAGTATGATCTCAGTGTACAATACAGTTTACAGAAATAAACTGGAACCTTTTAAATCAAAAGGGAAAAGTGTACTCTTAATCATGGTAAGAATTAAAGACAATCTTCACAAAAGGAATACTGACGGATTTTTAGTGCTATGTTAAGATAAAATATCTTAACAAAATATCTTAAAAATTTTCTGACTTATCCCCACTATTTTCATACATGATACTTTTTATGTATTCTATACACGTAGACGTAACAACACCTAGTGCTATGTAGTAGTATTATTTATATATAGTAATGATGTTGTAACTGCTTGAACAAAAGTCTGCAGGGTTAATGCAATTGCACAGTAAATTTCAGAGTTCTATATACCTGACAAAAATGCCATTTGCCCTAACTTTAATAGTTCCTAAACTACTTTTCTAATTAGTTTTCTAACCTTTCAGTTATTCACATTATAAACACAGAAGCCAAATGAGAGGCTCTAATTATCTCCTGTTACTTAGTTTTCTCAAAGCAAAATTTCCATTTTATTAATTCAAATATTTGCATTTAAACTATAAATTGACAGCACTGCAAAATTTCTAACAATTCCATTTAAAATTTTATTCTATTTTTTACTCTGTGATTTTAAGCTAACTTCACATACCACCATGGGAAAGAACAGATTTTCAGCAAGTGTAATTTTATCTGTTACATCTTACCTAAAAAGCATCAGTTAACAAAACTAATGGACTAAACTATAAAACTAAGTGAACTGCTGCACAAACTTCTTGGTTAATAAATGTAAGAAGAGTACACGTGGGTGCTACTTATTCAAAAAGCACATTATGGAGTTCTTATAATCAGTCATTTCTTTTGCAATTGTTAGTCTATGATGTGAGTACCATTTCAAGGAATTTACTGCTATTTATATTCTTTTTAAATAAGAAAGCTTTTGAAATATTACCTTAAAACCTAAACAAACAGTAATTTATCTTCTAAAATAGTCAGCAATCTGTCATACAAAATCACCAGAATGCTATACGTCAAAAGAAGCATAGCTGTCAACAGTGCATTATAATTGTTGCAAAGTTTCACAAAAGACCTCTCTAATTATAACATCACAACACGTAAATGTTTATTGCATTGGTTAGCTTGAAATACAATGCGCATTCATAGCTGAAATGAAAGAGGAATGTGAGTGTCAGCAAGAAAAGAAGCTGAGTGCCCAAGGGAACAAAGATAAAAACGTTCTGAAAGTAGCTGTGGCAGTAATACAGGACTGTTACTGTTAGTTGTTCAACTGTGTATTCCAGACATATGCAGAAGTGAGAGATTAAGAACTGGACAATAGGATGGAGAAAAAAAGATTCAAAAGAAACCTGGGAAAAATAAACATCCTCTTAAATGCCCAATTTATCAGATTTTGATCTGTCAATTAAGAAATCTTAGAAATTTGACAGACAAATCACAGGTAATACCATAAAGCTGTCAATTCGTTCAGGTTTCTGCAACATTTATCATTTTGCATGGTATCTATTTGTAGGGATGTTGGATATTTTGAGGTTCTTCAGACACTAATCTGAAACACAGCACCCTCGATACCACTGTGCATTTGTTTCAATACAACTGCATTTAAACCAACAGAAAAGCAGTCTCCTTGATATGTTATGGTGGTTTTACACTGACGGACAGCCAGACTCCACCACGCTGCTTCCTCATTCCTCTCACCTTTAAGGAACAGAGGGAGAAAACAAAAATGGGATCAAGTGATGAGATAAGAACAGAGAGATCACCCACCAACTACTGTGATAGGCAAAACAAACTATCGATGACTAATACTGAGCTTATTGACTATTATTTGTGAAGTAGAGCAGTGACAATTATAATCAAGCTACAAATAGCTCTCTGAACAGCAGATAAACCAACAACTGGCACAAGAAAAAAAATCCCATAGTCAGCTCACAGCAATACTTCAACTACAAGTTAGGAAGCCTAACTACACACAAAGCAGTAAATATCAGCTCTAGTATTTCTAAGTGGGAGGAAAGCAAAAAAATTCTCCAGTTCGCACACAGTAAACTTTAGTTTGTCTCTAGAAGTGCATCCATTAATAGATTCTGATTTCGTATCGTCAGCTTACATACAGATATTATTAGGTGTAAATTAAATACTACAATATCTTTAAAAAGTCATGGAAACAGGTTTCTCTCTTACTAATGTGCAGTTGTTTAGATGGCCTTTTAAGCTATTTACAGTGTACAGAAGCTAAATGTTCAGATACATCCAGCTGTATTTGATAGACCACATAAGGACAGGACCATAAGACAATAGTTAAAAGTCAACAATATTGAGTTCAACCATGGATAAGTAATAAAGGTATGCTTATTAACTCCATATACCCAGGAAAGCTGGACTTTTTTCCCCTTTGGGAGGAAAGAATTAGGTTTTTAGCTAGAAAGTGCCTGGATTTCAGAATCATTTTGCCACAGTGCTACCTCGTTAAATCATTACCTGGATTATTATAGGTGTATTATAAAATGCCACCATGATTGTAAAAAAGAAGCTCATTAGGAGATATTCAGTAAAACATTTTATTAAATAAGAGTAGAGTGAAACCAACTGTAGCAAACCACGCACTCCAGAGAATCATGAACCTACACACTACTCATATTTTGTGCCACTGCTAAGTTGGAAACTTTAAAGGAGCAAAATTAGCCTCTTTACAACCAAGCTATTAGTTCCTAATGAATCCAATTAAAAAGCAGTACATATAGCAGCAACAAGACACACAGGGCACATGGAAATGGCACTACTGAAAAGCCAAAGTCCAGACAGAACTGAACTTAGCCACTGAAGTAAAGAACAACAATAAATATTTCTATAAATACATCAACAGCAAGAGGAAGGCTAGGGAGAATCTCCATCCCTTGTTGGACATCAAGGGCAACTTGGTGACCGAGGACCAGGATAAGGCTGAGGTACTTAAAGCCTTCTCCACCTCAGTCTTTAATAGTAAGACTTGTTACTCCCTGGGAACACAGCCCCCTGAGCTGGTAGATAGGGATGGGGAACAGAGGAGGCCCTGCATGATCCATGATAAGATGGTTTCGGACCTGCTCCAAAAGTTCATGGGGCCAGATGGATTGCACCCGAGAGTGCTGAGGGAGTTGGTGGATGTGGGTGCCAAGCCACTCTCCATCATTCTTCAGCAGTCCTGACTAACTGGTGATGTCTAGGACTAGCGAAGTAATCCTGCCCCTGTACTCAGCATTGGTGAGGCCTCACCTCAAGTACTGTGTTCAGTTTTGGATAACTCGGTACAGAAAGGACACTGAGGTGCTGGAGCAGGTCCAAAGAAGGGCAACAAGGCTTGAAGTGCTTAGAGAATAAGGCCTACGAAGAGAGACTGAAGGAATTAGGGCTACTTAGTCTGGGGAAAAAGAAGCTGAGGGGAGACACTATTGCTCTCTTCCAATATCTGAAAGGTGCTTACAGCGAGAGCAGGGCTGGTTCTCTTCTCACTGGTGACAGGATGAGGGGAAATGGCCTCAAGTTGCACCAGGGTAAGTCTAAGTTGGATATAAGGAAAAACTTATGTACAGAAAGGCTTGTTAAGCACTGGAATAGGCTCCCAGGGAGGTGAGTCACCATCCCTGAAAGTGTTTAAAAATCATTTGGATGTGGCACTCAGGGACATCATTTAGTGGAGGGTTGTTAGAGTTAGGTAGTACGGTTAGGTTGTGGTTGGACTTGATATCTGTAAGGTCTTTTCCAACCTGAGCAATTCTATGATTCTAGGATTCTACTCTAGTGATAGGACTCGACAGGTCAGGTTGATGGTGGGACTTGATACTGAAAGTCTTTCACAATCAATATGATTCTATTAATTATCAAGGAATACCAACAACTGAGGAACCTGCTGAGCCACCTATAAAGGTAAGGAATGGCTGTAGATGGTCTCATGTATATGATGAGTACTTCAGACTTCTCCAACAGTAATTCTGAAAGTTTTCAAGACTACAAAACACTGCAGTATGTCTTCACCTTTTGTCTATAATGGATTATTATTATGTGCAAGTATTTTGCACAGAACATGAAATACCAGCACCAGCAGACTATCAAAAATTACTTCAAGAGCTGGTATTCATCTTCTCTAAACAAGCAAAGCACATAGGACTTGCAACAAGTCCATCATTGCTGAGAACTGTTTAGGATCTCAGAATTACTAATTATGATCAAATTAGTTTAGAAGTAGATAAGTTTAATCATGGATAAAGACAAAATGTTAGCTTTAAATGAGCTGTGTTTTACCCTTAAGTAGAGTCAGAATCTTATAATTGCATCCCAAACTAAGAACTGGCAGGCCAGCATCATTTATCTCTAACCAATTGCAGCAGGGTGAGAGGGAAGACAAACACTGTTAGAAAACAAGGGTGCATCACATCTGTTCCTTCTGCTCACACACAAGCAAACTGATTTCAGGCAGGTTCCTACAGTCTTGATCTTGATACTTGCTTACAGTAGTAGACCACAACAAAAAATTATTCAATTGGAAGCACTGAAAAAGTTTACTTCAGACATATGAAATATTGCAATTTGGTATTTTCATTAAAATGAAGTATTCAAACATTCTCAAAAGCAACACAACTTTTTTTTTTCATTTTTTTCTGCTTCTACAAACATACAAAAAAAACCATCCACCCAAAATGAAGTGCAGCCTGATGAGACACTGACTCTGCCTGTGTAAAGTATATGAATGATTCCCTCCTCCTAAAGAGCATCCTCACTGTGGCATTCCTGAAGTCCATCCACACACAACAGAAAAGTAGGTTAGGTATAGCTCAATACTGAGTAGTCCCAAATACCTGTCTTTTAACAGGCAGGGAAATACTGCCTTCTTCCAAATTCAGTGTCTTGTTTCATTTTGTTCAAGAAAAAATAAAAGAATTATAACAATAACCGAATGGGAATTTCACAACAAAGTAAGGATTATTTTGCAGGAGTTATGTTTTCACCCAAAATGCCAGAAGGAAAATGCCTGAGAGGCCGTATATAGTATGGACTTCTTTTAAGTTAACATGGATTATATGTTCACTGACAGAAGGCAATCTCAACTTTTCCAACAGCTACATGCACAGTACACTTCTGTTTAAGTACTTCTGTCCTCAATAAAGCAATCAGTATATGATAACAAACTACAGTTTTATAAGCCACATTTATGAGTGGAATACTTTTAGATATGTAATAAAGGAAGAAAAGATAAGAGTTCCTTGACCTTTAAATAGAAGTCCTAAGAAAGGAAACTTCACTACAGAAGACTTAACACTACCAAAAACTGGAGTATTTCAGATGAAAATAATTTGTATACACTTAAGTAGATAAAAAAAAAAAGATGTCTGTTGTTAACACCATGAAACCCAATTTCTTTCAACTTTTATATAGATAAAACCGTAGTTCATTTTTGAACAAGTTAAGCAAAGTAAAACATCCTTAACGGAGCAGGAAATGAAGTTTTATTCACTGCACAAAATAAATCAACAAAACTATAATGTCTGTTGATGACAATGAAACCACCAGCATATGCACATGGGACTCTGATCTATTCTGTCCACCAGATGCTCCCTTCTTATGGAAGGCTGGTTAAAAGAATTATAGAGTTCATTGCGGCTTAAACAGATTTTTCTCATGCTGTTAAATATTTTTTTCTAAAGTTTTACTGCAAAATCCTAATGTTCATTATGATTGTAAGCAAATATCAAGAATGAACAACCTATAGCCCACAGGCCGCATGCAGTGCGGCAGGACAATTCAGCTCACTTGTTCCCTTTGGCCTACTCTGCTATGAACCTCAGCTGCACAGCAGATGACTGCAATGGTGCAGGCAGCCTGCTCCCCAGGACCAATTTATATCACAGGCTTGTAGCCTCTCTCCCATAGTATAATGAGCCATATTTAAATGCATGCTGGGAAAAGCATCCTGAAGAGCTTCCAGGAAAGACGGCCACTTCCCACTGCCAGAACAATGCACTTACCCCACAACCATTTCACCATCCACATCTGAGGAGCACATGGAAAAGAGGATAGCCAGGAACAGGCTGAATGAACCATTTGGGATCAGCAGCACACTCTCACCTACCCTCTTTCTCAGGTCTCCACCAGCCCTGCTTGGAGAGAAATTCTGGGGGCAGCAAGCTACACAGAAAGATAGAGGCTTCCAGAACGCATCAGTCCTATAGCGCAGTCCAGGTGACATTCACATGCACCAAATGCCCCAGAGGCCATAAAATATGACTCACTTCTGCCAGTAGGAATAATTAAAAAAATAAGAAAAACTGAGCACCCCACCCATCCAAAGCACCTGAGTACTGCTACTTTCCCAAGTATGTCATATGGCAGCACTGATTGCACTGCACTGATCACGAGACCTCTCTGCCCACAGAACTGGGTAGAAAACTACAGATCTTCTTTGAAAAGTAATTCCTAATTATCCCCACAATTTTAAATATCAACACTATCAAGCTTTGCGCCTAATGCTAAGTAATTACATATGACCACTGCTGCAGCAGCTGTTAGCATATTTCAGGGAATCCTACACTAACCCAAAGCACTGAGTAACGCTGTCAGGCTAACAACAAATAAATAAATAACACACGCCAGGAGTCTGGCTATGTAACAAAACCAGAAAAACAAAATAAATGTTCAGCTTTAATTGAAGATATTTGGAAATGAAACAGCTCCAATCAATACATTTTTCCAAAAGAATGATTCATGCATCTACAATAAAAAAGGGTAAAGCGATTTTGTGTTATTCAACCTCCAATAAGAGGCAATGAATTAGCAAGTATACTAATGAAGGACAGCAAGTTCAAGTACTAGTGCAGCTCTTCAGACCTCTGCTTCCGGACAGACAGCCTGTTAGATATCAGCTAGTCCTCAGCAGATCAATGCCTGAACAACGTAGCAATCAAGTTTGTTCTGTGATCTCCTGAGGGAAAGTTTATTTGTTTAACAGATGCATTCAAATTAAGATGACTGTGACAGCTGGATATTGCTAGCTGTGTAATACAATTTCCTTGTGGTTCTACAGAATGTAGGAAGATCTACATTGAATGTAGGGGATTTGCGTATATAAGCAAAAGGGCACAACTAAAACAACATTTCCACACTCTACTGGCAAGAAAGGCAGTTCACTGGTATCGAGTTCATCACTGACCATGAGTGCTCAAAATAAAATGCAATATGTCATCTGTGCATCAAAATTATTTAGCAGGAACCACCGCCTAAGTGCAGGTATTCTAAGGTAAGTCACACGTCATAAATGAATAAATGAATAAGGTGAACTTTTCCTGCTTAAGTTCAGTAACTGTATTTAATAAATTATAATTGAGTCACACCCTTCCTGAGAAAACACCACTCCTTCCAAAGGGAACAAGCTATAATTTCAGTGTACACTGTACTTCATAGAATTAAGAGTATTTTTTGTCTGTCAGAATTTTAAGAAGCCTTCACCAAAGGTGGGTAACTTACAGGTTTTTTCCACTACAAAATCTGTAATCATGCCTCTTCTGAAATAGGTTTTGCTATAATGAGGAGCTAAAATACATTCCAACAAATTTAACTACGCTTTAATCTATCAACAAATGAGAAAAAACTACTTCCTCTCTAAGGAAATACTTTTTAAGCACATTACCTCACCTCATTCCCTGTTAAACCATATACCAATCCGAACTCTTCACCCAACTACATGAAACAAAGCTGGATTGTTGGGTTCTAATTTTGATGGGGACAAATCTGGAAATACTGCAAAGTAAATCAACTGAAGTATTCCAGATCTGTGCCAGGGAAGGTGGAATCGAAGTCCAACCCTGGTCTTCTAGGAATTATGCCAAACACGATACATAAATTCCTTCACCTTGCAACAAAGACATTGACTATTGGCATTGCATTTCCCTGCTGTTGTAGGTCATTGAAAAAAGCTAACTAAGATCAGTACAGGCACAAGGATTACTCAATCTTTCTACTTTGTTCCCCTGTATCTACATAGCAGAACTGTTTTTCTTTGCTTTACAAAGACAAACACGTTAGTATTGACATTTCCTTAGTAAACCTATTTTCTGGAATAAAAATCAGTGAGGCTTTGGTATCGAAGTTTCAATCTGCTATTTACTCATCCACTTGTAGAATTAACAGAAATATTTAGAAAAACTTTCAGGAGCCAAGCTTATCAGATCAATATTCCGTTCTTTTTCTAACATTTGGAATACAAAAATCTGCTCTGAAATGTGATTCCACAGCAGTTACTGTGCATCTCTGTTCTTGGGCAAGCGTGGTCCACACCAACATCCAGTAACTTACAGTGACATCAATAATTACCAATTCCCCAAATTAACCACAGCAAAGAAACCAGATAGCCTCTGCTAGCTCATAAATTGCCACCAACAGTAGGCTTATCCTGCAACAACCTTGTTCTGAAAGCAGTTGGGAGTAAGTCTGAAAGCTGAGCTAAGTATCAATGAATGCAACTTGGCCTTCAACTTGCAATTCAGCTGCATCAGTCACGTACCACCCAGCTTCCCTTCTCAGAGCTCTCAGAACAGGGCAGAACACAGACATAACAGGGAGAAATTGCACTGCCTGCTGGCTAACGTATGCCAACTGGAGCAGCTACCTGCCCAGGTCAATCCTACAAAGCAGTTTCTCAAATATATGATGATTTGCATTATCATCTTAGCTTTCTCAGTATATAGCCTCCCAATACATAAAATTACAGACATAGCATTTATATATGGTTCCAAGTGTAGGCAATCAGAATGTCATATGTTTCCAAAATCATTATTTGTTAATGCACAAATTTCCCTACCAATTTTGATGTAATATACTTGTACTTCCATGAGGCAGCATCACAGGGACATTAATAAGCTCAGAAACCTGTTGTTTGATTCCAAACAATCACTCTTAGGTTGTGCAAATCTTAGGTTGTGCAACTACTGATTTTCTTAAACTTATGTATATATATATATCACATATATATATATCACACACATGCACACTCATTCCCCTTTGTACTTATAATTCCCTGTCCCTGGGACATTTGACACAGGTAATCTCACCTGAAATATACCAGCATATGCTAATCACTACTGTGAGTGAGAGGAATTTATAGTTCCCATCTGTTGACAGCTTTTGTCTTCATTTTTAGAAAGAGTTTCTAAACAGTAAGACAGTAAATAAATTCTGTGAATTTATTTAAAGTAATTTTCCTGAGCTCCCACTTGTCCTACCACAATGCCACAATCCACAGACTTTGAAGTTCTAATAAGCGAGATACAATAATCACCCCTGCATCAGTTCTGATGCAAAGCTTACTGCACCATCCACTACCATGCTAAGATTCTGGCTTGCTACATGCAGTTCCTTCAATTCCCTAGCAGCACAGCTATTTCAAAGAAAAAAAAAAACACTGGATGTTATCCCAGTTAGTACAGAATTATTATTTAAGTTTCAAAAAGTCACTTTCTAAATGATGCTATGTTGAGAGTTCAACCTGATATTGTAACTAAATACACAGCCTGGGTTCTGCAGTTTTCTAGTGATTATGGGACATAAAGATGGTCCATAAAACAACGTTAGAAGAAAAGTGTTTTGGATTGTTAGAGGGAAGGAAGGAAAGAAATACACTTTGACTACCACTCAGGTGGACACATGCCTTTCCACAGAACTGCCAGAAATGTTTTTTTGTTTTTGTTTTTCCTCCACTGCTACATTGCCTTATTAAAGTCTGGAATAATACAAATTTTCAACTTTGTAAAACAACTGTTCAACTCTGTACTACGTGCTCTACTTGTATTTTCTGTCCAATCTGTTCCTCCAAGCAATAATGAAATAAAAATTAGTCAGATGAGAGGCTGTCTGTAATATACATACACACATACAAATGCATGCATGAATCACTCACTCTGCACCAATGCAGTGCAACAGAGAAGCAGGTCTGCTATTTCCTTACTTCTCAAGTAACATGGCTCCTCAACCAAGGGAATCCAAAGCAACCAGGAATCAAAGACAGAACCACAGATGAGAAAAGAAGCAACACTGGCTTCCTCTGAGACTGATACTACTCATCCCCTCCACATGAGCAATGTCATTCAACTGTCAACTAGTGAACTACTTCCCAGACAAAGTGGAAATAAGAATAAAAATGGGATATATATGGATGCCAAGAGTCAAAAAATGTATGAAAAGCAGCAGTAAAATGGGATAGTATTGCAAAAGAGAACTTATATGTGGAGATGAACACAGAAGCAAGGTTACACAACTAAAAGGGAAGAAAACAAATACAAGAGCTGCTCTGCAAATAATGCCTCCGATTTTATTACACTGGCCTATGACACCAGAGGACGTTGCTGGTGATACGCAGGCTGCTGTTAATCACTGGTGAAGACACAGAGCTAATGATAGTGACTATGCACTTATTAGCAATGGCATTTGACATAGGCTTATAAATTTTCATACGCACGACTAATGAGAGATGTGTGTATCTGACATCAAATGGTGTCACCAGCTATTGCTGTGCTATTTTATTTTACATAGAACATGACATGCTACCACCAAAGTTAGTCAAATGCTATGTCCAATTTTAGAGAATGTTATGGAAGCAAAAATAAAAGCTAGAAGTGGAGACAGAAATGGGGGAAAAAAATACAGTTTCTTGTGTCCTAACTGCAAACACCACAGTATCAAACATACACAGATTCCCACAATTGAGAAATGGTTAAATGTTTCTGTCAAGACATATTCCCAATATGGCTTGCAGATTCTACAACTCTAAACACACTCTTGATCCAGTGGAAGTTTCACAAGTTATCTTCTATTTTCATACTAGCCATGTGCAAAATTTCCTGACATTTCAACAGCCAGCAAACTAATTTATTTATATAACAGTGATATTGAATATGTATGAACATTACATGAATATACCTAATCATCTGCTGATCTAACTCATTTTTTATATTCTCAATTGCCACTACAATATTTTCTCAATCGATCAACTCACTTTTGAAAAATGGACCTCACAGTATCAATTAGCACAAAATTTCATACCTGTTATTAACCTTGAAATTACAACTCTGATAATGCTACATGACAGTTTCCTTCTTGTAGGGCAGGTCTCAATAAACTCTTCATCTTATACTTTGTATACAACATAAAAAGTCACTATCAGACTTGCTGATCTAAGAATGTTGGTTATTAGGAAATACTTCTCCAAAAGAGTGGTGAAGCATTGGAATAGGCTTCCCAGGAAGGTGGGAGTCACCGTCCCTGGAGGTATTCAAGAAAAGAGTAGATGTGGCACTCAGGTTATGGGTTAGTGGGCTTGGCAGCAATGGGTTGGCAGCTGGACTAGATTATCTTAGGATAATTAAGGTTGGAAAAGACCACTATGAAAAAGACATCACTATAAAAGTGCTAAATAAAAATACTTCAGAACATAGACACTAGGCTTCTGTAGTGCTAATGTAGAAATCTGGACTACTAAAGATTTTTAGTCCTCCAATTTCAAGTTTTAACATACTTTTGCTGTCACTGAACAGCATACATATACACTCAAAACAGAAAAAATAAACCATCCATACAGCCATATTTGACTGAGTTACTACAACTAAGATGAGAAAGGGAAAAAAACCACTAAGGTCCTGGAACTAGCTACACCACCTAGGCAAACATATTATATAACTGTACCCTCATCATCAAATACAAGCTTTCTGTCTTCCCTTTCAAAGTCTTTCATAACCTTTTTGCACACCCTATCTATCATCTTGATCATTTCCTAGTCAAGATTAATTTCTGCTTTCAGCACTCTTTGATGACAGTCTCTACTGATTTTCAGATAAGTATATGTCTGCTATTCTGACAAGCATACTTATGAGCTGTTCTCCACTGTTTACAGAGTTAAAACATTCCTTCAAAACCTTCTTTGTAATATCTCATGAAAGGAATAGTGGTTAATAGTCTACATACTGATCCAAAAAAAAACCAAGAAAAACTGGTTTTCTTGTGCTCGTGTAACTGCATTTAAAAGTCTTCCCTGATTGAGAAATTTGTTACAGAATCATAGAAGACCCTGAATTGGAAGGCATCAGAAGTCTCACTGAATTCCACTCCTGATTCCACACTAGACCTTGTTATAGAGACAGTTTTCATCAAGTGCACTGGTTCCCCTTGACGCACTGTGTCCAGATTAAAGACAAGGACTCAAAATTAAAGCACTAATACAGACAATGTATTTCTCCTTGAATCTCTCTCCACTTGCGTAATTTCCAAGACTAAAAACCACAGAATTCAAGGTTGAACAGCCAGAAGATTAGTCTTGTGGTTAGCTATGATGCCAGTAAGGTGAAGGATACAGATGCAGACTTGTCCTTCCCAATTAGCACAGAACTTAAAGCCTCCTGTTTGAGCAAAGAAATACTGTGACAGGAAAAAAGGAAGAGGAATGAGCAAATAATTTCAAATAGCTTCCAAATAAGAAAAAAAGACTGGGTAGAAGAGAAAAAATGTTACTAAGGTCCAACAGGACAAAAAAGGTGACCGAAGCTCTGGGGCAGGAATCTGCCTCTGAACAAGGGGATTTCAAGTCCGTGTAATACTGGAAATTAACTACCCCATGAATCTATACATAAGGTTCATGAAGAACAATATCACCAGAGTAATTTACCATAACTAAACAAATAGAAGTCAGAAAACAAGTTCAAAACCACACGTAAGTGCATAAAAACATATTTTCATCATACTTACCAACATCTCATAGCTTTGATAACATAAGGGGTCAATGCTTTAACCTCAGTGCTGCAGAAGTCTACATTCAAAAGCAATAAGACAAGCACAACTGCACTAAGGAGACATATCAAAATAAAATGCAAAATGCTGCACACCAAATTACTGAGGTAACAGCATTAACCTAATTTATAACCAAGACTACATACACAGCATGTTCTACAGAACACCACCTTCATCACTGCAAAGTTCTGTTCCTGATGCACTGAAGTTTTATTTTCTTACAAAGGAGCCATGCTTATTCAACACTTCCACCCATTACAGAAGTGGTAGTATTAGCTGCAAAGAAGGAAAGAGGAAAAGCATTCACCATCGTCAACGCTCAAACCTCCTACCATGCTACCAAAACACCAGTAGTGGTTTGGTATTTGTGGTTTTTGTATATCACTGAGTGAACTCAACAGGTATACAGTATTTATGCTTAGAATATTAGCATAAAACCAGAAATTGAGCCATTGTGGCCACTACAAACTCTTCTCTCAATCAAGGAGACAATGCAATTAGTTGACAACAAAAAAAAATAACCAGTGACACAGCAACACTACTGCACAGGCATACAGAAGAGGTTTTTTTGTCCATAACAACCTGTAGGGTCCACTGACAAATAATCCACTGGCAAATAATTGCAAATGATACTGTGTACTTCAATTCTCACCCATAGCCAAAATAAAAATGTTTTGAGGTAGGCTCTTTCCAAGGAAGAGATACATCACCCAATGGGGAGGTCAGGGAATGAATTTTTGCTCAGATGAAATCATATATATGCTCATTAAGGATTTCGTCTGAGGAAGGAAATGCAAGATTATGGCAGCAAACTTTTGAAAACTAAAAACTTTCTTGCTAATTATGTTCTTAATTGATAGAAAATTCTGTGCAGAAGAGTTTTAGCTGGAGATAAATTCACTGGAAGATAATTTTACTACAATCTTCCACAAAGAGATTATTATTAGCTTTTTTATTCACTAATTACTAACTTTTATGATAACAGGTCTTCACAATCTGCACAATCACACTAGAACACAAGAATTTGTTGAAATAATTTATTTTAGAAAATATTTTTAATAGTAATTTAATAAAATCTAATCTGTCAACTTTTTATTAGTCAAAGATCATTCTTCCACCGCACAGATTCAAATTTTGCTCTGAGTGTACATAGTACTGAATAACTTGTCCAAAGGTCAGCTGTAATTTTAAAAAATCCTTTATTGCTCCTGAATCTTAAACATCTGTAACAAATACTTGTTTTGAGAGTGCTTTACATTCATGACATTTGACCTTTTGCTGTATGCACCACAAAACTTAAGTTTCAAATACCATGCAAGCAGGAAATCCGATCATTCCAGCAGTAGCCATCTGCATGGTCCAATATCAAATATTAGTTCTGCGTTGCACAAAGTCACGGGGTACAAATCTTCTTCTGCAGCTTCTATAATTAGTTGTAATTCACTGCTTCTAAAACACATTTCTCTAAGAACATCTGGTCTCACAATCCTACTTCCAGATTGGAAAAGTACTTAGTATTTGGCTGTTGGTGTGTGCACTTACATGTATATGTACGTGCACACACGCAACATAGATTTAGTATAACTACAGAATACAAGCATATACTTTCTGGGTGCATATCTAGGACTAGACATTTCTATTCCAGCAACAAAAGCCTTTTTAGCCCTGGAACTGTAGAAGAAATTTACAAGAAAAGTCAAACATAATTGAAAGCATACTCTGATGCTATTGCTGACTGATAACTAATTATTGGCATGAAATGTTAACAGCTCATCAAGCTTCCTACCAAACACCTGAGAGCTTTGCACAAATTGGAAGTTTCTTTTGCAGGATTCCTAATACCAACGGTGGACTCTATATTGAAATTAAAATGAAAAGAAGGATTAAAAAAAAGACACAAAGCTTTCCTGGAGCTAAAGTATAAAACTGCTTAAGACAAGCTCAACATTAACAAGCCCAAGTACTTTTTATTGACAAAATCAGAAATATAACAACATTGAGCCACTGCATATTTGAGCTTCACTGTGCCTTATTCTTCAAATGGCTTTAAATAAAATGACCTATACAAGGTATTATTTTCACCAATCCCTCAGTGCTAGGAAGACACCCATCGTATTTCTTACCTGAGCTCCATCCTTTAATTTCAAGATGCATTCCATTGTATTGATAGTGATGACAACTGGTTCTGATCCTAGTTTTGTCCATGGCACATGAATCCGAAGCTCATGAATATGTCCACTTAAAAAAGTAAATGGTAGTTTCAGTTCCTAACAACAAAAGAAACAGTGATGAATTAACTGCTAAAATACATCAAAACAGGACATTTGTAACTTAAAATAATAAGGCTTTAGCACAGAACATAGATCAAAGGTTTTTCCTCCCTCCCCAAAATCATCAGTATGCCACTGGGCTTAGTAACTAGCCTACTAATTCCTTGTACACATACGTTACAATTGCTCTGTTAGAAAGACTCATCTAGCTTACCATGTCCTTGATAATAATAATTTGTTAAAAACCACCTCTTGCATGAAGGTACCACAAAATCTCTTGCTATTACAGAGACAAATAAAAATGAACAAGATGAAAGCAAATATTTAAATTGATGCATGACCTACAGTAGAACAGGAATTCGGAATTAAACAAAAAAATCCAGAGCAAAGCAATTTCTTCCAAAATATTTTAGAACTTTGACTTCTAAGAGTTTGGTACTCTTAAGATTGGCAACAAAAAAAGAAATCCATACAAAAGCTATGAGGCCCTTGGAGTCTTAGTGAGAAATAATGAGGGTATTGGTATGGGGGGTTTTTTTGGTTTGTTTTTTTTTTTTGCTGTTGTTAGATGCATACTTCCTCAGTCCTTTCATTTTTTTGTAAATACAATTTTTACTCTTATTTTTTCCTATTGCTAAAATAACAATAAAGATTAACAAGCCAAACAGATGAGTAGAGGTCAAAACAGAAACAATCAAATCAAAATCACTCTATAAAGCAAAGGAGTTACTTGGTACACTTTCTTTGGTTTACAAGTGAGGATTTCTTTGTGTTATGAACAGTAAATTTGTTGAACACCATCAGGATGCAACACTTTCCATTTTCCAAACTTGTAATAAGAATTTAAAACAAAAAAAAAAAATGAGATTACAATGGCAGAGGTTTTTTTTTTTTTTAAGAAAAAGAGGCCACCAAGCCAGACATCCTAAACTAGGAAATATAAGTACAATTTCAACTGCTAATTTTGTTAAGACTCTTGTGCTTGCATTTTATAACGTCCTTTTTAGTAACATGATATCATTACTATTCTTTGGAACTCCCAAATAATGACATTGCCTCTAGTCCTGTCACCAGTTACACGAGAGAAGAGGCCGACCCCCAGCTCACTACAGCCTCCCTTCAGGAAGTTGTAGAGAGCAATAACGCCTCGCCTGAGCCTCCTCTTCTCCAGACTGAACAATCCCAGCTCCTTCAGTTACTCCTCATAAGACTTGTGCTCCAGACCCCTCACCAGTTCCGTTGCCCTTCTTTGAACACACTCCAGAGCCTCAATGTCTTTTTTGCAGTGAGGGGCCCAAAACTGGACACAGTACTTGAGGTGTTCCTCACCAGAGCTGAATACAGGGGGACAATCATTTCCCTGTTCCTGCTGGCAGCACTGTTTCTGATGCAAAGCCAGGATGCCATTGGCCGTCTAGGCCACCTGGGCACACTGTTGGCTCATGTTCATCTCAGGTACACAGCACAGGGCAGCACACAGGATACTTCCATGTACTTCAGATCTAAAGTGCTAGAAAAAGTAGCCTCAGGTGTTCTCTGGGAAGCCTGAGCTTAACACTCACCAGACAGAACAGCCACCTGCAGCTGGAGACTAGAAATCAGATTTAAAATAACAAAACTGTTTAGTGCAAAATGAACAGTATTTGATAATGCATTAGAATTGTCAGTCAGCATTTGCAAACTATTTTAATGGTGAAGGGACTAACAAAGAAAACTTTTGACAGAACTGGAGCTGTTCTGTCTGGAGATGAGCGGAGACCTCATTACTATGTACAATCTGAACGGAGGGCATCAGTCTCTTTTCTGAGGTGAAAAGTGACAGGACATGAATAAATATTCTTCAGTTGCACTAGGACAGGTTTAGATTGGACATGAAACAGAAGCTCTTCACTGCCAGGGTGGTCAAGCATTGGAAGCAGCTGCCCAGGGAGGTAGGTGGTGGAGTCCTCATCCCACAAAGCATTTAAGAGATGTGTGGATGTGGCACTGAGGGATGTGTGGAGTGATGGGACTCTGGAGGTTGAGTAGATCAGACTTGGTCATCTTGAAGGTCTTTCCCAAACTAAATGATTCTACAAGCTAAGAGTAAATGAAATATATTCACTGCTGACAATATCATCAGAGAAAACAAATACACCAAATTGTAACATTTGTTTTCTTTTTTTTTTTTTAATAAACTACAGCTTTCATTTTGTAAAAGAGTCTTTGGGTTCTGAAGTTAAAAAAAGAAAAGAAAACACCCATCTCTCACGTCAGAGACTCTTAGCTCCTTCCTCAGCTGTGCTTACTCAAAACCACATCTAATTTCAAGCCTTCATTCCCAAAGAGGATAGTCATAGACCTTCTCATAAAAACAGATTGAAATTTGTTGTTTTTACAAAGTGTTTTTCTTCATCTCATTCACAAATACACTGAAAATTTTAGCTAAAAGCTTCTCAAAAAAAAATTAGCCTTAGGAAAACAACACCAAAATAAAAACATATTTTAATCCAGATAGTTTCATTTAGTCATCAAAAAGCAAGTGCTAAGCTATCCTTCTATAGACATCACTGTACTGATAATACAGTAAATCAAAAGGTATTTCATGTTCTTCAGCTTTCCAAAAGAAGTGATCAAAAAACACATGATTTAAAAAAGCACATTACAACTTAAGGAACAAATCAAACAGCAAACTATTATTTACAATAACAAAAATTTTCTTTCCTAACGCTGTGTCTCTTTAGATTCTGACTTGCTTCCATATGTGGAAGCTGAGTTTTTACTTCAAACACCATTCTACAATAGATCTTTTTTTCAGCATTCACTGAGTAGAACGCTTTTTTTCTTTAATAGCTGCATGATAATGAAAAAAATGAACAGAAGTAGGGTTTCTTTCAAATTGAGGCAATGCAGACAAACATACGCTGACACAGAACTCCTGCACATTTACAAAACATAGTTCCTTTGTTTTAAAGGAATTTTGATTCAAATAGTGTCTGACATTATCCTAATTGCACAAGTTAAGTTTCCTTAGGGCAATGCTGAGAAATCTTTGTTACTTCAGTAGACACAAAACAAATATCTACAACATTTAGTAACTTGTTTATAATCCAGCATAACAAAGATCATTTTTATTCGTCCTTTCCTGTGCAATGTTTTCCCTCTCATTAAGTATGAGATGAAATTCTGAACACATTTTTGTATTTATGACAGATTAGGCCTTACATTTTAGATTTTACATTTGCATTATATGAATTCTTCAGAAGCTATCACAGGACTGAAAACAAACTCATGAGGTTGACACATAAATAACTGGCTAACACCACGCAAGACTGTAGACCAGATGATCTTAATCTCCCTTGCCCTAAAATTGAAGTCTCTCCCAAACTTCAGGGTGATGAGAAAAAAAACTGTTCCTCAATATCAGTATTAACTGAAGCACCATTTCTTCACATTCAGTGCTGTATGTAACTAGCAAGTAACACAGCAGCAAATAAAACAAATATAACAGGTATTTTTATGCCCTCATTTCCTTAAATTAAGTACATTATCATTTCTTATATTTCTCTTCACAATTTCTGAATGCTCTAAGATTAAAGGTTTCAGTCATTATAACAATTATGAAGTTACCTGGATTTGCTAGCATGCATGCATTTAAACAAATACACTATTACTGCTACATGATTTGTACTTTAGGTGCCAATGCATGTTCAGTCTTAATCTTAAGAGAAGCTACATTGTGCTGTTTTCCTTATTTATCTTCACAAGACAACATAATGAAAAAACACTAGTTGCAGTAACTGTCAGTACCTTTTTGGTAGCCAAAGGTTTAAAGATAGTGTAATCAGCCACAAACTGATTACATTCTTTAACTTTTGAAACTACTTTTACCAAGGTACCACAATTGGCTGGCCAACTAAAATACATCTGAAGAATTTCTGCATCACTATAGAAGCATCAAACTATTAAAACGTGGGAATAAATCTGTCTTGACTGCAGTAATTTGTCTGGAGAATGCATACATCAGTAAGACCTGCACTATTCAAAATATAAGAGCCTGCATTCAGGAGTTAGCCTCCCTGCACCCTTCTCTTCATTTCTGTGGCTGCACTGCCCAAAAAACACAGGAGTAAAAGAACATTACAGCAGAGAGTCTTTCAAACACTCCAGTGAAACTCAGTAATCTTCAGATCAATTGTCCTCTGTCTTCTAATCGAAGGTTGTTTCATTTTCTCCCTCTGAGTTTGTATTAAAAAAAACTAAGTTAGTAAGCCATGATGTTATAGAAATATATACAAATTTAAGAAGAGCTCACAATGTATCTTATCTCTTTGGTAGCACGTCAACAGAAACACCATATACAAACTAGCTACCAAGCTCACAGTTAACTGTGTTATTCTGATACTACAGGGACTTCACATAAATGTTGCTAGAAGTGCTGAAAAAACTCTGAAACAGTATTTAAAGTTTAATTATAAGTTGCTTTCAGTGATCTTTGGGATGACAGACAACCTCTTGCACCCCGTTCTCATCTATTCTTTGGGATTCTGTTTGGTAGCCTACAAGAGCACACAATATGACACTGCAACTCTAACATCAGCTGACACACAAGAAGCGAGGGAAGAAAACAACACATTTATTCCCAAAACTGTTTGTAAGGTGTAAGTAGTCTAGCGCTTAAGATGCTATTCCCAAATCATTACCTAGAGTTCCACTGAAGCTGGAAACCTCTAAAAATGTTCAAGGTTGCCAAATAAATTAACATATAATGGTAACTCCTAGAAACTTCAGCTTTTTTTTTTTTTAAGGGAGTTTCCAGTCAGCTGCGAAGGTTATTATTTACTTTCACACATACACAAAAAGAGTTTTTTGTCAAGCAGGCACAAAGCAGCATCTCTATGGGGGGAGGGGGGAAGATATCCTAAATACACACTACAGAATCAGGCAAGCTCTAGAGCATAAGAGCCAAACTAAGATCTCCATTCTTCACACAAACACATAGCCAAATAATGTTAAAGAAAAAAGACTAGTAAAGGCAAGTGTTGCTTCATATTTCTTTGCATAACAGCAAAGACAGCAATGGATCACATTCAGTATTTATGGACCCTGCTGATACACAGGCAGGCAAAGTTGAGGCCAGGAATCACCTACAAGCAAGTACCTGAAAGGAAATGATAGAAACAGGGGTGGCAAAACCCTAGTAGTGTCTGATAATACATACAGTTTGATGCTATCCCAAGCCACCATTTGTTATGAGGACAAGCCTCCCTATAGGAGCAGTATAGCTCCTCAACTTTTTACATAGTCTGAAAGCAAAAAGTTTAAAACTGTTCCCCTTTGTTTATTAAATGTTAGGAAGAAATACTTGAGTCAGAGTTTGGCGAGGCGTTTCCACAGGCTGCCCAGAGAAGCTGTGGAGCCATGGAGGCATTTAAGGGAAGGTTGGATGAGGCCCTGCACAGTCTGATGGTGGATGGCAGACAAGCCCATGGCAGGAAGATGGCTTTAAGATTCCTTCCAACCCAAATGACTGTGATTCTATAGCACTGGGACAGTTTACCTGAAGAAGCCGCCTTCACAACCAAGACTGGAGATTTCAAGACATCCACACAAAGCGGACCTGGTATAATGCTGGCAGCAGTGCTCAGAGCAGGTGGCTGGACTGAGACCTCCAGAACTTCCTTTCGGTCAGCCCTACTATGATTCCCCAATATTCACACTAAAGAAAGCTTGGAATATTCATTCACAGGAGTAACACATCCTACCAATTGCAGTCCAGTATTCACACTACCTGTATGGCCAAGCTGTAGCAAGAAACTGAGTAACTAAACGGCAGCTACCACAAGAGACAATAGAGACTATCGAATACTGGAAAGAAGATAAATCAGAATCTTTACAGAAAAACAGAAAATTACACAGGATTTCTCAGAAGACTTGATCCTATTCTGGAGGTCGATCTAAGATACCATATTTTCCATAAATACTTCTTCCCTATTTCTACAGGCCCCCCAAATAAAAACCACACAATCTCCTGTCCACTCCAATGTCTTAATCAGATAAAAATGAGGAAAAATTTCCTTAATGCCCAGCTTAAGTATCTCTCAGCACAATTTATTCCATTCTTTCTTTTTCACCCACAAAATTTGACCATAATTTTAAATAAAATGAGGCAAAGGCTAAGACACAATCTTTGTCTTTTCTATTTCTCTTCCATAGGCCATATTATCTAAATCATCTTTTCTTTACTGCAATACTCTCAGCTACTTCTTCAGCTAAACACAGGGCCTTAAGTCAGACTTGTTACACCACGTACAGCAGCTTTATCTGTCTGACACACTTAAAACTGTCAACAAAGATAAGTATAGAAGGAAGCAGTTTCTCAGCAAAGACTTATCCTGCTCATGTTAACTACAGGCTCCAAATTTACGGAGTCTCAAATCTAATCCACACAAACTAGCTGAATAAACTCATCTCTCAATTACTCTTTAGCTTAGATATTACTGAACCATAAAACAATATAGAGAACACAAATCCATGGTTAGTTTGCATAATTAGAAAAAGAGGCCCCACTTGGTGAAATTTTGAACTAGTTGCTATATACAATTAGTAAATAGGACTGGAAAAGTAATATAGCTAGATGTAAAACAGTGATCACTGAAAGAATAAAGAAACATACAAAAAGCCTCTTCACACCCTCTGACTTTGTACACTATGCAAATTATCATTCATCACTAAACAAATGACGTGCGTCAGAAGAAAAACAAGTAGTAAACAGTTCCTATACAGACCCACATAAACTATTAGGTCAAGTTGCTTTAACTCAAAGACACAGAACATACCTGCTCAAGCACATCCAGCTTTAACTCAAGTTTACTGAGAACAACATCTCCTCCCCAGAGCGACAACTGCAGGTCTGAAGGCTTCAAGTTCTTGATGTAGCGATTCACATAACTCATCAAAATGGGAGTTACGTAGGACTCCAGCATCCTGGGAGATTTCTAAATCGCAGGGCAAGGACTAGGAACAAACACAAGACAAGATGTTATTTACAAACTTGCCAGCACAATCACCAATAACGCAGTAGCCCTGCTGTTAGGGCATACGAACATAACATACTTGAAATTCTAAGCAGAGGTATGCTTCAAATCTAGTATATAAAGAGGTGCATAAAGATGAAAAAGGCAGCAAGTTGAAGGTCCAGCTGCCTATGCTTGTGAATCTGCAGTCTCCACACACAGCAGTAAGCGGTGCGTTCACTACTCAAAAGCAGAGCAGGTCAAGTTGCCCAACACATTTTCAAACAAGCGTCAAAAGAATAACTACAGCACAATCTATACAACACCCTGCCGCTTTTCATTGATACACATTCGTATTCACCTGAGGTGCACCTGAGGAGCACCTCGCCGATCTCCCCCCGAACTCCCTCAGCTCCCAGCAAACTGCCCTCCTTCAGCGCCCAGCTACATTAACGCAGGGCACTGCTCGACACGGCTCCTCACCCCACCCCTTCCAGCACCCCCGCGCTCCCGTGAACAGCTCCTCCCACTCAGCCCCTTACCGGCCCCTCCGAGTTCCGGGGAAGCTCCGTGCGCTCCCGGCCGGGACGCGGGATCCCGGCGCAGGCTGCCGCCCCCGCTCCTACCCGCCGCACAGCCGCTTCCGGGTTCTCTGCTGCGTGTGTTCTCTTCAAGCGTCCGGCTGGAACTGCGAGTCTTTTATAAGCGCGCCGGGGCTGCCGGTCCCGCCGGAAGGATTTCGCGATGCACCAGAAAAACCGGAAGTTGGGCTTGAAGCCAGAGACGCGCTCCGCCAGGAGAGAGGAGAGAGCAGAATGCGCATGCGCCTTGGCTGGGGGCGGAGCGGAGTAGGTGTGACTGTTGAGATGGTGGCTGACGGGGGGCGTTGGGTGGGACAGGGGCTGTCTGACGGCGAAGCGCCCCCTCTAAGGAGGGATGGGTTTCTGTGCTGGAGGCTGCTTTGCTCAGGAGGGTGGGCCCGACCCAACGTGAATCCCTGCGATACGTTACTGCGTGACTGTGGGCGTCATCCTGCTCGAGATCCGAGCTCTGATCGACATCGCGCTGCGCTGCATCGCGTTCCCGTCACATCTGGGGCAAATCGCAGCAGTAGCGAGCGTGCTGCTGCTTTGGAGGCTGTCAGATAAAGACGCGCGTTTTCCATCTTGCTTTTGACTGAAGTTCTGCCTCAGTTCCTCATTTCAGTTTTGTACGTGAGGAGAATACACTCGGAAACATTTTTTTTTTTTTTTTTTTTTTTTTTTGCATGCCCAGAGCCTTGCTCTGCAGGAGAGCACCCTCTGACCATCCCAAAGGTCTGATGGCTCTGGGGCCATTGCTGGGTCTGTGCCGAATTAACGTGGCCCTCAGGGGTGACTTGAGAAAGAGCAGGGGCCCATTTCCTCAGGGCGAAGCGCAGCAGGCGAGCCCTGCAGGCGTTGCTTTGCTGTGTGTAAGGCAGTTTTCCTGTCACAAACTGTTGAAGCAGTTAGGGCTGCATTCATGATAGTCACCATTCATAGCAGAGCGCAGTGTTTGGCCATTCTTCAGCATGCATAGCATGTTAACCTGCTGGAGGTGGCAGCAGGTAGGTGAGGGACAGAAAAATCACTAAAGTGACCTTTCTTTAAGGATATGCTTCCAGCTTGCAATTTCTCTACTGCTAAAGTTCTTGAACAATTACTTTCCATAACTGCCATGCACTGCTGTCCCTGTGCTAGAGCTGTGGGAGTGGTGTGTTGAATTTCACTGATAAAACTTTTTGAGAGTCTGCACTGTGAGCCAGCTCAGTGAAATAATCTGTGTTAGCGGGAGCAACCTTGTTTATAGCACAGCCTCCCTGTAGAATTGCATTGAGAAACCAGAGGGATATGCCAACAGATAAGCATAATGTTGAAGCACACCCTAAGCATACATCAAAAGCCTCTATATTCAACAGAAAAACATTCCTCTGTTTCTTTGTCCATTATGTGATTGCTTTTGAATGACACATCCAGTCAATACTGGAATGTTTTCTGAAAGTTTGGGATGGAAGAACAACACCCTATTTTGGTGAAAGTCAGTAAACTAGAAGAGTAGGGGAGACACGATTCCTGGCAGCTGCTTGGCATACCTAGCAGCTCTGAAAAACTCTGTAATTTTCCTGGCATTTATTAGCATTTCATATAAGTACCTCCATCTCAATTCCAGTTCAAGTACGTTGACGCCCTGAATAATTCCTATAGAAGAGAAAAAAAAAAAATAAAAGACATTGTGCAGGAATCAGTCTTTGAAGCAAAGGAAATGGTTGACAGGAAAGTAGTTGGAGAGAGTTACATGAGTTACATGAAGTTCCTGCACCAGGAGGATGAGAGCTCAGCATACAGAGAAATGCAGAGAAATACTCTGCAGGTAAGAGGCAGAGGAACAGGCCCACTGCAGCAACAAGGGCATGTTTACTGGGAATGTCAGCACTGGGTTGCTGCCTGAGCTAGCCTGATTTGTTCAGTATTTCGGCAATCCAGTGAAACATGTAGGACAGGTAGAACCAAAAAGTACAGATCTCGTGATGTGCACATCTCCATTCACATAGTAGCTGATCTGAGTAATACTGAATCCATTAAAAGCTGGCAAAAATATGTATATTTTAACCTGGAGAGGGAAAGTATGCACAGTATTGTGTAACATTTGGCCAGAAATGTGAAGGTGAAAGGACTTAAAGGTTAAGTCCTCAGGAAATATGTCTATCTGCATAGGACTACATATGGATGTGAGTGGTTGTAGGTGGGTTTCTGGCTTCAGTGTTGGTGGTGATATGTGTGATTTGCCACTTCCTGCAACAGATGCAAAATCAATGAAACACAAAGTGGAAAGGAAAACAGAGTTCATAAAAAGTCAGGAGAGACAAGAAAAGATAGAGTAAGTGGCTGTTCTGCTACCAGAGGCTGCAGTCAAGGGGAAAATTAAGGAAATTAGACATTTAATTAGATCTAAACAAACATAATAAAAGTCTGTGCAGCAAATTAATAGAATCATAGAATGGCTTGGTATAGAAGGGACCTCAAAGGTCATCTAGTTCCAACCCCCTGCCATGGGCAGGGTTATCAACAACAAAATCAGACATTAGAACAGGCTGCCTAGGGCCCCAATTATTTCATTTGTACCTCTTTTGTTCATAAACTTAAACTAACTTTTTCTTCTGAGCACTTTTTTGGAAAGCCCCCTGCAATGATGTTGAGTTTGACAGCTGTTACGCTTCTTTTCCTCTACGCTTGTAGAGGAAATGGACCTGGGGGTGTTGGTTGACGCTCGGCTAAACATGAGCCAGCAGTGTGCCTGGGTGGCCAAGAAGGCCAATGGCATCCTGGCTTGTATCAGAAGTAGTGTGACCAGCAGGAGTAGGGAAGTAATTGTCCCCCTGTACTCAGCTCTGGTGAGGCCGCACCTTGAGTACTGTGTCCAGTTCTGGGCCCTTCACTGCAAGAAAGACATTGAGGCCCTGGAGCGTGTTCAAAGAAGGGCAACAAAACTGGTGAGGGGTCTGGAGCACAGGCCTTATGAAGAGCGGCTGAAGGAGCTGGGATTGTTCATTCTGGAGAAGAGAAGGCTCAGGGGAGACCTTATTGCTCTCTATAACTACCTGAAGGGAGGTTGTAGCGAGCTGGGGGTTGGCCTCTTCTCTCGTGTAACTGGTGACAGGACTAGGGGGAATGGTTTCAAGCTGCGCCAGGGAAGATTCAGGCTGAATATTAGGAAATACTACTTCTCTGAAAGAGTGGTCAGGCACTGGAATGGGCTGCCCAGGGAGGTGGTGGGGTCACCGACCCTGGAGGTGTTCAAGGAACGTTTGGATTTTGTGTTGAGGGATATAGTTTAGCGAGAACCATGGGTGATAGGTGGATGGTTGGACTGGATGATCTTGTAGGTCTTTTCCAACCTTAGTGATTCTGTGATTCTGTGATTAATGTCAGATGTCGAGTCTCCTACCCTTTATATATCAGACAGCCTGGGGCAGTAGCATTAACAGAGGTTTTTGGGGATAACTTGGCCTAGGCTCTCTGCAGGGATCTGAGGTTACTGACAAGGAGTGTTGGGATACAACCTATGGAGAGCTCTTTCATTTGGAAAAAAAAAAATCCCGTCCTTTAAACTTCTTTGCTGTGTCCCTTAACTGAATACTTCAACAGAGTTGACCCAACTGGCAAACTGTTGTCCATATCTGTCTTGTTGTCCATATCTGATCCTCCTTTGGGAGGATCCTGCCCATCCTTCTCCAGAGCCTCCAAGCCTCCAAGTGCAGTGGCACAAATGCAAGCAGGTGGTCCCAGAAGCCGTCACTCTACCCGTGTAGGGGAGGATACTATTTTGTGATTGTGTGGCCCAATGAGATGCTGCAAAGTCAACAAGAGATTAACGGCATAAAATAGTTTGGTGACCCTAAGTAAGCAATACTTAGATATTTTAAAAACACCTGTAAAAGAAATTAAAAAAAAATATATGAGTTGGGCTTCTTCTACCTGTTTATACCTAGATGCTAAAGTTGGGAGTAATTAATTTGTAATGTTTCATGGTGATTACTTGTTTTGTTTTTATTGCAATAATAATAAAATTTGCCCTCTCTGTTTCACTGGAAATTTCCTGAGCTCATGGCTGTACAGACTAAAATTATGCATCTCCTAATATTTTTCAGACATTAAAATAACATTAACAAAAGCAAACAATATGTATTAAACCTGTTCCCCTGTTAGAATTACATTGCTTATGTGATGTCGTCTTTAATTATTGAATCATACACAGCCATCAAGATCCCCCCCTCTACTCTGCCCTGGTAAGGCCTCATCTGGAGTATTATGTCTAGTTCTGGGCTCCCCAGTACAAAAAAGACAGGGATCTCTTGGAAGGAGTCCAGCAGAGGGCCACAAAGATGGAGAAGGGCCTGGAGCATCTTCAAGAATACACTTGGGAAGAATATAGAAATGTTGTCAGGGCCTGCAGGGATGCGACAAGGAAGGCTGAAGCCCGCCTGGAATTGAATTTGGCAAAGGTGATAAAGAATAATAAAAAAGGCTTTTTTAAGTATATTAACAGTAAAAGGAAGACTAGGGAGATTGTGACTCCCCCACTAAGTGAGGGGGGTGTTCTGGTAACGGGGGATGCTGAGAAGGCGTAGATACCGAATGCCTTCTTTGCTTCTGTCTTCAGTGAAAAAGCTCTCCCTCGGGAATCCCACACCCTGGAGGTAAGTGAGAGGGTCTGGAGAATGGAAGACTTCCCTTTAGTCAGGGAAGAGGCAGTCTGAGAGCGCCTAGGCAACACTAATGTTCATAAATCCATGGGACCTGATGGGATGCATCCACGGGTGCTGAGGGAGCAGGCGGAGGTGATTGCTGAACCGCTCTCTGTCATCTTGGCACACTTGAAGGCTGTGCTGCCATTCAGTGAGACTGGACTGGTTGGAGGGCTGGGCAGTAAGAAACCAGATGAGATTTAACAAAAGCAAGTAGAGTCTTGCATCTGGGGAGGAATAATTGCATGCACCGGTACAGGTTAGGGGGTGACCTGCTGGAGAGGAGCTCTGCAGAGAGGGAGCTGGTGGACGACAGGTTGGCCATGAGCCAGCAGTGTGCCCTTGTGGCCAAGAGGGCCAATGGCATTCTGTGGCCAGCAGGTCGAGGGAGGTGATCCTCCCCCTCTACTCTGCCCTCAGAGGCCTCATCTGGAGTACTGTGTCCAGTTCTGGGCTCCCCAGTACAAAAAAGAGACAGGGATCTCTTGGAAATCCGAGTCCAGCGGAGGGCCACAAAGACAGTGAAGGGCCTGGAGCATTTTCCCTATGAAGAAAGGCTGAGTGAACTGGGTCTGTTTAGCCTTGAGAAAAGAAGACTGAGAGGGGACCTGATCCAGGTCTATGAATATTTAAGGTGTGGAGGGCGGAGTGGCGAGGCCAGACTATTTTCAGCAGTGTGTGAAGGCACACTGGCAGGGGGATTGGACTCTATGATCTCTGGAGGTCCCTTCCAACCCCTATGATTCTGTGATTCTGTGATTCTGTCACAGACACAGATCTAGAGATAGGACTGTGGCAGTGTGAAACACGTGCTGCAGTTAAGCAAGCCGCGTGAACTGAGAACTAACAAGCGTTCTGCCTGAGTGCATAGATAGGCTTTTATTGAAAACACCGCTGCCTGCCGGTCCCTTGGCTGCCTTCACCCGCTGCTCAGAGGATCCCGCTCACACTGGCTCTGCAGCTCACACCCCGCACAGGGCCCAGGAGAAGGGTTTAATGGTGGCCCATCCGCACTGGATGGAGAGCACTGAGAGCACTGGCTCTCGTACAGCACAGCGTGTGTGTAGGGCGTGTGCGTGAAGGGAGAACCATCTCAAAAGATGGACGCTAGGAACAACACGTGCTTCTATGTTTTTATCTTTTATTGTAAGCCCCGCTAGAGGCGCCGGGGTGGCCGCCTCTTGCAGGGCAGAGGAGCGCGCTGGGCACTGCTGGCCCTCCTCTTTGTGGGGCGCAGGGACCCCCGAGCTGAGCGCTTCCTGCCCCGGCTGCGAGCGGAGGAGCCGTGGCTGCGGCCCTGGTCAGCGGGACCGGCTGCCTCGGGACCCGGCTCACCAGGACCCCCTTCGAGGGCCCCGCTGGACGTGCCAGGGAGCTCCTCCACGTGGGGACCCACGGAGCAGCTGCATGGTGTGGCACTGGGGGCGACGGTCTCCTGCGGGGAGGCGGCGGGACCGGACGGGGCCGCGGGGCCGTCCTCCTGCTCCTGGGTGCCGCTGGGGTCTTCGAGGCCCAGCAGCCTCCGGGCCTCCTGGCTGCACCGGCTCTCGATGGTTCCAATGAGAGCGTCGACGAGCGGTGCGGTGATGGGCCCCAGGGCGTGCTGTGCGCACTGCACTAGGATGTCCCTGTCGGGCCCCACCTGGCACAGGAACGCCAGGACCATGCTCTTCAGCCAGTTGATTTTCCACCAGCGCGGCTCCCCGTTGCGGCGGAGTTCCTGCTCCAGCCAGGGCAGCACCGGGTCGAGGATGTCACGTCTCTCCCGGAAAAGTGCCGCCCAGACCTCTGGCAGGAGGCCGCCCACTCTCTCCGGCTCTGCGGCCATCGGCTCAGGGGACGGTGGCGCAGAGGGTGGAGCGGATGCCGCAGTGCCGCTGGGGCCGGTGGTGGTGCCGAAGCTGACGGGCACAGGCACTGCGGGCGGGGAGACGATGCACTCCACGTACTCGTTGTCTCCCCGCACAGAGACCCGGATGGTCTTCATGGCCGTTCTGCACAGCGGGCAGCTGTCTCTCAGCCTTGCCCAGCGCTGGATGCAGCCGAGGCAGAACATGTGATTGCAAGGACTCGCGTAGGCGGCGTCCTGTCGCACATCACGGCAGATGGAGCATGTCCATGCCTCTTCTGCGGCCATGGTCTTCTCACTGCAGCTGGCTGGGAGAACCGAGGATGACAAGTTGCTCTCCTTCACCGGAGCTGCAGCGGTGGTATCTCGCTCTGCAAGAGGGAGAGAAGTCACGGTCGCTCGCTGTCCCGGGGTGTGAAAGCCCTCAGCAGGCCCTCAGCAGGAAGCCCTCCCAAGCCCATGACTGGGCCGTCTCGTGCCCCCCGCTGGCACAGGGCCATGGCTCCCTGAGGGACCCATGTGTCCCTGCACCACTCACCTCCGCTGCTGCGGATGCGCTCCGTAGGGCCCCGGCTGCCTGCTCTAGGCAGGGCCAGGGAAAAAGAAGCGATACTGTGGGGTCGGGCACTGAGATGCTGCAAGCAGCCCCAGGCACGACCAAGCACAGCACAGCCAAATCCTCGCTCGACCGACAAGCCTCGCAGAGCTGCTCAGCAGGGTCCAGGAACGAGCCAGACTGAGGCAGGCTCTGCCCGCACCCCACTATGAGCAGTGAGGGCTAAGCAGTCACAATCCGCCACGCAGTGATGTCACAGCCTGTTGCTCAGGGACATCACCATGGGCTGCCCGTCCCCACCTCCCCCACTCCACCCCTGTTTCAGATGTTACCTTCTTTTCCTTTTACTACTTTGCTGTATCTTCCCCTTCATTCCTGCCCACCTTTTATGCTCTACGTTTGACGTGAATGAACCGGCCTTTCTTTTTCTCTGATTAAAACAACTCTCATTTATGTATTAACATGACTCTGATTGTGCATATATTTCCTGTTTCTTCACTAGAAAACTGTAGATTTCTCACTTCTGTGTTACGTAGAAATCGGGTTTGGCATTCTCCTCTTCTTGCTTCAGGAATGCCCAGTCGATCTTTCTCTCGTTCCTCTTCTGTCAGCATGTTCCTAGTGCTTTTTGGGAGTCTCTTCCATTATCAGCTTGGGAATATCCTTCTTTCTGAGTGTCGCGTCCCCACCTGTGGGGAGGGGCAGTGTGTAACATTCATGAATTCCTTTTGGATGGCTTAAGGTGAAATAACACTCATGGTCCCTACATAAACATCAGCGTTAATGGGGAACTTACCTAGAACAGCTATCCTGTAGGTATTGGCCCTCTCACAAGTATCTACTTATATCTACCTAGGCTACTATACCTAGTGCATTTTTATGGGAAATTAAAGTAAGCCCTGCTGCCCCCCCTGTTTGAAGACAACTTTCTGATGTGGTGGAGGAACCGACAAGGGGAGGGGTATTGCTGGACCTTATTCTCACTAATAAGGAAGGGCTTGTCAAGGAAGTAAAGGTCGGGGGCAGCTTGGGTTGTAGTGACCATGAGATGGTGGAGTTCAAGATCTCGTGTGGAAGAAGAAAGCAAAAAGTAGGATTGCTACCCTGGACTTCAGGAGAGTCAACTTTGATCTCTTCTGAGACCTACTTGGAGGCATCCTGTGGGCTAGGTTGTTAGGAGGTAAGGGGGCCTGTGAGAGCTGGTCAGCATTTAAACAGCTCTTCTTCCAGGCTCAGGATCAGTGCGTCCCTGTGAGCAAGAAATCTGTAAAGGGTAGCAGGAGACCTGTGTGGATGAGCAAGGAGCTCGTGCACAAACTCAAACGGAAGAAGAAGGTCCATGAAATGTGGTAAAAGGGTCTGACCACTTGGGAAGAATATAGAAATGTTGTCAGGGCCTGCAGGGATGTGACGAGGAAGGCTGAAGCCCGTCTGGAATTGAATCTGGCAAAGGTGATAAAGAATAATAAAAAAGGCTTTTTTAACTATGTTAACAGTAAAAGGAAGACTAGGGAGATATTGTGACTCCCCCACTAAGTGAGGGGGGTGTTCTGGTAATGGGGGATGCTGAGAAGGCGTAGATACTGAATGCCTTCTTTGCTTCTGTCTTCAGTGAAAAAGCTCTCCCTCGGGAATCCCAGACCCTGAAGGTTATTGAGAGGGTCTGGAGAATGGAAGACTTCCCTTTAGTCAGGGAAGAGGCGGTCCGAGAGCGCCTAGGCAACACCAATGTTCGTAAATCCATGGGACCTGATGGGATGCATCCACGGGTGCTGAGGGAGCAGGCGGAGGTGATTGCTGAACCGCTCTCTGTCATCTTTGAGAGGTCTTGGAGAATGGGGGAGGTGGCTGAAGACTGGAGGATAGCCAATGTCACTCTGGTCTTCAGAAAGGTCAAGAAGGAAGATCCACGTAATTTCAGGCCAGTCACCCTCACCTCTGTCCCTGGATGATGGAACAGCTTGTGCTGGATGCCATCTCCAGAGAACTGGAAGAAAAGGAATTTACCAAGAGTAGTCAGCATGGGTTCACCAGGGGGAGGTCATGCTTGACCAACCTGGTAGCCTTCTATGATGTTAGTGATAGGAAACCTTAGCCTCCTTAACCTCTTAGGAAGAGAGCAGGAACATATGTGCAGTGTAGTTTTGGTCTTCTCAGAGTATCATTTCTGAGCACATTCTGAGACGGCGTGTACAGCCAGACCTGGAAAGTGAAAACTTTCAAGTCTTTTTAAAGGTTTTGCTGAACTGGTAACAATGGAGATCAGAAATTTCAGGAGTGAAATTCTAGGGTATTTAAAGCTATTTGACCTGTTCTGATATGCTTAAAGAGTTTACATATCCTTTGGGTATAAAGAGATATCTTTGACTTCTACACCTAATTATGGAATACATCAAAAAAAAGTCAACCAAGAACGTATTATTTCTGGTTCCATTACATGAAATGTATGATTGACAGTTTTAAAATGTATTTGTAAAGAAATATGTAATTGATCGCTGCCTCCAGGCACGAGGAGATTTATGCACTAGAAGTTTCACACAGGTTTTTGCTTGACTATTGCTGTACCATTCATGCAAAACATATGTACCTGTAATGACAACTTCTAGCGTATGTTCTTCTAAAATAGCCCTGCTTTTCAAGGGTTAAATGGTCACTGTTTTCTGATGTTAATACCTTTACATTTACAAAATTACACTAATTTAATTTTATGTTGTATATTTACATTCATAAATAATTATAAATAAAAATAAGTATAAATAATTATTACATAAATATAACATCTATAATAAATATTATACATAAATATATGATTTTATATAATAAATATAATAGGTACAAATATATTATAAATATATTTAAACTAATATTTATAAACAACACCCTGCTGTTATATTTTTTCTTTCAAAAATATTATATACTATAAAAAGATAAAATGAATGTGACAGCTTCATTTTATGTCACCAGATAGTTTTTTAGAGAATGAAGATAGAAATGGCAATGGTCGGGAATAGGTTTTTTTTTGCTTGAATTATGCTGAAGCCTGGTTGCTTTTATTATTTCTTGGCAAAATGAGTTTCTCAGTGAAGCTGAGAATGTGTGCAGTGCTCTTTGTCCTGCAGCTGCAGCCAGGAGCATTTCTGCTGACATCTGCTCTGAAGTTCTTAATGTAAATGAAAGTGTACTTTGATTGGATTTGCATATTGTAGAGCTGATATTAATGGATATCAGACATTGCACAGCTACAAGAGCTGCAAAACCAAGAGAATGTGTCAGCTCCAAAAATCCACCCTTGGGATGCGATTGGCTGCCACAACTCTGTGTGAATAAAATGTTTGTTATTTCAGCAATGATCTCCTGGGTTTCCTGGACTTTGTTGGTAAGTATGGGTCCTAACTCTGAAATCTGACTACATAAATTGAAATCAGGCTATAAAAAAACTCGAAGGACTAAAGAGAGAACATGGAAAGCATGTCATCAGAATATTTGGAACTTTTATTTCAAGGAGGATGTTTGTCGTTTCCAGAATATTTGGTAGTTTTTTAACTGCTTATTCAAGTTTATCCTATAACTTAAGGGTCTTTTTCTCTGCAAAAAATTACATAATTACATAAAGTTAATTAGCCATTTTACACCTCTCCAAAAATCAATGGATATAAAAGACCTGCAAGGATCCCACTTTCAATGGGACAGCTCAGTACTCCCTCTACCCCTGAAAAGTATGATGTAGAGCCTTGAAACAACTGTACGCATAGGAAATTGATAGGAAGCATATGACAGGATGAAATGGTGACCAAACTCCGGAACTAGAAATGGGAATGCACTAATGCTTGAAGCTGGAAGCTTAATGAAATGCTGGAATTTTAAACTGAGGTGAAGATAGGACAGGTGAATGCAACAAAGAAGTAGAGGAGACATGAAGAAGGTGATGGGAATTACACCATCTGTTGATCGTTTTGCAGTTCTGAGACACTTCTGTTTTCATAAGCAGTTTTGAGACACTGCTAATTTGTCATTGTTTTAAGCCAAGTGTTTCTCACTATCTAAGTGGCTATCATCAATTATTTGCTTCCCTGATTTATTTCTTTTTATTCGTGTCATTTTCTGTTCAATTTTTCTGTAATTAATTTGGTATGAAAAAGAAGCTGGAGAAAGTGGAAACCTTTCCATTCCATTTCAAGCTCACTGAGTAAGAAGCACTGTACATAGTGTGTTTTGTTCCAGGGACATACATTTTTTTTAGTCTGTATGTTTGCTTAACCTGCTATCTAGCAACTGGTATTGACTTCTAGTGTGCCATATCCAACAATCATTAATGTGATACACAAGAAATTTGGAGTATGCTTTTCATATCATCCTGTCCCAGTACACTGAACAGTTCTTTATGTTCAAATAAACATGAATCATTAGTCCAAAGTATAATTATACCACACAATTGACACTTCTTCGAGTTTTGGTGTGATTTTAATTACATGCTATACACCTAGTATTTTCCTTATGTAATCTAAAACCTCGAGGGATGGAAGGAAAGATGGAAAGACTAACCCCAGCCTTTTAGTGGTGGCTAGAATCTGATATACTGTTTTATAGAGCATGCAAGCCTTTATTATACAATTTAAGTGAGAGATGATCATAATGGTATACAAGATATTGCAGAGGATCTTAGAAAATGTATTATCACTTTTTTCTTTATCTTGCTCCCTAATTGGAAACTCTTAAGATCTATGTAAGAAAATATGACTAATTGTAGCATTTGTGACACAGGCTGCTGAAATAACATTTGTTGACATCTGAAGACTAGATTTCTGGTAGCATATTCAAGCTTTATGTAGGTCATGCATAAGGACAAAAGTGTGTGTCTATGAGACGGGAAGAGCTGACAGAATCATAGAATTGTAGGGGTTAGAAATCATCTCCAGAGATCTTCTAGTCCAACCCTCTGCTACAGCAAATTCCTGAGAATAGGATGCACAAGAAAGTGCCCAGGCTTGTTTTGAAAATCTCCACAGAAGAAGATTCCACAAGAAGACTCTGTGTGCAGCGTGTTCCAGTGCTGTCACCCTCAAAGTAAAGTCCTTCTTCATGTCCTTATGGAACTTTCCTATGTTCCAGTTTGTGCCCACGTTTGCCTAGATGCTCTCTGACCAAATCCTACTTGTCTAAGAATAAGTCTTCTCCATACTCTCTCTCTTCTCATAATCTGCCCAGCTATTGCAACATCTTTCACTGCAACACTTGACAATTACAGGTCTACACCATTTTTCTTCTCTACAACATAACGACTTCCTTTTTGTATCCAGCAAAGTTGTCTGAGTTGTCACAATAAACACAAAGGATTTTATTTTGTAGTGCTTTCCATTACTTTAAGAGACATTACCCTTTCCCTTCCTCTTTTACACTTTCAGTGGATCCCCACTCGATTCTGCTCTCTCAGTGATGTAAATCACAATTCACTGACTATTTTTCATGCATTTTCTGTTTTCTCCTAAGCAATCTTTCATGTCTGGAGACAGCATGTTTAAAACGCCTATGAAGGCCCTTGCTCTATTTTGTCATCTCCTTCTGTCACCAGGATGTCTACCAAAATGACAACAGCTAGGAGCAAGTGAACTGATACACTCCCTTTCTGGTGGATCAACTGTCTAATGATTATGGCCTTGGGCTCTCCATCCATCAGTCATATTCCCACATTTTCTCTTATTTTAGGATGTAATTAGCTGCAATTTTTTCTTATGGCAAAGCTGATTTAAAAAAAAAAAACATGCCATCTGTTACACCTGAGAAAAACATAAAGCCAGATGACACCTTCATACTGTATGTTTTTCAGGCAGAGACCATTTTTTTGTTCTGGATTGGTACAGTGTCGTGTGAAGTGTTGCATCAATTCATGATTACCACTGCTAGATGCTACTGTAATGCAGATAGCAGCAAAATCTTTTTAATTAGATTCAGTTCATTGGACTTGAATAATGCAAACTGGGTTTGCACTACTTGGACAACCTTTAAAACTATTGGAGTTAAAAGCAATGGGCACTGGCTCATAAAGAATTATGCAGTTTCTAAAGCTGTGTATGAATCTTTTCCAGCTCAGAAGCCTCCCAGCAGTAGCAAATGTGAACTGGCAGGAGAACCAAAGGCCTTCCTGTGTGGCAGTTCTCAGAATTTTATGCTATATAGAAGGGGATGGTGACCGCAGAGAAATGCAGCCAGGGAAAGTCGGTATGTAAATATAAGTGGAAAAGTAGAGGAAGACAAGACTGAGTAGAACAGGAGTTCAAACCAAAACATCCTACAAACTTCAAGGACTTGGGAGCACCTCCAGTCATTCTGTCTTTGTCCAGATGCAACAAGAAGTGAAGCACTTCTTTCCAGACAGTGAGTCGAAAAAAAAAGAATGGACAGCAGATGTGCCTTTTTTCTCAGCTAAACAAACTTCTGATGGACTGTTTCACTCTGACTTTACAAAGAGAAAGGAACCAAACAGGATGCATTTAACTAGGTTGTAACAGACAGATTGACCCTGTCTGTCCTGCTCTCAGGGAGTGTGCTCTCTTTGTGCTCCTTCATAGATGGTTAGCACTAAAACCACTGAAACATTGCCATCTCCAGCTGGGTGAGAAACCAGGGCCATATCACAGTAGTACTTTGCTTCTGAATCAGTGAATCAGCGCTCAATCCATTACAAGAAGACAAAAATACAGAATAAATATTTTTATTAGACCACATATCCTGGTTGTATTGTTTCAGCCTGTTTGGCTGTGCAGCCTGTGAGACAGTGCACCAGTTAATATTGTAAAGGCTCCTTTCAGGACCTGGAAAGTTAGAACATATATTATTTTAATGAAAGCATAGATTGTGGAGGCTACAACAAAATCCACAGGAAGATCCTAAATCCTCCAACACTTTGGATTTTTCAACAGCCTGGATTTGGATTGACCCTAATAATGTGTATACTTAGCGCTTAGAATCACATGTATAAGGTCCATAGAAAATACAATTTACCAGCTGTGCAAGTATTTTTCTAATGACTCAGACTCTCTGCTTTTTTGTTATTGCATAAAAATGTGATGCTTTAAAACTGAGCAGCATAAATTACATTGTTGCTTCTCTGCTGTAACATAAGGTAACCTTTTCCCTTGGCTATACCTTTTTAAAGGGTGGTATGGATTGTTCCGTGTGTCCACTGCACCTCCTGGAGTCTGCTCATTCCCTGTCCCCAGGCAGAGCAGCATTCAAACACTTCTGCTATCATCTTCTTCCTAATAATGGTAGATATAAAATCTTTCTGTTGACTATTTCTGCCATGGGAGGAGGGAGATACTCCGCATTTGGCTCTCTTGCTCTGGTTGAGGGAATTAAGTGCTTAATTGCTTGTGGCAACTTTGTGACTGTCACAAAACAGACTTTTTGCTGACTGGTGCATATTTATATAATAAGTAATTTATTTATGCCTCCTATGAGAGGAAACTTTGTCAAAGCCGTCTGTATCTAAGGAAGTTTCTTTACAGAAATGCAAGCAAATAAATACATTGTTTCTGAGCATGGAAGACAACAATTTTGTTTTCTCACCATTAAGAGCTTCAGGATCTCCATATGATGTAGCAATTCTGGACAAAACTAAGTCAAAAGTATTGCATTATGAAATCATCGAGCTTTCTTGTTTTATTATTGTTGTTGGTGTTTTATTTCTTTTTCCTTTTCTTTTTCTTTTATTTATTATTATTATTGTTTTTGTTGTTAAGATTTGACATAAAGATTGCACCATGCCATAAATCATTTAAAAAGTATGTGCAAAATATAGCAGTGTCTCAAATAGGAGAAAAGCAAAAGATTCCTCTGCGTGACATGTTCTTTCAAGGGACAAAGATAAGACAACAATACAATAAATCAAAACATGAATCTAGAAGCTGTGAGGCTTTGATTTCTGTGCAGGAGACACCTGACCCATGACTTACTTGAGTGTCCCATGGGATATGAAACGACCTCCCTTGCAGTGGGGCTTCCATGTGAATGAATCAGTCTGCAGAAGGACTGTAGCATCTTGTTTTATGCTCGCCTAGATTTATGACTGAAGTATCAACGGCAGGTTTGACCCATGGCTTAACAGGTATCCAGCGCATGCAACACAATCCGAAGTAAGTGCTAATGACTGCCAAGCTGATGCAATGTGCATTTCAAGAGGCGATTTGATGTAAATTTTGGCTACAGTATACCACACTGTGTTGTAACAGCCCATCAGGTCTTCCTATGCCCTTTACATTTTCCTCAATTTCAGCTGTCCGTTGCGTACATCATGTTTCATGATAGAAGAAGCTATCAAAATAACTTGAAAAAGCTACAAAATAATTGCAATGATTTCAAATGAAACATAAAATAATGAATGTTGTTTCCTATATAATGAAATAAACATATGCTTTGTTTTTCAAGCAAGTATACAATAAAGATTGGTAGCTAATGCAAAAAAGTAAGTGTATAAACATAATTATGAAACCAGGAACAAAGATCATTTATGTCTTCTGTTTGTTTGCCAGTAAAAGATTTTCCATTATTTCAGATAACTGTATTTGTAAAACGTTCTTTCCCTAGATATAACGGTGCAAAATGATTTATATTCATTTAATTGCTTGCACTTTTATCTAACCTAAGTACCATATACATGCTCAGAAATCTAGCTTTCAATAGCAACAAAGTATGTACATAATTAGTAATGAGGCCTTCAATCATTCTCCCTCTCATGTTCCACTATTTTCCCATATTCCAGCACAGTTATGTGCCCTTTAAGCTATTTTTATCAAGTGTGACAACTTTGAACTTGTTCCAAGACCATATTGCCTTAGATGTGACCTTCTGGTGTGGAAGTTAAATGTTCTCTGAAAATCTTGCATATAACATGTACTTCTCTATATTTACTCTTAATGTAATATCTTCAAAGAATACCAAAAAGTCAGTGAAACATGAACTTCTTCTATAACAGCCTTGGAGCCCGATCCTTTATACATGACTTCAGTAGGATTTACACATGTGTAAGGGCTGTGGACCATGTGTGCAAATATGGACACATGTTGTATCATATTAAGGTTCAATAATAGGGCTGGCCAGGAAACAAGGTTTCTGTTTTGTGAAAAATTCTGAGGTTTTGGCATTTGGTTTCATTCTGATGAAGACTTTTCAGAATGTTTTGGAACCAAGACAGTCCAAGAAAAAGACGCATCAACCACGGATCTGGGCAGTTTACCTGTCATGGTGCAGTCCTTCTTCAGGCATGGCTTCAGACCTCACTGTGCCCTGGGCAAGGTGGATTTCCTCACTCCACACAATTTGGCATCCACAAGCAAAAGAAACATCTTTCTTGTAACTGAAATTCCACTCATTTTGAAGTAGGCAGCCCTTGTCCAGGTCTGAGCAAGAATCAGTGTTGTGCTGTGCTACGGCTCACAGAGCATCACTTAGCACTGGAGGGGATGCGCTTTGTCATAAGGTGAGTGACAGCCAAAGCACTGCGCTCTGCTATGTGCCAGGGCACTATTCCCCAAGCTGCCACCATCTGCTCAGAGTGCTCTCATGTGGCAGTGTTTGGGGCAGTGATGTGGGGAAAAGGGCTAGGGGTGACAGCTTTGTATCTCAGGTGTTTACAGTGTTCTGCAGGAACTCCTGTTGCTTGAGGTGCTTGTGAGCTGTATCTGCTAAATGTTTCTCCAAGAAATGAGCCTCCAAAGTGCCAGCTTTTCTCCAGATTCACAAGAAAGGGAGCAGATCTTCTGTTTGGTCAGTGGTGTCTGATTAGAAAATAAATGCTGAATGAGTATGAACCCCATTGGCTCCACTTGTTTCCCTCTTAAAATGAAAGTTAACATTATTTGGTTTATTCCTTCAGAACAGTGTTGATAAAAAAGATTTTCGTAGATATATGCATTTGAGAGAGAGAGATGTATCATGGCAATAGCAATATCAGTAAACTTTTAAGTGTACCTTGAGTAGTTTGTGTCTTAAAAATCACACCATAACAGATAATAATACTAGAGCAGTTCTTACAAAAACCATATTTCCATTTGGATTGTGTGTGTGTGTGTGTATATATGTATATAAAGACTTTCTGACTTTCTGAGGTTAGGTATAAGCATTAGCCAACATTGTATGATGATTTAATTTAATTTAATACATATTTTAATCTTTATTTAATGCAATAAAAATGCAAAAGGAATCTCTGCAACCTTGAGTGAAATTCTTGCAGACAAATGGAATATAGCTTTGCCTGTGGGCTGGAAAGGACTTGGAGATATTAGTGGATGTCTATTTTGTTCAGCTGTTTTACTGTCTGCAACCACTGAACTGTGATAATGATAGGAAACAGTTAAAACGAGTAAAGAAAACTTTCAAGAAGGGAAAATAGCAATTGACTGATACTGCTTATTTTAAATTTGAACAACTAGAAAATTAATGAGCAGGAACAAAATCCAAATTTTCTGAGTTTATTTCCAAGACAATTGTCTAAATTTAGCCTCTGTTTGAAAAAGTTCACAGACTATATTTAACATAAAGAATGTTTGCTTTCTTCATCATTTGTTGCTAGCATGACCCAAGACAAGTTTCTGGAACATTTTACCTAATGGCCAGAGTAATAATTTCAGCTTGAATGTAAAATGCTATCCAGCAATCTGTCCTGGATCTTGACATAGGAATTGGCCAAGTAGACTTTTTTCTGTTCTTTTTTATTAAAACAGTATTTCAAAGGGTAGCTTTCCAAAAAAAGGCACAGAATTGGATCCGTTCTGCTCAAAGATGAGATGATGGTAAGTTTTAACATTTATGTGGTAGCACCAAAGAGGCATGACCTAGTCAAGCAGAGGCAGCTTAGCAGATGATATGAAGTGTAAATGCTGAAGATCTGTTTCGGTGTGCCTGGTAACTATTATAAGTACAGACTATTCCCACTTTTTAGATGTGGAAGCAAATCAGAAATACCATGACTAGATTTAGACCAGGACAGGTTGGAATTCCAGAGCCAGCTGCTCTTGGGCTGGGCTGCGAGGTGCAGACACTTCTGTGGCTGCTGTCACACCAGAGCTGAGCAGCTCTGACACTCAGGTCTCAGGAGGCAGTGATTTTCTCCTTCGTCTGCCCACATCTCAGATCGTCACAAAGCCAGGAGAGCAGCAGCCCTGGTTAATGCTGGCAATGGCCTTGTGAGGGTAACTATCAATGCAGGGAGGAAAATGGTAACACGAATGCATATTCCTATCAGTAAAACAACAGAAATACCATTTTATCAGACAAAGCCGTGAATGGGCTTCATGGACTGTAAAAACTTTTGTCCAAAAGAGAGGGGTGTCAGCCTTTGCATTCCACTGACTCACTAAAGGTGGAACAAGTGACAGCAATATCAAAAATACATACAAGACAATAAACAGAATGTTTTAAGACACTTTCTTTTAGAAACCTGGAGGAACCAAACCTGTCCTTGGCGTTGTAGTGTAGAGGCAAATGCCAGCCAGGAGAGGGAGCACATGTCAACTGGAAGGCTGCTCCCAGCGCTCCCTGCCCAACTCATGGTCTCATGGTTTTGCTGCCAAATAATGCCATGTTGACAGGATAAATATGGGGCGTAAATCATGGCTTGTCTACTGCAGAAGGCCAAAGCCGTTCAGAATCAGGTACGTGCATACCCCATTGAGCTGCCCCAGGAGAAGGGTAGTCACATTTAAGAGCGGCTGGATTTAGAACGGAAACATCATTCTTATGCTTTCCTGAGCAACTTGCTGGTCATAAGAGAATGGTAAGTAGGTAGCTTTTGTTGTGGTGCCCTACTTAGAGCTCTCAGGAATCACATATACGTAGCGTGAGTCATTCCTTTCTCCAAACAGGCCATAACCATCAATTGCTATTCTCAATTCTTTCTCAACATTCTATTTTTCCACTCTCTTTCTGTCACCCAGTTTAGGGACAAGTTTTGCTTTGCCTCACTTCTTTCATTGCCCCTTCCTCCTGCTTTCCATCCACCCTTACCTCATTAAGCACCAGCATCTAGTGACGATGGAGGCTGCAGAGGTCACCCAAGCCCAGGTTGATAACCCGGTGCCTTGGGCTGCTGCTGGCTCTCTGGCAGCTCTGCTCCATGTGGCAGAGGTGGCATTTCTACACCTCACAGAACTTTCTGCTTTCTTTTTCCACTGGACAACAGCCCCAGATAGTTATCTTGGCATTGAGACCATGCAGCTATGACTGCAGAATGCCCTGGGGGGGCTTCATGTGTGTGATTGGGAAGCACTGATTCATCCAAGAGGGTCTTACCACTCTTCCTTCAGTTTAGCACTCATCTGTGTGTTTTTCTCTTTTCCTTCCTTTTTAGCCTTTTCATTATGTCCATAGTTCATTTATTTCCCTTTTATTCTCTCTCAACTCCCTGCTTCTTTTGCTCCTTCTCCTTCCCCACCAGCCCACACTTTTTGCTCTTCTCTGTTACATTCTTTAACCTCCACTCTATCATGCAGTTCCTGCCCCCTCTCCCATTTTCTTTATTTCACTTTTCCTTTTTTTTCTTCTTGTCTCCATTTCTTTTGCGCCTGATCCCATCTCCAATGTGGAAATACTACTTTTCTGAAAGAGTGGCCAGGCACTGGAATGAGCTGCCCAGGGAGGTGGTGGAGTCACCAACCCTGGAGGTGTTCAAGAAATGTTTGAATTTTGTGTTGAGGGACATGGTTTAGTGAGTATTGTTGGTGATAGGTGAATGGTTGGACTGGATGATCTTGTAGGTCTTTACCAACCTTGGTGTTTCTGTGATTCTGTGATCTCACACCTCCATCCTATCGGGTAATAACCCTGCTTACAAAACTCATGATACTTAGTACACACACCTTTCCCTGTTTGGAGGTAATAGGTTCTGATCAGAGTTGCAAACATCTGTTTAAAAAAAAATATTTCGAATTAAGCAAGAACTTCAGGAATATTAATTTGACAAATTATTTTCTCATTAATATATAATGTGCTTAATTCTCCTCAAATAATTATTGCATTATGTTACAGTATATTTCCCTCCTAACAGCAATCTGTGTACATATAAACAACAAAACTAAAATGACTAAAATTCAATTGTTAATGAGCTGGAGATATTTTGAAAAGATGCATTTTGGAGTACTCAAAATTCAGATGCAGTTGCAGATCTCATTTTCATTTGCAATTTTTCTGATCACGTCTGTCATATATCTGCATACATAAATAAGAAGCTAGGTATAATCTTTATTTCTTATTTTTAGAAATCTGTCTTGTAATGTAACTTTTTGGATATGATTTTTCAAACCAAACCAAAATGAAAAAATAAAAGTTCTTTTCCTTGCTATAGCACTAAGATCAACAGAAGAGATGTCAGTTACAGTTTTGTTTACATGCCATAATGGGACAAGAGGTCATTAGACTCAACATAGCATAGAGTCACCAATATTGTTCTTCTGATTTCTTTTTCTTTCTGAGCCATTGAGCCCTTGATCTTTTTAAACAGTGCTGGGTCAATTCACCTATGCAAGGAGCAGTTTGCTAGAGAAAACAAGAAGCAGTGATGTCTGACAGCCTTCGGATGCACTTTGTACCTTGCTGTTTTAGTGTCAGCTATTGACAGATCTCACTGGGGAAATTTCTGGTCTTCTCAGCAGCAACAATTCAATCCTATACGGCACTTTTCACATCAGAGCATGTTACAAACAACATCATCCCTGCACTGCTAGCACAGGACGCTGAGAGGAGGGATATCTGATAGGCCATTGGTAAAAGAAAGCAAAAGACAAAAACAAAATTACCTCTTTCAGTGATTCTTTACCCAAAAACATGCCAAATGAAGAGCATTTCAAATCCCACTGTAATTCACCAACCCTTGATCTGACTTTAGATATAGTTGCAAAAAGATTGAAGTGATGGTAAATTCAATTACATCATTTAGGATTAGTCCAGCCTTTTTTTTTTTTTTTTTCCCTCGTTTCTTTTTTTCTTTCCTTTTTTTTTCTTTTCTCTTTTCTAAAGCACAAGTTTGGTCTCTGAGGAAACATACCCTCTTTACCACACAAGTGGTAAATAAAATCTACAAATAAATTCTACTATTTCCCCAAATGTATAGGACACAAAAAAATGTATTCATTAGTGTGAGATATAAAAATGTACACTCACACTTCTGAAATCCCGGACTGTTCATTTCACACTTGTGCCAAAGACAAACAAACATAATTCTAACTGGCAGCTGGACGACATTCCAGGCAGCCACCACATTAATCCACTCACCTCCACCAGGCTCCGCTTGCAACCTGCACAGCTTGCTGCCAGGAAGCCTGGCCATAAATTCGGAGTCTAAATACCAAACAAGGTAGAAAATGCCATGCAGTGCATTACTCTGAAGGACAAAATAGGCTCGCTCGGTAGGAATACCAAAGAAGGGGCTTTTCTACTGGCTTTTGGTGTTTCTATTATTGCACCTGTGGAAGTTGAGAGCTGCTTACATAAAGCGTGGCTTTGCCTTTGTGGTTGAAATCGTCATTTTTTTACTCAAAACTGGAGTCATTTTATGAAATCTGCAGCTGGTTTGATTAAAGCTAGGAGTGGATGTTGATGGTTTGGTAGCACCTGATGTGATTGCAGGGGATCTACCTGCAATATCTGTGCATTTGGCTGCTCTGGAGTCAACTGTTGGAAATCCCATCACAGCTCTGTACCTTGGTCACTGCAGTGCTGCTTATTCCTGCTCCAATAAAATGTATGTGCGAACAGAAGGCAACAACCAACTTATAACACCATCTATGTGTGTAGCTCATGTTTATTTACTTCGTACGTACACAGAATCATTCCATTCTTCTGTCAGTCCTTAAGTTGTTTTTATTTTAAATTGAAGATGAAAAACAGGAATTAAAAAACAATGTTGTTCTTGGAGAAATCGTCATGCACTGCTCCTGCCTTACAGCGAGTGCAAAGAAAACATCTGCATCTCAGGAGAAAGAGAACTTCTCATCAAGTACACAACAGAGGCACCACAGCTCCACAGATGTGCAGTATTGGCTATTTTGTTGTTTTGTTCGGTTCACCTTTTGGGATGAAGTTGTGTAGTCTGAAACCAAATGACTGCGATATGCTAATTTTGATTTCCCTCAATAGTTTTCAGGACTTCAGCCTGGAAGAACACCCAGCAATCCAAAAGGTTTCCAACTTCTCAGGTTCCTGTGAGCCTGAAGACGTGGGCTGGAAGACCCCAGGGAATGGCTGTCAAATAGGCTCTGACTGTTTTGGCTTTGTGTGCCCCGCACACAGAGAAGGCAGCCACTCTACGTTCAGGCCCCAGCCAAAAGAAAGTGGAGCAAATGGGAGAACAAAGGAATAAAATTGTTCTCAAGCTGCAGCGGTCACTTCAAGCCTCAGAAAAGTTTTATTCTGCATTTTGAGCAAAGTTGCTGACAATAATTTCGTGCAAGCTGCTTCCACCCTTGTTAGCTTTATTGGCTTTGGATTATTTCACTGCCTGCAGGTATGGCAAGAAAACCTCACTCTGTTTGGTTAGTCCTCTATCTCGACTTTATCTTTTTAGAGTTTTGCAAAGCTGATAATAATACAGAAGTTCACACAGAACAATTTATTTGGATTTCAGCCAAGCCTTTGATAAATTTGTGTATCATGAGCTTCTGTATCAGCTGAGGTAGCTCATTTTGAACAATAGGATAAGAAGTTCTTCAATGTATTTTACACCTTGGAGAAGTTAAACCTTATACTTTGCAGTTCTATAAATTTCTCAGCCTTTCTTTGAGCGAACACCTTCTCCACATTACACAATGACTTATTTTCAGTGCTTTTGATCCTACATATGATATCCACTGTTCTTGTTTTGCTGAAGCTGTACTCAGATCCCCACCTGTAGGCTGTTTATTACACTGAGCGGCTGCAGTTTCTGTAATGTAAGAGCTAGAATGAACTTTCTAATATAAATTGAATTGAATTCAACCTCTGTTTATTCCTCCTTCCAAATTCTAATTGCAGCACATTTCCTGTCGTTGGACTCTTGCCTTGGACAGAATTTTGTACTGCATGGTATGAACTATGCAAATGTCTCTCTCTCTCTTTTTTTTTTTTTTTTGACAGCATAGTTGAAAACTTTTCCTGCATAAATTTGAGTTACTACACTCTCCACAAGGACTGATGCTCTCCAGTCATGTGCTTTTCCTTCATTTTGGTTTTCTGAATCTCTGAAGAGTTTAAACTCCTCCGCTGTCTTTGTTGAACTATCAGCATTGGCTGAGGAGACAGCAGGTCAGCAGGTCCTGCTGGAATGGCCACCTAACCAGAACTATGTGCTACAGCTCCTTCACATTAAAAACTCTCATTAATCTCAGATACTGCCAGGAGTTAGTCTGGATTTAACTGTCTTCACCTCAAAAAGGGCATTCACTGAGCAAAGAGAGCCAGAGACAAAACTGCTGCACTTGAGGAACAACCAGAACCATACAGCAGTTTGCATTTGCAAGTCTTTCCCTGAGAAAGCAGCTGCCAAGCATTAAATGGCTTTACCTGTAGGTAATTCTAAAGTTAATTTGTTTTTTAGAAAAATTGCACTATTTCATTGTATTTTTGCTCTCCTTTCTTGGTAAAGATTTTCAATCTGAATACCCGAATAAAAGCTGCGTTTGGTATGGGGGGATGGAAAAGGGGTTCAGTTTTTAGAAGTCTCAAGATTTTACTTGAAGTTTCAATATTTGTTTCTTCCTCTGCTATTCTTAGACATGAATGAATTCATGACAGTTTTAAGCTTTTTTTTCATTTTTTGTTTTTTTTTTTTTTAAGTTTGTTTCTACCTTTCTTATTTGTAACATCTGAAAATACAGAATAGATAAATGTTAGAAGTTTAAATATTCCAGCTATTTTTTTCTTTCTGGAAAATAATATTTTCAAGCCAGTTTCATTATTTTGGAAATTTGTAGGACACCAGTCTTAGGGTTAGCAAAACTATATGCTTTGACATGGGTTTGAAACCAGGAGCCAGAAAAAGAAAAAGATGAAAAAAATGAGAAGAAAAATGGTGGGGAAGGGAAGGGAAGGGAAGGGAAGGGAAGGGAAGGGAAGGGAAGGGAAGGGAAGGGAAGGGAAGGGAAGGGAAGGGAAGGGAAGGGAAGGGAAGGGAAGGGAAGGGAAGGGAAGGGAAGGGAAGGGAAGGGAAGGGAAGGGAAGGGAAGGGAAGGGAAGGGAAGGGAAAGGTCTGTAATTGAGTTATTCTCTTTCTTACTGAGTTTACTTCCTTTCTTCTTGCCTCCGGAAAAGAATTTGCAGTCACCTCCTAAATGAACCTTACGCAGAACATCCTTCTCATCTTCTGGGTGTTTCAGGTGGTCGTGGCTCTTCCCTCTGCCCACAGGAGAGGAAGAGCACACAAACCAGGGCTGTGAGTCTATGTGCGCACTGCACTGCCTGTTCCTTGGGAAGAGCTGCTGTGTGCGTGAGCAGCTTGCAACCCCTCACAAGGTTAAAATCTTGCCTGCAGCAAGGATTAGATTAGTGAAAATGCATTGGTTTGTCTGCAATGATACATTCTGGTGCCTGACTCAGTGCTATTACCAAGAATAATTAACTTGGCAACGGGAAAAACACACGCGTACACGAATGAGGTACTGATATTCATGAGATAAATTTCATTTATCATGAACAGTCTCACCTGCTTTCTGCTCTGAGGGCCTCTAGAACTGATGTGAAGAAGCCTGAAATACATTAGGAACAAATAACCAAAAATACAAATTGCCTGATAAAGCTTTCCTTTCCTCTTCAGAGGACAAACAAGCACAGGTCTTGGACAAAGAGATATAAACATCTACAGACACAGTGTTGCATCTGGGATAGATTCAATGAAGGGAACTGTGCAGGAGAGCTCCAGAGAGAGCAAGATGCCAAGTTGTATCAGTATTAAATACAGAGCAGCTATTTTGGGGTCATTTTAGATTATTATTAAATTGTAAAACATTCTCTTCTGGGTTGTCTGATTGGACCCTTGTAAAATCAGTAGCCCGATTTTAGAAGACAGATTTGAAAATATATTCGGAATAAAATCATACTTAACAATTTGATGTTAAATAGAAGAGTCTTGAGAAAGATAAAGGATTTACAGGAGAAGGGATTTGCAGAGCTCAGCTTAGGATGGCTGTACTGCTGTGAGTATACCTCTGTGCTGCCTCAGGTAATGCGCTGCATCCCTTGCACAGGGGCTTCTCCAGGATGTTATCATTACCTCCAGCATTTTGGAGCTAATTTTGTTGGCAAACCCAGTAAAAAGTCATCGGTGTTTCTCACTGAGAGAAATAAACTTTATACATTTTATTTCTTCCCACAAGAGTAGACAACCATATCATCCCTTCTGGACATTTGCCAAACCCTTCTGGATAATCAGATAGTGATGCCATGGGCTTGTGAACAGTTGTATTTCTGCTGTGAGCCTACCTGTTCCATTTTTTTTCCACTGTGAACTTTACATGAGGAGTGATATGAGGAATGAAAGCTCTGTGGGCTTTATCTTCCCCTTCCAGGCAGGGTTACTGACACTGTGCTGGCCTGTAGTGTGGTGAAGCCATATGAAGTGACATTACTGGCCCCAAGAGAATGGCTGGAGAGGTCACACAGATATCTCTATTTTCATCCAGGGAAGCAAGGACTTTGCTGAGAGTACTGATGGAAGGGAATAAAATCAGCCCTTGTGGACATGCACCTCCTGCTGCTGAGCCCTGAGTCAGGCAGCAGCTCCTTCAGTGTCCTATGACATCGTTGGGAATTCTGCTCTGGTAAGGCTGAGAAACTCGGCCCGTTAAAAATGATGAGATGATCCTTCAATTTTCAATCAGCTTTTCCAAGCCAAATTCTTCTTCTTGTTTACATTCATGTAAATCCATAGAGGAAGTAAGATGAAGTCATTAGTCCCTAGGTTACCCCATTGTAAAGATTTGTTTTCCTAAATTCCATGACTCAGCTTTGAGGGGCTTGGTTTGTTATCATTTCAGCAAACATTCTCAATCCCAGGAAAGTTCATCACCTGGCAAGCTCCTCTTTCTGAAGGGGTTTGACACTGAGAAGGAATCAAAAACCACTTAGGAGGTTTTACTTGGGAGTACAAATATTATGGAGGCACGAGCATTGCCAAGTGGTGAGCAGGAGGCCAAGTTCTGCAAATCCTAAAATCGCACGAGTATTGCTTTTTGCTTGAAAAAAACCTCGCAGTTCTAAGGAGTGCTCATGTGACCAGGGAGCTTTGGATGAGGCCTTTCTGGCAAGGGCAACGTCATGGCTCTGCTGCATGCAGTTAACCTGCATTTGGTTTAAAGGTATCGCATCAGAAAAGTGGAAACAGATTTTTCTTAACTAAGTGCTTACAGTTAAATTTAAAAATGCTGCCCTTGTCAGAGGTTAAACTGTTCCCTGCCTTGCTCTTAGAAGCATTTTAAACTATCTGAATTAAATACTGTAAATAGGAAATAGAAGGAATGAGGGTACAGACTAAGCAAAGTAAAACAAAAGGGCGGTTTTGTTGTCCTTCTTAAAATGCATGAGAAGTCCAGCCAGCTGCTAGTGTTTAACCAATAAAAAGTACGGTTTCACACTAAAGGAACTATTTATTCTGTAAATTAAGGCATTTAGAAGGCCTTATTAGGAATGCTCAGCCCTTGCACACACAGGCAAAGTCAGTGGGCACATGCTTACTAATACTGAGTTTTAAGTGCTTGCAAATACCGATAATGATGCAAAACTGGGGTCAAAAACATAAACTAGACAGTGTTCTGATTAAACACCGCAGCAGACCCCAAAGATGTGCATTGCTGCAGTAAAAGAAATGAGAGCATGTACACCTACAAGTGGGGTCCAAGAAACTGAGCCCAATTCCTGATTTCCGTGGGATCTCCTCTGATTGTGTTGCAGGACTGAAACCTCACTGCACTGGCCCATCTCTGTTGCTAGCTTTCCCTGGGGCCTTGCCTTGTGCTCTGAGGGAAGAGAGCTGGGACTTAGTCCATTGTGGGTGTAGCTGGAAATGCTTCTCCACACCTCACTGAGCCCATTGTGCTCCTATCCACCCCTCAGCGTCAGTACACCCTGCATAGCGTGTTCAGTAATTAGCTACAGAGGGCTAACTCTGTTAACAAAAGGCCCTATCTTCCAACAGGAGTGCCTATCTAAACATTTCTTTCTATTTCACAGGCTTTATGTAAAAATACAGGGCATTTCTTCCCTAATAACACCTATAAATAAATAAACACCAGCTTCAGTGAATGGTTACTCCTTAAAAAGCTGTTCAGTGGCTTACTTTCTGGCTTTTCATCTTCTTATTTTTTTATTGTTTCTACTTCCTTGTGCCTTGCTCTGCAGTTCCCTCAGTTCCTCCCCCCATTCTAGATTTCCTGGGTAAATTCGTTTGTATTTCCATTTACCTACCATTTTTCTCCCTTTAAATTCTACCTTACATCGCTTTTAGTTTGCATGTCACTTCATTTCCTCTGCCTTGCAAGCTTTTCCCCTTCTACACCCTGCTTTTCTTCATTTCCTGTTTGCAGCCCCCCTCCTGCTGCCCTCACTGTGTGTCATTCACCATCATCCCCTTCCTAGCTCCACAGTCCCTTTCCAGCCAGCTCTACCCTTCCCCTCACCTATGTTGGTAATAGCCTACCTGCTTGAAATCCTGACTGGGTGCAGTGGAAATCTCTGGGGAAACTTCTACATTTCTCGTATTTTCCCAAAGTGGCCATGAAGTAAATCAGCTACACACAGAATATTCATGGAGTTTCCCTTCATATGGTAAAATTCCTATAGGTGAAACTTTTCAGATACAGAAGCCTTTTGGTAATTCAGTGGGCCAGTCTGAAGACGTACCAGCAGCAGCAATGATGCATAGGTAGGTACAGCTACAAAACTGCCCTTTGTCAGAAGAATCATCAACACAAGCCATCTCCAGCCCTTGAGGCATTGAAGGCCTGGCTGGATGGAGCCCTGAGCAGACTGGTCTGGTGGCAGCCCTGTCCACAGCTGGTGGTTGGAGCTGGGTGGGCTTTAAGGTCCCTTCTGATCCAAACTATTCTGTGATTCTATGATTCTGTGACAATGAAGAAAGATATCCAAATTACAATAAAATCACGAGAGAGGTAAGAAGCAACCCAAACTAGCTGTGAGCATGTTTATGTTTCCATAGCACATTTTAAATTTCTTCTCTTTTTCTCTTTTGAGGTGCTTCCTCTTGCACCATGCAGGGTTGTTTCCCTGCTCTTCTCTGCTCTCACCCTTTCTCTCCAGATCTCTCCTACTGCTCCTCCTCTTCGCTATGTTCCTCAGACTGACTCTTTGTGGGCTTTCTTTGTCTTCATCTTTTAACCCAGATGTTCCATCATACTTTCATCACCATAGAAGTCTTCTATATGAGCTCCTTCCCACGCCACAAATTATGCATTTATACTCTGCTGGCATGTTCCAGAACCAGCCTCTTTCCCTCTCTCCTCTTTCACTTGCACGCACTCCAATTATTTCCTATGAGCATGCATTACACCAGCACTTCAAAACTAAAATGAATTTGTGGATACATGAAGATTTCCCCAATATGTGCTCATACATGCAGGCTCCACAAATCACTGCAAACCCTGCTCACAGGCTCTTTGCCAGAGCCAGTTTATGTGGGAACTGTAATGCAGCCTCCCACTGCAACACATGTTCAACCTTTCTTCAGCACATGCACCCCGCTTTCTTCTAGACCGTCTTTCCACATCTGTATGGAACATCCTTCTCATGTATTTTCTCCTTTCCTGGTTGCTCCACCCTCAGATTCTTTCAAGTGAAGAGATTCAGGTTTGGAGTGATGAGCTGTCAGCCGAGCTGAAAGCAGTTGAAGAGCATCGTAGGGGAGCGAGTTCGCTCCTCCACTTTGGAAAATCTTTTCTTTTTTTTTTCAGGAGACAGGCTTACAGTCTTCTCTTTTGTTTATATATTTGTATGTATGCATGAAAAGAAAAGGGACAGCGGGTGTTTGGTAGCAGCTTGCTGAGCAACCAACACAAATCAGTATCCTTACTTGATCTTAGGAGAAAGCTGTGCCAACTGTCAGAGGACTTTCAGATTTACAGCATGCTTTTGTCACCCTGGATTTTATGCTCTTGTGCCTGTCCTCAGGCATGTCCGAGAAGGAGCTAAAAACTCAAAGTATTGGAAAAAGAATATTCTCAGAATAAGAGCGGTTTCGTGACAGAAGCGAGGTTCCCTAAAGCAGTGCAAGGAAGGACAAATGTAACTATTGACTCGTGCTTGACTTATTGTCTGCATGGTACAATGGTACCAACTCCTCTCAGGGCTGACTGCGTGGCACAGAAACACTCACAAATTCTTCAGTAAGTCTAGTTCTGTCAGGACTTGGGGGAGTCTATTTTACAGTATTTCTCTAGATAACCTCTCTTCCTCTTGCACATGCAAAGGACAGCAAGGAGACATGGCTCCCAGCCATGTGCTGGGATAGACTTTACAAGCCCACCTACATAAGGCACTGACGGTAGCATAGCCCTCACGGCACAGCAGATCCATGAGTGCACTGCAGATACATCTTTCCATCTGCACTCCATGGGAGGGAGAGCACCCACAGAGAGCACTGTCAGCCCAGCCAGTTCCTCAGCCTACGTGGCCGTGGGCCCGAGCCTCAGCACATGGCATACACCAGCCACACAGCAAGGATGTGAAGGGAGTGTCAGAGCTGTGGCTCTTGGCCTTTGTGATGTGTCTGTTGCCAACACCCTCTGAGCTCCCGTGAGACTTTCCCTTGCTGATCATTTAAGCAAGGATCTGGCTGAAGTCAGACAGAGCTGAGGCCCCGTGCTTTCTCCTTTCAGTGCCCCACCACACAGGTGGAAATTCAGAATGGTCCACCATTTTAGTGGTAACCTTGGCTCACCATGGCAGCCATGGAAGCAGCCAATGCCCATCAGCAAGCTTTGAAAGATTTGCACCTTCTTTGTGCCCCAGCATTCTAATATCTTCTGTCATACAAATAAAGCAAGACAGAAAGTGGGTAGACCTAGGCCCCAGCTCTGGGACCCGGTGTCTAACAGCCAGCTACAGTTGGTCATTGGCAGCAATTGGGTTGGACTAGACCATCAATTATCTGTATCATTTCAGACAGAAATATCAGCCACAGTCTAAACATCTAGTTATTATTTGCATTGAATGATGCCACATCCTTTTTATAGTCGACTAATTTCTCCTATGGCAAACAGCTCCCAGGCTGCCTCACTTGTTTGCCAGGTATGCCTCAGGACAGACCCTTCCATCCCTGGAGGTGTTCAAGACTCTTGAAGATGTGGCACATGGCTCAGTGATACGGTGGTGTTGGGTTGGCAGTTGGACTTGATGATCTTAATGGTCTTTCCCAACCTTAATAATTCTAGGATTCCATGATTCTCCAATGGTTTTCCTTGAGAGTTTGATACTGACGTTGTTCAAAATCTGCATAGTATCTGCTTCCCCCTCTGTTATTTTTCTCCCCTTGTTATACGAGAAGACACACGATGTCCCTAAAGCCTGAACTCACAGAAAAGCATTGCTTAGTCTCAGGCACCAAAAAACGTCCAGGAGCCTAGGACATGCCCACAGATGAAGATGAAGATGAAGTTGCAGATGAAGAAACTCCTGCCTGAGCCAGCGTGGGCTGACGAGCAGGAGACATGTGCCTGAACAGACGGGTTCTGCCTTGCGCCATCCTGCTGCCAGGCCCTGTCTGGCTCATTTGCACGGCTGGGGGCTGCAGCATGCCAGCTGTCTGACGTGGTTCGCTGCTGGTTGGCCACCGCATCTGCCCTCAGTGCTAGGACAGGGACAAGGAGCATCAGCCTCCCAGGGGGTGGTAGTAGGAAAGAGATGAAGAAGAGGCAAGGAAGTCTGACTGCTGCCGCTTTTCTTCACTGCATTCTCATTATCTACTCTAGTCAACTCATTTACTTATGGATTTATTACTTATGTTTGTGTTTTTCCATACAATTTCCCCTCCTTTCCTATACTAGATTATGATAAATGTCAACTGACAATTCTTCCAAGATTTTTGGACATGTGGAAAACCCTTATGAGAAGATACTTCATCATAGAATCATAGAATGGTTGGAAGGGACCTTAAAGACCATCCAGTCCCAACCCCCTGCCATGGGCAAGGTTGTCACCCACCAGCTCAGGCTGCCCAGGCTCCCATCCAACCTGGCCTTGAGCGCCTCCAGGGATGGGGCACCCACAGCTTCTATGGGCAGATGTGCCAGTGCCTCACTGCCCTCTGAATAAAGGATTTTCTTCTAAAATTTATTTGTTAGAAAGTAAGCAACTTTGACATGATGCTGCCATTACACTTATCAGGGAACATATCTCACAACTTCAAATGTAATGGCTCTAACCAGCATGCATACATACAATATGCCACTGAAACAGGATTGACGCATTGCGTTGATGACAAAAACATCCTTTTGTGTCAAGGTCGACCTTACCAACTGGATACAAACATGCACTGGAAAGTGTCTTGTGATGCAGTGTGTATTTAAGGGCAGAAAGTCATAAACAACTTTCAGCACAAACCTCTGACATTGCAAAATTAGGCTGTCTCTTTATACACAGAATTTTTAGCTAGAGCAGTACTGAAGCATGAAAATACAGAAAACGGGAAGTGCTCTGACAGAGTGAAAATCCAACCGTCCCTCATTTCTAACTAGAGGGTTAAAAAAAAGTGGGCCTTTTACAAATGTATGTATGAAGTGCCTATTTTTCTTTTATTCTTATACAGCTGGTTTCAAGGTAGGGATTTGGAAAATATCTGGCAACAAATTTTGCAAGATAAAGATTTACAAGTGCTGTGTCTATCTTTCTGATTAAGTAGCCAGACATTAGGGAAAAATTTTGCTTGCCTCTCAAGGATGTTGGGGCAATGAAGATGAATTGGGCATAGAGGTTAGAGTATGTAAGGGCAGCTGGATGACCAAAAATAGAAATTCTCAAGTATAAAGCAGAGCCATGCTGGCATAGAAGCCTGTATCTGGAGAGGCAGCAGATTGGCCAAGCTACATCAAGGATATCCAGGAACCTGGTGAGCAGATGTGAGCATGTGGGGAAATGTGGTCCAAGCAGCAAGAGAGGCTGTGAAAGGCTGCGGCATCCCCAGCAGACCTTGGAGCGCCATAGGGATGGAGCTCCAGAGCAAATGCACCACAAGAAGTTACAATTTTGAGTTAGAATTGGCTTACAGAGTATGTATTCGGGCACCTCTTGCAGAAGCAAAGTTAAGGTGCTGTCACAGACGAGTGTAAATGTAGTCTGAATGACTGCTTTTGTGCTCCATGTTGGGAGCTGAGACTCACAGCTGAGAGGCAGTGCCTTAACCAGAGATCTGATAGCTGGGGTGGCTGCAGTCACCTGCACACAGCATGGGACTGTGTGTCTGTGAAAAGCAAGGAGAGTAAGTATCAGCCCTTCCTGAATAAAGCACTGCATGTACCCAGACCCTGCATCCCGAGGCTGCACACTGTGCTGTCTGCATACTTCTGCATCCGCGGCCCTAGCTATGTTGTAATCGGGTATCTCCTCGGGACAAACTGTGATCTCAAAAAATCTCTGAGCATAGAAGTAAATTCTTGTTGATATAACACAGCAGTGGACAAGCGTGTATTCCTGTGAGCCATTATTATTACAACACCAGGGTATTTGCATCAGCACAGCATTGAGAAACTTCAGCCACCGGAAGGCCTGGGCGCGAGACAGCCTCTTGGCACTATCAGCAGATAAACACTCATTAAACTCCTACGGGGAACATCCAGGACCCTGTGCTGCAGCATGGTGCAGAGCAAGAGCTCACCCAGCCCTGAGGAAAAGACCTGAGATCCCATGCACAGTTAAGGAAAGAAAAAGAGATAGATGTTGTTAAAAGTGTTAAAACATGTGTGATGCTACAAGATTCTGAGGGTGTGTAACAGCACTAGGCACATGAAGTGGCCATGCTATTGCACTTTAGTTTGCTATGTCAAACAAATGCAGTAAAGGGGACATTAGTATATACATATTTGCTGTGAGGGTATTATCAGGGAGTAATTTCCTGTAAAAAACTGTTGGCTGATGTCAGTGATATCTGTGAAGACCCATCTATGCTGACACAGTAAATACAATGACAGCATCAGGAGTGATACCTGTGTCAGCTTTAATCTAAATAGCTCCTGCAACAGCAGTAACTCTGCACAGGAGCAAGGTTCAGCTCAAGCTTCACCACTCTTCCGGGGATGAGTGACTGCTCTACACAAGTGCCCATACAAATCACAAATTATTGGTGATGCTGTCTGGAGTGATCTGAGGGTGCTTATTTGTACTCCAAAGTGACTGAGGAGGCTCTTGGTCAGAACAGGCAGCACACAGGGCAGAAGGAACACTGCCAGGCTACTGAGTTTTCTTGACAACTCTCCCTGTGTCCTGCTTGAATTCTGAGTGAGACAGCCTCTTGCTGACATGTGGACTTGGGGCAACCACCTCCAGGCACTCCCCTGCCTCCTGCTGTGCTCCCTACAACCTCCTGTGGCCAATGGTGCTCAGTCTGGATATAATCTAGTCCTACATAAAGGAGATAAAATCTCTTATAATATACATTTTTTATTTTTATGTTAGTCTTAACATTTAAACATTGACTTAACCTCTTAATGTTGCCTTTTTACTTTCATAAGCAATACTGAGAGAGAGCCTTCCATTTTCTTTGACCAGCACCATATTATTGGAAATAAAACTCATTCACAAGCAGATGCGGATGACTCCATATGCTAGTTAAAGAAAAAAAAAAAAAAAAGAATAAAACAACAACAACAACAGCAACAAAAAACCAAACACAAACCAAACACAAACCAAACAAAACCTCAAGGAATATAGACTTTCTTCTTGTATGAGAATTACATGGCCAAGAATTGAAATGTTGCTTATAAGATGGAGTTTGTGCTATTAAAAAAGTGACTCCAAAAATGAATATTGAGGGTCAATAATTTGCTGATTACAACCTCTCAATGGGCACTGCAGCTGAAAGGAATCCTAAGGGACCATCCAGGAACACTTATGACGAGTGAGGAAGATGATGTGCCTGCTAGATTTAGCACTGCTAAGACTCATGATGGACTGAGTCCATTCCTCATGTTCACCATCCATAAAGGATGCTGATAGATTACTCAGACCATGGAGAAGAGCCAGGGGACTCATTACAGCTTCTGAAAATATGTCTTATAGCAATAGACTCAAGGAGTTGAATCTGTTATTTTGAGAAAGAGGAGGCTAAGAGATGAGATGTTCACAGTCCTTAAGGATCTATGGCAGGAATATGATTTTGACAAACGAGAGTTAGTCCAGCAAACAAAGGCATAGGATTTAATTGATGGAAGCTGAATCGAGGCAAATTCAAAATAAAAATAAGGCACAAAAACGTAAGAGCAAGAATAGCTGTTCCTTGAAACAATTCACTAAGGTTTGCTGTGGGCTCTTCATCACTGGAAATATTTTAATTGAGATTGGCTTCTTCTCTAAACATTGTGTTCCAGTTCAAACAGGAATTAATTCAGGGAAGTCCCATGGCTTGCATTGTACAAGAGGCCAAGCCAGATGATCACAGTGGTCCCTTCTGACCTTCTAATTTATGAGCTCTGCTATAATCAGACCCTAGCACAACATAGCCATAGGCAAAAACACTTCCTATTCATCACAGATTATTCTGAGAAATGTTAATATCTTCTCATTTTTTCATCAGGACAAATCAGGCATTTCAGTTTACGGCTGTATTAAGCTGGTAAAACATAACTGTGTCTTTAACTAATTACCTTAAAAAACCTCAAAACATTTACCCAGCTCATCCTACCTTTTCAGTGAAAAAGCATTTAAATATTGAGAACAATGAGTTCAGGCTCCAATACCGCTGAGTTGTCCTTAAGTAAGAACACACAAAATGTATCCTAATAAATGAGCAACCCTAAAGTAAACCCTACATCACTATCACCTGGATGTAACTACACCTCATGTCCCCTTGATCTTTGCACAGAACTCTCATTGCGTACACAGTGAGAGCAGTAAATGGCTCTAAGGAGGTAGATACTGTTTCACAGAAAGGTTTAAGACAAACACAGACAGCAGAGAAGTGCTGATTTAGTAACAGAATATTTTACAGCAGAGAAGGTCACAAATTGGCAGCATTAAAGGTCTTATTTTGGTTAGTTGACAAGTGCGAATAAATGCTGTACAGAACAGGTAGTCAAGTGCCAGCAATATTTTTCTTTTGAAAATGTTATCTTCACTCAGATCTTCTTCAGCAGAATTTCACCAGTCAATCATAAAGCTGGCTGCTCGAGACAAATTCTTTTACCATTACGCAATCCTGTGTGAATACTGGGTTCACGCCGTGGAGACATAAGCCTGCAAGCCCCGAAGAAGATAATGTTTTCTAATCCAAAAAGAAGTCGTTTCCCCATTATGGGGCAGGAAATGAATCTTTTCAGAAAGCGTCTTTTAAAAAAAAAAAACTTACATTCCTATTCTGGATAGATCAGCTTAATTAAAATCGGAGTCGTGCCTTTCATTATTAGGCAGAAAGGCAGACAAACAGCTTATCTCCAGCGTGCTCTCAATGTACCGTCAGGTCAGCACCTTGTGACCCACTCCACAGAACACATCAGACTTTTTAGCTAACGTACAGTTTTCAGAAAACAGATAACTAAAACAAGCAATGGACTTCACCGCGACTTTAAGCAGAAACGATCAAGAAATTTGCCACAAGACACTGCAGCTTGCTGCATCACATCTTAACTGCTGATTCACACCTGCTAACTGCACCTGAACTGTCCAGATCACATTACTGCTTTGGGGCTTTATTCTAAAGAAAAGTTCAAGAGGAGTTATCACCTTTCTTTTTTCAGAAATTATACTTCTGTTTTCACAATCACCAAAAAGAAATTTCAGAAGAGCTATGGAGTTTCATTAATCTCCCCACAGCTATATTGTAGATTGAATGATGGTGTCACAGATTGCCCAAAACGTTTCCATGCTTATCGTCAGCAATAAAAAAGCAAGTGGATTGACTTAATGAGCCGGCAGGCAGCGACTTGTGGATGGAGCCAAAGTATGCTACAGAATTACCAGCAGGGCTCACAGTGGGTAATATATTTGGGTTTTGTTGTTTTCAAATAGTCCTGACTGCTTCTCTGCAGACATCCTCCAAATCTTATCCTTCTTCTGGCTGCCTATGACACCATCCCACTGCTGATCCCTCTGAACAACTTTCTTCCATTCTCGATGTTGTCTCTTCTGTGTTATGAGTTTTTCCTTTTGCTTGAATTACTCCTCTCACTGGGCATTTTCCTGACTTACATTACTTGAATTCAGCACAAAAGTACTGAAAATAAGGTCAACATTTTGTGCGATTCTTCACAACATGCAAATGTCATGTCTTGGGCTGCACTACCTTGCTTTTATCTTCCTTGCTTCTGTTTAGAAAAGAATATGTTCAGCAAATATACAGTAAATGTGTTACTGATAGAAGTACCGTAATAATATTAGCACATGAAAATTATATTAACGATTTTGTTAAGAGCATTGCCTTTTGATGAAGGAGTTGTCATTATGATATTGCTTTGGAATGCCAGAGATGCATGGGTTGACCTGTATACACCAACAACTAACAACCACGCTGCAGCGTGCTATCAGGAGGAAAGAAGATACTGGCTGAGAAAGGAAAAGAAAACTGTTTATTTCGGTCCCCAGGAGGAAGTAGCAAAGCAACCTCAGTGAAAGCAAAAACCCTGCAAAGAGCATTGCATCTCTGAGAAGATGAAAGAGGGATGTCAGTGATACCTTATGATTTATAGTAGCTTTGCAGTTGCAGGCTCTGATGTGTGAATGTAATGTGTTTTCCTAATAAGATGAATAAGTGCTCTGAGTTGATCCTTAAATAAATGTATAAAGTGCTGAAAAGCATGAGCACAGAGTATGGCTTAAGAAAGGTAAATACAGATATGAAATGACTGCTCTTGAGTGCGAGATGAGAATGAAAGAATGTAGTGTTCCTAAAACGTGTACTGTTTGGTGAGAAGAAAATGAGCATACTGTCTTCAGTGCTACACTCCCTTTTTCTTTCTTCCTTTTATCATCTTGCCAAAATTGTTTGCTTTTGAAAAATAATGAAGTTTTTCTTAAATAACAACCCTACTTATAACTTAATACTTAGCTTCATTTCTTCAAAGTGCTCAGCAAACATTGCCAAGCTATCCTAACAATACGGTTCTAAAACACAACGATGAGATAGAGAAACTGAACCCTAAAGAAGAAGGGATTCAGCTGGGGTCCCATGTTTAAAGCTTCAAAGTGATACTGTTGGACAAACTGTGAGGATAAGAATAAACAGTGCTATTAAATAGCTGATAATGGAATCAAGAGCAAAGCGCCGGACTTCCTGCTTCCTCTGTTAATGTTGGAGACCACACAGCCTACCTGCAGGAATCTGTTTAATACGTTCTTCTTCAGTATATTCTTACTTTGCTCTACGAGCTTCTCGCCAATGAGTAATCAATTCCTGAGCTATCAGTTTAATAAGTTACACATTATGCCTCACTTGCACATTTTATCAAATGGGATCTATGATCCATTCTAAACACCTTGTGGGTTTAGAACATGGTGGGAACCCACTGTGTCCTGTAGATATCCAAATATACTGGATGCTCAATGGCTCCAGCAGATGAATGTTCGTCTCCACAACTTTCTGATCAGGAAGATGTCCTTGTCTCAGAAAAACTTGTTCCACAATTGGCAAACCAATCTAAAAGAACAAAGACTGCTTGTTCACTCTGATAGGACTTTCGCTAATTCCTTCTGTGAAGAAACTGAAACACACTTACAGGACAACCTGAGTGTGTTTTGCTCTTAGTACCTATGCTTTACGTTTCTTTAAGGAGAGCTTTCAACCAAAGAGCAACTTACAGAAAAATAGCATTTATAACACACACCGACTAAATGTCTAAGGTTCAGGTTTGACATCAGGTTTGATGTGACAGTAACATTAAAAAATAAGAGCGTGTCAGAATAGGACAAATGCTATAGAACATACACGGGATACAACAGAATACATAGAATTACTTATCCTACAGTGTGGGATAGCACTGTTGTCTGAAAATATGTTCTTCAGCTGTGTCATCCCTCTGCAGATAATCTCTTCATTTGTGTTTTGAAGATCTCGGAGAGCTTTTTTTTTTAATCAATTATTCATCAAAAATGTCTGAGTGGAATAGTTTTATATGTGGTTGTTCTTCACCTTTGATGAGTTTACCAAATAATGCTGGACATATACTGAATAGGAAGCGACGTCTTTCTGCTTACTCACTGAAATAGGAAATCCAGCGTTCTGGATTTGGAACACTCCCTTGAGGACTTTGTGACCATAAACCAATAAATGGATTACATTTATTCACATGTGTTTTTCCCATCTGTGACAGATAATGTGGCATGCCACAACTAAGGTAAAAAGTGGAATGGGCAAAATGCAGTTTCTTTCATGTCTTGCAATTCATCAAGAAATATCAGGGTAGATGCCAAGACTTTCAAAATCTTGAATCAAATGCAGAGGCTGAGCCCCAGAGGTTTAGATAAGGACATCAACATCACTATCACAGAGCAGCAATACTCACAGCCCAGCTGCAAGTGGGTAAAAATTGCACTGAAAGCGTCAACTTGGGAGTACGAGGCAAGAATTCCCACAGTTTTCTTTCCTCCTCCCCCAGCCTGCAATAAAAATCCCACAAAACAGAATAAGTCCTCTTTGGTTTGGATGTTAGATGTTAAAAAATAGGTATGTCACTTTTACAAAGCGTCTGATGTATTAAGTATCAAATAACACAAGAATTCTTATGTAACTCAGTAATCAGTGGACTCAATTGTTTAGAATATGCCAACAGTAAACGCAGGAGGAATTTATAATCATATTTTCATGGGTAGTAAGCCAAAACCCCTTCTGCAAGTCAAACAAACTACTTCGCTTTTTCATTTTGGAGAGGTTTAAAACATAAAGAGGTATGACAACAGGTCAGATAAATTTCTCCTCTGGCATTTTCCCCATAGAGGTGACGCAAAGAAAAGTAGGAAGATCAGGTTGTTATGTCCACTGTGTGTGTTATCGTTACTGTACAGGTGAGTAGTTACAGTACTGCAATGACAAAAACTGTCAAGAAAAAAAAAAAGATTTATTAGCATCCAATTTTTCTGTTCTTCACTTCAATCTCCTCCACTTTTTTCTCCTCTCAAAATGTTCCTTTCTTTCTCAGCGTATCTTTCCAGTAGACTTCTTTTTTTTCTATCCTGACTCTTTTAGACTTTCTCAACAATGGAAATTAAGTGGGGTTGACTGAACTGGTTTAAACACAATAGAAATACAGTTCCAGTGACTGGAATTTAAAGACAGATTTCCCCTCACTGATGTCTGCTAGTCATAGCTGTTATGAGACAGTATTTTAAAATTATTTTGTTATTAGAAATTTACTTCTCAGGTGTTCCTTTTTCAAATGAGCAGTCCCACTCTCAGCAGGGAGAAGGGCAATACCTTTCTCATCTCATGACCAGCCATCAGCTGCTTTTTCTCCTCAGCTTCCCTCCTCCCACTTTTTTTCCCAGGTGCAGCACACTAGCTAAGGAAATGTGGAGGACTGAGGGGTGACCTATGCTCTTACAGTATGGTGGGCATCTTCAAGGTCCTCTGCACGCTGTGGACACAGTTCTACTTGTGAGACCTCAGCCCTTGAGCTCCTGGCTCCTGCCCTTTTTTTTTTTTTCCTTTGCTAACTTTTTTTCTCCATTTGCCCTTTCTCCTCCAGGGAGGTCCTAACAATCTCGTTAGCCCACCAGTGCCCCAGCCGAGTCCCAAGCTGAGGCAAACAAAAGCTTCACTGCTCCCCATTCATTTCAGCCCAGAAGGAAGGAAGAGAGGGCAGACACCCCAGGGAGATGGGGTGGAAACAGCATCCATCCCAGGGCACAGCTGTGATTTCAGTCTCCAAATGTGGACTGTAGTAGAGAGAATTAAGAAGCACTTTCCCAAACCCCTGGGCTCACACTACTCTTTTCACCTGGAAATGTCTCAGGGATTCCTACTGATGCTGATTCCACTCCCAAAGTCCAAACCCTACTTTGTTTTAACACTTCTGTTTACTATACTATAGCCTTAAAAGCCAGGATCAGAGCCCACAGTGGTGCAAAACTGCCATTTTTTCCCCCTTGTATTTAGGGTAAAGCAAGCCTTTCTATACTTGGGCAAACATTCTTGTCTTTGGTGGGGAGGCTGAGATTTGTGCTTGAAACATACTTGGTAATACAACTTCAAGATGCTTGGCAAGGCTGAACCCTTGTGAAAGAATCTGATGTAAGAAAACAGATGAAAGCTGCAGCATAGTTGAAGAGAATTGCAGAGATTTGATTGAGGACAGGATTTGGCCTCCACCGCCGAACATTCATGAGGCCAAACATGATATAGAAACTGTTTCAGTAAAATGTTCTCTGCTGAATCTACATGCCAGGGAGCTGAGCAGCTTCATTTATCACTGCTCCACCGCCGGTGTTTGTCTTTATATGAGATTACAACTTTTTTCCATTGAACCTCATGTCTGACTAGCAGTCCCTATTGATTTCTAAGGATGAAAAAAGATGTTTATAACCAAATCGATGTTATTTTTAAGAAGAGCTACATGTTCAGATCCTTCTGCCCAGGTACAAGTTTTGATATTACTCTGAAGCCAATAACACTGCATCGAAAATTAATTGCTACAGATAGGTGAGGCAAAGAGGAATATTAAATGCTAAAAGCACTGCCTTTGGGGTAGGGGAGCATCTGTGGCAGAACCCAAGCTTTACAAATAAGGAGAGAACTGTGGAAAAAATGAAGCTTTGTGATATCACTGTGCAAAATTAGTCAAGGGTGTAGCTGAATATCACTCTCCATCTGATTCATTTATTTTAGTGCTTGCATGGTGTGTCCTTAAAGCAGCACAAATGCCAATAGAAAGAAAAGCTTTCCACTGTATTTTCTCCCACAAATTTGTTGAAGGTTATTAAAAAAGATTTTACACGATTTTTGCTTATTTTCACATGGAAATTTTCAACTTGTCAAATGAAGAGAACTCTTCATCTGATATTCATTCTAGATACACATTTTTTTTTTCAAGAGATGATACTGATTTACACGACAAAACTAAGAGCACATTAGCATTGCAAGCAGTCATTTTCCATCCAGCTATGCTTTTTTTGGAATGTAGCTGCCAATTTTTCCTTTTTCAGACCCTGAAGGAAGTATCCACATTTATTCAAAATAAAGAATCCAAACTCTTGGACTCCTCAGAGCAAAATAAGCCAGAAGGTGGAGTTGCAACTGTAATTATGATCTCTTTAGTGCCCGAGGACAATGTCTTTAGTTAACTAGATGCATTCCACTGCTACTAATGCAGTCTGTTCGTGTTTTAAAATGTTTACTTTTCCCTATCTAGTCATAGTTTTCAATGCTATTGACAAACACAAGCAATGTGCACATCCAATAAACATGAAATGAATCACCGAAATCATCAGGTTCAAAGAATGAGTTTCATAAACTACTAGCTGTTCTGTTATTTGATGTAAATGTGATAAATATGATGCTTGTTGCACCCCACTAATACTTTATGAGTTGTTTTAGAGTAGTGTATATGTACCTAAATTTGAACCAGTCAATCTTTTTTCCATACAAAAACACTTAAATTAAAGACACTGGGGAATTATGGAGGTCAGAGAAGAAGTGAACCTTTGTGCGCTTGATGCTATCAGCAATTTGTCCTGAGAAGAAGCTTTGGGAGCACTGCAGGGATGCAGCTCTGGGAGGACACCCTGCTGCCATCTGCTCTCCCATTTCTACACCATGGGTTTGATGTGGATTACACCTGCAATTAACATTACTTTGATGTTCTTTGCCACAAGTATTACTTGAGGTAGAAAAGACTGTTAAGGACGGTGAGCAGAAGTACATGATGCAGAGCAACTGTGCTACCCTTATTCTCCACAGCGGTGGTAGGCTGTGTATATAGAATTTCCATTGCGGTGGGCTTTTTAATCTACAGCCACATATTTCAGCAAAGCTGATGCTGGTATCTATCTTTAAAGCTAAAAGAAAAGAGCAGCTTAATGCCTACATGCACAGGAGCCTGGAGACTTCAGAAGATGCCAGACAAATCATAGCCAAGCCCAAAGCGGGCCACTGGAGCAGAGTCAGCCGAGGCTCACAGAGGCTGGGAGGCAGCTAGCTGGGTGTTTCATGTGTCTGCCTGTCTGTCTGTCCTAAGGAACCATTGCTGGAGAAGCTGTCCTTCGAGGGGACGCATCAGAGCAGTGCGGCTCCGTAGCAAACATGCTGTGCACCAGAAGTAGGCTCGGAAACTCTGAGTAAGAGAAGTGCCTGCTGTTTGTTTCTACCGCATTCAGAGAAACAAGATTCTGAGTACATGCTTTGTAAATAAACCAAAGGCATTCCTGACTCCTATCATCAATTTCTCCTCCTAATGGAAATAATCCAGTGAGTTTCCACTCGGTGAACAGGGGCAACCATATAGCACAAACACAGGGATCAAGTCCAGTACCACCCGTGCTCATACATGTACAGCTGCGCTCAGATCAGTGCAGGCTCATTCCTCAGTGTGTCAGTGCTGTGCTTTCTCTCACATTTGAATTTGCAGAACCAAAACACAAAATGTAAAGGAACCAGCACTTCTCACCCCTTTGGCTAGAATGAAAGTTGCACTTCCAACAAAGCGAAAGCAAAATTGGATTTCTCTTATGGACCGACATTTCTCTAATCTTGGTTGCACAGAATTAGCCTGGTCAAATCCCTTCCTTGTGAATTTTTCCAAGTGCAAAACAATTCCCTTGTCACAGCAGCAACCTGACTCATGAGGAACTGCAGGACCTCCTTTTTGGACGCAATTGCTGTGAGACCCTTCGTAGTATAGGTAGTGAGCACTATTTGACCAAAAATACTTGTCCATAAGTGCAGGTCTCTGCAAAATACCGCAACTGGAAAAAAGGCCCTCAGAATAACTGTAAGTGCCACACATCCCTAAGGACTGAAGTTCATTTCCATGTGAAATGCATCTATATTAGTGTTATATTGAAGGCAAACACTAGCAGCCTTGAAATTTTCTGTCTTCTATTTAAAAATCCCCTTTGAAAATTCACCTTTATTCCCATAAAAATATTCCTTGAAGACATCTTACTTTCAGTCCTCGGATCCTGCAATAAAAAAAGAGTGTATAACACAGAGGCAGGGAAGTACCAGGTGCATTCCTCCAAATGGACTCGTGCCCCTTTATCACATGTAGGAAGACAGAGAATGGGTCATACAGAAGAGATCTGTGGCTGAACTAGTTTCTCTACAACTTTCATTACCGTAACCCTTTCTCATACAACTGCAGTATTAAGGCAAGTGTAGGGCTCCTGACCACCACCATGGTGTAAATAAATAAAGTAATTAATGTAATGATAACCAGACTGTGCACTGAAAGACAGTCCTACCAGTCTTATCACATTCTTTCCAGAGAACCCACCTCTCAATCAGATCTCTTGCTCAGAAAGCGGAAACAAATGTCACTGTTTTTTGGAAAGGAAAATAAATGACAGCTGTAAGGACAAAGGTGTTGCAAGATTTGTAGTTTTAGATGAGAGAGGAAAGAAATAAGCCTAAATTAAAAAAAAAAAAAAATACAAAGTGAGAGAGAGAGATTATACAAGAAGTTGACTTAAAAGTCCAGAAAACAACTGAACTAAATGGGAAGAGTGGCTGTCCTACTGGCCCTGGGAGCTCTGCATTCTCAACTGTGTGTTGACCCAGTTTTAAGAAATTGCCCTTTTTTGTTTGAAAATGATCATTGAAAGTAAATAGGTCTATGAGTTATTAGCACGTTAATGACTTCTATATTTCTATTTCTGGATGAGATGGTCCAGAGAAGCATAAGAGTTTCCAAAGGGCATATTACAGGAGTGATTACAGAGCTGAGAGAACAGCTAGAAGGCAGAGAGAAGAAAATAAATGAGAGGACAAAATTTTGGGAGGAGACTTTAAAAGCGATGGAGAAGAGAGGGAGAAGACATGAAGCTGGAAGAGTAGTCCAAGAGAAGTGAGACTAGCTCAGGAGACAGGGATGAGAGAGGGCTAGGAACACTTCCCAGAAACAGCCCTCGCTTACTCATGGGGAGTTTGTGCAACTGCCATCAAGTGAGAGTGCAGCTGCATCCCAACCTCAACACCTCCCAGCCAGCCGAAGGCTTGGCTGCCCCAAGATGGATAACCACTGAGCTGGATAACCCCTGAGCTGGACAGCCCCCACTTGGATGACTGCTCATTCAGCACTGTCAGCCCACTGCCTGCTGGCTGCCCTACTCCCTCTTCCTCCCACCCAGCTCCCGTGCCCCAGTGCTGGTGCTTACCCAACCCCATGTTAAGCCAGAGCAGAACTAACCCAAGAAAGCAAATAGTTTTCCACCAGCTTAGTGTGCTATTAAGCACTACTTTAAATAGCAAAGAAAATACATGGGATGACATACGGAGACACTTTCCCACAGAAGCATTAAAGGGAGTTTAGTGCAGCGCTTAGTTTCAAGATGTATGATATCTTTGATGTCTGAAGCCCCACCTTTACTGCTGCTTTCACTCTCAGAATACTGGACAGAGAGAAGGATGGATACAGAGAGGCCAGTGTTTACTCTGCACAACCAACAAAAAAGACTACAATATTTTAAAAATAAGGTAATTGTGCATAGATAACACAACGTATGACAGGATGTGGGAAGGTTGTCCCCTGCAGAAGCAGGTATGGAAGAAATATGCCAAGGAACAACCATGGAGTATCAATACTGTAATACAAAAGACATCACTAGAAGGTAACGAGCTATTGCCGTAGGGCTGCCTGGCAGTCCCTGCGACATTTAGCAGCTGCGGGATCTGTGTTAAACTTTGCACAATGTGTTGAATTAAAAAAAAAAAAGAAAAGTTTATAAAATCTTAGAAAATGCCTCATCTAAACAGCAAATAATATATTTGGTCACATACATTGAAATTCTAATGTACATTGTATTTATGATTAAATTTTATGGGAGTGTAACTGCACGATAACATCACAAACAATCAGTAGTATTAACATTGCAATATAGCTATTCCCAGAAGAAAAATGAAAGGAATGTAATGATGAAAGTGTTTGTGGAGGCAGAACCACCGTGCCAGTACATTTACACACAGAGCACAGCCACGAGGTACTGGGACCTTGTTTTCAGAAAGTGTTTGTTGAGCGAGGATATGATACGTGGACGATGGAATAAAAACCAAACGTTTCACTATTTTGGCTCTGTTTCCTTGTTTGTCACAGAGCAACCGCTGACTTCAGCCAAGTCCAACATTGCTCAGCCTCTTCTCAGTGCTCGCTGAAAGCATGTTCTGAGCCTTTGTGGTCATGTCTGTTCTTCACTAGCATGGTGAAATGGAGACTTGAGCTCAGAACACCATGGTGCATGTACATCTAGAGGAACTTGCCATTTATTCAGACAGCTGACACGCATCACTCAGTTTTCTGCTGAGCCACAGTCAGCAATGGCATAGCAATGCCCAGAACAGGAGGGCACAGTAGTGTGATGGCTCTGACCATGTTTGTAGAGGTCTGAAGTGTTTTGGGGAGCAAGGAGGTAACTGGAAGTTCAGATCTGTCAAGTTTGTGCTCCTGTGGTTTGTGGAAGCCTCCTTCAGTGCAGAAATGGCACATCACACAGGCAATGGAGAGAAAGGTCCAGAAAAATCTGTGAACCAGGAGAGAAAGGAGTTGGGATGAAGCTGGCAAAGTGCTTGTTCCAGAGCCTAGCTAGGAAATCAGAAAGTAAAGCTGCCTTGAAGCAGAAAACTCTCTGGAAAGGCTGAGTAAAGAAGTTGCATGATGCTGTAGGTTCCTTCTCTGGTTTAGGAAAGCAGAGTCTCTGTTTATTCTTCATAAATAAATAGTGCTGCACCAGAGAATTATTTTCAAGCTCACATCCAAAGGAAACAACCAAAAGGCCTAAAGTACTGTCTCACCTCTCGTATCAGAATGTGACAGTATACCTTGCCCCGTTTCTAACATCTTGAGATGCTTGCTTGTTATGAATATGAGTAGGCAGACCTGGGCACTGCCCCACTCTGCAGACATGGGAAAGGAGCTGCTGTTGCCACAGCCACCTTGCTCTTCCCAAAGGTAACATGTATGGGATAAAACCCATAGTGAAAAAGGCATCAATGATCAGATGGCCTGAGGTAAGGAGTTTATGGCAGGCTGGGTTGAACCACCTGTCTTGTGGGCAGAAATCGTATAATATGCCTCTGATGGCCTTAATATCTTGATTAGATTGACAGAACTGGAGCTGGAAATTCCAGGTTTGTTTTACAATTAGTCTCCTTTGAAAGGAGGGAGAGAGGCTGGCTCCTGGGTCTCATCCTGCAGGTGATGGCTGTGTGCCTCATCTGTGTCATCTCAAATAACTTCTCTGGGAGTTGGGTTTGGTCCTTTGATTAAGGCTAGCGGGATTTTGCCAACAATAACCCAATCCTTTTGCGAAAGAAACAAGTTAATTAAGTTCATGCATCCCTCCCGATCTGGCTAGAGGTGTAGGATATGAAATGCACGAAATGAAAAGCAATACTGGATAGCAGCTGAGGGCAGGAAAAGCAAAACTATGACTTCATATCAAAACTTCAGCTGACGAGTGCATGGGTAGAATACAATCACCCATGCTAATCCACTTGAGATGGCATGCTGAACTCTTAGGAAAAATTATGTGGGATCTTTGTCATGAATGACAACGGCTGATTTCACATCTTATCCCAAAAGACTCCACTAAAGATCTTTAGGAATTTCTTAAGTAACCACATATGTTGAACTGTTACTTATCTTAATGAGAAAAAGATAGTAAGTTAACAAAAAGATATCCAGGGATGAGTTCACGCTGTGGATTATATACAATATGTACCCCCCTTCCTCCCCCAAAAAAGACAATTTTCATTTATGCAAGTGCAATTTTTCCATCTGAAAATACTAAATGTAATTGTTCTCTGCCATTTGAAGGAAATCCTGGCTCCGCTGACATTAATGGCAAAACTCCCATTGACTTCAAATGGATCAGGATTTAAACCTTTGCTGTTAAGAACATGCCAACTGATTTTAAAATTTTCTTTATAAAAAAAAAAAATCAAAAGAAACGTAAATGTGCTTGTATTTAAAAGTTCTGATTCCAAGTTTCATCCCAGGGTGAATTACTTCAGCCTTGATATAAATCTATCAGAAAAGGTTTAAAAAATGTAAAGATGAACACACCCTCAAAGAACAGCCCTGCTTTCCTCTTCTTCTTCTCCAGTCCGTATCAGAGAATTTTGCACAGAATATAATAGAAATTAAGATAAAAGATGAAATAACAAATCAAATAATGAGAAACGTTACGGATACGCTCTGCAGTTTAGAAATAGTCATCACAATTCAGTCCTGAGTACGTAAAAGAAAAAGACGTATTTTCCCAGCTTTGATTTTATTGAGAATACAAGAGAATAAACGTAAGTAAATTTACATTATGTACAAATGAATTAATTATAGATAGTTAATCTGAATTCTAAAAAAAGACTATTTCCATTGAATTTAATGTCTTACACAAAACAAGAAAGTTGACAGACCAAAGGTCAATCTGTCACTGCATTCTGTCTTTCTATGGCAAATTTTCAGAGTGTTTGCTTAAGGACAAATTATAAAACCAGGTCAAGAAGAGAAGCATCAGGTCAACATCTCCTGAAACAGAAAGATGACCGAAAGCAAACTAAAAGATTTTACTCTTGCTAAAATTTTGTGTGAGGTTTTCCAAATCTGCTGTGTGTCTGACAGCGCTATCCTGCAGAGATCAGTGAAATAACTCTGCAGTTTGCTGTTCGCACACTGCATCAAGATCACACTGAGATTTCTGCTAAAGGAAAATACTTGCATGTGCTCCGTTGTAATCTTGATTCATTTCTAGTAATGCTAATCAAGAAAAATTTCTCCTGTACTTTCGCATTTAAGTAGAAAAACAGCTGGTGTCTTTCGACTCCGTCTGAAAATTAAGCAAGCTCCTAAACTCAAAATAGTACCCAAACCAAACAACTGATGCAGTTTTCCCAGATGTATTAGCATAGCTCATCGATCATTGCAATGAAAGTATGACACAACAGCAGTACGAATTTGCAGTACTAGATACAGCGATAACAAAGCAAAAAAAAAAAAAAAGAAGAGAAAAAAAAAGAATAGACGCTACATAATGTTGTAGAAACGATTTCCCTACTCTCTGATTATGATTAAATCTTGGTGTGCTTTGAAATCCCTAATGTGTAATGCAAACCAGGATTTGGGGTGTTAGGAATGCATCCCCACCCTTCTTCCACAACGCTCTGCAAATTATCATCTGCAGACCCCAAATCCGTGAGCAGAGAGGAGAGGGAAGCAGAGAGCGGAGGAGGGGGGGGAAGAGGAGAGATTAGAAGCACTTTTCACCTCTTGGTCCCGTCAGTGCGCTCAACGCCGAGAACCGTGCTTCAAATCCCGCGTTATCGTTAGGCCCGATTCAAAGGAAATCAAATAGTCTACAGAGAAAACAGTGGAAAAAGTAAGGTCCTAAAGAAGTAAGTGCTGCATGTTGAAACGTATGCATGTCACACCCCATTTGTCTTTCATACTGAAGAATAAAGCAGCCTGTCCCGCAGCAGTTATTATACACCATATTCTTTATTTTAAAAATGCAAGAAATTTGGCACAAAGAACAAAAAATCAACTGATGAAAAGCATTTATGTCATGGTTTAAATTAAGACCTTTGTAATGCAAGAATTACATCAGCAGTGGGCTTAGCTTAATGAAAATAAGACAGTGTTTTTAAAAACCATGAACGAACAAATCCTCTCTGCATTCTGAAAGAGAGAAGCAGAAAGAGATAAACAGATAACTTAATCTGAAATCAGAGCAAATCACACTCTGCTGCCTTCAGGAGTTACTGAACTTTTTATTCCAGTGACAGTTCCGTGTCAAAGAAGGAAAGCAAGAGGCTATCTTATAGTCACACGTGGATTTTAAATATTTACAGGGAACATTGGGTAACATGAAGTTTCTTCAACATTCTCACTGCTTGAACTTCTGGATAAGATTAATTGAATTTTTAGATTTTCCTTTATGTGTTTTTGTTTTCAGATTAACATAAGGACTGAAAGTTCAAATGGACTGCTTGATCAGATTTTAGAAATGTTTATTGGTGTATTATTTTCATATAGTGATAGTGAAGGATTTAGAAGAAAAAATGTTTTGAATGAGAAGAAACAGTGAATATGAGCCATTTGGGGCTGGCAGCAATGAAGTAGTAATGATTTGATTAACGTTAAATATACGGTTGGAAGTAGCAAATGGGAAGTGTGCTCTATTCTCTTTGATATCTGTTGTTTGATATAAGCATTTGTCATCTATTCCTCGTGCACATTTTTATCTTAATATGGCTCTGCTAATGCTTTATGAGAACGTTATGAGAAGAAGCAATTATCTGAAGGAAAAGAAATGTGCTTAAGTGAGAAAAAATAGCTTACATTTCTAGTGGAAAGGAGTATAGAGTTGGAAAGCTAGAATGAAAACTTTCTCCTGTAGTGTGGTAAGTACAAATATATACAGTATTAATATCTCTTTACTGCATTTATGTGACAGAAAAGTGCACTGTGGTTGGATCGAGCCTGTGTTTTGTTATTAATGATGAATGTAACTGTTTTAATCACTAACCAATGTATTTGGGAAGGACAGTCCATGCATATGTGTCCAAATATATATGTATTATTTACTCTTTATAAAAATACATAGAAAACAGAAGTTGATTTTAATGGTATCAAATTTCCAGGGGGAAAAAAAATACAATGCTTGATTTCTTTTAAAATATGAACTAATTATGAACAAATCTTCTACATGTTGCAAAATGAAGTTAAATATTTAAGGATGTAAATACACAAGCTGGGAGTGAATATCATAAAATGGACAGAAGCACTCACATTTCTAAGTCCTTTGGTTTTGAATAATATGACCAAACTGTTGCCAATATCTGAGACGATGATATATGCTACATCTTGCTAATCTCAAGGTTCTCCAAATTAGTTATGTGGAAGATCTTATTTCTGATAGAGGTAAAACGAGCTATCCAAATCCTGGAAGATCATTAATCCAAACAAAAATTTACTGATTGAGATTTCCAGGATGACAGCGCATTCACCGTTACGGCTCCTTCTCACAGTATGTGATAAAGTGAACCTTGTCCTCTGTTTCTGCGCATTCCCAGCAATGAAAGGATGAGCAGCAGAGGATTTCTAAAAAAAATAAAATAAATAACAACGTCACTGCCTTAAAAAATAATTATTATCTTTCACTTTCAAGGGACTTCTGGCATCTGTTTCAGTTTTATTTTAAACAAGTGCAGAAAGCAATTGACTTTCATTTTTTCACTTCCTTTGGACTGTAGGGATGAAAGGGTGAAATGAAAGGTTTTGGAAAGATAGGGCCTGGTCCTGTGCCCGGAGCAGGTCAGCAGCTACGGCTGTGTCAGTGGGATCTGCTGCAAAGCGGTAGCTGTAGGGCTGGGGCTAATGCTGAAAAGCACTCTGGTGTGCATAAAGGAAGGGAGAAAAGGGGACTGGATGTGCTGCTCACTTTATTTGCACACTCACAGAGAATGTTCCTTACGAATCGAATACCACCATTCCTCGTAATTGGTGTCTTTTTGAGAGGGCTCTGGAGGTTTGTTCAGAGCCTGCCCTGTCTTTGACAAGCAGCAGACAACACACAGTGTTTATCCAGACAGTCTCCTCTCTTTCTGTTTTCAAGGAATTTAGGTGGGAGCTAAAAAAAAAAAAAAAGAAGAAAAAAACCCACTATTTCAAACTGTCTAGATGAAGAATAATTAATTTTTCTAAAAAGAATTTCTTCCAAAAATTCTCTGCTTCCTTGATTTCTGTCCGGTCCTCTGAGATATCTCATGCCTCCACCATATAAAACATTCAAACCCCTCAGGAAATGAAGGGTGGGCAGTACCTACCCTCCTATGGGCAAAAAAGGGAAAAATGCACCAGACTTTCTTCAAATGCAGTGCAAGAGAAACCCACGGCACAGACAGCACACCACTGGCTCCTAATTAACCCTGCCTTTACAAGATCTCGTAGCAAACGTGGCACTATGTGCCAAATGGCCACTCTTTGCTTTGACAGTGTGTGCTTGAAAGCAAATTGAACAAGCGGGCAGCCTGTCTTATTGGAATAACTGCTGATTCTGTTTTGCCAGAGGATTTGACAGATGTCGCTAACAAAAAGATAATACTTCTTTCCACCCTGTCACTTGTACATGGGTCGGAGAAGGAATCTGCTTTCCTGCCTGGCTGCAACTTCTGAGCTTAGAAAACACTTCCACTGAGAGAAAGGGCAACGACGTGAAAAGCTCTCGTGCCAAGGGGCTCTTTTTGTGGGCAAGGTTCTGACAGCTGAGATTGTAGGGCTGATCCGGAGTGAGGCGTTCCAGGCTGTCGTTTGCAAAGCAGGGATTCCTCCCCATGTGCTAGGACAAAGCAGCAAGCCTTCAGCATGGTCAGCCTGGCATGGTTTCTGGAGAGCTGACTGCTCACCTGGTACTAAATTTCTTCCTTCTGCTAACCACTAAATCGAGTTAGACGCAGACAAAAACCCATTAGAGATTTTCCTTACATTAATTTTCTTAATATTAATTTTCCATGTCGGCAGGAGTTCTCATTACCGCAAGTATGTTTTGCAACTGCGGGCTGCACAGATAGATCTGCATTGCAACTGCTATCTATTAAGGTATGAGCCACATCATGAAATTATTAGAGGATGTCTGTGTTAAAAAATGACTATCTCCTGTTTAAAGCAGATTTACATTAATAGGGATCCTAAGCCCAAAGTGTTTTGGGAAAACAATCCCTAAGAAGCTTGATGTGGAGCTCATGTTCGCAGGGCCTGATCTTTGCAAATGTGCGCGCTCATAAATAGTTTTATTTGTGACAGAAGCTTTGCAGAGTTTAACAGCTCGCTCCGTCGGATGACACGCATACGTGTCTGCAAAATGGCCGCACAGGCAGCTGTACGAGACTTAAAAGCCGTGCTTTGGTATGAGACAGAGGAAGAATCTCACCAGCAGACACTATTTGAAAACATTTACTTTTTTCTGCAATATGGTAAAAGGTGATGAAGTTTTAGACTTGAAAGTTTTGAAGATTATTTGCTGCTAATCCATCTCTGTTACAAGCCGTAACAAGAGCTCTGCCCATGTTGTAAGAGAGCACCATAGGAACTGCCTTGACTCAAAGCCTGGCAGCTGCCCACCTTGGGAATGAAGGACTGGCACCTACCTCACCCAGCTGGGTGGTTAAATGATATAATAATTAGCAAAACACATTTGTAATAGTTTTCCTGCTTGCTCAAGAAGGGAAAATCAGTTATAAATATTTTTCTTAAAGATTACCTGAATTTTATTGCCTCAAAATTTTATAGCTAGATGTGTGATTTAAAATTATTTTTTACCATAGGAAAAATAAAAGTCCAGCTTCATCTTCCTCAGCTGAGGAAGCTGAGCTCAATGCATGGATAAATATTTACACACAGATGGTTTTTTGCCCTTCCAGCTCCACTGATTTCAATCTTTTCATTTGTAATTGTCTTGACACATTCCTGCTTCCATTTATTTCAATCATCTCAGATTGCATCTCTTATTTGAAAAGTGGAGTGTTTAGGCTAATTCAGAAGCTGTTTCTGAAAGAAATATTCTTTTATACAGTATCCCACAACACCGTTTTTGTAACTTATCGCACGTTGGTAGTGTTGGGCCACTGTGAGGGAGTACTACCACTTGACTCAGCGAAATGTCTGCTTTATACTGCACAAAAAAAACCATCTAATTAAGCCTCATGATCACCCTCATTACCCAAATATATGTTAGATTCCCTGGGCTGCTTTCAGGGATACTGAGACACAGATGGGTTAAATGAGTTGTTAAAAGTCACACAGTAGCCGCATTTTTATTATAAGGGTTAGCTGGAAGGGTAGCTTCACTGATTTAAAATACGAACAAAGGAAAGAGTATCCATATGAAAAACAAATGAAAAAACTTCACCCTCTGTGGACAAATTTCTGCTGAAAAGGATATGCACAGTGATCAAAGCAAAGTTTAAAGAATGAGCGTCTGGAAAAAAAAAACCTTTAAAAGATGTTTTAGTTATAATAACGCAGTTATCCAAATGTCAGTGAATTTGATCAAAGCTGATCTGCAGAGCTCAGGTTTAGCATTAGGTGAGTCATTTTCTTTTATTAGTGATGCTTTTTCATTCAAATGGGTAAAAAGGTGAGAGTTTGGATATGTTGAAGGTTTCATTGGCTTACAGTAGGGACAGACAAATGAGGCCCACCTAGTTTTACAATCTGGCCCACAGCTACTTTGTTTTTAATAAAATGCAGCATATTGAAAGGGCATGTCTCAACATGTCTTGACCCATCCAAACTGGATCAAGATGGAAAGCCTCATATTGGAACCAGTCCACTCCCAGGACATTGCTTGTTGTCTCTGGGGAGCAGCAAGGGTCAAGGCGCACACAGAGAGCCCTGCTCCTCCACCCCTCACCTGCGGGTTAGGTCAGCATCTCAACCAGCCTTTGTTGATTGACATAGGCTGTCCAGGTTGTGGAAATGGGAGTACTGTCAAGTCTCCACAAAATCAAAGAGTGCTTTAGGTTGGAAGGGGCCTAGGGAGGACCTCTGGTCCAACCCCAGGGTAAGCCAGTAGAAAGCCCATCTAGTTTTGGGGTGGGGACCTTCTCTCCACCTCTGCTCCAACCTCACATCTATGAGCTCCTCGTCTGGGGCTCTCCAAAAGCATAATGCACTGGCCAAAAACCAATTTCTCCTCCTATGGCCACTGACCACATCTATCAGTGCCGGTGAGGAGCATTCCAGAGCAGCACTTCAGCTGCTGTCTGGCAGAGAATGCCCCTGAAAAGTAAGTTCTAAAATAAATTTTTCTCACCCCCATTTATAACAAGTTGGGCACTGCATCATGCTTGAGGACTTGCTAGGATGCTTGGCTGCAAACTGTGCTGAGGTAGGATGAGAGTTTTTTGGAGAGTTGTTGGGAGGATGTCTACTACAACAAGGCCCTGATCCTCCATCGATCTTGATGCTATTAGAAAAACCTAGTATTAACGGCGGTGTTAAGGTTGATAGCTTGGGGAGCTGCTACTTTTCACAGCTTGCGACTGAAACCATATAACTGCACTTTACAGCGCTTTCTCTCATCTGCAATTTCCTGTTGCTGAAACCTGAAGAATTTCAGTCAGACCGGGTTGCTGTGCACAAGTGGCTGCGGGGCAAAGGCCGGGGAGCCAGGAAGCACCCGCTGCTCTCTCACCTGAATCGGGATGTCGCTGTGGGACTTTGGGGGAAGTTAACTGGTTGTGCCTCAGAGCATGGAGCAACTAACAGCCTACTGCAGGGCAAGGTAGCATCTGTCCACGGTTGGGTTGCTCTTGGACCGTGAGTTCCCAAACACTTTCTCATACCTAGCAGGGCCTGCTAGAGAAAGCCAGGCATCTCATCCTTTGGGTGGGATAGGGGAAGTTAGTCTGTATTTATGAGGGGGTTAAAGAATACATGAGAGCAGTTTCTTGGCAGTAGCTGAGCTGCTGAACTTTCACACTCCCAGTTTTCCCTGCAGTAACTTGTTTGTCTGCCCGTATCCTCACTTCCCAGTTAGAAAACTCTCTTTAAGTAAAACAAACAAATGCTGAATCTCAAGAACCACACTTTGACAAACGCAGCAAGGTCTTCAGCTACAGCCCAAGCTTCTGTATCATAATTGCAACTCATTTGTCATTTATTGTTTGATTTCAGGGAAATGAGCCCATTGTGACCCATGAAAGAACAGGAACATGCAACTGCAGTGCTATGCAATTTTCCATTTAAAATATTGTGTGTCTGGAGTTTGTTTGTTTGTTTGTTTGCTTTTATTTAACTAGATGAATGAGGCTCGGAAACACTGGAGTTGCCCATAGCTGAACCATTGAAGAGCTGTTCAGTTTTTCATTTTTAAAATGGCAGTTAAAAAACAAAAAACGTGACAAAGACATGGTTGTAGCTTAGAAAGAGCATAACATGATGGGATGAGCTGCCACATGCCTCTTTCCGCAGCATTAATTTCAAGACCCACTTCTCTGTAAAAGAGAATTAGGGGATAATGGGCACACGGTGAAAGAATATGGAAAGGATCGGATTCATCCACCCGGATTCATTTTGCCATATTTGTCACTGAAATCTCCTTGAAAGCTTTCTTGCTTCCCTGGGGTTGCTGTGTGGCAGTCCATACCCTTGCTGTCCAGCACAGGAACAGGTCTCTCAGCTGCCACCACTTCGACAGCGCAGTGGGAGCAGGAGGCCCCAGCCTGGAAGCAAGAGGCAGAGACACCGAGCGCTTGCACAGTGGCATGATTCAGCCCAGCAGAACCAGCTCCTGGTCTGGATCCAGTGCTGTTTACCTTGTGCCCCAGCCAGGTGGTTTTGAAATCAAGCTGAAAACCAGGGGCAGCCTGCAGGTAAGCTGTCTCGCATCACCCCATGGGCAGCCTGAGCAGGCCCCGAAGCCAGATCAGCCTCTGAATCCCATCTGCCATCACAGCTGGGCTCCAGGGCCTTCTAGAAATGCTCCTGAGAGTTTGTCTTCCTGATGCCCTTCTTGCTGGCCTGACACAGAGGCAGACAGGCCTGCACAGCACAGTGCCTCAGGGTTGTGCTGGGAGTGCTCATCGTCGCCATCCCAGGCCTGGCTGCAGGGGCAGGCAGCAGCAGCCTGTGGCTGAGGTGGTGCTGAGTGTGCAGGTGATGCAGCCCTGTCCCCATTCACACACTGAGCGCTGGGCATTGCCACACACGCCAGGCCCCAGCAGGAGGGGTCCCGCTGGCCTGGGAGCACTTGCTCTGCTTGCTGGTTGCTGAACCTCCGGTGAGTCCCACATTAATGTAAGCCAGCTGTCTGTCTCTGAGTATCAAATCAAAGCATTTGCAAGGGTTAAATAAAAAGCTCTGAACACACATAACTTGTGCTGAGAATACCAAACCTGGAGCAACCGTGCTGGTTTTGCACAGAGATTCGAGCACGAGCTCTCCCCATGTGTGCAGCATGGCACGTGCCTGCTTTGAACACGGGTGAACTTGCATTAACACGATGAGAAGGAACAGCTACATTCTAGCACACCAGTGATCCATGCAAAATGGGTCACTGGGAGATTTAGAAACTGTACCTTTCAATCGCAGCCAAGGAGGTGCATCTAGGCACGCTGACATGAAGTGCGACTGACACACCTCGAGGCATCTTCACAGGTGGTGACGCCAAAGGATGTCAGCTGGCAGTGTCAGAGACAATGCCTCATAAATAACCTCAGAGGAAAAAGGGGGGAAAAAAAGATCTTACTTGCTCTTGAGCTTGAAAAATAGACAATTGGTCAATCAATCATTCAGCCTCCTTCCTCTGATGAAGGAACAGGTCTCCAAAATGCCCTAACGTGTAGGACAGCCCTCACAAGAGAGCTGTGGTGCAACAAAATGCCAAAGAGCAGGAGTTGGAGCACTGCTGAGGGTGAGGCACAGTGCAGAGCGCTGGATGCCTCAGCTCTGTGCAGGTTGACTTGGCTCCTTCACAAAGCCGCAAGGCCAGGGCACTTCTGTACAGAAGGGAAGCACAAGGAGTGGGGTTTGAAGCCTTCTCCCAGATCAGCCTGCAGCCCTGTGAGGCGATGGAGCCACTCTCTGGATCCGAGGAGAATTTCAGGGAAAAAGAAATCATCCTGTTGCCCGGTCCCGCCCAGAGTATGGCAGTGACAGATGGACCACCAAGGCCTGGAGACTGACTTGGATGCTCCTGCATGGCCAGGGCACTGCCCAGTGCCTTCCTCGCTGTCTCAAGTCCATCTGCACTCGGTTTCATCCCTGTGCTGGCAAAAGGAGAGGCAGCATTCCACCGACGGCACTGGTGCTTTCACCAGGACAGGCAGCTGTGCATGACCCCACTTAGCCACGTGGGGATGGAGGTGTGAGGCCACTGTGCTGGGACCTTCAGGCCATGCTCTGCTCATCAGAAAATCCCACTTGCCTGCAAGCAGTAGCTGAATACTGCACCCTGCTAGTGGTGCTCAGCATCCTGGGGGAGCTGGGAGGAGGAAGGAAGCCTACACCTCTCATTCTTTTAATTCTCTTGGCGTAAAGATTTTTTAATTTCTTGTTCCACAGTCTTAAAGCTTTTCTGCAAAGTTTCATGAATAAACAGCTGCATCTGGATTTTTTAAAATTGAGATTAAAATGAATGCTTTATGCAGTTGCCATCCCCTTACATATAAACAAATGTTTTTTAGTCTAAGTATTTAGTAACTTCAACAAAATAGCTGTTTGGCTAATAGCTACCTCTTGTTTGTCTTAATTATACTTTTAAAAATGGGAAAGGAAGCTGAAAGAGCTCCTGTAAGCAGCGAGGAAAAGAGATGCTGCAAGAAGGGATTGTAAGCTGGAAACATAGCACGGTATTAATATAAAAGCTACATTAGCCTGAACATTGTGAAACATAGTTGGCAAACGAAGTCACCCTTCTACACATGAAAACGTGTATGTGGCTGTAAAACTACGAGCACAGAACTGCTGGGAGTTCTGCCCCATCAGTGAAGCCTGGCTGCCTGACTCTATCCTGACACTCCAGGCTGGCACTCAGTGTTTCTTCTTCACCTCAAAGCCTTCTCTCTTCTTGACCTGCAGGATCCTGGGACCATGATGACGGCTTTGTGCCAGACCTGGTGTCACTGTAGTGGCCTGGGTTTGCCTGAGGTATCTGCACTCACACCTTTCAAGCTCCACTGGGATGTAGCATCCACTGGGGAGGGTAGGAAGGAGGAAGAATGAGAGATGTGGGCAAGAGAAGAGAGGGGAACTTGTGGGAGCTTGGAGCTGAAGGAGGCAACAAGGCTAGAAAGGGTGGGTTCACAAATGGAAGAGGATGGGAGGGAGTTCAATAAATTGCAGACTGGGACATGATCTTCTCACATGATGTGGACTCATTCAAATAGTGCTGTGCATGTGGCACTACTAAGCTGTCCCCATTTAGATCTGGACAGTGTTTTGTTGTGGAGTCTCTTCCCTGGAGATATCCAAATGTTGCCTGGATGTGGGCCTGGTCCCCCTGCTCTGGATGTCCCTGCTCTGGATGGTGGAGCAGGGGCTGGGCCAAGTGGACCCAGAGAGCCCTGCCAGCTTCAGCCATTCTGGGGTTCTGCGTGACTGTCTTGCTGAGGTGGGACAGACACAGTAGATGGTGCTGCCAGCAAAGGCTGTGCTGCCATCAGGAGAGTTGGTGTGAAGTCGTGTGGGCAGTGGGTGCTGTGTGGGAGAAGCCCATGCAGAAAAGAACTCTGCACGCATTGCTGAACTGAGCCACTCTGCCGTCAGCTGCAACAGCATTCATCCCAGCATCTAATGCGCAGAGAGCTCTGCTAGCAGATGTAACTCCAAGGACTATAATTTTTTCGTTTGATATTTCCTCCAAAATAGAGCTTATGGCCGCAGTATCTTATTACCTGCTGTGTTCTCTCCCATCCTGCTTGCTGCCCAGCACAGCTGCCTGCTGTCCATAACGTGGCCAAAGGGGCAGAGGGAGCAGTGCCAGAACAGGGGCAAAAAGACAGAAGAGGAAGTAAAGGGGCAATGAGAGGCAGAGGGACAGGTAGAGGAGAGGGGCAGGTGCCTGGGGAGAAGTGGCAGTGTGCTGGAACAGAGCTCCAGAAGTACACGGCAGTAACAGGGCTGTTATTGCAGTTAGTGTTTGCACTGGGAAATGCAGGATGGCACTTTATGGCTGTAGGAAAACCAGCCCTGCCCCAGAGATAGCTGTACAGAACCTGTTTCTCTTCCCAACAGCTCTAAAAACAATGAACCATATATACATTGTAACAACCTTTTATAGCTGTCTTTGAAATTTCCCAACAAGAGATAATCTTTTAAAAGTGAATGAGGCATGTCAGTACCATAGGAAAATATATGGATGTTAAAAGAGAAACCCTAAATCATCCTCTGATGTTTTAAGATCATTGCTACTGGTTTCAATGTAAAACACAGCCCAGGGACTGGCTGCTGGAGATCGCTGTCGCTGCCCCTGCTCAGCCCTTCGGTCTTTGTTCTGCCCGCTGAACTTCGTAATCCTGAGGAGATAAACGTACAGCCTGCATCTGCTCTGGGGAGAGACTGCTAGACGAGAGACCCCAAACAATTAAATAGAACCTTAGATATATGCAATCATTTTAATGTAGTCCTTTGATATCGTTCAGCTGATTAAGTTCTTCCCAAACAAACTGCACACAGAGCCTGGCCCGGGAGCAGTGTGAGCCCACACGCACCCTGACAGCGGTGTTTCTGCAAGCAGAGTGATCCCAGCCCCTCTGTGTGCTCGGGGCTGAGAGCTGGGGATGCAAGAGGCCTGGGGACAGGAACTCAGAGAACAATGAGGGAACAGCAGCTCGGAGGCAGTAACCTACTGGGAGAGGGGGAATGCACTGGGAATAGAAAAATTAGTCCAATGGGAAGAGCTGTGCTACTGGGGAGATGCCTGCAGAACAGGGACAAGAGATGCCCACGGAGTTCTGGGAGGAGTAGGGTGCTGGGAGGATGGGGGGCAATGGCCCAGCAATACCCCAAATCTGGGGTGTGAAGAGGAAGGGAGCGGATGGCCTTTAAATTCACTTTAACAAGGTCCGCTGTCCTCCAGCCAGCAAGGCAGTATTTCTGGCTTGCAGGGACTATTTTTTCCCTCCCCATCTTGTTGGACAGGAGCAGATGCAGAGCCAGCCCATGCCCACCGCAGGACATTCAGCTGAGATAGAGCTGCCTCTGGATGGGAGCTAACCTGACTGCCCCAGTTGGGGCAGAGTGGGTCTAGCATGGGGCATGGGGCCGTCTGTAGGGTGGCAGACAGAGGAATCAAGCACCATGAACGGCAACGCAACATTTACAGCCTCAGTGGCCCAACTGCAGCCCAAGCGCTGATGGGTTTGACATCATTCACAGGGTTCTCTGCTGCAGGACCTGGGAGGGATAGGGATGAGGACACCCCATGGGCATCCTCTCCCCTCGGGTCTGCTTTGAGTCTGGGGGACCTGTCTCCAGCAGGGAGCCCGCCACGGATCCCTGACACGGTGGAGCTCGGGAGCAGAGCCCACCCTTGCAGGAGCGGTATCCCGCCCTGGGTCACAGCTCACTGGGGATGGTTTCTCCTGGTTATCCTCACCTGGATCAGAGTCTGGGCCAGGAGTAGGGCAGGACAGGTGTCCTCAGCCTGGGAAAGAACAGCACCTGGAACTCTGAGCTCCGGCGGACACAGTAAGGTGATCGCCCCCGAGGGAAGGAGGGAGCAGGAGGTCACACCGCCGGGGCGGAAGGAACGCAACGGACGCTCCCGCAGGGTGCGAGGGTCCCCGGGAAGCTGCAGGCCCTGTGCCGGGCTCCGCGGGCCCTGAGCCCCTCGGGCCGTGCGGGCCGAGCCCCGGTCGGGGGGCGGCGATCACACCGCTCTGTTTGCTCGCGGGCGGCCCGCGGTGAATCGTCTTCTGCGGGATAAAGTCCCTGTCTGCGCGGGTGAATTGCCCGTGGCCAAAGTCTAATGGCAGGGGACCGTCTCCTGCAATCGCCACGACGGGATGGCTTTTACAATACGTGGGCTGATCGCAAATAAGTTACTAATAAGCCGCTTTGGTGTAAGAACGGCTTTATGCATTATTTCCTCAGATCTGTTTATTTGCGAAGATTTCTTTCTTTCTCTTCTTTTTTAGAAAAAAATAAAAGTATTTCGTTCGGGAAAATAATAAAAGTACAGAAGTTAATATTTAGACATTCGTAGTATTAAGTAATAGAGCTATAAACTCTGAAATCCGGCACTTTCATTTTACTTAACAATAGATAACACAAAAGCAACAGCGAAATGGCCAAACAAAAGCAATCACCAAAATTGTTGTGACAGTACAATGACACGAGGGGAAATTTATTCAGTATGCTTCGCCATTGCATCAACACAGCGGGGAAAAAAAAAGCCCAAATGCTCCGAGAATAATACAACCAGGCAGGAGGTATTTGGGGAAAAAATTAAAAAAAAAAAAAAAAAAAGGAAAAAAAAGGGGGGAGTGGGGGGGATTTATTTGGAAATACATTTTTAAGAGATACTTCACCTCCCAGATCCGTTATCAATGTGCATCGGACACGACGATACGAAACGAAACGAACAAACTAAAACCACGTCTGTACAGAGCTCTAAAATGAGCCGCGATATCTACAGGAGCGGCACGGCCGAGAGGGGCCCGATCCTGCAGCCCCCCAACCCCACCTCGGAGCGGCTCTGGCGGACGCGCGGTGCCAACGAGCCGCCCCGGGGCCCCGCGCACGGCCGCGGCTCCGCAACGCAGCGCTCAGCTGCGGCTCCGCGCCGCTCAGAAGTCCTGCCGCGGGGTGTGCGTCAGGCTGTGCCGCCGTAGATCACAGTTTCGCCTGAACACTTTGCCGCACCGCTCACAGTTGTAGGGCTTGATGTCTGTATGGGTAAGAAGGTGAGTTTTCAGGTTACTTCTCTGATTAAAGGTTCTTCCACATGTGGGGCATTTGTGTGGAGATTCCTGTTCAGATTTGAAGCAAGCAAAGGATTAATCCTTTACAAACTACCTGACTTCGCGCAGCACTGCGCTTCTCGCTATCACACCACGCACGGCTGAAACGTCGGGAACGGATCCCGGCCCCGCGCCGCGCTCCCGACAACGAAACCCGCCCCGACGCCGCGGCGCGGAGAGCGCCCGAAGCGCGGCTCCGTCCCCCTCCCGCCCGGCTCTCGCAGAGCCCCTTCCCCGTCCCCGAGGCAGCGCCGGGCCGGAGGCGCCGCGCGGAGCAGGGCGGGCGGCGCGGGGCTCACCTGCATGTGCAGCGTTTTGTGGACCGCCAGGGTCCTGGACTGGCAGAAGCCCTTCCCGCACTCCTGGCACTTGAAGGGTTTCTCTTTGGAATGGATGTACCTGCAAGGCAAGCGCGGGCTGAGCGCCGGGCCGTGCTCCCCGACCCTTCTCTCCCGCCCGACGTGCGGCACCCGCGGCACCCGCACGCCGCCCCGCTTCCCCACCCCGGAGCCGCGCTGAGCCGCGAGGCCGGCGGGAGCCCGCCCTGCTGCCCGCGGGGCTCCCGCACGATCCGCCTCGGGGCTCTGAGGAGGACCGGGGCTCCCGACCGATCCTCCCCGGGGCCGCGGGGCTCCGAGGAGAAGCGGGGCTCCCGCCCGCCCGGCTCTGAGCGGAGCGGACGCTCCCGCCGCCCGCCCCGCGGGGCTCCGAGCACAGCCGCCCCCTCCGCCCCCCGCCCGCCCACCCACCGGTGGTCCCGCAGGTGGTCCTGCCGCCGGAACGCTTTGTGGCAGATGTCGCAGGTGTAGGGCCGCTCGTCCGTGTGGGTCCGCTCGTGGATGAGCAGGTTGTAGGACTTGGTGAAGTGGCGGCCGCAGAACTTGCAGATGAACTCCTTTTTCGTCTTGGAGGGCAGGCGGCCCCGCGACGGCTTCCTGTCCGGGGACAGCTTGCTGAGCCCCGAGAGGGGCGACGGCAGTCCGGGGCCCAGCTTGCCCAGCTCCCCCGCCTTCGGGGGGTCCTCCTGCGTGGCGGCCGCCGCCAGGTTGGCGAAGTCGAAGCGGGGCCGCTCCTTGTGCAGCGCCGGGAGGACGTGGGCCGCGGCGCCCTGCTTGGGGTGGAAGAGGTGCGCGGCGAAGGGCAGCGCGGGGAAGGGGAAGCGCGAGTCCACCAGGCCCTGCGCGGCCGCCATCTCCGTGAGGGCGGAGCGGGCGATCTCGTGCACGCCGGGGTAGCCCAACGTCCAGTGGTTCATGTGCATGGTTTGCACGGCGCTCAGCCCGTACAGCCCCTGCAGCTGGTCCACGGCCGCGGGGAAGGTGTTGACGGCCTGGAGGAAGGAGTAGTTGGTGAGCTGCAGGGACGGGTGCAGCGGGATGGGCGCCGGCAGCGCCTTGCTGCCCATCGTGGCGGGGCTCCGCGGGGCCGTCGGCGCGGGGCGAGGTCCTGAGGGAGAGCAGAGAGCGGGACAGCGTCAGCGCGGGCAGCGCGAAACGAAAGCGGGAAGGAAAGAGAGAAAAACGAAAAGATCGCCCCCAGGGACGCTCCCTCCCTCCAGACAAAATAAAAATACCCCTCCCCTTTTTTTTTCTTTCTTTCTTTCAAATCCTAAAATCTTCGGGCAAAACAACTTGAAAATAAATAAAGCCTTCAGGTGCGTGCAGAAGCGCGCGCGGATCGTGCGACGCGCGGACGGTGCCGCTCCGCTCTCCGCGGCCGCAGCGCGCTGCCCCGCTCCGCGCAGCCCCGGCCCCGCAGCAGCCCCAGGGCCGACCCAGGCGCGAGGCGGGGGGCGGCGGGCGCTGCTCCCCGCGCGGTGCTTATTTTTCTTCCCTCGGCACCGGGTCATTTGTCAAGATAATCGAGGGGGAGAAAAGCAGCTCCTGCCCCACACGCACGCACACCTCCCACCCCCGCCCTTTCCCCCCCGCCCCCCCACCTCCCGCCCGCGGGTCCTAAATAAATCCACTTTGCGCTCAGATCCCTTCCAGATGGCCGCGGCCGCCCCACACAGCCCGGCCCGAGGCCTCCCGGCAGCCCCGCGGCGGGCAGCGCGCTCAGCCCTCGGGCGGCCCCAGCGGGGTCCGGGGCCGTGCGGACGGAGGGGCTCCTGTCCGCGGCGGCAGCCCCGAGGAGGGGAGCGGAAAACAGTGACGGGGCCTGTGTGCGGCGGGGCCGAGGGCTCCTCCTGGGAGCCGGGCGGAGGGCAACGCGTGGCTTCCGAAAATAAAACGTAAAAAATCGTTACAAAAATTATTATTTAAAAAATCATAAAAATAATTATTTAAAAAAATTGCAGAAGTAATAATAAGGAATAAAAGCAAAATTTAAAAACACAAGATCAGCCCTCAGACTCAGCAGCACATACAGGAAGCGCTCCCAGCGCGCAGCCCGACCCCGCGCACGCACGGCCGGGGGAGCGATGTCTCTCAGTCGCCGCTCTGTCACTTCTCTGTCCTTTCTCTATCCTGGCTGCCCCCGTCGGCCCCGCTCGGCCCCGAGCACTCCGCTCTCCGCTCCGTTTTCGTTCCCTTCGGGCCGCGGTTCGACGCGGGCCGCCCGGCTCCCGTATCGCTCGCTCCCGTATCGGGACCGCGGGCTGTGGTATCGGTACGGCCGCTCTTCAAAGCCGCTCCGTTTTTCTTTTTTTCTTTTTGAAAGAGTTGTTATAAACGGAATTCATTTTTAAGGATGTCTTTTTAAAGATGTTTTTTAGAGATATCGGAGCGCTGGCTCCTATTCTCTATCTGCCTCACAACTCAATACAGAGCGGGGAAAATCCCTCCCGGCTGCGGCGGCCCCCAGGGCCGAAGCGAAGTGTTAGGGGCCGCGCTCCGGGGCCGGGACCCGGCTCGGGCACAGCGCTGCGAGGGGGTCCGGCACGGTGCCCCTCGGCCGGCCCCGCGCGTTGGGTGCCGAGGGTCGGACCCCGCCGCCGGTCCGCAGCACTTCCAGCCCCGTTCCCATTGTAACGCCCAAAGTTTTCGATCCGCACCCTTCGCTGAGCCACGGTACTCACGCCACTGTTTGTCCTCGGAGGGACCTTTATTAAACCCGATCGAAACGGCCCGCAAATGGGATTTTGAGGTTACTTTCGACGAGGCGAGGGGGGAAAAGCCAACCCCAAACGGATGTTCCTTAAACCTTGGCACTTCCTTTTCCCTTTCCCGCACGGCGCGCACCGGCCGAGTCCCGCCGCCCCACGCCCGCTCCCCACCTGCCCGCACGGCCCTTCCGACCGGATCCCTTCAGGCCCGGATCCCGCTCCCCGCCTCTACCCCCAGATCGCGGCCCTCCTCCGCCGGGCTCAGCGCGGAGCGGGGCCCCGTCCCGCCCCGTGGAAAACTCACGGGCAAAGCCCTCCTCGGGCTCTGCGGGACCCGGGGACGGAAGAAGGGGACCCCGCGCTGAGCCGCGAACTGAAAGCGACTCCGCGCCGACGGGCAGCGCTCACGTACCGCAGCGGGCAGCTCCTGCCGGGCCTCCGGCACCGTCACGGGGACATTAGATCCACAGCGGGGCCGCTCGGCGGGCCCGGGGCATGGCGGGGAGGGCCGGGCAGGGCCGGGCCGGGCAGGGCAGGGCAGAACGGGGGGGGCTGTGGCCGCGGCGCTGCCGGGGCGCGGGGCGCCGGGCGCTGACGGCCGCCTCCCGCCCGCAGCCCGCTGCTGCCTTCGAGCCCGGCGAGGCTCGGCGCGCTCTGAGCCGCCCCCTGCCCGGTCCATCACATTTACAGCGCTGAGTGGCGGGGAGAGCTGTCCCCGCCCGCCCGCCGCAGGCCCACCCCGCGGCGCGCCCCGACGGCCCGCCCCCGGCCCGCCCCGCCGCGCCGGCCTCGCTGTTTACTTGTGTTTGGGTAGCAACTGGGCTTTAAAGGGGCAGCTCGTCCCCCCCCGCCCCCCGCGTTACCTGAGGTGACATTTCCCCCCCGCAGCCTCCGCCGTTCCCCGCCGCCCCGCTCCCCGCGCCGTGCCCCGTGGCGCGGACCCTCAACCCGCCCCCGCCGTGCCCCTCGTAGCCCGGAGCGGGCACCGCGGCGGAGGAGAAAAGCCCCCAAAGACCCGAGCGCGGGGCCCCGGGAGCAGCTGTGCCCGCAGGTAACGCTCCCTCCCGAGGGCCCGCGGCCCGCACATCGGGGTCACCTCACGGCCGCCCCTTCCAGTCCCAGCTCCGCTTTTTAACCGACATTCAGCAGCCGAAAGACGCGTTCTGCGCGGAGGTACCGGGCCGCGCCGTGCCCCGCATCCAGCCCGCACCCGGGCAGGCGGAGGGCTGCGGGGGTCGGGGTCACTGCGGGGAATTCGCCTCTGAACGGGGCCTCCCCGCCGCCCCGCGCGTTCCGGGCCGAGGAGCGTCGCGTTCGTTGTCCCCGATAGCGGCGGTGCGCGGGTTTCGGCCGAGTTTTTAGCAATAACGTTATCTCGGTCTGTGCGCTGCTTCGGTCCCGAGCGGGGGGATTCGCGGTGTGTTGTGGGGGAGAACGGAGAGAGACTCTGAGAGGTATGGAATGCTGTACGGAGGAATGGTATAGGCGAACAGCTCCGAGAAAGTCTCCAGGTGCGGTGCGTGGCGCTGAATTCAGCGCGCCGAAGTGAAGGGGACACCCGCGACGGCCGCGCTGGGAACTTTTTCTTATTTCACCGCAAAAACGGGAACCAGACGGGGGAACGAAGCCGACGGCGGCGGCGGCTTTGGACGCGTCCCCGCGGCATGACGGCCGCTCGGGCCGGGATTCGTTCCCATTCCTAAAGAACTGCCGAGAAAACGCGCAGCTGCTGCCCCGCCGCCCCGTAGCGATAGCGCTTCGTGCTGTGAGCAGAGGGGCGACGGTCCGGGCCGGGGCTTGGGGAGAAGGGACGATCCCCGGCGCCTGCCATGCGGGGCGGTCGAGCCGGGGCCGCAGTCACTGCCACGGGGTCCGCAGGTCTCTTGGATCCCTTCCCTCGGCTCTTTAGGGCCGCTGCGGCGTGGAGACTTCGCGTTTTCCGCAATTTACTGCGCGTTTACAGCGAGTTAAAATGAGCCACGCTAGTTAGGAAAAAGCACAAAACGCACAACGAACCTAAGCGAACTAAACCAACCAAACCAAACCTCCACGAACGAAAAAGCCTCAAAACAAACGGAATAGCAGAGGAGAACGAGGCGGCTCAGAGCGACCGCCTGGGCCGCATCTCGTCGGGCCGCTGCCGGCCCGGGGCAGGCACCGAGCGCGGGGTCACACGCTGCCCCGAGAGCTCTCCGGCTCCGGACAGCCCCGGCCTGGGACGCGGCGGCCGCGGGCTGCAGGTGCGGGGCCGGGCACCTCCCAGCCACCGAAGCCCGAGGGGACCCGCGGCTCCCGGCAGCGAAGAGGCACCGTCGGGGCCGCTCCACCGGGATCTGGTTGCGTCCGCAGGCGCCCGGGAGAGTCGAACGTCGAGGATGCCCGCAACCTCCGTGTCGCCGCCCCGCGCCCACCCGGGCGGCCCCTCCCGTCCAGCGCCTTCCCCCGTCCGGAGCTCGGGACCGGCCCCGACGGCAGAGCGGTTTGCGGGGGCCGCCCTGAGCTCCGCGCCCGGCGGCAGCCCGCGGTGCTGCAGCTCCCCCTGGAGGTACCGAGCAATACGGAACCCCAGCGCCGGGTTCCACTCAAAGCAGCACGGAGCGGCGCGGTGCTATTCCCGCGGCGAGGAACGGATTAACCGTTGCCGTCGTTCAGATTAACATTCAATGATTCCTCTGGCAGTGTAACCACGGGGCAAAGCTTCACCGCTCCCCGCGCTCCGGGCGCTGCGGGCACCTTCGCGCCCCGCCTCAGGAGCTGCCCCGCCGCTTTCCGGCACCGTGCGGAGCCGCCGGGGGCTGCCCCAGGGCTGCAGTGGGGCGGACGGAGGGGTGCGGCGGGGCCGGGGCTGCGGCTCTGACGGAGGGACTGTCCCGATAGTCTGGCCGGTGCCTACAGGTTCTCGGGCTGCGCGCCGTGGGCTTCTTTATTACTATTATTACTTTATTTTTTATTTAAAATATTTACGTATTTTAAGGAAAAAGTGACTGTCCGTCGATCTGCCATCCGATTCCGCTGGTGCCTATCGATGTCTCAATCGTCCCCTACTTCATTCCGATTGATTTTTGTTGTTATTTTTAACAGTCCGTTCACGGCGAGAGGGTTTCACGACCGCCCGCAGAGGCAGGAGCTTAGGAGCTCCGCGGGCTTCCTCAGCACCCGCTCGGCATCACACGTCCCAGCCCCGCATAACATCGCCGCGATTCATCGCGGAGGCAATCCCGCACACTGAGGGACAGCGGGCTGCAGCCCGACGGGTCCTCACGGATTGCAGAGCCTCAGGAGGGTCTGCGCCCTTCGCTGCTGGGAATGAGGAGCTGGGCACCGATGTAGTTCGGCAGCTGGCCGCGGCTGCAGGGCTTGTGAGGCTGGCAACCTCAGAGCCAAGCGTTAGTGGGAGAAATCTGAAGGGAATACTGCACAGAAACCATACATTGGTTTAAGAAATGCCATTGCGCGTTTGTTCTCCTGCCTCGTAACTCACTTAAGACGTGAGAACTCCAAGGCAAGCTGAGAATGGGGCCCGTGCATCTTGTTCTGTCGCTTACATCAAATAACTTTGCATCCTTTTGAGGACTTTTTGTAGCCCGGTGAACAGCTCAGTTTGTACAGACGGGGTTAGTGCTGCGGGGTGAAGGTCAGCAAACAACAGCAAAGCTCAGAAGGGCATTTGCAGTTTTGAGTGAGCAGAATGCATATGGTCACTGATACAGCTGTGGGCTGAGCACTGATTTGTTTACGCTAGCACGATGCTCTGAAACCATGGCTGTTCTGTTCAACTCTTGTGTGCTGTAATCCCCTTTACCCACTCTCCACATATGTGTTTCCTGCTTTCAGCATGCATTCTCCGTGTCTAAACTGCATCAAACTCTGTTATAAACCAGGGCAATACAGAGCACTTCAGGGGTTTTCAGAGTATTGCGACCACGGTGCAAGCATATGCAAATCATCACATACAGCTGTGCAAAATGCATGTATTAATCCCTGCATGCTCTGTCAATTGTTTGTGGCACCAGATTTGAAGAAAAACACAATAATGGATATCCTGAATAAACACCAATTTTTCCTGGGCATACTCATCCCTGGGATGTTCAGACAGATCTTGCTGATGGAACACTGCATTTCTGAGCAAAATTGGGCTCTTCTAAAGAAGGGACTGAAGGTTCTCAAACACAAGGAAATTGAAGGAAAATGCACCATAGTGTGGCACTGAAAGCTCTGCAAGAGGGCATGTGTCTATGGGATATGACCAGAGAAGTACTTCAATGTATGCTTCAGCTCATCACTACCCAAACAGGGTGCTGCCCAAGCAAGTGCCCCACCTTCTCCATATGCTGACGTCACACACTCAGCGTGTTTTACCACTGTTTTTAAAGATCTCCTGAATCGAGGCCATTACTGTTAGAATGTCTCATGAACAGTAGTTTATGAAAAAAACACAACACAAAAACAAGAGCAGCTACTTCTCCAAGCAAGGTTGTCTTCAATGCTGGTGCCCCTTGGTTGTCCCACTGCCACATTTTAGCAGCCCAGCAGGCGGGAGGACACTGCTCCAACCCAAGCCTGGGGATGTGATTGCAGTGTGCCTTGGGGGACTTTCAGAGCAGTTTGGATCTACTGTGTAGAAAGGGAAAAAGAGAAAATTTTCCATGATCTCCAGGGGAATTCTGTCTGAACTCTCCATGGCCACTGTGGAGGAGGACAAGAGCATGACCCCACTTCAGAGGAGAAAGGTTGCATAGTCAGAGAAGGACTGGGAAGGGAATGGGGATGGAGGACAGAGCAGGCAGAGAGCAGGAGAATCCAGAGTGAATCCGAGCAGAGAGTGGGCAGTGGGCTTCTCCCTCCTCTACTCTCAAACCTTGCATTCTCCTCCCATGGTGGCTGATTCTTGGTCAGAGGACAGCATCCACCTCACTCTCTTTAGTTTCCTTCACAAATCCCTCAGAAGTAACTGAAGGACCCACACGTGCTGGTAAAGTGGGGGATGGAAGCTGGTGGAAAGGTGTTTCCCGTTCCCCCTGTTCAAAGCAACACGGTGTGCTCAGTAAAGGCTACTGCTGATTGCTGCAGCTCTGCCCTGTTTGCACTGCCTGCTCCATTCGTTTGACCTGCTCACCCTCCATAGGCTGGGGAAGCCTATTAGTGGGTTATATCGCTCGTCCAAACACCCCTCTGGGAACGGTTTCCAAGAAAAATACAAAGCTCATTCATTTCAACAGCAGAACTCATTTTAGCCGCAAGAGAAGTGCTGAAAGCCCGGGCCGTTGCACTGCAGCAGAACCAGAAGTGCCTCCAGGCTGCTATTTTGAGCTTCACAGATGGATGGAGAAGGGAAAAAGATACCTCAGCCTCACTGTGGACTTCCAAGTGCAGTATGAATTCCCCTTTTCCACTTCATTTGTCCTGATGATTGCTGGTTGTTCAAATGCAACCAGGGCCGTCTGAACCTCCCCGCTGTGCTTGTCTGGAGGCTGCCCACATAGGTACAGCTGTGCCAGCTGTTGAGGAAGGCTGTGTCTGCATGGAGGGGAGCAGTGGAGACCCTGGGACAAGGAATAATTTGGGGTCAGAGTCCCCGGCTGTGGGGGAAGCTGGTGTTCAAGGAGCCCGAGAGCTAATGACAGAAATCAAAGCTCACCATAATAAGTGAAAAAAGATTTTCTGAATCTCAGAAACCCCACACAGGAAGATTCTTGATGCCACCTGACAGGACTGTTGGACAAAAGGAATCTCATGTAGAAGCTGCAGTTGGAGAATTCTCCATGACTTTGGCCAGAGGGTTCTGCCTGACGCAGCACATAGTGAAAACTTCAGCTGGGAAGAAGAGGCAAGTAAATATGGCGTGGTGTGTCACCATCAGTGGGAGTTGTGGAGCCACAGCAGCAGTGCCAGCACTGCCAGGATCTGCAGAGGAGACCGCCCAAAAGGTCACCAGCGGCTCAGGAGGGTAACCCTGACCTCTCTGCAGCCTCCAAGCAGACAGCTCTTGAGCAAATACAAACACACAGTTATTAAAGAACATTTCAACAATGGCAGTAACAAAATAGAGTGAAGCGAAGCCAAAACTGCAGGTCTGTTTTATTCAAAGCATAATATTTATAGATGACAGATACTGAACGCAGTGCAATTGGTTTCAGGACCATCCCCATACTTAGATAGTAGCAGCACACTTGAACGTGTCTGCCATCTGAAACACAGCGAGATAGGAATTCTAGTCTTTCAGAAAGAGCTTTTTCATTCTTAGAGCAGTTACATGTGCATGGTAAACAAGAACATTAGAAACAATTTACTGTAGAATTACAGGTGGAGCCTGAAATGCTAAAAGGCTGTTCAAAGCATCACTTAGGTCTGATCAAGTTCAGCATTAGTCTCATGTTATCTTTCTCCCCCCACAATGGTTTCAAGAAGATATATAAAAGCAGAGCGGAGCCGATGTTTACTTTAGCAGCTAATGGTTCCTCAAATCTACCACAACTTCTAAGAAGCAGATAAAAGCAGCTGCAAGAGTGATCTAGAAGTAAACATCCAGAAGAAAACATAACTGCAATCAAAGTTCCAGCTGTTCTCTTCCCAATTCTTATCAGGATTCTTTTTAATCAGACATTTTGAAGTCATAGGCTTACTTCCAACAGCTTCTGCCCATACACACACATATATATGTAAGTCCCTTGAAATATTACAGAAGTTCTGTTTCACATCAAAATAGCGTACACTGTCACTGAAATTATTAATTTTCTTCTCTTCATCCCCCATATTCTCTCTGGGCCCCTCTTTTGCATCTGGCATGTGTACTGATACTCGAGATGACAAATACCGATAACTGCGAAGCTGCAGTGCTGCATACTTCCACAGCACGCGGCTCAGCCAATGCTAGGCATTGATTTATGTGCTGTACTCTGTTCCACAGCACAAGGGTTTTTTTTTCCCCAATTCCATACCTTTAATCCTTGCCACCTTCAACCTAGCGTGTGTCAAATTTCCATCTTATTGTTGCAGCTGTGGTTTCTTAAAACTAAAGTACATTTCTCGAAGGCAGTGGCACATTCTTACGTTTAATCACAGATTTAAATGCTCAATTGCTCAAAGAATGCCTGGGCTCATTAAAATGTGATGGTAGTTAGAAGGTTGAGTCTTTTTTCCCCCTATTTAAATGGTTTATAGCAGGTTTTAAAAAACAAATTAGGGATGTTCAGATGACTCTTTATTCAATCCAAATCTGTAGAATGTGTAGTAACGTAGGGAGAGAGAGAGACCCTAAGCTCAGGGTTCTCATCAGTAAAGAGGTTGTTTACACGGGACAGAAGAAAGCTCTCCTTCACATAACAAGTCTTCCATGGGTGTATAGATGAACGGACACAAACTCTGCCATCTAGGTACCATGCTACCATTACATAGGGTGACTCCATGACCCCACAGAATAGGATCGCCTGAGAAGCTGGCATTGTCCAGGGATCTACATGTTTAAAAGGAGCTGCAAAAGTGAGGGATTTTGGTTGTGATCTTCACTGCTTGAAGAGAATACGCAGATTTCCTGTGCTCTTCTATGGATAAAGAAGCAGAGGCTGGATGCTATAAATATTCCTCCAAGAACTTGGAGTGAGCGTTCCATGCTACTGTCGCATCTGCTCAGGGCAGCTGCCTGTCCGTGCAACGGCTCTTCCTGAAGGTGAACTGCTGGAGAAGTCCCTGCCTGTATGTCAGCCATTTCAGCCCAGGGTCTGGCACGGCAACTTAAGTCCACTTTTATCATCCTTAAAAGTGAAGACATCAGTGTTCTCCACCAGAGCAGCTGAGATATGTTCTATTCCAGGAAAAGGCCAGGAAAATAGCCGAGAGCAGTAAGAACTTAAACCACTGCAAAAAATCTGCCAGAGGACATCTGTCAAAGCCCAAAGAGTTCCAGTTATATATGATTTCATTTGATCCCAGAGGCTAAATAATGTACAGGAAAGATTTAATAATGTTATGCAGATTATGTGTGGAAATGTAAAAGGAACCAGATACAATGCCAGTTTAAAAAATGTTAATGTGCTCATAGCACTGCTATTGCCACAAAGTCAGAAAACACAGCTTGAGCAATAGACTATGATAATAAAATTAAAAAATTGGAATTGCTGGAATATTTACTCAGGTGAGACTATTTGATTAAAAAAAAAAAAAAAAAGATGACTTAATATTTTCTCTGTGCCAGGAAATAGTCTGTGGAGAGAGTCCCATTACTGTTACCACATCAGTTCCATTTCCATGTGAAACCTTGATAGTGAAAACATGGTAACCAAAGATCATGGTACACCAGTATTTCCAAAGGAGATGTCAGCTATTAAAAGAACAAAAAATGAATGGCCCTCAGCTATATGTGCTTGCAAGCTCAAGTTATGGCGCATGACTGAACTGCAGGTGTGGTCCCTTTTGCCACACCACTTCCAGAAGCAGGAATTTCTGACAGAGACAGGGGGGATGAATGCTAATTGCCATCACAAGGCTTGCCAAAGGGCATCTGTCATGTCCTCTACTGCCACAATGCTCCTGTGCCTTGTGACAGCATTTAAATACCAGCAAAGAAGGGATTATGAAACAGAACTCATAGCCAGGATGGCCACAGGCTTTATCATTATACAACAACCTGAAAGCAGAAGAAAATGGAACCTATCTGATGGCACCTGAAAATTTAATACAGCTTCTCACAAGGAAACAAGTGCAATGCTTCCTATGTTTCCTGAGGCTGGCACTTGTGGTGGTCCTTCTTTGACTCGTGCTTTTATCTCCCTTGAGATAGTGGTTGTAGTTTTAGCAGATAAAAACTTATACTTACCAGTTTTTCTTCCAGTGGAAGGATCTGAGACTTTTCCTTCCAAGGTTGGATCTTTATTTGAAGGGAATTCCAGCAGGTCTTTTCAGTTTCTCATTTCCTCTTGCTATTTCTGCTCTCATCTGTTTTACAAATGGCCACCATAATATTAAGCTTATCTAATGGCCAGGCCTCCTGCTGGAAGACTGCCAGCTGCAGTCTGAAAATGAGTCATCTGAAAGCATTCAGAGGAGATGGCCATCACCTTCTCCCTGAACCTCAAACATAAAACTTCCCGATAAGCACATACTCGATGTCACAAAAAGCAAGAAGTTACTCTTAAATTCAGATGTCACTTCAAACAGCTTTCTTGCTGAACTGATTTCATTCTAAAAAGTTCTGTTTTTCAGTGTCTGGAAAAGATGCCACTTGTACACACATAAAGAAAAGTACAGATGTCCCAGTGACAGCTTCACTGTGAACCCAAGTTTAATTCTACAGTGTCTTCTCCTTATTTTCATGGAATTATAGAACAGCTTGGGTTGGAAGGGACCTTAAAAATCATCAAGTTTCACCACCCTGCTGTCTGCCACTAAATCAGATTGCCCAGGCTCCCATCCAACCTGGACAATCCCAATCCATCCTCCAATTTTGTTCACTGCTTCTTTTCTCTGTTCACTGTGGCAAATTCCAGGTCACAGAATGGCTGAGTCTGGAAGGGATCTCTGGAGGACACCTGGTCCACTCCCTGGTCCATCTTCTCCCGGCTTTGACATTAGGGCAAAGCAAATAGAGGTAAGGCAGTGGCTGTCGTCTTCTACAGACAGTGAGACCTGAAGGCTTAGGAAACATTCCTGATGAGAAAGGTGGAAAGAGTGGGATGAATTGCTTTCCTTGGCAAGGCAAATTCTCTGAAAATGTTCTTGCATTTCATGTGCATATACACAGAAGACAAAATCTCCTGAATTTTGCTATGGACCTTGAAGAGACTTGGATTTTATTCAAAAGGAGGAACTCGGTAGGAGTGCTAGGTCTCCAACTTAGAAACTTGAGAGGGAGCCTAAAAAAACTGCTCAAGGTCTGTATAAGACTCTAAGGACACAATGTGTAGCAAGAAAAACTGATGCAAAACCTAACCTGCTGAACCTTACAATAAAGAAAATCAGAGGTTTGCCATCATATCTTTTATTTGGGTAACACCTGAGAGGAAGAGCCAAAAGCCACATCTTACAGAAGAACCAGCTCTGCAGGAATGAGGGACTGGGGGCTATGTGCACAAATCCCTCGCTCAGGCTTCTGCTTCCCAAAGAGAAGGGATTTTGACCTTGTGGGAGAGAGAAAGAACAGGCCCTGAGCTGGAAACTGAAGCGTGAAGACACCTACGCAACAAGAGAGAACCCCCTGGAGCACCTTTATTTTGGAAAGAGGGCTGACAACAGGAAGAGAAAGATCTGCTGGTTGCTGTGATATTTGCCTCAAGGCTGGCTCTTCCAGCACAGATACAGAGAGCTCCACAGATCCTGTGCTGCCCAGCTCCCAGTCATCCTGCAGCCTTGGCACTTTGGGGCCAGCTCTTCGCCCACCCAAAGACGGCCAAGGCAGCCAGCTTCAGCCACAGCCTTCCCTGCTGAGGAAGGAGGGGACACGGGAAGGCAGGCTCAGTGAAACTTGAAGGATGTATTGTGTTGTGCAAGGTAAGGCACCTTTCTGGGAAAGAAAATCTCACCCACTGAATTTTATTAGATTAAAACTTCACGTTAGTTTATTTTCTTTATTTTAGAATAAATAATAATTGATTTAGAAGGATGCTGCAGTTAAGTGTCTTCGGGCAGTATCAACAGGCCCGGCTCTGAGGGTGCCTGCTGCTGAGTGGCAGCAGCTGTGGGTCTGCCCAGTACAGCCCTTAGCTGGCTCAACGAACCCCCTGAGGAACCCTGACGCTCCTTCAGCCTCTGGCTTGCTGACAAGGCCTTGTGCTGATCATCTTGTTCTGCAACTGGGACAAACAAATGAAACAGAATTTCTGGAATCCATTGCTTTTCTTCAAGGTGTTATTCAAAAATTACACTGTGAGAGACTATTACTGCAGGCACAACACTTTAGAGCAGACTTCCTAGAAGCACAGCAAGTTTGGGGAAAACCCTTCAAACAATCCCCCTTACTGTAAGACACCTGTTCTCCTTAAAACACTTTTGTTTTTAGTGGAAGTCACCCCAGCTGAATTAAATTTGTTTCCCTTGGGCTTGCATTTTCTTTAGCCAACACAACAGCTGCACCATGTGGAGATGAGCCACAAGAAGTGTAACAACACATGTTTGTGATTGCTGTATCAGCTTTGGCAGATTTAAGTGCAGAGGTCTTTAGCTGCCTTCTATTAGAGATCCAGCTTTACAATATATACAACATCTTGCAGAGTAGTAGCAATAATAGATGTAGTTTTATGTATTTCTTGTACATGCTGGTACAGTAAAACCAGAAAGGAACTGGCTATTACTTATGGCCATAAATATTGTCTTAAGCATAAACATTTTCTTTTTCATGCAAAAGTAGGCACAGAACATAGAGAATGGGTAAAGCAGTGATAAAATTCCCCAAGATCCCTCTGTGCTAGCTGTTAATCATCCTGCAAGAGACACTCAAGCAGTCAGAATTTGTTTCTCATTTCAAAGCTGTGGTAAATTTAATCACTCCAAGAAATTGCTGAATTCCTGGAAAATAATGCGTAATCTTGGTTTAGTGTGCTTATTTTTTTTTTTCTTATTTCAAGAACAGGTGTCAAAAAGTGGTCTTGTAGAGCCTAACGTCATGTATTTTGGAGCACAGCTTTGAAGTCTACTTTTGGAGCATTTAATTAAGAGCTGCTGAGTATCATACATCTATCAAAATGAGGTACATGTTTTTGAAAGATCATTTTGAAACTTCAAGATAAATGCTAATAGTAGAATACAAAATCAATCATTTGTGTTTATAATGTGGTGTTCCTGTTACTTTATGTGTGACCAGTGCTATGCATTTTTGTGAGTAGCCTTTTTAATTCAGTTATGTGATTTTAATCTTCCTATACGCTTTCTCTCTTAGAAGTACTCTACCATATAAAGAGCCAGCAAAACATTGCATAAGTGCCCCTGTCACTCTGAACAGCAATTTCTCCCACTGTCTAAAATTTCAAATTCTTAGTATCTATTCCATGATACGAAGACTACTTCTACACTGTTTTATCTTCTTGAACTGCATCAGTTCTAATTGGATGAACTTATGACATATTATTAAGAGATTATGTCTGATTTTGACCTTTCTCCATTCCTCCTGGGAGATGAATGGGGCTGAGGGTGGAAACAGCAGGCAAGGAAAAGCTTGCATTTATACTCACACACCCATGAATGAATGAGACAGGGTTCTCCTTTGAGAACTGATCTCCAGAGCAGCATATTTGAAAGACGTTATTGATACTAATAGATTTTGGATCAGGTCCTAGAGGTATTTTGCCTAGTCTGAGCTGTGTAAAGCAGGGATTTACTATCTATAAATCTTATGAAAGAAGACACAGTGCATACCAATACATGAAGTTCTGCTTTTTACTTCTGTGGTTTTTTTGTTTGTTTGTTTTTTGTTCCAATTGTATTGCCTAGTATTCAAATTAGCACATTCGTTTTAAAATTAGCTTTAAGGAATTTAAAATGTGACTCACTAATCTAGGAAGAGCAGCTTAATACCACCAGTGTAATGAATTAGATCATGGAACTAGAGAGGAGCTCAAGGATGAAGCAATAAAAGTGGCGTATCGTCCAGTTCAAGGTTACACAAAACATTAAATTCTCTCTTGTTTAGAAGACATTGAAATGTGATATATGAACACAAAAGAAGCAATGTCTTCAAATCTTAAAACGATTAGCAGCTTTGCTCTGTAGGGATTTAGGGGAGGAGATGGACTCCACCCTGAGGAAGATAAAAGGCCTCAGTTTTCTCAGCTGGAAGGAGTGATTCATTTTAGGTGGAAGTGGTATGCATCCGATATTCCTCATGTGGTAAATTAACTGTTTCCATTAGAAGGTTCCTAGCATATGGAATTGCTCTATTTTCTTCTGCTCTGCAGGGAAAATCATGCCACAAGAACAGTGCTTTTTCTGCTAATTCCAGTCTGCTTGAAAATAGGCAGTGCTGATGGCTGTTGACAAACTCTTCTTGCTACTCAGTAATTCCACCCGTGTTTCATTGGTTCCCTGCTTTTTTAGAGAAGAAATAATGGGAAAAGCTTAGGTCTGAAACTTAATGTGGATCATAAGCGCTCTAGATAGCAACTTGCTTTATGTTCTGCTGTGTTTTTATAGTTTGACCCATGTAAACTCAGTCGTTTCAAGTTTTGTCTTCAGCAGAAAGTACCCTTGCTGTGTGGCAGTGGCATTTTAAGCCCTTGTTTTTAGCGGCCTGGCTGTTGTAAATCCTCCTGATACAGACTGAGCCTAATTAGTGGAGGCTCAAATCAGTGTACTGCATAAAGCATGTCCAACAAAACTGTATTATTTGTGGCTTTGCTGTTTCTTTAGTATATGGGCTGCTATGGGGAAAGCTTCCTGCTGTTTTTAAGAGCAGAATGGGAATGTAAGTGGAAATCCTAATCTTTTTCTTGTTCTAAATTTATTCTTGTATTTCCATGGCATCTTATCTTGTAATCAGACCCGTCACTTCAGAGTCAGTCATGAAATGGCTATTATGCCACTGAATGTTTTTTGTAGGGTATTAGATTAGAAATGTATTTGGATATTTTTTTCAGTGTGACTGTACGTGTTATATGAGTAGCTTATTTGGACTTGAATTATGATCTTCCACTGTGTTTTGATTGGGAAATGTTGGAAAAAAGTAGGAAACAGAAATTTGGTGGTTTCTTGACTGTGAAGCCATAAGAATGAGTGATTCTTTCACATACAGAACACCTTGCTGTAGCCATGAAACAAAGCTGGAGGTGAACTGCAGAAATAAACAAGTAGGGTTTTCCTTAAAAAACAAACAGAGCAACAACTGAAAGCCCTATATCTAGAATAAAATACGGGCATTTTGTAACATATGTTTTATAGTGTTCAGTAGACACAGTGTGCTTCCCAGTAGTATTGGGTTCCCCTTTTTTGTTCCTTATTGCTTTGTACTTGCACTTTTTATGCTTCTGTGAAAGATCGGCAACTGCAAGGACGTTTTCCTTCTTTAAAGCTGAAAGAATGGGTCTTGTCAGCTTCTTGAAAAACGTTTTCCCCCCAAATAAAAAATATTTTAATCTTCTCTGAACTCCTGGGGAAGTCTTCCATTGTGTCTTCTCCAAACTCTCTGTGCAGGAGCTATAAAGGAGGATGGGAGAGGCTGCAGCCTTCACAGTGAGGAAACCCTTGAGTACAAAGCTGCTCATGGTCAGACAGCCGAAGCTTGTACTTGTTCCATCAAGTAATGATGATTTCATTAGTCTTTAGCTACTGATATCAGTTTCTGTCCTAATTCAGACATCAAGCTATGCTAGTTAAGTGGCATTTATTCTGCAGGGTCCAAGCACATGTCTCTGCAGATGATCGCCCCCACAAAGAATCACAGAATCATAGATTCTATGAGGGGGGGAACATTTTCATGAAGGCGGGAAACCAGAGTATTTTAGAGCATTACCACAGCAGCAGTAACTCTTTTACAAACCAAAAGGCATTTTCTTTTTCAAGTGGATGCTAATCCTTAGATCCCATGAGTGCAATCAATGCAGCTGTAGTACAGTCTTGGATATCTTTTGTGGTTAACTGTAAATAGCGACTCTGTATCCACGGCTTATTTTAAACATAGTGTACTATATTAAGAAAAATAGCAAATGTAAGTCTATACATAGCCTGTGAGCTATGTATACTAAGACTGTGAGCTCAATGGTCAGTCAACAGGAAAATCCTAGCCTAATCAACAAGTGTGTGCAGGTATAGTAAGGATGTTTCAGATACTAACATGATACATTATAGGTAGTGGGAAGAGCTGCAGCACTACAACTAATATTTCATTATTACAGATCTTAGGAACTTTGTGAATCACACTGGTTTTGGCAGAGTGGATTTGGGTGCTATAATCTGTACCTCTATATCCTGGCTGTTTATCTTCTACCTTTCCTTTGCTGGACCAGCAAAAGAGTCAACTTCCTCTTATGCAGTATTAATTGGCTATTAAGTAGTGAGGAGTTCAGGAAAAGAGAACAAATACAGTTGTTTATTCTTAACCTTCAAAAGAAACCTGTTTCAAAAAAAAAAAAAAAAAGGAAATTTTAGTCCAAACTTGAGAATGTGCTGTTCTTTTATATTTTATTTTTAACTATTTTATGACTGACAGGGTTAGGAAAGTATAGGACAAATTCTTAGATAAGCCTTCAAGGTTACCTCTCATTATGCATGATAGGTGGGGGAAAAAAACAAACAGGCAGAAGGCAGTTTTTCTTATCATCTGTATAAACAAGCTGGTATTTCATTCAAGGCCTTTTCCTTAACTTTCAGCATACCAGATTACTATCAGGCAATCACCCTGAGAGACATGCAAACATGTTGTTGTTGACTGTTTGTCTACTGAATTTATGAACTTGTTTCCTAAGGAAACAAGGCTCCTGCATTCATTCTGTCTATGTGCTTGCCTGCCAAACTTTCCCTTTATTATTCCTTTACTTTTTTCCCTTATTATCCGTTTGCAGTAATTTATGACTTAGGAATCATATTAATCACAGTGAATGGCAAGCTGGAGGTCTGTAATGAATTGAGTTCCTATCTGTATCAAACCCACAGGTGATGGACAAAAGAGGAAATGCCCTATTTGCAGAACTGTTTGACCCTCAGCAGGGGAAATGTTGTGCTTGGCTGTAGGAATTGTCACCGAGCTGTGGCGCAGCCTGCCAGCCTTTGGCTGCCAGCTGAACACGGAGCTGTGATCCAGCCTCATAATTGTGTGGTAAGGCCAAAGTGGGCTGCTGGAGATGTGGAGGATTTGGAAAGAGCTTCAAGCTGGAGCATGCATCAGTGTGTACTAGGGCACTACAGGTGCCATGAGTTTCGGTGTGCAAAGGTGACTAAAATCATTGCAGAATGACAGATGGGAGCACTGGGGGGCTCCTGTGGTTAAAGGACAGAAAGCATGTGGAGAAGGAAGCTGGGCTGTGAATAGCACTGTGGATGCCAGGAAGGGCTAGGGGTATGTTGCCCAAAGAGCGTAAAGTGTTTATGACACAAATCAGCAGAAAAACATGCACTATTAATTCTGTGGTGTTTTTATTATTTTTTTTTTCCTAGGAGTACTGTTTATTAGCTAAAATGCACACTGTTTAAATGAACCTGATCTAATACCTTCTGAAGTAAATGTTTCTTTTATTTGCAATCAAAGGAACTAGATAAGGTCCCTACTATAACATACAGAATTTATTTGCATTACATTTATGAATATGACTTTGAAGTATATATTTGGAATTTAAATGTTACTATTAGTAATACCTGTCAGAGACTAAGACATGAGCTTTTCAGGTAACATTTTGTCCTTCTCAGACACACTGTGAATTCTGCACAACTGAGGCTGGACTGACATCTTGCAGCTTGCTGGGTCATATACTTAGGGGCTTGGACACTGTCTTAGTTTGTTACACAGATTGTTACACAGACTTTATACTTGTCAGTGCCATCAGGATTCCTGATTCTATTGCAGTTTAAGTAATTATAATATCAATTATTTTATTTGTTTACAAAATTACATTTTAATATAAAGTAGTTTTAGTACTCAAAAACTAAGTATGGGCTTCATTCATCCTTTGGTCTATGGAATTGATGTTGATGCTGGTTCCAGGGAGAACAGAGTCCTAATGCGTGCTGGCAGATTGTGGAAGTGGATGAAATACTTCAGAAAAATGTCAGTTTTCTCCTGTATTTTTAAGACTGGGCAACATTAAGTATTTCCTTACTCACTTACTTTCTTAGTAGTGTCATATAGTTCCACTCTTGGAAGAAATCATGGGAATACTCCCGTAGATTGCCTGTAACTTCCTCATCTCCATGTTGTCTAGACACCAGCAACCTCATCATATATTCATGCCTCCAGAACATCTAGACTTCCCTTTACTGGAAAGCCTGAATTAGGCAGTAGGAACAGAGGGAGTCTGTTTTCCCTTTCAAAATTCCTTCTTTGCTGGTGGCTAGGTATAATGTTGTAATGAATACCAAGTCAGTGTCATGTTTCACTGCAAGGTTCCCAAATTCATCTTGCAGCGAAGAGGTGAGATGATGTTATTTATCCTGATCTTATAGGCATAAAAATACCACTTGAAAGGAGAAGAGATTAAGAAAGTGATCCTGAAGAACTCTATGGCATATATACTATCTTCCTATTGACATTTTATTTTCAGCATAAATGTACTTAGAAAGCATTCTGGCATTTGAGTAAAGCACAACTGAAACTTCTGTGAGTGAAAAAGGCATGGAATTAGTCTGTATTTTTTGGCATTGCTCATCTCACTAGGATATAATGCTGGGTTGCCTAACTTTTTCTGTTTCAGACATCTTGGGTTATTTTAGACTCCTCATTCTTCGTTGGTAGAAGGGGAGGATTCTCCTGTACCCCTCTTCCTCAATTACAGAATGATATTTTGGGGGAGAGGGGTTTGTCCTCTAAATGAGGACAGCTAACATCTAAATTCTAGATTTAGTTTTCTTTAGCCTTGATCTCTCCAACTGTTTTAATGGAGAGGAAGGAGTGACAGATTAGGCTGTTTAGCCTAACTTCTTTCCAAAGAAAGTCAAATTTGTGTGAATGCAGAGATGGAACACTTTTTGGCTCACTGTTTTTCTTGGTGTTAGAGAAATAATGTAGTACCTGTAGTTTTTTTAAGACTGCTTTTCCTTGCTGGAATGTACAGCTTATCTCAGCTGTGTCTTGAAATGAGGAGCTGGGAAAAACAAAAACAAAAACAAAAGCCAAAAAACAAAAAAACCAAGCACCTGCCTCCTCTGAAATAACCTGGACATAATACTGTCTTCAAGACCTGCATTAAAAGATGTGGATGGACAGCCTTTGCCTTCCAAAGTGTCACAGCCAAATAGGGATATCAAGCTGCCCTTTGCTCAATGAAATCAGTGAAGCGTAAATAATAATAACTGGTCAGTGTGTCAGCCAAAATGAAGTTGGAAAATAGCCACATGGCATCTCCTACCTGCCTCTCCTCACCATTCCTAGAACAGGCAGGTTGGGAGTAATGCAGGGTTCCCCTCCACCACTATCTAAGGCATGGTGACTGAAGTGGCTGCTGGCTCCTTCTTGCGGGTGTGGGTTTTATTTGAATTTATTTATTTATTTATTTATTGCACCTCCTACCTACAATTTCCTGTGGTATGGAGAAATCTGGCAGTACTGCTGGTGAGCCACTCTGATTTGAGGGATGATACCTGAAGGGCTCTGTGTTGATCTGTTGTGCAAAGGAAGATGTCCTACTCCATTTTTCCATGATTCAGAAGAAAGAAAACCAAAAGGTCATATGCTTGTGTGTGATTTGTTAAACAGGTTCATTCAATATTGCCATTGTGCGTTTGGTCTGACCACAGTGAGTCAACTTGTCTGGAATTGACTCAGGCAAAGTAGACAACTTCCACAAGAGTGGGACTTCATTCATTCACAATTTCCTTGCTATAATGCCCATCAGGGAAATCAAATTAGGTGTGGAGTGTGGATTTTTTTTGTATGTTTTGAGTGCTGTTGTGCATCTAAAAGCAGCTTAAAGTGGAACATGGGCATTTCTGGCCTTTTATGAATCTTACCCAAGTGTTTTACTACCTCTAACTTCCATTAGTTTGGCAAATAAACCTGCTTTCAGGAAAGGATACGGACGTTGGCTGTAGCACTTAACTGTTCTTGTGTTGAGTCGGTTGACTCTACCTGGATGCTGTCAGTCAGCATCGTTCATTTCTACACAAACAGCACAAAATGGGAAGTCGTAACGTGGAGAAATGGCAGATAACTGTCACACCGTACTCAGCAGCCTAAAAGCTGCTACTTGAGTAATTACGTGATGGCTTCCTCTGGCTTCGCAGGGTAACTTGTGTGCTTTGGCACCGAAAGCAGCCTCCTGCCAACTGTCAGCGCTTCCACCTCGGAGCTGCACCGCCTCGCCGGGCCAGCTGAGGGGAGCGCTGCCGCCCGCAGGCGTGACTGACCGACGGCGGGGCGCGCGGAGGAACAGCTCTGCCTTTCCAGGCACAGCTCGGCGCGCTGACCCCGGCTCGCTTCCCGCTACTTTGAGGACGAGAGGTGCGGGCCCCGAGGGCGAGGCGAAGGGCCTGGGGAAAAGAGCCGCCGGCAGGCTCCGCCGCAGGGCTGCCCGTGCCCGCAGGCCCGGCTCCTCGAGACGGGGCGTGACGCGAGCGTGTGGGAGACGGACGGCCGTCTTTCGCCCGGCGGCATCTCGGCGCCCGGCTCGCTCGCGGCCCCGCCGCCCTTCCCGGCGGGATGGGAAGCGCGGGTTGCTCGGCAGGACTACGCCTCCCGGCGTGCCCCGGGGGGACGCGGCGACGCGGGGCGCGCCGGAAGCTCAGCGCCTCGGCCGCTCGCACGGCCGCCTCCATCTTTTTCCTCCCTCCCGCCGGCGCGCCGCCGCCTGCCCCGCGACGCGTGGGTGGGGCCATCCCGAGCGACGCCTCCGCTGGCCAACCGGCGCTCGAGATGGCGCCGCTCGTAACCAATGAGAGCCGCGAGGGGGCGGCCCCGGGGCAGGCGGCGGTAGCGGCGGTTGCCTGAGAGGCCGGCGACGTCCGCGGCCGAGGGAGGGCGCGAGCCGCGCTTAAAGGGCCAGCTGCGCGCGCAGGAAAAGTTGCGAGGAGTTGGGCGGGCGCCGGCCCGGTGCTGCCCGGACGGCGGCCGGGGGACGGCGGCGGCATGGAGCAGGCGGCGCCCAAGAGGTAACGATACCTCGGAACCCTTCCGCGGCCCCTTCCCCTCCCGGAAGCGAGCGCGGCGGGGCGAGGCCTCGCGGGGCCGGCGGGGGTCGGGCTGCGGGCGGGCGGGATGAGCGCCCCGTTCTCTGCCGGCCCCCCGCGCCTCCGGGCGGGCTGAGGTGGGCTCGGAGCGGCTTTCCTCAAGTACGTACGCGAATCTTCGTTTTAACGTTCGTTTTATTGTTTTGATTTTTAATGTTTATTTGCCTTTTGTGTGTGAGATAGGACGTGAAACCGCCAGCTTTCGCTGTAAATGTGCTGCTGTCATCTGAACGCATGAAATACCTGACCGTGTGGGCATGCTTAGGTTGGAGCAGCCTTCTCGTGCTGCAGATATGTGCTGTGCAGAGCAGAGCTGTGAGACATGCGGGCTGTACTTAGTTTACATACGCACTGGCTGTGTTAGAGCTCCAACTGTTTTACTTCCTGTTAGCTTATATTGTGTAGTTACTATTTTTTTCTTCTGCCAGGAGGTAATAAACTTTTTTTTTTTTTCCCTCATGTAAACACAGTTGTTTATGTTCAGGGCCTTTGAAATTTCTTACAGCGACTTCCCGGGGCTCCAGAAGAGTGCTGTCATGGACCTGTGTCCTTCTTTCTCCCGTGATACATCACGTAACAGTGTCTGCTGCTGAAATCCTTAGCAAAGAGTCAACTAGCAGTTGTACTGCTGAGTGCCTTTATCATGGTGTCACATCCCAGATTCTCAGATTCCAGGCTGGATGTGGCTCTGGGCAGCCCAGTCTAGTGGTTGGTGGCCCTGCCTGTGGCAGGGAAGTTGAAACTGGATGATCTTTGAGGTCCTTTTCAACCCAGATCATTCTATGATCCCAAACAAAAGGTTGTCTGGCTTCCATCGATTTACATTACACGCAACGTGAAGGTCAGTTTTGTCTTTCTCCTAGTTGAACATGTGAGAAGAATCACTCTAGGCATTACTTTGGTCTGATGATAAGCTTTGTGATGTTTGATGTTTTGTGATGAAGCCCCTTGCTCTGAGCTGGACATCTTGACCCCAGTGCATTTCTGTGATGCACAATAAAGGGCAGGGCAGTCTTTAATGTAGAAGCTGCTAGGTGGGACTTTGTTGACTGAGTTCATTCCTACAACTGGTGGTAATGCTGTTGACAGTGTTTCCTACAAACGTGTTTTCTGCATTTTTTTTTTTTCTTACTTAAAAGACTAAGAAAAGAAGGCTTCAGCAGTTGTTTTAAAGTTTGTCTGACACTTCAGGATATGCAGTGGAGGAAGGACAGGCCTGCGGTTTGTTTTCAGATTAACAATGCTCCATACCTTGAATGCAGGGAATAGGAGAGGCACCAGTAAGGATTTAGGAGGAGAAATGGGAGTACCTGAGAAGTAATCAATATTACAGGCACCAGTGCAAAGCTTGGGATCTGGTGATATCAAAGGAGCGAAAATAAAACTTGAAGTTAGCATAACCTACAGCATTGTGTGCATTTCTTTATTTGGTTTTGTTTTGAAGAGCTAGTTTTGCTCTAGCTTTATTATCTAGCTGTAAGCTTGTGGCTAGACTAATTGCTGTTGGTGAGCTGTTTGAATCCTTAGTTTGAATCAGGAAGAACTGGAAAGCCAGTATGTGAGCATTTTAACTCCTGCATGTTCTTATCATAGTTTTTGAAGTTTTATTTTTGGAAGATTAAATATGATGGGAACTTAGGGGGTTTGCTTCTTGAAGAGAAGGAAGAATCACAGAATTGCAGGGGTTAGAAGGGACTTCAAGACATCATCGAGTCCAAGCACCTGCTAAAACAGTTCCTTATAGCAGATCGCACAGGTAGGTGTCCAGGCAGGTTCTGAGTGTCTCCAGAAAAGAAGACTCCACAACCTCTCTGGGGAACCTGTTCCAGTGCTCTGTTACACTCCCTGTAAAGAAGTTCTCTGGTATCTTTGTATGGAACTTCCTATGTTCAAATTTTAGGCTACTGTTCCGTGTCCTGTCTTTATACACCACTGAGAAGAGCCTGGCCTCTTCCATTCGCCATCCACCTCCCTTTAGAAGAACTGAATTTTTTTTTTTCATAAAATAGTAATGTTTGTAGCCTGTGTGCGTATATCCTCTTCATCTGTTATTTTAATCTTTTATTATTGTAATGTATTTTTTTTACAGTTTTCTGATTGTGTGGTGTCTTCAAGTGTTTAGCTAAGCCCCCCTTCCTTCTGCAAGTGCAGAAGGAGTACAGATGACTTCTTGCGGGCTGCGTGTTTTTGATGCGTTCTTTGGATGCAGCAGTGACTTGGGATGGACATAGCACATTTTCTTGGAAAAGCAGACGGGATCACCAGGTGGCTTTGTGTCAGTACCTGCTGTCCACGGGAGCAGCTACTGAGAGGGACCTGTTGAGTGATATGTGCTGCGTGAGACGTTTGTCTGAAAGCAGCAAGAATCTCATGCACACGTTTCAGAGCTTCTTAAAATCTCAGTATTCTTTCGCAGGTGAAGGGCATTTATTCCCACTTTCCCTGTAAAGGAACACATGAAAATCCTGGGTAGATGTTTGCAAATCTCTAAAACAGGCCTTCAGAAGTTGCTGTGATGGTGCCTCAGCGACAAATCAGGCCATTGTAGCTTTCAAATGGGAATGGTATCAAACTGGCAAGGTAGTAGCAGTAACTGAAGACTTCTGAGGAGTTGTTTCAGAATAATGGTTACTTTTAAAAGAATAATTTAGGGTGGGCATTCTGTTTTTATAGTCAACAGTTGTCACAGTGTTTGATGCCAGGTGTTCCCTTGCATCTGAATGTTGCATCTATTTTAGATGTGTTTTGTAGCTCATTATTTCTAACGTGAATGCACTTCCTATAGTCAGTTACAAGAAGTGACTGACAGTTGTTTTAGCTGCAGGGTCTGCCTTTGAGTTGTTTATAATTTGTCCCTGCTATTATCATTGCATTTTTCTGTTTACATTGACATGCTCATGTAGCAGGAAATAGCTTGCATGCTAAGGAGAGACTCAATTCTGTCAAATACAAAGCTTTTAATCTTGTTTGTCTCCTGCATGCCACTGCCAAATAAAAGGCCCTGTAGCAGTCATAGAGAGCGTTAATTAAGGCTTTCTAGTAATTTGTCTTAACTCAGTTTAAATTTCACTGAAATACAGCCGTGTTTTGTGGGAAGGGAAAAGCTTGTTTTTAAAGCGTGAAATGTGTGTGGAAAAATATGTAGTTACTAACATTCATATGGAGGGACATTAAGTTCATACGGATGACAAGTTTGTCTTGAAAATAAAACGTGCAAATTTGCTTGGGTTTTATTGGTAGAAAACTGAAGATAAGTACACAGTATAACAAGGTAAACTCTCTTAAACTTACTTCTATTTGTGTGAACATTGTAAAGTGATGTTAATATCTCAGGACTTTTTCATGTGCCGGCGCTATTTCTGATGACTGCAGTGATTTCTCTTACTATCTTCCCTTGTAGTGCATCTGTATAATTGATGCCAGCCATTCTTTTTGAATGTTTCAACGTGCTAATTCTTCTGCAAAATAAACCACGTATTCATGTTTCTTCAAGTAGTTCTCCAGTTTTCCCTAACTCATGATGGTAATTGCTGGAGCTGTATCTTTAGTCTTGCTTTATTTTTCTGTTAGTGTTCAGTTTTTTACTTTTACTGTAATATCTGCCTCCGTAACACATCACCAATTTATTCTGTAAAATCTGTATGCTGTGACCATAGGACACTGAAATCACAGTTCTTTTTCAGGTGTTGATAGGAGAAAATCTCACGTTCTTTGAGGTCCCAGTTGAGATTTTTCTGATGTTTATGCTGGGAATGGTAGTCATGGGTAACTGACTGTCTCAATCTTTTTCTTCCATGTAGTTGTTTTGTTGGAGTACTTCAGTGATGTGTGAGATTCTAGTCATGCTAGTAAGTATGGATGTTGTCTCCCATCACCTGGATTTACGGAAGTAAAATTCTTAGAGTGCATTTTTCTTCTTTGAGAAACTAGGCCTGATGCAGGGAGTCAAACCTGCTTGGAGTGAGAAAACCCTTCTGACAGCTCTTGTCCTAGACCTGTAATTGAGCTGCATGCAGGAAGAGTTCTCCTTCTGGACATCCACTGAAATTTCCCATAATTATTACCTGATGCTTGTGGACTCCCTTCTGGAATGACATTCTCCCTAGTGTTTATAGTTACCGTCTTGTTTAGGCTTTCTCACAGTTTATACATGTGACACCTGTATCCCGTGGCCAGAGTTTCTGTGTTGGCTTATGTTCTACTTTAGCACTTGTCTTGTAAAAGGAAAGGGCTTGGAAGGGAGAGAAATTGGAGTTTTTAATCTGATGGTTCTTGACCGGTTTGTCCCTTCAGTGCCCCCGCTGTTGCAGGGAGGCATTTTGTTGAGTGCATAGCATTGACTTTTAGTGTAGAACACCTTAATACTTCAGAAAAAGCAGTGATGCTTCTCGAGTGTTGGTCTCAGTATGTCATGTTTGCCTTGTGCATGGAAGGTGATGCTGTTAGGCTGGACAAATGGCAGGGATGGATACACATGGGCTGGTAATGAAGTCTCAGATGTGTTTCTCTGTCCGTAGTTTTAGTTGCTTCTTTGTAAGACTAGCAATATTAACTCTTACTTAATTAATGTTAATATATCTAGCCCTTTTCTTCTTGTATTCTACCTAGTGCTTTACAGCCAGAAAATCATAGAATTGCAAGGTCAGAAAGGACCTACAAGATCATCTAGTCCAACTGTCCTCCCGCTACCATTGCTACCACAAGCTACTAAACCATATCTCGGGGCTCCTCATCCTCTTGACATGACAGCTTCCATCTTCCTCCATGCTTCTCCCTAAGTTTTCAGAAGCACTCTCTGTGGCAGCCCTTTCAGGCTATATCATGTACTGCTGTTTAATGTTTCCTATTTCTAGAAGGTCAATAGAATTCCCAGCTTTTAAGCAGTTTGAGCCATTAAGATCTTTCTGTAGTTCAAAGAGCTGCAGTGTTAATACAACTGCCCAAATACCGGTCTGAGTGTCTGTACTGCTGCAGTATCTCTGTGAAGCACTGTGAAGTACTTTGAGCAGTGTATTTATTGATAACATTCCTGAGATTAACATGTCTTTCTACGCCTAAGTGGGTTTGGTGTGTTTAGCTGTGCTGGTGTTCAGTTCTCTTTGGTCTCAGAACACATTTGTCAGAGTTGAATAATGTGCAAATAAATTTAAAACTACACTATATTTATTTCTTCAGTCTCCAAGGTGCTTTTGTTTTTGAGATATTGTGTGTTTTTCGTTTTTGTTGGTTTTGTTCAATCGTGGCCAGCTATAAACTGGTTTCTGTAGCTCTTGACAGGCAATGTGCTACCATTAACAGTGCTGCTGGAAACCCTTTGTCACTGAGCGTATCACAGAATCATAGAATTGTTTGGGTTGGAAGGGACCCTAAAAGGCCATCTGGTTCAACTCCCCTGCGGTGAACAGGGACACCTACAGCTAGAGCAGGGTGCTCAGAGGCCAGGCATCTCACCTTGATTGTCTCCAAAAGTTGAAGAGCTTTTCCAATAACCTGAAGTTCTCTTTTGTGAAACAGAATTGATAAAGCCGATACATCTAGAAGTGGGAAATGTTAAGATCTCTTCAGGATGTGCTTCAGAATGTATACCCTCCTGCCTTTTTCTTATTTTAGAAAGCACTGTTCTTTGGAGCACTGGAAGTGTTTTCTTCTGCATTTTTAGGCAAGGTTGCTGTGGTGTTTGTTTTTTTTTTTTTCCTTACTACTAAAAACTGGAGTCTCTGCACTGCTCTCTTGAGTATGTCTTTTGTTGTGCAGCTCTTTGGTCAGGTAACAGACTCAGCAGATGGTCGTGGTTCTCATTTTTTGAGGCTCTGCTGACAGTGTAAACATACTGCGTTTGCTTTCCGTTGGTGGCAGGCAAAGAATGATTATAATAAATGTTCTTCTGTTAGTGCTGCCTTTAAGGATACAGGTAACCCGGACAGAGCTTAGGGATAAGGGGGAAAGAACTTGAAACAAAAGAATCAAAATGAATGAATTATTTCTTTAATATATGCCTGCCAAGTCTTCTCCCCTTCTGCTTTATTTATTTGCTTTGTTACTGCCTATATGCTTTCCTGCACGACTTGATTCCATCTTCCTGCTTTCTGGTCTCTTAACAAGCAGAGAGAATGCGAAAAAGAAAGCATAGCAGCATGTTCCTGTGTTTGATTTGTAGGCTGCTTTTGCAGACATTCTTTAGCTGCTCTCATCTGATTTTTCAGCTGTTTTCTCTCTATTCCTGTGTTCTGTTCTACCTTCATAGGGGAGGTTTTTATTCTCCCATCTGTCACACACTTTGCAGCTTCCTGCCTGTTCATTGTAGCTAACTGCGTGGGCTTTACTGCAGTTGAGACACCTTGCTTTACCAATGATGGGTACTTCTTGCACTCATATCGCTGCTCCATCTGTCGAAGAGTTGTTTGCTATATAAATCTGTGTGTAGCACACGCACACAGTTTGCTTCCCTTGTTTAACACCGATCTACATTACTGTGCACTTATCCATGTTGAATTTTTTGTCTTTACTTAGACGATTAGCATTACGTGTCCCTTTTGACTTGGGAATTACTTTATCAACTACTTCATTTATTGATTTATTCTTAGTTCTGTGAATCACAGAAATATATCTTTTTATAAGAAGGATTTTCTTTTGAATGCTGTTCTTCTTATGTTAGGCTTGACAGTGTTTTCTGTTTGAGCTCTCTTCCCTTCCCCTGTTTTGTATTCATTTCCAGGAAAGTGTCACAGGATAACATATTTTCTATAAGGTCTCAGTGACGTGCAGTGCTTCATAGCTTCTCTCCTCACCATTTTCTCCTCCTGCATGTGGAATTATCTAGCGCTACAGCACCAGCTATTCTTCAGCTTGTCTCCTACTTTAATAGTACCCTTGGCTACCATATAGAGTTAACTTGTTACTTCAGTCTTGTAGAAGAATTCCCTGTAACTTCTAGGATGACAGATTTACACATTGCAGCCATGCAGTCTCAATATCTGGGTGGTTATATTTGCCTGCAGTATGTTCAGTGTCAGCTTCATCAAAGGCTTGCAGCCAGGTGGTGTTCTTAGATCTGTGAGGTGTCTGGGGGCCGGGGAAAGGCTGGGATAGGCTGTAAGGAACAAAGGATGAATGTTGGGAGTGTGTTGGTGGTGCTGGGAGAGGTGACAGTGCAATGCAGAGCAATTTGCAACTGTGAAAGAAGGCTGGAGGGGAAAAGAACACCTGCAGCAACAACTCTTCCAAGAGTTCCTAATTCTTGGAAATGCAGTGTTTTGCTACTATATGTGTATGAGGTGCTACTGAGTGCTTCTAGAGTCATCCTGGCTTTGGATTCTGTGTTTAGCTTGATGTAATCCACTAGTTTACAGATGGCATAGTTTAAAAACTGGAAACTTCAAGTGGGTGAAGGGTTGGCTTATACTTTCATAGATACTGGCTTGGGATACTTCTATCAGTAATGACTGTGTTTGCTGGCTTTTTGATTAAAGGTGTGCTTTATTGTGTTCTTGAGCTGTTTCTGCTTTAGCAAAGGAAACAGATTAGACAGCAAATTTGTCCCATGCTGCTTTGAGTTGAGCAAACATCAGTGAGAAAGCAATAATGACAAAAATTGACAGCGCAACAATACAGTACAGTTGTCCATGTTATAAGGTGGTTGATAGAGTTCTGTTACTGTGTTCTAATTAGTCATTTTATTTTCATTGCAGCATATTTTTCCTTATAGTCCTTTTCTTACATCTGTTCACTTGTGTGAAAATTTCCTCTGAGTTCTATGCTTCTATTCCACAAAAAATAAACAAGTTTTGTCTTTTTTTTCTAGCAAACTGAAAAAGCTCAGTGAGGACAGTTTAACTAAGCAGCCTGAGGAGGTCTTTGATGTTCTGGAGAAACTTGGTGAAGGGTAAGTGCAGCTATTTATGAGGGAATGGGATGAAAGGAAGGCAGTACATGAAGCATGTGTTAGAATATTAAGTTACAGAGAGAATGACTGTAAGTGTCCTAAGGAGTGCTTTCTCTAGGCAACTTTTGATAATAAAGCAAATACACGCATTAGTGAGCTTCCATGCTTCCCCAGATCTATTTATGTGCTTTTACTGTTCCTCAGTTATTAAGTCAAAGACATTTGTGCTTGTATGAAAATGAGATGCGCTACACCTTGTCAAAGATTTGGTGTTTGGAGGCACACCTTTGCTGAGATCCTGATAGAAATGAAATATTGGCAGGCTGAGAAAAACCTCAAACTTCTGCTACATGAACACGTGACTTCTGTGTACTAGAAATGAGAGGCAACTTATCTTATAAGAAAAATAACGTTTTGAATCCCTCTTTTAGGTCTTATGGTAGTGTGTTTAAAGCAATACACAAAGAGTCTGGACAAGTCGTAGCAATTAAGCAGGTCCCTGTGGAGTCTGACCTTCAAGAAATAATTAAAGAAATCTCTATAATGCAGCAATGTGACAGGTAGGTGTATCAGTTCTCCTCCCTTTCTAAGACTTAAGTGAAAATGTATTTGTAATGTTTTGTTAATACAGCTGAAATATAGGCAGCTGTCAACTTTTTTTTGTGGAAAATTAAAGCAGTCTGTGTTGAACAGTCTGTGTAAAGGAACTGCTTTGAAGACCAACTCCTATCCTTAACTTGAGCTGAAGGAAGTACAGATAGTGTACATCATAGAAACTGTTAAATGAAAGAAGTACTTGCATTTGCTTAGAATTCTCCATGCTTGCTTTGTTTTACTTGCATTGGCAAGCCCAGAGGTTAATATTTCCTGTATACCTGCTTAGGCCATGTGAATTCTGAATTACCTGCTTCTCAAGACCAATAAGGACATTCCTAGAGCAAAATTAATAGCTAGCCGTGAACTTCCAAGGTGGTGTTGTATCATTAGCTTTTTCATGCAGAAACACACCTTGATAAGTTAGCAATCTTCTAATGGTTCTGAAGGTTGGTTCCCTTACACTTGCTGAAAAACAATGTGTCTTTAATATTGTGCGAATGGAGGCCTCAGCATCAAGTCTTGGCAAAAATGTAGAAATTTATTTCTCCCCCCTCACTCCCCTCTATAAAGTTACTAGTATTTTTGTCTTTTTTATTTTTGGGTTAATCTTAAGATTGTGGTTACAACTTCTCAGTCAGCTTTGCTAGTGTGAGTGTTTATTCATGGCTGATCAGCGTTACAAGAGTATTGTTCGCAACTTTAATTCTTGTTGGGAGAAACTTTTTTTTTCTTTAAAATATTGATTGCTCCTGTCACTAACTTGGTGAACTGTAGTGCAGCAATAGGTCTGTTGTTTCTCAGTTGTTTTTGCTTTTGTGCTGTGGTGATGTTGAAATAATGTTTAAATAGGAAAAGAGGAGAAAGCCCTTGTTTGCTGGTAGCACATGAGGCTGGGCTGTCCTTGTGTTTTCTAAGTCAGTTGATAAGAAAAACCTAGCTCATACGGCTAGCTAGGACGAGGCTATAACTAAACGTGAACAGTGTTTTGAGATTGAATAGCTTTTGCTGTCTTGATTATCTTGTCCTGATCAGTATGAATATGCACTATTTTCATTAATAGCTAGCTGCTAACTTCCACAAGACAGTCACAAAAATTAGTGGGTTTTTGTCAGAAGTAATAGTAACTTTCCTAACTCAAGGTATTGAAAAGGAGTATCATTGGAAGCTTGTGATGTGTATGATAGTATCATTAGTTGGTCAAATTTATTGTTCTAAAAAGGTATTGATTAAACTAAGTACAACTTTAAAATGTATTTGATTACAGTTGCATTTTGGCTGTTTTTCTTTTCCAAACTGTAATTTTTAACAGTATTTGTGCTGCTGTTTTTTTTCTTTTTCCATTAAGAATTCGTATGTTTAATTATTATCTTTTTTCCTCTCTGTCTAGCCCCTATGTTGTCAAGTACTATGGCAGCTATTTTAAGAACACTGATCTATGGATTGTTATGGAGTATTGTGGAGCTGGATCTGTTTCAGACATAATTAGACTTCGTAATAAAACGGTGAGTTTCCTTCAAAAATGTGTAACGTTTATTAACATTAAACTGTGAATTAAGATTAGAAGCTTGAATAAAAGAAATGTGAGACAAGGTTTTTGCTGATGCCAAGAGATGTAGTTTGGCCTTGATTGTGCAGTTGCTCTGGCTACGTGTTTATTCATTTTTCCTTGGTGTGTGATTGTAAGTAGTAAAAAAAATGCATCTTGAAATCAGAAGGTCCTGTAAGCTTCGTGAAAATTACTACTGTGTGAAAGGCAAAACTGTATGGCTCCTTCCACCTGACAGCCTGTCAGCCATTTAGCATAACCACGACGTGAAAGCTGGCTCAATATTGACTTGCTCCCACTCAGTAATTAGGGAGCATGAAGAATAATTGTTATTATTCAGAGAATGAGAAGGAAAAGACCTGCTGGTTAAGAAATGTGAGAGAGAACCAAAAGGCAGAGTTGTTAGGAGGAGTTGCTGTGGGCTTATAAGAGCTGTAATAAAGAGGAGGATGCAGACCTGTAAGGAACAGGTTTTGGTGTGCTTCCTCCCCCATAGACTGTTTATTTAAAGGTTCTGTTGTAGAAGTCCAATAGTCTTTAGTTGCTTTGAGGATCTCCAGTTATGGCCCGTAATATAAAATATTCATTTTACTGACATCTACTGTGAGATGACACTCCAATTGCTAGCTTTCTACATGTTGTCAGTATACTTGTACCATACATGAGTGGGGGAAGAGAAAGGAGAAGAGAGTGATTAGGCTTGGGGGGGGGGGGGGGTAAGGTTATAAGGGAAGATGGAATTGGATTTGTTAGGAAGTAATTTCCAGTATAGAGGGAGCCTTGATGGAAAAGATAGAACACATCAGGGCTGCTGTGTTGTTGAACTGATGACTGTGGAAAAATCAAAAACAGGAGACTGCATGGATCAAATTCCTCCATCTTCTATAACTGCTGTTCTTACAGTTCTTTGTTATATATGGGTTAGGAGAATCCCAGAATGGTTGAGATTGGAAGGGGCCTCCAGGTCCATCCTGCCCAAGCTCTGCTCCATCAGGAACACCCAGAGGAGGGAACCCAGGCCCCTGTCCAGGCAGCATTTGAAGAGCTCCAGGGAGGAAACTCTGCAACTTGTCTGGGCAGTCTGTGCCAGTGCTTGGTCGCTGTCTTGGTAAACAAGTGTTTCCTGATGTTCAGAGGCAGCGGTGTTTCAGTTTGTGCACGTTGCCTTTTGTCCTGGCACTGGGTACCACTGCATGGAGCCAGGCTCCATCTTCTCTGTGCTCTGTCTTCTCTGTACCCTGTTATCAGATATTTATGGACATCGGTGAGATCCTCCTGAACCTCTTTTTCTCCCAGCTCTCTCACCCTCTCACCACAAGAGAGGTGCTCCAGATCCTTCAGCATCTTGGTGGTCCTGTGTTGGACTCTCTTCATTGAGCTCCCCAGTACATGAGAGGCCTGGACGCAGAGCTAAACCTGGTACTTCAGGTGCAACCTCACCAGTGCTGAGTAGAGAGAAAAGTTCACCTCTCTTGACCTTTGCCTAAAGCAACTCAGGTCACCACTTGCCTTCTTTGTGGCCTGGGCATGTTGCTGACTCACGTTCAATGTGGTGCCCATGGGACCCCCAGGCCCTTCTCTGTAGAGCTGCTTTCCAGTTGTGTGCCCCTTGTGTGTGCTGGTGCCTGTAGCTGTTTCTCACCAGATGTGTTACTTTACACTTCTTCTTGCTGAACTAGGTGAGGTTCCTGTCAGCCCATTTCTCCAGCCTACTGAGGTGGCAGCCCTTTGGTGAATCAGCCACTCCTGTCAGTTTCAAGTATCTGCAAGGGTACATGGAAGGAGGGACATGGTAGAAAGTTAAGAAAACCATGAGTGGCACAAAGTGAATAAGACGTGCTTATGTACTGTTTGGTGAAAAAGACAAAGGATCAATTGTTTAAACTGAAAGGAAAAAATTTTTTCTCTGCTTGTGGAAATTTTTTGTCTCTGTCTTCTGTGAAGTTGTGGAAGATCTTATAGGTTTTTACATGGTTTTCAAGAAGAGTTGAACCAGACCAAGGAAAAATGACTACTGCAGAATGCGAATACTTAAATACCTGGAGCAGAAAATTCATATTTTTGCTTACAGAAAGGTGAAGCAGATGGTTATCGCTGTTTATATGTTCTTCCATTCTGTAGGCCACTCAAGAAGAAAGACTGCCAGCTACACAGAACTTTTATTCTCTCTTAGAATACTGGGTGTTCTGGTACATAGAGTAAGAAAAAGTACAGATATCCTCCATTTTTCATGCAAACTTTAGAATAGTCTTGCAGGATCCTTGGGCTTATTTGAATTCTATTGCTCTACTCCCACAGAACGTTTCATTAATAATTTTAGCATCTCTATCTTACATGAAACAAATTCTGAAATTTGAATATCAGTGAGTACTTGTTTTGTAGATACTGGTGAGGGTTACCATTTGGTGGTCTTTGTTGTTTTGTTAAATACAGGAAGTATTCAGTGTTCTGTCTGCCTAAGGCAGCTCAGATGGACAATTGCTGTTGTATCTGTGCACTGAATTTGAAACCCGAAAACTTGCTTGAGTTTGCATGTCTTTATGAATGTTTTGTATGGTGATCTCATAAAAAATATTCTTGTCACAAGAACAAACAACTTGAAGTGGTTCAGTTTCTCCTGGCAGCATACACGTTGGTGGTCTACATCAGTTGTTACATGAATCTATCAGCATGTGCCCTTGTACTGCGAGAACAAGAATTTGACTCTTGCAATTTGTGTTCTTTAAAGTATTCATTCTTCTACAGGTTAAACTTAAACACGAGTAAGTTTCTTTCTGTTGTGCCTAGTTAGTGAGTCAGAAGTAGTTGCTTGAATTTGCTTAAATGCCTTATTTTAAAATTACTTTTCACTTTGCAATTCTTTTTTGACCTCCTCGGCCATAATCTCAGGCCAGTTTAGTAAACCACTGTAGAGTTTTACTTTTCTTATAAAATTAGCTTTAATTGTTTATATTGTAATTAACAGTATCTGAAAAAGTTATCTTAGTAACTCTAAGCTGGGGCATGTTCCATTCTGTAAGTTTAAAAAAAAAAAAAAAGAAATCACTTAAAAAAATTGAGAAACAAACACATAATTTATACTCTTAGTTTTCTGAAATGGTGATCTGATCACCCAGACTACTTTGTAGATTTTTTTAATTACATAAATGAGACTTGAAGTTTTTCAGCTTTCTATTGCTCACCTCGATTTCTTTTTCTTCAATGGAAACAAAAAGTGGTTTTATTGTATTTTTGTTTTTGGAAGAAAAGAAAAATATTGTTGCTTGGAGGTGGGGAGGGAATTGATTCTTATTTTGTCAGAATGTATATTGAATACCCTCAGGCACCTGGGGGCATGTGTTCTTTAATTTCCCTGAGCTGTCAAATGAAGACTGTGGCTGAACCAAAGAGGAGTTTTTCCTATTTCTTCATGCTGAATTAAAAAGAAATTGAGGAAGAGAGACCTGAAGTACATAAGAACCCTTACTTTACTGCAGTAGTTATTTAAAAATAAGTCATAGGAAAAAGTAGAAGTCTCCTCATGTTTGGAGAGGAGATCTGATTAAGCATATGTTCTTGCCTCCCAAACTAGGAATTCACCAGATCTTCATTTTTCTGTAGCTGTGTTTCTTTTCTTAAAGTTTTCTTCTTTTACTAGAACGTAACAGTGCTGTGCTTTGCTCTACTGGATAAGAAATGAGGAAAGCAGAATTCAAAACTAAGCTCTAACTGGTTGGTAACCTGAGTGGTACAGTTGATACACTAGAGGGAAGTGATGCCATCCAGAAGGACCTGGAGAGGCTTGGGAGGCGGGCCCATGTCACCCTGTAAAGTTCAGCAAGGCCAAGTGCAAGGTCCTGTACCTGGGTTAGAGTAATCCCAAACAGATAGAGAATTGGTGGAGAATGTCTTGAGAGCAGCCCTGAAAATAAGGATTGGAGGTGTCAGCTGATGGAAGACTTGACATGAGCCATCAGTGCGTGCTTGCAGGCCAACCATATCCTGGGTTGCATCAAAAGAAGCATGCCCAGCAGGTTGGAGGAGGTGATTCTGCCCCTCTACTCTGCTCTTGTGAGACCCCCTGGAGTACTGCGTTCAGTTCTGGGGCCCCTGACATGAGAAGGACATGGAGCTGTTGGAGCGAGTCCAGAGGAGTGCAACGAAGATGATCAGAGGGCTGGAGCACCTCGCCTAGAGGGGGCAGGCTGAGAAAGCTGGGGCTCTTCAGCCTGGAGAAGAAAAGACTCCAGAAGGACCTTGTAGTGGTCTTTCAGTACCTGAAGGGGGCCTACAGGAAAGTGGAGGAGGGACTTTTTAGAAGGGCATGTGGTGACTGGACAGGAGGAAATGGTTTTAAACCTGAAGAGGGCAGATTTAGACTAGATATTAGGAAGAAATTCTTTTCTGTGAGGGTGGTGAGACACTGGAACAGGTTGCCCAGTGAGGTGGTGAATGCCCCTTCTCTGGAAGCATTCGAGACCAGGCTGGATGGAGCTGTGAGCAACCTGCTCTAATGGGAGGTGTTCCTGCCTATAACGAGGAGTTGGAACTAGATGTTCGTATAATACCTCCAGAAGTTGAGAAGGTTTGGAATGAAGACTGGCCCCATAGCATCCTGTGCTGTATCTGCAGTGTGAAACATTGTCCTCCCCCATTTTCTACAAGACTCAGTTTATAGGATTAATCACGCTCGCTCAGTGAGGAATTGTATACTCTAGTAACTGGTGAGCTCATGTATATTTGCCAAAATACTAAAGTTACTCTGAAGACAATTTGCCCCGGATTTCTGACCTTCATCTTTCCATTCAAATAAATACTGGTATTAACTAGTTAGATATATTGCTATGAATATATACAAATCACTTTTAAGGAGATCTAGCTTCCTGGATGTTTTCTGTAGTTTTCACCTAGATTGCTTTAGGCAGCTGCTTCAGACCTTTGAGGTCCATTTTGTGAGCAATCTTAAAATCACTGGTAAGCATGTAATATTAAAATGCTTAGCATCAGGTAATTCATTGGTTTTCTGTTTTTTTTTGGTTTTTTTTGTTTTTAATGTGCTTCTTGGAAGAAAAATTACAGAATGCTATTTCAGTTCCAATGGCAGTATTTGCTGGACTCTGTACTAATATGTTCCAATAGTATATATTCTGTGCTGTGTATATAGTATTCTGTATAGTTTTTACATTGTGTTCCAGTCAGAGGTAACCGTTCAAATGAGTTTTTATTCAGGACAGTTCTCTTTTGATACCCCATATACACCTGACATCACAAAACAGTCATATTTCTGTTGTACTAATGGGGAAGTTATCCTTATTCTCTCTTCACAGTGTAGTGAAGAGGTGCTTTAGTTCCCCAGAGCTTCACTGTTGTTTGTCTTGGCCAGAACTGTGATAAATTACCTCTGTATTTCCAACTTGAGTCAATTTATCAGCATGTAAAATTAAAATTGAGCCAATAAAATTTGTCTCAATCTAGTGAACTAAGCCCAGAACAGTGAATCTTTCATGTATATATGTACATACAAATAAAACAACCTGAGTTCATGGTTGAGATGGATTTGGTATTGTGTATTATTGCTGAGAGGAATAGGTAGAAATACAGAGAAACTGTAGATACAGGAAATGTTACTCTGTTAAAAGCAAATCATACATTTCCTAGAGTTGGAAGGGACCTCTGAAGGCCTGCAGTCCAACTCCCCTGCAATGAACAGACATGCACAGCTAGATCAGGTTGCCCAGGGCCTAGTCCAGCCTGGCCTTCAAAGTCCAGGGATGGGGCATCAGCCATCTCTCTGTTCCAGTGCCTCCACCACAATCATTGTAAGAGATTTTATTCCATGTATCTAACTTAAACCTACCCTCTTTGAGCTTGGAATCACTTCCCATTGTCACTGCAGACCCTTCTAAGGCATTTGTCCCATTCTTTCCTGTAGCTCCTTTTTAGATACTGAAAGGCGGCTATCAGGTTTACGAAAAATATTTATTTGAGAGATACTGAAGAAGGAGGTGAACAGTGTGGCACTGTTTTGAAAACAGTAGTTTGAAAGGGACCTCTGAAAGTGGTCTAATCTAACTTCTAGCTCCAAGGAAGGTAAACTTTGAAGTTCACTTAAGTTGATAATGACATTGTCCAGCTGAATTTTGAAAAATCTGTGAAAGTGAAGATCTGTGAAGGAAGTTCAGCTGTCTCCCTCCTTCCATTCCTCTTTCTCTAAGCTGCCTTTCCATCCACTTTTACCATTGTTTTTTTCAATTTTTTTCTTCAAATAAACTGGGATTTTCTTTGTGGCAACTTGTAACTGCAGTCTGTTCTGCTGTTTCCTCACAATTTTCTGTGGTGTGTATGTTCTGGTTTTATTTATTTTTAAATCACACTTCCTTTACTTGGAAACCAAATTGAACCGTCCACCTCTTTTTTAGACCAGACAACTTAGTTCTGTTAACTTGCGCTCAAGCCCCCAGAGAGCTCAATGGTCCACTGCTGGACTTTTACCAATTTGTCAGCATTTCTTTTAATAGTAGCCTGTAACTGTGCTTACTGTTCCCTATTTGGCTTTACAAGTGCTGAATGAAAAGCAATATTTATTTGCCTTAATTTGCCGACTGTGTTTTCCTATTGAAGCTTGCCACACCACCAGCCTTTGCTGCTGTGGGGGTGTATCACTGACTCATGTTCATCTTGCCTGTAGGCCCTGTTGCGTATCCTGATTCTTTCCTGCAGTGATGCTACCAGCCGCACTGATCAGTAGCCCATACTATTGCATGGTGTAAGGTTTGTGTGTCACAAGCGTAGGACTTCGCCTTTGAACTTCACAAGTTTGCTGTCAGCCTCACTTCTTCAGTTTGTTGATCTGCTGTTGAGTAGCAGCTCTGCCTTTTAGTGCAGTGGCAGCTGCTTCTGTTTCTTGTCACTCATGGACATGATGAGGGTGTGTTCTAGCTCACTGTCTAGGTTGTTAATGAGGATCGTAGAATATTTGTCCTAGAATCAACCCCTGAGAAATATCACTTGCTGGCTGTTACTTAAACTTTGCACCACCACTGAGCCCCATAGTTGTTCATCTGCACTGTGAGTCCTCAGTTCAGCTGAAAAAAGAGATATGAGTGTCAACAACTTTCATAAAGTCAAAGTAAATTACATCCACAGTTGTCTTTTAGTCCTTGTAGAAAAGTGGCCGTCTTAGTTTGGTATGAGATCTCTTTGGTAAAATTGTGCTGTTTGTTTCTAGTCACCTTCTTACTTCTTTTCTGCCTAGAATATAACTTATCTGAGGATTTTCTCCTGGAGAGTGAGGATAAGTTGGTCAGTCTATAATTTTTCAAATCTTCATTCCTTCCCTGTTTGAATATAGTTCATGAGGGATCTCTACTTGCTTTAGTTTCTTAAAGATGGCACCACTTTGTTGGTACTAGCTGACTCCTCAGTACCTCCTAGTTAAACAGAATAACTGAGGTTGGCACAGATCTCTGGAGCTATCAGGTCCAACCCTGCTGAAGCAGGGTTACCTGGAACAAAGTGCACAGGCCCATGTCCAGATGACTTCTGAAGATCTTCGAGGAAGGAACTCAACAGCCTTGGGGCAGCTTGTGCCAGTGCTTTCTAACTTGTCCTAACTCATTCCAACTTGCTGCTAGGCAGAGACAACTGAGATCCAGAGAAACCTTAATAAAGGTGGAGGCAGAAAAGATACCTAGAACCGTTCCTGCACCTCTTGTCAACAGAGTGACCATCTTCTTTATCAATAGACCAACATTTTCCTTGAGCTTTTTTCCTGCATATAGACAAATAGAAGCTTTTTGTTTGTTGTCCTGTGTATTTCTGTACATTTTCAAACCCAGCCTAAGCTTAGCCTTACTAATGTAGCTCATTAGTACCCAGGCAGTGCTTTACTTGTGTTTTGTGATCTATTCATGCTTCTGCCTCTTTAATACTTCAATTTCTGTACTTCAGCTCAATCAGAAGTTCACTGTTCCTTCAAGATAGCCTCCTGCTAGACTTGCTCAGTATCCTGTACATCTGGATGGATTGTTTTTCTGCTTTGAGGAGGTTGCCCTTGATGTTCCACCAGCTCTCCAAGGTTCCATTAACCTTCAGGGCAGCATGCTGTGGGATCCCATCTTATAGTTCCTTTAATAAGCCTAGGTTTTCTATCTGAAATCTGGTTCTGCTGCGTGCTTCTGTGACTTGCCTCTTTACCTTAACCTCTACCATCTAATAGTCACTACCAAAGCTGCTGCAGGCTGACATCCCTCCTCCCTTACTTGCTCGTGATTAGCTGATCCCGTGGAATGCCTGCTGTAAGTGGCTGTAAAACGAGTAATGCTCTGGTGGTGTTATCGAGCATGCTAAAAGGTGGTGATCTGCAGATGCATCTGCTCAAGGCAGAAGCCTTCTTCTCTGTCAGGGTCAAGAAAATCACCACATTGCCCCTCATTCACTTTGTGCACGTGGCTCAGTGTTTCTCCAGTGGTGGAGAGGCACTGTACTGTTCTGTACTAGTTCCAGGACTATCCGCATCTGGTTAGCTGGCTTAGTACTTCATAGATGTGTTTCAGCAAACTGGAACTTGGTAGTGAAGAGTAAGGCCTGAAGAGTGCAACTTGCATATTCAAATCAGTTCTTGATCTCTCTTTGCCTGCTAATTAGTGCCAGCTGATATCGAGCATGTGACAGTAGGAGATGCATGAGGTTTCCTTAAATAGTTTTCTCTTATTATTCTCATAATTTTCTGTTGCTGCTGGGCTATATTAATATTCAAACTACAGATGGAACTGCAGTTATCTCCCCTACAGTTCAAATTGCTGTTTTACTAGCACTGTGTTGAATTACTATTTTAAACATGCTAATTTGAGAAAACAAGATCTGTTACCTAATATATACAAGAAACATTACAGAGGTTTTGCTATTGGGACCGCATAGTCAAAAACTCAAATCTGAAGAGCACCCATTCACTTGTGCAGTGCGATTGTTGTAAATAGTCACTGTTGTATCTATTATTGCATATTTTCCATGTGATTGTATGTGCAGGATGGCTTAGGCTTATTAGGAAGAATAGTCCTTGCTGCATCTCATCCCTCACTGTATGATCCGTGCCTTGAGGTCCCTTCCAACCCAGGCCATTCTGTGATTCTAAGTTCTACTTCTGTAAAATTGACAGTTCTCCTTATAGTAGTGAGTTCTTATTCCTTTCATTGCCATGGTATTGTGGTATGCTCTTAGTTATGGTATAGGAAGAGGAAGGGATTATGTCCTTTTGTTTGAGCAGTTACTCCAAGACTTAGAGCAAACATGTTTGCTTACAGAATTTAAATGTCATGTGTGGTATCTCACTCAAGATGTAGGCTGGGAATTTTATTTGAAGAACACTGTCTTCACACAGTGTGCAGAACTACTTAGAAAAGAACTCAAAGGCAATTGCTCTGAAAGTGATGGTCAGATAATTATGGCTTCAGTAAAGTGTAACCCCGTTGATGTTTGTAGCACTCAGAGTGGGAACCAGATTCAAATGCTGGATCCAGAGTAGAGCAGCAGCCATAACAACTATTTTTTTGTCTCTGAAGCTATCTGCCTTATTTGAAGGTTAATTTATGTTACAAGCAGGAAAGGTGTCTCAGTAACTGTCCTCTTTTCTCCCCTTCTTATTTGCTTATGTCCCCCATCCAACCTTAACTTCACAAAAATGGAGGAGAGGTATGTGATCAGGTGAGATTGGTGGTGTCTGATCTTACAGATTCTTCTGGGGGAAAGATTGGTTATCCCATGCCCCCTTCATTTGCCATGGGAGTGGACCTACCCAGTGTGCTTGATCTAATCAGTCTGGTGAGATGCAGTGATCTGATACTTCCAGGCTTCACGTGCATGTATGGCTTAGTGTAAAAAGAGCAGCTGGGAAAGGACGTAGGCAGTTAAAGCAATTGAGCTGAACCATTTCTATGGGGCCCTCAGGAAGAAGACTGTGAGCAGAGAGACTGGTTAAATGAGTTGTCTCAACAGCTGCATGGATTAGGTAGTGTGTGATTGGCTGTATAAATGCACCCTTAAATCTCCCTTGTGTGTGGCATCCATGGCCAGTTAGACAGAAATATGTGCGTAAGCTGTGATCTGATTTGCCCCATACTTTTTAAAAGATTTTTAAAGATTGGCTTCATTATTTTGTGCTTTTATGTAGGCTATAGAGTTGCTGACCTTTATCTTTCTCCTTCAGTTTCATGTTTAACTTGCATGTGACTTTAATGATGAAGAAGACATCTGGGCATGTTCTCTTAAACCCACGTGGTCTTTACAGCCAGTGGCTCTATGCCATTACATTAACGCCAGGCAGACATGTCAGGGTTCCAGGCCATCCTCTGAGCAATGTGTCTCATGGCTCTGTAGGAGTTATACTGTTCTTGATTGTGCACTTGCTGGTTGTCTAGCAGCAGTTATTCTTTTATTATCAATGCTTGGATTTGAAGTTGCTTCATGGCTGACTCGTGCTTAGAGGACAGTGCCAACACACCAATGGGATGTGGCCTACAGAATTAGAGCTAGCCAAAGGTATCAAGGAGATGGATGAAAATCTGGGTACAACTCGACATCAGAAATGAAGCAGAAAGATGATGACTGAATTTACACGAAGCTGCAAGTTACAGAGCGTGCTATGCTGATGGAAGAATGGTGCTGTATAAAAGCTCAGAACTGAAGTAAATCAACTGTTTTAACAGGAAACATAATACCCTTATGGCCTGATCAAGGAACAGTATAGGAACTATACATCTGGACCAGGATAGCAACATTTACTTTGATGTATTCCTAGCATTAAAGTATTACATGGTTTCATCTTAATTGTACCATGTACTGTTTGCCAATGGCACCAATTGTGTATCAGCATTAAACTACTATTAGAACCAGAGAGTACTTGGTATTAGTGGATAGCAGGTTGTTCACTGTGACAAGGCATGCTGTGGGCTCATTCAGTCCATTGCAGTTTCCTTTGCAAACTGGAAGTCATTCATGGGGACACAGGCACTACATAACCTACAGTGTGCTTTCTTGTTTTGGTGAGGGTGGCTGAAATTGCTGCACCTCGAGTATTGTGTTCAGTTTTGGGCCCCTCACTACAAGAAAGACATTGAGGCCCTGGAACGTGTCCAGAGAAGGGCAACGAAACTGGTGAGGGGTCTGGAGCACAAATCTTATGAGGAGTGGCTGAGGGAGCTGGGATTGTTTAGTCTGGAGAAGAGGAGCTCAGGGGAGACCTCACTGTATTCCACAACTTCCTGAAGGGAGGTTGTGGTGAAGAGGGGTTTGGCCTCTTCTCCCCAGCAACAAACAGGATTTGAGGAAATGGCCGCAAGTTGTACCAGAGGAGATTTTGATTAGACATGAGGAAAAACTTTTTCTCTCAGAGAGTGGTCAGGCACTGGAATGGCTGCCCAGGGAGGTGGTGGAGTCGCCGTCCCTGGCAGTGTTCAAGAGGAGCCTGGATGAGGAGCTACGAGATATGGGTTAGTGCTTGTGGTAGCAGTGGTAATGGGAGGGCGGTTGGACTAGATGATCTTGCAGCTCGTTTCCAACCTTGTGATTCTGTGGTTCTGTGATTGGTTATATCCTTCTAAATGTTACAAGATAATAAAGCTTAGTATTTTGTCTTTGTACAGTTGTGCATACACTTGGCTGTGTTTAGCCAAAATACAGACAGAAAGGACTCCTTCCATAATTGTGTCGCATTGTATAGATGATTGCATGTCTGATGAAGCATGGATGGATCTAGGACATCTGGAGTTGGGACTGATGTGTGTCGTGTCATTTTAAGACAGAATATGTCTATTTTCCCTTTTATCTCTCGTGCTTCCCTCTTATTTCTGTTCCTAATAAGTGTCACTTTTACTCTGCTACTTTTTTATAGGCTGCATTTGCTTCTGTGGGCTTTTCTAGCCACTGCATATGTTTTGATGTTAAATACTTTCTACTTGCATAACAAATTGCTATCGGCTTTCCTTCATTAATGGACCAAATAGCGTAATGGGCCGCAGTATATGAGAATTCACCTTATTTGCTGACTCCTTGAACCTTAACTTCTTTGTCAGCCTTTTGATGCAGTTATTCTGTTACCATCTCCTTTTGAGAGCTAGATTTTACCAGGTGACTGTAAAAGCATTTTTCACCCAGAGGTCACCCTGATATCCATGTGGTTTTACTGCTAATATTTCAAGAACTGAAACTAGGTATTTACTTCCATAAGAACACATTGTACTGAAGATACTTTTCCTGCAGAGCCTTTTAATCACAATTTCTCATGATACTACTTTCTAGAAGAAGGCAGGCAGAAAGCTGTATATATACTGATAAATATGGGTTTTTTTCAGTGTGCACATTCATGATTAACAGCATGGAAGTCTTTGGAGACTAAGGGTGCTGTATTCTTTCTGAAGTGGGGTAGATTTGCAAAGCTCTGACAGAAAATGTTACATTCCAGATGTCCTAAACTCTACATAACTGTATTTTTTAAAAGCTGGAACTTAGATTGCATGTAGTGTGAGTCTTCAGATAACATTTTACTCTACTTAATCAGAAAATGGTTGGCTCACGTACTTTGGGTTGTCTCTTTCTCTAGATATTCTTCTGCCCCTAGTTCAATCGATTTCACAGCTGGCTTTAGAGTCCTTTCATGCTTCAGGGACAGAGCAATGCCAGGAGAGCTGTCTTGTTTGAGCTGTGCTTGGCGGTTTTGGTTCTTGCAGCATGCATCCTTTGAAGCAGCATTGTGGTCAGCATGAAAAAGTAGCACAACTAAATGCTTTGAGCAACCACTCAATAGAACCACTGTGAAAAATTTCAAGGAGAAATGGCAGACAGGGATGCATAATGTGCTGTGAAGGCAGTCGCCCATCGCTGTGAAGTGTCGAATTAATACTACCATCATGTTCATCCTCTGCTTGTAGAGGGAAGGGAAAGCTTATGTGAGTCAGTGAAAATCTTTAGGAGTAACGCATGGACTTGTTCAGAAGACTGTGCAAGTTTGAGCAGCTCGTATCCCTGCTACATCCTTGTTGACTGTGCCATGAATTGAGTCACGAAACTGTTTATTGGAAGAACGATTTGTCAGAAGGGTTTATTGTGGTCAGTTAGAATTGTTTAGTGGAAGGGCTGACAGTGGGAGTTAGTGTGGAGGCTTCGGTGAAAGAAAGACTGGAGCTTGATGCAGCTATTTGAGTCAGAAGCTCGGAAGGCAAATGGTATCCTGGGCTCCATGAAAAGAGGGGGGGCCAGCAGGGACAGGGAGGTGATTGTCCCCCTCTACTCTGCTCTTGTGAGGCCCCACCTGGAGTACTGCATCCAGGTCTGGAGCCCCCAGTACAAGAAAGACAGGGAGCTGTTGGAGAGGATCCAGAGGAGGGCCACAAAGATGATCAGGGGACTGGAGCACCTCCCCTATGAAGACAGGCTGAGGGAGCTGGGCTTGTTCAGTGTGGAGAAAAGAAGGCTGCGGGGTGACCTCATTGCAGCCTTTCGGTACCTAAAGAGAGTCTACAAACAGGAGGGGAATCAACTCTTTGAAAGGGTAGATAACTGCAGGACAAGGGGAAATGGTTTTAAGTTGAGGGAGGGGAGATTTAGGTTGGACGTCAGGGGGAAGTTCTTTACAGAGAGAGTGGTGAGGTACTGGAACAGGCTGCCCAGAGAGGTTGTGGATGCCCTGTCCCTGGAGGTGTTCAAGGTCAGATTGGATGGGGCCCTGGGCAGCCTGGTCTAGCATTAAATGGGGAGGTTGGTGGCCCTGCATGTGGCAGGGGGGTTGGAGATTCATGATCCTTGAGGTTCCCTTCCAACCCTGGCCGTCTGTGATTCTGAGTCAATGCATGTATGACTGTGCCTTTGGATTTCATACCCAGGTTTTATGGGACCGGGTTGAAGCAGGAATAGGGAAATGGTTCTATTTACTAAGAGATTAAGATTAGTTATGAGTAACTCAGGAGCTCCCATTCTGCTAGTTGACAAAGTGATGGTGAGTGGTTTTGGTTCTTGTTTTTATTTTGTTTTTGGAAGGGAGCTGCAAACATGTACCAACACTTTCAAAACTGAAACTAGAGGAAATTCCTGTGGCTTAATTTAATTTCTGCATAGGATTGTGAAAAGAGAGGGAAAAGTACAACTGATGTTGCAAGCAAATTAGTATATTCATCTTTGCTTTTGTACTTTCTTGCATTTCTAAACACGTGCCAAATTGTTTTGCACAGTTCTTGTATTAAAGCGTCGATGTGCTTTAAATGATCAGCATTTCAGTTGCATGAACGGCTGGTTGGTTGGTTTTCTGTGGTTTTATATCCTGGAAGTTGTGTCGTGTGGGGCGAATTGTGTTTGTGTTTTTGTCTTTTAATTTAAAATGCTGACCGCAATCTGAAAAGTGTTCTTAGGGGAGCTGGACCTGTAAAAGGTTCACTCTGAGAGTTTCTCTGGTAGCTTTTGTTCAGCAGCTTGTGTGGAGCAATTGTCCATCTAAGGCTAGGAAGATCAACAGTTGTGCAGCCAATGGCTTGTTTAGTTGTCTGTGTCATTTCTGAAGCAGATAAATGAAAATGAAAACCTCTCTTCTTGTTTTATACTTGTGTACTTGTGTTGTCTTTTCTTTGGTAATGAAGTGCCACTTTGTTTTTTTGGTTGATACTTTTTATATCATTTCTGATGATTTATGAATTATATGTCATCACAATCTAATAAATAAGAAGAGTATTTTAGACTGTCCAGTCCATGCCACCTCTATTTATATTAGAAGTTTAACCGTTGATTATTATATTTTTATTATTATTATTATTATTATTTTTAGCTTTAAAACTAAAGTTTGTTTGTTTGGTTCCCTTAAAAGTAATGAAGTCAAGCAACAGAAAGCTGAAATACTCAGCACAGCTATAGACAGTTGAGTTCTGAGCTGGTAAATGTTATGTAAGGGAATAAGCTTTTTGGAGACCAAAGGTTAAGTCTCTGAGTACTTTGAATGTTGTGGCTGACGTGTTATATGATCTTCACATAGCAATACTTGTGCTCATTAAAATGTGGATCATTTAATAAAGTGTATCAGAGGCCAGCTACAGCTATGTAGATTCCTCTCAGTTCAGGTATGCAGTTTTACAGTGCCACAGTAACATGCTATATTGCAGTATAGCTTTTGTGGATTATCTATGCGAAGGAAACCTTTGCATAGACAGTAAAATAATTAACGTTCTTAGACATTTTAAAGATTCTGTATTTGCAGCTGAAATGAAGACCCATGTATTCAGTCTGATTATATTTTCCTATGAGATTGTGATCTAGCAATTGTTGAATATTACAAATAGTTGAAAAAGTACCCAGAAGTCCAGGGAGCATTCATTCTCTGCATCAGTCAGCAGCAAGAAAGAAGAATGGTAGAAGAGAAAGCCCAAAGCATCTGGCTGGCATCCATTCCCAATCATTTCTGTAATTGTCTGTGGATCAAAAGAACAGGTGATAACCGTTACTGGCACCTTCTAGCATCAGAGTGCCCTGACATCTCAGTTGTCCATTTTCAAGGCTGAGTAGGATTTCGGTAAGCTTAAAAGGGCACATCTGTATGGGTGTAGTTCTGCAGCTTTGTGTCACTATGAAGCAAAGGCAGAGTGAGCCAAAATTATTTTCAAAAATCAGCGTTTACTTAAATCCCATATAGCATGGCAGGACTAGTCTTAACGATAACCCCTTTTTAAAAGACAGACTTACACCTTTACTCCTTGCTTTTTGTTGTGTGTTTCTTTGTTCTTGTTTGGGTTCATTCTCTCCAATTTGCACGTTGTAAGCAGTGAGAAGCTACAAGTGGTGCAGTTAGGAATTGTTGATGGATAAAAGCAGATTCTTGTTAGTGCTAACAGACTTAACAGTTACTTCACGTGTGGGAATTTGAGAAACTAAGAATATGTGGCATTCCTTTTCTCCCTTTCCAAATAAAGCACTGTGGTGGTTTGTTGTACAAACTGTATAAGGAAGTTTAGGGCATGAATGCTCTTAGCAGCACTGATTTTCGCAGCAGACAAAAGGCTGGGAAGCAGGGAAGTATCCTGCTATGTGCCATCAATGCAGTGGTGAGCACCTGTTTTGACCAAGGTAATACATAACTTGGCAAGGAATATTTATGACCTTAGTAATAAATGTTTTGTTATATATTATCTAAACTGTGTGACTGTTTATACGAAGGATGGCAACATCTAAAGAATAATAATTTTTGACAGGCAAGAGAATAATACATAATCTGAACTGCATCAGTGAGCCCCTTTACTGATTTTGCAGTTTGCTTGCTTGAGTCAGGAGTCTAGCTATATGGATAAAGTCACTAGATAAGAGTTTTGAACTGTAAATGCTATTCAGCATGTTCCTGTCTATAAACTGCATAATGTACAATGTCTGTATTGTATATAATAAATCTGAAATGATCTTACTTTAAATAAAATATTTCTATGCATTTAACCTACGTGTGTACCTGAAAGTGTTAATGGTTTTATGTTTTCTTGTAGCTAACAGAAGATGAAATTGCAACTATTCTGAAATCTACTCTTAAAGGACTTGAATATTTGCACTTTATGAGAAAAATACATAGAGATATAAAGGCTGGAAACATTCTTCTTAACACTGAAGGACATGCAAAATTAGCTGATTTTGGTGTGGCTGGCCAGTTAACAGTAAGTACCTGTGAAAGGTGATTTAAAAATGCTTACTACTCCTAACTGTGTTTTACACAGTCTCTTCTGCCTTGAATTTTGAATCCAAGGAGGAACTAATGGTGCTAACAGTCTTTATCATGACGGATATTTAATGTACTGCAAGATTATTTAGTTTCTAGTGGTTTATTATTACAACCCACTGCACTTCAAGTGCTTGCTGATCTCACTTTAAACTTTTGTTCAAGGTTTATGATCAAGATTGAGGTGACAACTCTCTGGCTTCTAAAGCCTGGTGGCCTGAATCTGTTTAGTCTTAATTGGAGTCATTACAGTTTGACCTTTGGGTGGCTAATTTAATTTCTAAATATAGAATAAATATCAAAGGAATCTGTGAAAATAAACATCTCTATTTTAATTGTATAAATAATATAATTACAGGATACAATGGCAAAACGTAATACTGTTATAGGAACTCCATTTTGGATGGCTCCAGAAGTAATACAAGAGATTGGCTATAACTGTGTGGCAGACATCTGGTCCCTTGGTATCACTTCAATAGAAATGGCTGAAGGAAAGCCTCCCTACGCTGATATTCATCCAATGAGGGTAAGCGTGTGTGGGGGCAATTTATTGTTGTTGTATCAGGAAAAAAAGAAAAAGAAAAAAATAATGATACTGGAATCATAAAACTATGCATTCGTGGTCAAAGTTTAGAACTGAAGATTTTCATTTGCTGTCTCAGTTCCTGTTTGCTGCAGTTTGTATTTTAATGTGTATTTGTAAGTTTTTAGAGTGAGAGATCAAAAGCAGTAATTGCTTAATTGATTTAAGACAACGTACAGAGCCTGTTTCAGACTGCAACTGTATTTGCAGAGTTCCACAACCGAGAGGCCGTTCTCCTTTGTTAAGGGAATTTTGTCTTAAAAGTTGTCTGGGAAAGAATTTAGGATTGTCCTAAGTGAGCATGGTTAATGTTAGTAACCCTTGGCAGTTTATATTTTTTACTGGCTCTTACAGTATATTACTGCATCAATACACTTCTTGCAAAATAAAATGTAAATACAATTAGTCACCGTATGAGAAGTAGCACTTAAAAGGAATTGCTCTGTGAAGTTCATGGGGGAAACTGTCTATGGATGACTGCTGCCAGTGTTAGTCATACTTCTGTTTTCTTTTCTGAAATGAACTGTGGACTCACTACAGCGACTGGGCATCAACAGATACTCCATTCCTGGATTGTTTATATCTAAAACCACTTTGGTAGAAAAAAGGCACTACGTGTTTTTAGAAGCAAATTTTTCATCTTTGTGCTTTGCTGCAAAAACAACATACATACCAGATTATTGCACGCAGTTTTATTTTGCTTCTGTTCCATATCAGGATCCCAATCTAAGTAAGCCAGTATTCCTCGGAGAGGAGGTGCTGTTCGTATGTGATTACTGAAAGGTAGCACATATGCAAGTTCAAGGGTATTTAATTCTGTTGGATTCTTGGTTTTCGTTTGTGCTTTTTGGAGCCAAGATGTTTCCTGAAGCTTTTTCTGTGTGCAGTTCAATTAAAGCTAGTGAGTGTTCTGCAGTTTGGAGGCATTACATCATTTTGAAAATTAAACTTTGTATTTTTCTAGCTCCACTTTTTTTTTTTTTTTCTGGGTAATTAGCTATTTTAAAATTAGTGTCTGAACTGAAAATACTCGGAAGAAAGCTGAGAAGAACAAGATAAATATCTCTACCGCTTGTTTTTAATGGGTAATTTAATTCAGTATGGGGTGACCTGTGAAAAAAATGTTTTGAAGAACTACTGATGAGAAATCAGTTGTATTTGATCATGCTGGTTTTTCGGTTGTACTTTGATTGAAATAGTCTTCATTATGTCTGAATTCATTTGAACAAAATAGCCTGTAGTTGCACTGGCTGTTGAAAGGTGAGGACTGCGTTATCGGAAAGGATTTTATAAGCATGACAATAGCTGCTTATAAATCAAAGGTCACTGTTTAAGTTTGAAGGCTTGTGAATCTGTTTAATTCTTGTAATCAAATGAGTGCTATCAAAGGCCAAAGTAATTTAACACGACAATTCTGGATTACATTGAACATATGTTCTTGTTAATAAATTACGTTATGGTTTTAAGGGCTTTGTATGCTGTTAGTACTCTTTTGTGTATTTGATACTTAGAGTTTTTCTTAATTTTTATTAGTGAGTTGTTACAGTGGTTAACAAGAAATACACAGATTTAAGTTGCAATAGCTTTCCCAGTGTCATATGATACAGCTTCACAGGACGTTTGGACATATGTAGATGCTTTCCTACTTTGTTTTAGTTATGACACAGAATTGATATAGGCAAGCATGAAAGCTTGGGCAAATTTTCATTGCTTTTTCTAGATGTTGCTGGAGTTCTGGTATTTATGTAAGGCACAATTTTGTTGCTTGGGAATGCATGCTGAAATTATCATGTGCACTATTTTGCTGTAGGCTGGTTGGCACTGCCACAGAGGTAATGCGCTGCCAGTAGGCCATTTCCTTGTCAACTGCATTTACAGCTTAATAGAAATATTACATGACTTCTTTAAACAAGTGTTTTGGCAGAGAGGAAATAGCAGATTCCATGCAAACAAGCATAGCTTCCTCTGCTTAACCACACTCTGGCTACTCTGAAAAATTGTGCTGGTTTCAGCTGGGAAAGAATGAGAAGCGGGGGTTGCAAAATGGAATTTGATGTGGGAAAAAAAATCACTTTCTTTCTGTTCAAGTATTTCACGTTAAACTTAATTGTCTGCATACGTATCATCAGTGTTATTTCACTTGTTTCTGTGGCATCTGAGTTAAGTATAACCTGAAGTTGTCGTACATGGTTTGAGGCTCAAAGGTCAAGGCCGTTGGCTAGCCCAGCACTCTCATACTTCACTCACTTAAGAATTACAAAATGCCTTGCATGTTCGATGTCAGAACTCTTTTGTGCTTTTGGTGGTGCTGTAATCACGCTGTGCTTTGCTAATGGTGAGAAGTGAAACTTCTGTGTTTTCTCTGACAAGTGTCCCACAAAATGTAGTCTTAGGGAGTTTAGAGCAGTTTTAAAGGGAAAAAAAATACAGACATCCTCATGGCTAGTGACAGGACAAGGGGAATGGTCTTAAACTGAGACAGGGGAGGTTTAGGTTAGATATTAGGACGAAATTTTCCACCCAGAGGGTGGTGACACACGGGAACAGGTTGCCCAAGGAGACTGTGGATGCCTCATCCCTGGAGACATTCAAGGCCAGGCTGGATGTGGCTCTGGGCAGCCTGGTCTGGTGGTTGGCGACCCTGCACATGGCAGGGGGGTTGAAACTAGATGATCATTGTGGTCCTTTCCAACCCAGGTCATTCTATGATTCTATAAAAACACGGTGGTACAGCCATTACAAGTAGTGAATTTGTTGTTAAGTATAAAAATGATTCAAAGCTAGATAATTTAACCTGTTCAGCAGGACTAAAAGCTCGTTGACTGATTGCACTAGTCAGCTTAATGAGCACTGTTAATCAGGCTATCAGTGTTTGTATCTACCTTTGACTGCCCTGCTGGGATGAGCGGTTCCAAAAATTGTAGGGGAGTTAATTAAAGAGGGCTTCTGTGTGGTTCTAGAGCAAGACTTGAGCTCCTGCTCTGGACTTCCACTGCTGGTCTTCAACAGCTGTGCTCTTGTGTCACAAAAGGACTGAAGTATGTATGCTGATCTGTTCTAATGTGTATTTATATCTGAATTTAATTCAGACCATTAACTGCATTGCTCAGTGTCTCCTTTTCATGCAATACAAAGTTTTTTATGGTGATGGTGGTGATGCGCTGGAACAGGTTGCCCAGAGAGGTGGTGGAATCCCCATCTCTGAAGACATTCAGGGCAGGCTGGATCTAGCAACCTGATCTAGCTGTAGGTATCTCTGCTCATTGCAGGGGAGTTGGACTAGATGACCTCTAAAGAGCCCTTCTAGTGACTTCATGATATCTGTTCCCTATTTTCTGTTTGTTTCTAGAGGCCTTTAAATTTTTTTTTTATTTTATGTAGGGGAAACACAGAGATTAACAGTTTTTCTAAAGAGGCTGTCATGGTTTTTAATGGAACTTTGTAAAGGGCTTTTGAAATGTCTTGTGTTTGCCTATTAAGCCGTGCTCTCAAATCTGCCGTATAAGGGAGCTGGTTTTGGTGGAAGATGATCTAAGCTGTAAAGTTTTTACTTGATCACAGTCTACCCACTGCTGATATTTGTCTGTGTTAACAAATAGATTAACAGCACTTTGCCATTAAACAAATTTTAAACATTAAGAATGGCGGCTTTTGAGATCCTTTCTCTAAGACCATCCATATCATATGTATTTTCTTTATATTCACTTACTGCCATGAGGCTGTGATTTTTCATTATCAGTTTGAGGCAATTAAGGCGTGGGCTGCTGCTTATAGGCACAGCCTAGCCCTTACCAGGAGCTCCTGCTGACCTTTCTGTGAGCAAACACTGGCAGTTTTGAGGCCTCAACAAGGAGTTGGGCAAAGTAAATGATCTAAAACATGAACCTGCTGGAACTGAGCAAGAGGAGATGGAGGAGCACACAGATGGACGGGGGAAGTGTTTGGAGTGGAGCTGGTGCTTTTGGCCACAGCTCCGTGCTGATCCGTGTAGACCAACAATAAAACTGCAGCCTGCATTTCATAAAATTTGCTCTTCTTTGCAAGGTCAACACTTACTGACAGGATGGAGCATTTCAGATGAATGCTGGTAGCTCACTTTAAAAAAAAAAAAACCTCTTTCATGCTTATCAGGCAGCTGCAATAATTCATGTTGCTACGGTATGGAAGAAGCAAAGAAGCTGGTGGTAGATGCGTTTTTCAACACTTCACAGTATTGGCCTTTGTTTCTTTATGATGAGGTTTGTTGGAAATGGACATGTGGGCATCACATGTTCTACAGTGAATTGGAGGAAGCCAATTTGAACTGCTTCCATTTGCTGTAAGTCCAATCATGATATTTATTTTTCCATGGCACTTACCCAGATTATCCATGCCTCCTGCTTAGCCTGTGTCATTTCCATCCTGGACTAATCTGTTTGTAATAACCTTTTATGCCTGATGTATCTTATAACAATCTACCATTTCCCCGTTTTTTATTCTCAGCATATTGCACTAAAAATGGAGATTGAGGTGAGAATTATTGCTGTGTAAAGTTGAAGATCCAAGGAAGTTGTCCTGTTCAAGGAAGTTGTCCTGTTCAGTATTGCTGTCTGATTTAGCCAAGTTTTTCATGCATTGAGGAAACGATTTCCTTTCCATCTCCTATGCCAGAAGTTGAGGTTGGGGAAAAAATACACTGTTGGCATTGCCAGGTGTTTTTTCTGTGTAGTCAGTTCTTACAGAAGGAATGCTTACATTTATTTTTTTTCTCTGACACATGGAATTGTCTCATAGGTTTCTATTGTTTTCTTTCAGAGATCATCGTTGGCATTACTGCCTTTAATTTAAAGCAGCCTACTTAAAGTATATTACACTAGTTTCTTATTTTAGTGCTTTCTTTTATCTTTAAAAGAGAATTTTAGAGAATACTTCCAAAAGTCGTTCCCTTTTAAGAACTTTGTATGAGGTGCTTTTTGTTAATTTGTAACTTGAGATCTTGCCTGCTGTTTCTAGATAGAGTAAGCTAATATTTAGAGAGATTTAAAATATGGATTTTTGATTGTATCTTACTGTTTATTACTTTACAGCCTCTTTAGAATCTTGTGGAATAAGGGCAGTGGGCTGTGGTAACACTCACTGAGTGGGATTCCGCAGGGAGGTTGTAATTCTTCCCTATTTCTGTTGTGCCTTCTGTGCTGTGGTGGTCTGCTCACAAAGATACTACGTGCTTTCAAGCTACTTAAAGTGCTAAGATTATTTTGAGATAATTAAATATCAAGTCTTGGAAGAAGCATGTGAGCCCCTAACACATCCATTTTTGTCAGCGGAAGAGTTGTGTTAATGCATATAATAAAGGGACAAAAAAAGCTGACTTTCCCTTTCTAACTGGATCTCCTGTTGTCTTGTCTCAAGAAAACTGGGTTCCTCGGGATAAGATTTTAGTGTGTGTTGTCTAACACAATGCCACGCTCAAATGAAATTCTCAAAGAATAACTGGTGATACAGTATGTGAACATGCGTGTAGAGAGGTGATCGAACTCTGTGACATGATGTGTTGGAAGCACGCACCTGGAATTTGAGAAGTGTGCATCATGCTGGTGTGCGTCTTGCTGCAGGCTTCCCAGCAGCCTGCTGGGGGACCTTCACATGTCTCTGGGCTCTACATGAGTTGAAATGTTTGCTGTAAATTCAAAGGGATTTTCTTCTGTTTCTGTATGTTTTTATTGTCCATTTTTGTTGCGGTAAGCTTTTAGGCAGCTGTATGATGAACTCTTTCTGGTAATTGATCCATCCGAAAATGAACCAAACAAGTGGTAGTTTATACTGATGTGGTTAACGTGGTGCTGGGACCAGGTTGGGGAAAAAAATTCAGTCTGGATCTAGTGGGAGAATCATACTTTTTGGGGTTACCAATGTTGCAACTGAGTTTGACTTAAAGTAGCTGCAAAGCTGGAGTCTCAACTGTCCATTCAGATATTTGCTCTGATTAAAATGTCAGAGTTAGTTAGGGAAATGCCTGTATACGTAAGTTGCTGAAGATCATCATCTATCCTGATGTCCTCATGCTCTTGGGAGGTATAGCTGTAGGTGCTGTACTGCCATGATGCTTTTGGTGGTCCAGTGTTATTTACCTTTTGAATACAGGGAGAGTCTCAGGGGGAGGAGAGATGTTCCTCCTTCTGATGGACTAGGAAGTAGCAGCAGACCACAAAACTTCTCTTACTTTTGTGTCCTACCCGTTCTTTTTGGATTTTCTAGTTCGTATCAATAATATGAGACAGCTTTCTAGACTTTTTAAGGCTTGCTGCAAAGCCTCCCTCCTTCCCCAGCCTCTGAACATTCTGCTCTTCCAGCTTGAAATACAGTTGCTACGGTATGGCTGAACTTCATGGTGTGAGTTTGCAGCGGGCCTTAGTACCAGGCAATGTTTGTGTAACAGAAAATAATACTGTTTATGCATTTTTTTCTTCTTTTTTCCCTCCAGTGTCAAAGGAATTGTTTCCTGTACAAATCACCATGAGAAATACAACTCCAGATAGCAATAGGATATGTAGCAATTTTTTTTTTTTGAGTAGTGTTCCGTGGTACAAGCCTATACTAATACCAACACTGAGCAACAAAGTGCATTTTTGTACTCTGTGACCTCCAAACCTCAAGTTATGACTTAATGTGGCTTTAGTTAAAACATGCTTGGTGTTCACTTAGGTATGTAAGCTGTTCTGGAGAGGATTCAGGTACTTTCCTTCATAGCTCCTCTTCTTTGTGAAAATGCTAGGCACAGATACAGATTTATTGCCCTTTGGTAAATTATTTCTTTTGGGGTATCTGTTGCCTTCAGAGCTCAGGGAGGAAGCAAATTTTGAAGGGATTTCATTTGCCTTTTTGCTTGTGACCAGTTCTGCTCTGGGCTGCACGTTGAGGTGGTGGAGGAGGAGACAACTAGGAACATTGTGATGAGTGAGGAGGTCAGCTCAGGTAATGAGTTGTTAATGAGTTGTGGAGTTGTGTTTTTGAGATGTGGAAATAGAATTTCCCCCCATTTTTCAGCACATATAGCATGGAATTTTAATGAAAGTTCATAAATACTCAACATTGCTTACTTTTGGTAAACTACACACAGGGTAAAATAAAAGTATGTGAATTGTGCTCAGACACTGAAAACAAATATAGATATGTCAGGTTGCAAAGTGTATGAATAAAATCTGTGATATTTTACTGATTTGCCTTAAGTTGCTATTGATAAGTCATTGCTTAGCTTCGCTGGGTTCAACTTCATGTACTGAATCTGCTCAGCAGAGATACGCTAGCATGGCAGCAGCCAGCTCTCAAGACTTGACAACTTGTTGTGCAAAAAGGCATATCATGCTTAACATCAGCCCATTTCATTTGGAAAGGAGAGTTCTTGTAATATTTTTATGAAAGCAAGATAGGAAAAATGTCATTTATCCTCTGGCAAAACTTAGAGATGAGAGAGATTTTTCTCCCTAATACTCTAAAGAACTTTTTGAAGAGGTTTTGCCACGTTGCTTTATGCAGAGACAGTATTTCCTTCTTCCCGCAAAAAAGATTGACAGATAGTTGCAACTTATGGGACTAAGAGTGCAAACCACATAAAGGAGTGGACACATTTAGTAGCTCAGATCTGTTTCTGTAGGGAATCATGAAAGGGTGCTCAACTGGCGTGCTAATTTAGTTTCCTTCAGCCGGGATACTGCCTCGTCAGCACGTGGCTCTTCACAGAAAGGAAAAATAACACAGAGCAGGATGTAAGGAAATGAGGAAAATGTAAGATGAAGATAATGGCAAACAGGATTGGGTTGAGCTCAACTTCAGAAATCCAGAAGCTACTGTTGAGGTAAGGCAGGGGAAGCTATGTGAAATCTGGAAGAGCTCACTAATGAGAGGAAATCAGTTCATTATGAAGGTTCACACTCATTCTTATTTGGTTTACTAGCCAGCACAGAACAATAGAGTATTAGCATTGCTGCACTAACGCTGTGAAAGCATTAGATTGTGAGGTGTGTATGACTAAGTCAGAGAGTGACAAAGAGCTATTCCTTTCTACATTACAGCTTTTGAAATGTCTGTGAGCGAGTGTATATAATTGCAGACCACCGTAGGCATTTCTCCTGTTATCTGCTCTTCTATTTTCTTACATCTGTCTAGCTTGTTCTTCCCTTAAGTGAAAAAAATGTCTTCAAAGTTCACATAATTAAACTATTGCGCTATAAATAAAGTGCAATTAAAAAATATGTGTGGTTGTAGAATTCAACATAAATGTTTCATCATGGTTTGGAAGATGCACCTTCACCCCTTCGCATCAATAAAATCATTTGGGCAGAATAAATAACATGTTTATTATTGTTAAAAGTATACATGCTTTTTTTTAAAATGAAATCGAGTCTGTTGGTTGCATGTGTGCACAAAAAGAAAAGGAAATGTTAATCTGTCGTGTGTAATAAAGTAGCAGAAACAAAGAATATTTGAAATTTGGACTGGAACTGGAGTTTAATTTGAATTAAATGGAAAACATTTATTTCATGCTTCTAAATGAGGATTTAATTAAAATTAAATTGGTTCATCTTTTTAGACTTATCCCTGAATAGGAAATTTGAAACATACTTCACTTGATGGCTGGTTTTCTCTGACTTTGATTAATCACTTTCAAAGTAAGCGGAGGATCAGCATAGTAATTTCATAATTACACACAAGTGAGTTAACTTGAAACTTTAACTAAAATAACTGGAAGGGAAGTTTGACGTTGGTTGGTTTCATGTAATGCTGTGTATCTTTTGTGTATTATTCAAATTCTTGAAAGTGCTAATCTGAAAAAATGACCATACTATGGTACTACTATGTTATTTGCAAGGTACTTTAATAGGGAAATGTTTGATGTAGGAATATTATTTTTCAAAGACATTGAAACAGTAAATGGAGGCTGAGTGAAGCCATCAAATTGGCTGCAGGATTCTTGATGACTTCAGATAGCATTGGATCCAGCGCTACTTCAGTGAGAATTGTTGAAGATTATTTAATAGAACTGTTTTGTGGGTAAAGCCAGGAATATATTCAAGCGAACCTAGAACAGCACGGGTTAATATTATCCTCTACTACTGGGTTGGCTGCTTTCACCCTGGAGGAAAGTTAGAAATATACAAACAAAAACAAAAGAACCTTCTACCTAAAAGTTCATTCAGAAGTTTTAAATCACCATAGATCTGCTCGTTTTTGATGTTAGGAAAACTGTAAACGTAGATTAAAGTGCAGAGCAAAACTGTTTGGCAACTTGAAGATCTCAAGAAAATTTTAGTTGAAGTAGGCAACCAGTGGTAAATCATCCAAATGCACTGAAAATAGAATCACAATTTGAATGTTACATGATGCTTTTTAATTAATAAACTTTATGGACATTCTTGTTTGAAAAAGCCTTTCCATCATTTGTGCGTGTAATTGTGTGCTGATTTTATTTAGTTTATTTTTACCTTGCAGTATGGATTTGGAAAAATACTCAGTGAGGTGTTTATGCACAGACTTATGAGAACTCCTTTTACTAAAAATTCTACAACACCCTACAGGACTATTGTAAATTATACAACAGATTCCAAAACTTTAAGGGAGTAGCTATACATGTATTTACTGCAGATGAATCAATTTCTTTTTATTTCCATCATCTTTCAAGTTCCACGATTAACACAAAATATACAAGGTGAACTTTTTATTTGCAGGTCTGGCAGCAAGCTTTATTGACAAAGAGAGAATTTGTGTATTGCCTTTAAATGAAGTTGGTCTATTTGGATTTTTGGTTGTGACGAGTGTCTTGTTAAGCCTCCAAAAGAACTAAGTAAATAATAAGGTTATTGGCATCTTAAATCAATGCTGGTTTATTGAAATGAATGATATGTTCATTCTTTTTCATAAACTTTGGCATGTTTTCTGTCTGTGTAGCTAGTAGGCTTGAAGAAAGTACTTTAAGGAGACTTCACGAGAATATTGCCCAAGTGTCAATGCATTATTATACATTTAAAAAGCAAAAGTGTGTTTACTTGGGTTTTGGCTGGGGGGACACTTACTTGATTTTGAATCATGTGGGAGGAAACCACAATCAGATTATGAGGCGAATATTAAGCTTCTAATGCTATTCATCGTAAGGTTTTTTTAAGCATTTTAAGTTTAAAAATCGTAGTCTAAAAATGACCTAGATTAAAAGGAGGGTAAAGTTTCAAATTGATAAATCTTATTAAAATTGTATGTACCTTGTTTCTGTCTTGGTATTATATTGCCTTAAAACGTACACTCAGTAACTTTTAAAGAGGATGATGCATAATAAATGTAAGAAATTTATTTAAGAGGAAAGGCTGCCAATCAGACTAAATTCGTTTCAGTTAAAACTTGATGGTCTAAAGACAACTTATAATCCATTTCTTGCTATAAAGCATTGTCAAAGTTGTAGTATCAGTTAAAAAGTTTATGGAAACGTTATTTTAAGGTGGTTTAAAACAGAACTAAATCTTTAATTTGTATTGATGGCACCTGTTTTCATTTTGTTTCCCTGGCAACAGCAGTGATATCAAAAATTGCCAGTGGACCACCCTGGTTTCAGAGAATGAAACCAGCCTGACATTTTGATTTCAGTCTTTTATTTTACTAAATAGAGCTCGAGCATGTGGTCAGTAGTCCGTGAACTAACTCTAGTGATTGGGTATGCCGTTTTTTATTTTTGTAGTACAATTTTTGGTATTATATGCAGGTTTTTTTAATGCTATTTTAAAAATTGATTAAGAGATTACATAGGAAGTACATTGAATAATATCCCAGGGCAGAAACCTCTGTCGTCTACCTGCATAAAGTAGAGTAAAAGTTTGTATCTGTTAGCTGGTGTGGTCTGTTTTCAAAGCTGTATGCATCTGAGTTCTTATTCCAGATGTAAGTTGTCATTACTAACATTCTGCTAGGAAAGACAGTAAGCCAATGCAGATGTTGCTTCCAGATTCCTGCTTTCTTTTTGCTTCTTTGCCTTGTTTGAGAATTCACATTGGATTGTGAAGATTGGGGTGTTGGGAATGCCATACATATCTTAATGCATTATGGGTTTTATGCATTAGTCCATGTTTTAGAAAGCAAAAGTGAATTAACTTGTGGAAATGTGGCTTATTGTTACGTGCTTACCTGAAGAGCTCTACTAACAGAAGTCTTTCTGCAGAGTATTCCTGAACATCATGCCAGCGTGATGATGATAAAAGCGTTCTAGTGGAGCAGATAAGAACTGGCAAGACAACCCCTGATTTGTGAGAATTACAGAAACAAATGGGAAGTTTTGAGCACGTTGCATTTTTTATTCTCCCCCGGAAATTTAGAATAGTTTGTAAAGTGACCCAAGAGAAGAATACTGTAGTGGGGTTGGATTCTGAAGAGCTATCAGGGAACATGATGGCCCTTACGATAGTTCCCAGTACCTGGGAAGTGCTAGAACCGTAACTGCAGAGCTGTCAATAGGGATGGAAATAAAAAAAAAAAAAAAAACACAAAATGACTCAGGTGTGAAGGGTCTCTAAAGATAATTTACTTCCAGCCCCCTGCCCATGGGCAGGGTTGCCACCCACTACATCTGATTGCCCAGGCTGCTGTTTTTTCTTCTTTTTTTCTGTTTTTCTTTGTTATCTTTTTTGTTGTTGGTGATGATAGTTTCTTTTATTTCATGTGTAGTGAACATTATTGTAGCCCCAAGTAGTACGAAGCCCAAGGTTTATTGGGAAGTTAATTTGCATGTGTTTTAATAGTCACCTGTTTCAACAGGAATCATTCCTTATGGGATGTAATAATGATGTTCTCTGTCCCAAGGTTCGTGTCTGCAGCACTCACACTGTCCTTTGAGTTGTTTTTTGATTTTTTTTTCCTGGTCAGTGAGGGTAGGATGATAGGCTCTATCTTGCTTTTTTTTTTTTTTTTTTTTTTTGTTGTTGTTGTTGTTGTTCAAGGAAACAAATTCGTGTAATCTTTTTTATATTCAAAAGGAGTAAACAATTTTTTGGGGTGAAAATGAGTGTGCAATTTACTAATTTAAAAGAAGAGAAAAAGAAAAAAAGCTTTCATGAATGCAATGCTGTTCAACACTCAGGCGTAACTGAATCTTGCAGGAAAGTGAGAACAAATTTTCTTAAGACTTGATCCTTCTTCTATTTGTGTTAATTGTCAGATATCCTTAGACTTAAGTTAGAACAAAATGGTGGGACTGGAGCAACTGGATGCGATGCCAGCTTCTTAGTGGGAAAACATGTTGAGTATGAAGTAGCTAGAAGGTTCTTGCTCAGCTGGAAATACTACAGTGAACTGGTGGTGCTAGAGAAGGGTCTTTCTGCTGTATGCTGTATCTGTCCCTGGCTGATCTGTAGGACCGGCTGAAAGCCAGCAGGCATGGCTGCCTGGCTGGACATTGAAACATGGCCAGTAGCTCAGCTCCCTGTGCTCTCAGTGCTCAGCAGTGCCTGCCTCTGCTCCAGCTCTGCAGCCGTGCAGCCTGCCAAGTGTAACCAGAGTGGCATAGCTGGCCTCTGAGTTTATCTGCATTTACCTCTCTCCATGTAAAAATACCTGCTGTTTCAGCTTGTAGCTCATGATTTTTAATACTGGATTTCTTCATACTGCTAGGGCTAGTTTGTTAACTTTGTGTCAGTTAAGGGTAGATGAACATCTGGTTCAGCATGAAATTAGCTTATAAAAAGTTAATTCTACTAAATTTCTGTTTTTAAATACGTTACCTGGGGGAGGGAGTGTATTCTCTTGCAGTATTTCTGATCTATCTGGTATCTGGCACTAGCATTCCTGGGATTGCTTTAGTGTTATCTGAAACAAGCCTTGCTAAAAATCACATTGATTAACATGCTTATAATATGGCTAAATGGTGCTAGAGGGACTAATATTGACATGTCCATTTTATCTAGCATGTGCAGCAATAGCAATGATTATGACAGAAATGGCAGTGAGGGAGAACTGGCCAATGGACCAGGACAAACATACTCAATGAATTCAGAAAATGGATTTTACCATGGCTTGATTCCACCTTTTCTGCCTACACGGAAACAGCACAGTCACACCCTCCACTGCTGCCTTTACCACCCAGGATTCTCTGGAAAACTTTAACAAAATGCAAGGTTGGCTTTAACTTAAGACAAAAATTTTCAGAGTTTGACCTGTATAAAGAAAAAACTAAGATACTTCCAAGGTTTTTATTAAAACAAACAAGCAAAAAAACCACACCCAACTAAAACCATTCAAAATATGGATTGACAATCAGACTCTAAACACCTCTGCTACCTTTATCTACCAACTTAAAAGCGTTAACATTTAATTACCTCAGTTTGCTGCCATGGAAGGGAAGAGGCCTAAGGTGCATAAGGAATTTTGCACCCAGTCTTTTGTGATGTTGTGCTAGTCATACCTGATGTTGCCTGTTATTGTCAGTGCACTGATACAAACTTATGATCTGAGAGATTTTTAAAATTTTTTTCTTTTTTGAGATGGAGGGACAGTTTTCCGATGGGGGGCTCAATGCACTTGGAGGCACACTGGAGAAGTTGGGAGTATGTGATAGGAGGAGCTTCTTACCACTCCATCTTCAGTGGCAAGAAGCTGTTGTATCAGCACAACTATATCACTTCAGCTGTGCTGACACAACTGTTGCTTGAATGGCATTGTAAATTGTTTCACTGAGGTTGAAAATGAAAGTTCTGGAACGAAGAGATTTATAGTAGCATACATGCACATAAAGTTGTTGGTGGTTGGTTGGTTGTGTTCCAAGAAGCAAGCCTGGCTTTGCCTTGAAATGTTTATAGATTTATAGATTTTTATTTTAAAATTTTGCTAGAGGTACCCAAGTAACTCGGTATGTTGTGCTTGTTGTACCTGAGCTCTCACTGGTACTGATTCCTGAAAGAAGGCAAAAGTTACTTCTTCATATTTATGGTATTCAAATAAGTAGGTGGAAAAACCTAAAATAAATAAATAAATAAATTGGGAAGAAGTGCTTCTCTTTTGGGTAGCATCAGTCATTTTGACTAAAAGTCCCCAGCAAAGAAAATAGGAGGCTAACTGCATTCTTGTAATCTAAATTTAATCCCATCTTTTATTTCTGAATTATGCATAACATTTAAGTGACAGCGTATTTTTCACTGTTCACAAAAGCTGTTCTCTGGTCAGGTCTCCTTTTGCACATTTTCTTGTAGACTTTGAATTATGCAAGAGAGGTCAAAGCAGGCTGTTGCCCTTTCACACTAGATTTGTGCTGCATTGTCTGTGATCTGAAAACACCTGCAGTTACTAGCGTCCCATTCACATGAAAACTGCCTGCTTCTGCTTCATTTACCTCTTGAAAGTTCTGTGTTTTGTTGGTAGATGGAGTAACCCCTGTCGTCATTACTTCTGGGCTTGTGGTTGACAGGTGGTTTAAAGAAGCATATTTGGCTTCTGTTAGGCTTGCTTTGTCTTCAGCAAATTATGCTGTACAAAGATTATATCATTCCTGATGTTGTATCTCTGAAAAGCCTTATAAATACAGGTTTTATTATAGCACTTTTTGGATTTTTGGGGCTACTTTTGCTTGTTGACTGTCTTTGTAGATTCATTCTTGAGCTTTATTATTTTATCCTTTTATTATGGATAAAGCCAGTTGTGCCTAGTGTTCATTTTCACAAGTCACTAATGACTGTACACGTCCTTCATGTGCTACAGTATGCACCAAGTGCATTTGTTTACTGCTGCTGCTCAATAGTCCAATTAGTATGTTACTATGATTACTTACCTAAATGCAGACAATAAAAACATGGTTGGCTTAGTTTTCTCTCAGACGTCAAGGAAATTTGTTTTCCATGAAGTTAATATTGTTGTTAATGGAGGGTCTACTGTAATTACCATAGTTGTGTTTGTAACACAGTTAACTCATAACAATTGTCAGAAGAGGCATGGTGACATGCTGTGGAGTTTTTAAGTGTCCATCAAAGATAACTCCAGTTAAATATGTATGTTTTCAATTATATTTTCTAATTTATCAGTGAGTAGGAGGGCTGCATGTTTGTGGATACATCTCAGAATACCTATTTGTATTTTACCCTTCTCACAGCAGGAGTGCCAATCCCATTCTGTATTTTGGCAAATAAGAATTACAAATGGTTCTGGTTTTTGCTCTCCCGGTTCTGTGTTATTTTACAGTTTATTGGTTCTTGTTAGATTTGTTTGGAATTTGACTTCTATCTGGCTAGCAGGGTTATCCTAGAGCATTTTAAAATATTTCCAGAATATTACAGGAGTTTTCTTCTTTATTTTTATATGGTTTTGCTGTTCCCTTCTCCTCCTCCTCCATGCCTAATAGCAAATTACAGGAGTCTTTTTGTTTTTAGTTGTGTATTTGTGTTTCTGTGTTTATTTTTAAGCGTTCAGGGATTTTTATATTAAGTTTGTTAGTACTCTGCTTGGCTTTTGACATTGAAATGTTAGCTATTGGTTGTTGTTCAGGATTTATTCACAAATAATGTTCATCTTCTGTGAGAGAATGTTCATCTTCTGTGAGAGAAATTTGTTCTACAAAGTGATACATTATGTTTCTTATGCCTTTGCATTTCAGTGGTGATGGTTTAAATTATGACACCCAGTGCTTGGCCTTAAGGCTCGCGATTCTGTAATTTTTTTCAGATGCATCGACTAGGCATTGCCTAATTTGTTATGAAAGTAAAAGAAAAGTTTAATAATTCTGACTAAGTTGTGCTGCTAACATCTGTTTCCAATAAAATATTGGTAATATGATAAGAATTTGAAAGAATTGTGTGATTACTGGGTTCAAATAACCATTCAAATGATAGTCAACCAAAGATGGCTTTTCCTTCCTTTAGAGAGTCATTTATATGTATGAGGTGTTATTAAGTCCAAATGGCAGAGAAATCTAATGCTGAGAGGCTGTGAAGGCAATATGGTTTTTTTTTTTTTCAGATGCTGTTCTTCATGGAAACTCTGGCAAATGTCTAAGATAAGTTTGATGCTTGTAATCGCTTCTTGAGTTCATCATTTAAGTATATTTATAATGTAATTACAGAAACAGGTTGAGTATTCATTGTGAAGATGAAGGTGACTTACTGTTATAAAAATTCTGAAATGTATGCTTAGCTTTTGACTTTTAATCAATATTTTTAATGCATACAACACTGGTGCTCAAAAGAAGATCCTGTGTTCTTTGGCAAGTCCTTTGAATCACCCTGTTTGAAACCAAAGTAATGCCTGGACCAAAACTTGGCTGGTCCTGCACTAGAATTTGATAATCATTCTGTGTCGTTAAGGTCAGGCACGATCTGCTCAGAACTTCTGGCTGTCTCCCTGTTCTCACATAGATTTTCCTCACATTAACCTCCTTTTTTCTCTTGTCCCCTGTTGATTTGGCTTTGCAAAGGGAAGCTTTCTGGCCAGCAGGAGAGAAAAGCTGAAGTCAGAATACAGGATGCTTTGCAAAGTGTCTTTGTAGGTCTGCTGTGCTGTTTCACACATTTTTTCTTAATATGTTTGAAAATAGTTGTGCAAGTATGTGTGTATTTGAATGCTATTCATCATTTAATCCAGTGATCTCCTTTGCTGCAAGAACCTCTGCTTTCAGATTTTACAGTTGTATGTTTCTGCATTCTTTTGACACTGACACCAACTTCCTAATTAAACAAAACAAAACAAAACACCAATCCAACAGAACAGTTGCTATAAGGTCAGAATGTGTGCATGAGTAGTTGACATGATGTAACTGATGCACTGTAAGAACTCACTGTTTCTTAACTGCTGTACCTTGCGTGTACATACTTAACGATTATGCTTCAGCTCAGATAAGAATAGTAGGGCAGTGTGTGTAAGTCTTATCTGGAGGCAGACTAGTGAATCTGAAAAACTTACTCTGGTAGATAGGCAGATGGTCAGGAGCCTTAGGATTTTCAGACAAAAATGAGCATTATGTTCTCCATCATTTCTTTCCCATGGTTATAAGCTAGTTCCAAACAAGTGGAATTCTGTCTCTGAGTGAGGTGGAAAAATACAATGAATTTTTATAGAGCTAATTCTTTCATGTAGATGTTTGTGAGATGTGTGTATGTATACACTTATGCCTATATATCTGTACACACATATACACATATATATAAAATGTGTGTATATATGGATTATATGTGTATATATATACATATTATACACATAATATTTTTTTATATTGTATTTATTTACAGTGACTGTATTGGATGTCCCATTACAGTTGAAAATTTTCAGATGAGCAAAGAGGTGCAGATTTTTTTGGTTTTTTTTTTCTTTTTTTTAATCTCTGTGCTTACCAACACTCCAAAAGCATTATTTGTTCAACAGCTTGCATAGTGTTTTGTAACTGACCACAAGTGTGTTTTTTTGGATAGCTCTTAGCAAATATTTGTGCTTAGCTATGATTAACTTAAATCTCCACCTAAACTGAGGCTGTGTAAGTTTTATTGCTGAGAACGGATGCCTCAGGAATGTTAAACTTGTGAGTAGAAAATGTTTGTTGTTTACATGGTAGTTCTGCAATTCTAGCATTAATTGGATGCCACATATTTCCCTTGGAGCAGATTTTACCAGAGCTCCTGGTACACCAGTCTATATTTATCTGCACCACTAAACAAATTCACGTGGAAACTTTTAAACGTTGACTTCCACTCATTGGATATTGTCATATGAAAAAAATATGATTACTAGCATCAAACCTCTGTGCGGATTTAGTCCTGTTCAGCTGTGCTGGTTACATGCATGTAAAGGTTGTGCCGTTGTTCTGAAAATCAGCGTTTTAGTTTAATTTGTGCTTGATCTTCAGTTCAAGCAACTGAAGTGTCTGCCTGGCTTTTCTCTTTGTGTGGTTACATTTAAATGATGACTGGTGCTTTTGTCAGTCTAACCTGGTGAGGCATTGCAACCTAGCATTCTGCAATAGGCAGGTTCTTTTGAGCTCTTTGCATGTAGAAGAAGAGTAGGATAATCTCATATTTCCCTTTCCTCTTGTATGTCAGTTGATTTAGGATCGTCTTCAGGGTTTGCTAATGCTTCAAGTAAAGCCTGGCATAAGTGAAATTGTTTCTGCATCTTCTTTGTTTTCAGTTAATGCTCTTTATTCTGGCTGGATAACTTGTTTAATTACCCTTATGGCATTCCTAGCTAAGTTTTTGCGTTTCGTTCAACTTAAGAACGCTTGTTCCCTTCTTCAGTGAGCACATCCATTTATGGACAAAGATAACTTGCCAAAACACGTGGTTTGTTGGGGCCTTGATTATGGCTGGGGCAATGGCCCCAGAAGGACCTGTTGGAGCGTGCTAGGCAGGTTTTGAATCATTACTTAGAACAGGCATTGAGTGTATAGAGTTGCAATCAGATGCTCAACTCAAAAATCTGACTGTCTCTCCCTTTGCTTTTTTAAGTTTTGTTACTTACCTACATGAACTATATTATGTGTTTTATGAGAGCTGCTCTGAAAGTAGTGCCTCCTGTTTTATTATATTGGCCCATGGTGTCAGAGGTTGATTGGTGATATGAGAGCTGAGGCTGAACCTTCCCACCAGTATGCCATTACATGCTGTTGCCATGCTGCAGACAGAAGCAGAGGGGCAGTCTGACAAAGTGACGTCTGACATGGAAGTGAGTATGAAGCAGAGGTGTGGGACTGAATTCCTCCATGTGAAAAAAATGGCACCCGTTGACATTCATCAACACTTGCTGAACGTTTATGAAGACCAAACAGTGGATACGGAGTAGAGTGAGGTGGTGGATGATGTGTCTCGGCAGTGATGACAGTAGGTCACTTCCACTGGTGCAGATTTTTATAAGCATGGCGTACAGGCTTTTCTTCATCTCTGGCAAAAATGCTAGCTAATGGTGGTGACTGTTGAAAAATTGTGTTTTGTAGCTGAGATTTTGCTCTATCAACTACTGTTGTGCTTTTTGTAGTTTTCATGGAAATAAATAGGAGGTATTACTTTCAGAGCAATCTTTGAGTATGCAGCCCAAGAGAGTTCCTGTTCACTCTGTGGCACAGACAAGCCAAAAGGTTGGACAACCACGACTTAGAACATTGCCACACACAGCAATGTGTGAGGAGCCAAGAAAAACTGAAGGAAGAATAATTGAGATATCACCCTCTGTGCTTTCTGGTCTTACTGTCTGTTCTAAAGAAACTCTTGCTTTAGCTCTTGTGCTCACTGTGTTTAGTCTGAGTGCCATGTTTTCAGGTAGAGCACCCAGACTCTCTCCATCTTAAGTTTCAGCCAGTAGTCTTCAGAAGCTTTCCAGCTCTTGCTAGATTTTGATCCTACTGCCCTTCTTTCTCTGGCTTGAAATGAATTTGTAAAACTGCAATTTACAGCTAAATGTATAGGATTGCATTGTGAAGATATCAGCCTGTGAATCTCTAAATATGGTGGTAGAAGGAAGACTGTTCCAGAAAAGTTTAAGGACTAAGGAAGATGTAGAGATTTGTTATACAGTTACGGCACTCCTCGTGCAAAGTTGCATGATGATTCCTGGTGTGTATATATATGCACAGATTGTTTTGTTCTGGGTTAGTGTGGACTGTACACTGAAATCCACATCCATAGGGTAATGCTGTCTTCTATCTCTTATCAACACCAGCTAAAACTTCTGATGTAATTGCTCCTCTGTGGCCCGAGAACATTGAACTTACATGTGACCAACAGGAGCAATCTCTTTTAGCAGAGGAACATTGTCAAAAGAGGGATGCAAGAAGTCTAAGGATGTTCAAGTCCATATGAATCTGTTTGGTCACGGGCTCAGTTTTTATCTTTTCCTCTCAAATTTATACAGTAGTATAGTATTTCTTAGGATCAGCTTCTGGCAGTTTTCAGAAAATAGGTTTGGGACAGTGTTTCAAGACTTGCCCTTTGAGATCAGGGACTTGCCAAAGTATCACAGAATGATAGAGTGGCTTGAATTGGAAAGGGCCGTAAAGCCCATCCAGTTCCATTGCCCTGCCATGGGTAGGGTTGACAATCACTGGATTGGACTGCCCATCCAATGTGGCCTTGAGAGTAGAGGAGGACAGTCCCCTCCATCACCCTTCTGGCCACCCCTTGTTTGATGCAGAACAGGATACAGTTGGCTTTTTGGGCTGCAAGTATAGTAGAACTTTATACCTTGGAAATCCATAGAAAATAAGAATTCTCACTTATTCAGGCCTTGTCTAAAAATTTTCAGCACCTGTGTTAATTTTCTCTTCTTTCCTGTGAAGTAGTGTTTTAATTCACTTGTGCATTATTTGAGTGATAGGAGCCCAATTCAGCTAAGAGGTGTGCTGAACCATACCTGAGGTATTCCCTCACCTCCTCAGTCTGCCCTTACTCTTTCAGAGCAGGGAGGTGGTCTCTGCTTTAAGTCCTGGATCTATTTGCTGGGATTATAGATCAGTGTGTCCTCCTGAAATGTGATTCACAGAGACAGTATATATGTGGTTCTGAGGACACTGTAAGAGTAGTACTTCTAGCACCAAGGGGACCAGATTTTTCCATGTTCTTTCTAGTTAGTTACTTCTTTCTTCAGTTGTAGGGAGCTGAAATAAGAAAAGTAGTTTCTCACTTAATCTTTGTGATGTGGCAGGTGGATAACTTCAGCTTTACAAGCCCTTAGTCACAGTTAGAATTGATTAAGAGTACAGTAAACTTTTTTTTCTTTTTTTTTTCCCTTGTACTGAGAGATTTTCTTCTGTAGCAGCATCAAAGGCTGGTGTTGAAAGTTCAGAGTCAGGGCAGGAAGAACCTACGCTTCAGCACACGGTAGGGGCTACCCAGCTGGAAAGCAGCCTGATAGAGAAGAACCTGGGAGTCCTGGTGGACACCATGCTAAACATGAGTAAGTGGTGTGCCACTGCTGCTAAGAAGGTGAATGATTCTGCTCAGAACTGGAGAGGCCTCAACTGTAGTGCTAAGTACAAGAGATAAAAAGGACGTACTGCAAAAGGCCACAGAGATTGTGAAAGGACTGAAGCATCTGTCTTGTGGGTAGAGGATGTGAGAGCTGAGACTGTTCAGTATGGAGAAGAGTAGGCTTACGGAGGTTTCGTCCTTAAATGCGCAAGGGAAGGGTGCAGAGAGCATGGAGGAGGACAAGAGGCAATGAGCATAAATTGTAACGTAGGAAGTTCCCTCTGAACATCAGGAAACATTTTCTGTTTGTGGGGGTGCTGGAGCACTGGCACGGGTTGCCCAGAGAGGCAGTAGGATCTCCTCCTTAGAGATTTTTAAAAGCAGCCTGGATTTGGGCCTGGGCATGCTGCTCTGGAGTTGGACTAGGTGGCTTCCTGAGGTCCTTTCCAACCTTGACCTCTGGCCTCATTCTGTGGCACCTCAGAAATTCTTTTGAGTTTGTAGCCGTTGGCTTCCATCTATGACTTTTAATAGGATTCTCATTTCTCTTGATCATTATCTACAAGAGAAACAGATCAGTTCACTCAATTTGCTAATTACTGGTGCAGTTTCTTATTGGGATTAATTTATTGTTTTCTTATGCTGGAAGGTTAACCAGCTATTTTTTCAGAACTGCATACATCCCATAGCTAATATTATATTTATCAGGCATGATTTATTTTATTTTTTTTTGGTTATAAAGATCTTTAGCTTCTATTAATCTTGGAATAAGCTGCTAAAAATGAAGAGTGTGATATGGCCCCTTTACATAACAGTGTTTCTGGTGACTTTTTCAACCATTGCTATGTTGTTTGCATCCTTGAATGATTGCTACGCTGTATTGCTAAACTGAAATTTTTCTAGTAACGCAAATGGTGAATTTTTGTTCTGTAAATCTTTTGTGATGAAACATTATTTTTGTGTGTAACTACAGTGATGGAGCTTATTTTCTATTTTTTTCCTCCCTAATGTTGGCCACTTACGGAAGCTGTGGTAAGCATCTTTGAAAGGAACACAATGCAAAAGGTTAAACCAGACCCTAACAGAGGTTTAGAGTATGTGATTAGTAAGTGGAGCGTTTGAACAAAGCACTACAACACTGACCCCAGGTCAGAACCAAAACCTAGAAAATCTTGTAAGTACTGAAATAAAATATTCAAGGTTAAATAATTCAGGAATCTTGATATGTACCTGCTGTTTTCTTTTTTTTTTTTCTTTTTCTTTTTTTTTTATTTTTGTATTCTCCCTCCAGATTCATTTAAAATTTGGTTTCAGCAAAGAAGTTTATATATAAGGTTAATTCACTCTATTACAAATCTTTTATCTCAGTGTCTGTATCTACATCTCTTTTCAAAATTTCACGCTTTATGCTATAAGCATTTTTTTTCAATGATGTTTATATATTTTTTTTCCTCAGTACTGTAGAGTGCCATCAAGTACATGCAACTAAGGAGTTTATCTGCATGAATTCTGCATAATTCCCCAGGGTGTAGACTTTTGTGAAGATAATGACAATGTTTGAAGATCAATAATGACATCTAATTTGTGTGTATTGCACTATGGTCCTGTTTTCTCTATTGGGTGAAGTTTGTTGAAAGCTGAGTAGGTCATTTGGGGAGGAAGTAGAGATGGGCAGAAATACTTTAAGATGTTACAAATAATAACAAAGCACATCATTCAATGCATTATAGAATAAGGTTCTAATTATGCTACTGTTTTGATATATATATATTACATTTTATTCTAACAGTTGATAATTCTATTTCAGAAACGTAACACTTTTGGGAAAAAAAACATAACAAATCCAGACATGTAGAAATAATATCATTGGCAAATCTATGCCAGTTACAATAGGTCTAATTTGTTTCTTATTTAGTTGTGTAGATTTTAATTATTTTAAAGCTGGTGATTTTGTCAGAAAAAATCTCAGCCCTTGATCACAACTAAGACATTTACAAAGACATATTGTTTATTTGCTTCTTGGAGATAAGCTTGAGGATTTTCCTACCCCTCTGGAACTAGTTTCTTTGCATTATCAGCAAAGGTTATTCAATGGCTAATTACATGGCAGTTCAGGTTGATTTAAGAATACAAATGTTATTGCAGAAATAGAAGAGGCTTAGACCATTATTATTTTTAGTGTTCAGTAAATCTTCAGTGCTGTGTTTTTCTTTTTTACTATGCTAAGTTCAATTGAACAGACTTGAAAAGGTTAGTTAGCCACTTGGGATATTAAAAATAAAGTGGAAATTCCATTGTTTGTAGTTCTTAGAATATTAAAAATACAGTTTAAAAAACAAAAGAGTGGGAAGAGAGGAAACAACAAACTTCTGTTGAGTCTTTTCCTGCTTATCACCTCAGGGTGAAAAAGAGATGGCTTTTAAGTTAGTACATTCAAATGTGAGAAATCAAGAAGGTGTGCAGGAATAGCTTTAACTCTGATTCTGTATTTGATTTTAGTCAAGATGTAATTCAAGCAATTGTATTCTGTAGCCACTGTATGACCTACCCAGCGGCAGTCAGCTCCCCCCATACTCTTTTTTTTAAGATAATTGGCCAATGTTTAGTTTACTAAATGTCATCTGGACTCAGTAAAAAGCAAGTGACCTGCATTGAATTAGTGTAATTGTAATACAAACAAAACATCTCATAGTTTTGGTCTCATACAGGAAAAGAGAAGGTTGGAAAGATTTTTCAGTTTGATAAATAAAACTGAAAATATGGGGAACAAACTTTGGCTCAGAGTTCATTTTACCTCTTAGTGTCGTCTTTTAAAAATAGAAATTGGCATCCAGTTTTGTTTGTGCATTCAAAGGGTGGACTAACAGGTGGATAAGAATTGTTTGCGTGGTCATAGCAAGAGGATTGTTATTGGTTACTTTCTATCCAGGTGGAAGTTGGTGATGAGTGGCATCTTCCAGGAGTCCATCTTGGGTCCAGTACTCTTTAACATCTTTATCAATGACATAAATGATGGGATCGAGTTACCCTCAGCAAGTTTGCGAATGACACCAAGCTGAGTGGTGCACCTGGTACAGCAGAAGGGAAGGGGTGCCACCCAGGGGGAATTGACAAACTCAAAAGATGGGCCAATTTGGGTCAGGGCAATCCGAAGAAGCATGCAGACTGGGAGAAGAACTCCTTGAGAGCAGCCCTGTCAAAAAGAACTTAGGTTTCCTGGTAGCGGATAAACTTAACATGAGCCAGCAGTGTGTGCAGCCCAGAAGGCCAATAGTATCCTTGGCTGTAGCAAAAGAGGGGTGGCCAGCAGGGAGACGCTGGGGTGGGAGGGGGTGTTGTCCCTTTCTACTCTGCCCTTGTGAGATCCCTTCCAGGTCTGGTGCCCCCAACACAGGAAAGATGAAGAACTTTTGAAGAAGATCCAGAGTAGGGCCGTGATGATCAGGGGGCCAGAGTACCTCCTACAAAGACAGGCTGGGAGCCTGGCTTATTCAGTATGGAGAAAAGAAGACTGCAGGAAGACTTCATTGCAGCCTTCCAGTATTTAAAGGAAAATCATAAACAGAAAGGAAATAAACTTTTTACATGATCTGATAGTGATAGGATAAGGGGGTATGGTTTAAAAGTAAAGAAGAGGAGATTTAGATTAGATATCAGGGGAAAGTTTTTCACAGAGAGGGTAATAGGGCATTGGCACAGGCTGCCCAGATTGGCTGTGGATGCCTCATCCTTAGAGGTGCTCAGGATCAGGCAGGATGGGGATCTGGGCAGCCTGATTTAGTACTTGATCTAGTGGTTGGCAATCCTGCTCACTGCAGGGAGTTTGGAACTAGATGATCTTTGAGGTCCCTTCCAAACTCAAGCCATTCTGTGATCTTACAAAGTGAGATAAATGTCGTTGTGTAAAAATATTATGCCTTGGTTGTACTCTTCTTTTCACTTGATATTTCAAATAGCTAGATTTGACTTTATTATGCCTCCTACAGTTTCTATTTGCCTTTGGAGTAGAAAAAAGTTAAATTTACTCCAGCAACTGCATTCTCTTACAGGAAGGGATATTAATCTAGCAATGAAATTAAAGGGCTACAGTGTAAATGATATTTTTGTCAAACTATTAGGGAGAACATTGGCAATTCTATCTGGGTAAGGAGAGCAACACGGGAAGGCAACTCTCTTATATTCTGTCAGTACCTTGTGTGATAGTGGAACACAGACTGAATAAGATGCTTTTCTTCTTTTCCTGAAGGAAGACAGAACTTTGAGACATGAGAAGTTAGTGCTCAGTTACACTTTCATACTCTAGGAAAATGTTCCATAATCAATTAAACACTTCCATTATTTCGCTGGGATGTGGGTACTTAATATCCGGACGGTTGTAGTTCAGTTTCTTTTCTTAGTTTGAACACTGCAAATGAATGAGTCATTTCTCCTTGTGCTTGAGATTGTTTTTAGCTGTATTACTTGTTTGTCTGTTGTCATTTGTGAAGGGTGAAATTCATGTTTCATGTCTCTTGTGTTACGTATGATCATCCTGTTTCTGTACTTGGCCAACCTAACATTACAATCCTCTTGTTACCAACATCATCTCCAGAGACCCCAGTGAGCAGATTTTGCATTCACACCATGCAGGTAGTTTTACTAGCAAGATTCTGTTTTTGTTGTGTCACTGACAGTTTAAATTATTGCTTTCTTTTGTGTCACCTGTAACTTCTTGAAGTACTGTTTCTTAGATCTAAGTCCTAACATAATCCACATAAAGGAGCTTGAAGACAAAGGAGCTGTTTTAGCGGGAGAAAGTAATTTGAAGGACTGATCGTACAGAAATTCTATAATTCCTCAGGTTATTTGTTTTAAAATATTTCTTACTCTCTGAGTATCCTTTGCTGAACGTTAGCTGTTTATTCTGTTCTTGTAGACTTAAAGAATATTGTCTCCCTTTTTGAAGTTGCATTTAACACGCTGGATACATGTTTCACTTTCTCCTTAGTCTAAGCAATCCCAATCAATTCAATCTTTCCTTCTAGATCTTGTGCCTTAAGTGTCTGAGCACTGTAATTGCTCCTTTTTGGAGCACCTTCAGTTGGCACACATCTCACTGAAAGCATGATGCCTAAAACTGAACAGAATACTGCTGCTGGAGGTCTACCATGACTTAAACAAAGAAGAACAACTGCATATTTCTTGAATCTCTCTTGTCATTACTACTGTGTGTGGTTATGGCAGACGTTTCACATTTACTGGCCAGCCACTTTACTGCAGCTTTTTCTCACAAATATAAGTTACTCACTTTTTGACTCCTCTATTAGTAAATATAATTGCATGTGCAGTTTTTCCACTTCATGTCTCAGTGAATGTTAATATATTTCTGGATGTAACCACTGTCTCATTTTCTGGGAAACTGTAGAAAATACTGTGGGAAGAAGAGAAAAGATTTTATTATTAAAGTAAGCTATATTGTTGTGGTTTTCTTGGATGGAAAGTAAGTTTCATAGTCTGGGTAATATAATTGCCTTGCACTGTAGGCAGTACACCACTGTATCTGTGGATTTAAAAATACTACTGGATTAGTTGTAGAAGTGAGCTAGGAAAAGAAGAGCAAAAATAATTGAAAGAGTATTCCCTGGGTTTAGTCATGTAACATGCACTTTCAGAACAATTTCTTTGTTTTGTAACTGATAAGAAAAAAAGTTGTTAAAGTTCAATGCTGAAAAAATGTATTTGTTCAAGTTCCGTGCTTCTTCCAAATGTCTCATTATGTGAAACTTGAGATTTAGGTCGTAGCATAGACAACCTCAAGTTGTGCCAGTGGAGGTTCAGGTTGGATATCAGGAAAAATTTCTTCTCCAGAAGAGGGATCAGGTGCTAGAAGGGGCTGCTCAGGGAGGTGGTTTAGTCACTATCCCTGAAGATGTTAAGGAAATGTTTAGATGTTGTACTAAAGGACATGGTATAGCAGGAGAATACTACTGATGGGTGGACAGTTGGACTGGATGATCTTGGAGGTCTTTTCCAACCTCGGTGATTCTAAGATGTTTTTATTCTAGAGGAGTACCCAGAATTAATGACGTTTCCTTCTTGATCCTTGTTTTCTTTGACACTGGTGTGGCTATGAAATATCTTTTAGGTGATGAGTGCCTTGGTCCTTGAGTAAGGTCTGCCATCATGGAGAACTTGGGATGAGAGGCGTTTTTGTTTTAACTGATCTTGCTGGAGGGTTCTGTTGGGACATTGTCTTGCCTTGTTTTCTGGAGTGGAGGACTGGCTGAATCCCTCTAACTTTTTTTTCTTTCTTTCTTTCTTTTTTTTTTTTACAAAGAACAGCTGTTGCCTGGCTTTGTTAAAAGGAAAATTGCTCCTATGCAGCTGTGTTTCAAAATACCTTATTTTACAAATCCTTGTCAAGTAAAAATTGAGTCAGAACATTAAACCACTACTAAGATGCTTCTTTCAATCTAGAGACAACTTGTTTAATACCCATTTATTTTGTCCTGCTTTAAATAAAAAGAAAAAACTCTTCTTACCTTGCAGAAATCTTAACAAGATTATGTGCATGCATCCTCTCTCCTTCTACTCCTGCTTAAATGTATTTTGCTCAGTCAGTGTTGAGCTTGAGTGTACTTTTCAGACTGATAATGAATGAGTTTGTGGCTCATTTGAGTTTTACATCTGGTGAATTTGTTGGAGATACTGTCAGTCCTGTCATAGATGGTACCTCAGTGCTTCAGCTTCTTTCAGCTAATTGAAACTGTTGTGTGCTGGTAAGACATGGTGAATTTTGTTGTCCTGGCATACTGTAAAAATGTGTGGACTTGTGATTATCGGTGATGTGATTATCCAGTACAACTTTTTAATAACATGTTAAGTAATTATATGGTTTTGTACTTACGTTGGGTTATTCGCTAGCTATTTATTTCTCTGAAAAATGCTTTGCATGTGTGTATATATATTTTTAAGGTAATTTTTATTTTTAGAATTATTCTACGCTTCTAGCTGCCTGGAGTAGTTTAACTAATAAGTCTTGAGTACCCTGGAATGAGCTTTGTTTTCAGTTTTCAGTGAATGTCTTCTCCTTGCAAATTGTGTAGTTTTATTTAAAAACAAACAAACAAACAAAAAAACTAAGTAAAAGAACAGGCAGAAGCCTTCATTAGATTATGGATATTTTGATGCTTTGTTTTTCATTTATACAGGCTTTAAAAAGACATTTATTATTCTTCACAGACTTGCTATCTTAACTTTCAAAGGGGGAGAACAATGAAAGTTTGATTGTTCTTCCTTCTGTTACAACTTCATTGACTTCAGTGAGTTTGTTACGTAGACAAAATGGGAATTTAATGTTATATCTCTAAAAAGAAAGGAAATGGAAGGACAAAGTTCAGTGAATAGGAGATGTAAAGAGTATTTTCTGCTGGAGGGTTGGCTTCAGTAAATTGAGTCCTGTTGAATTGGATAGAGAAAAAATTGTAACTATGCCATTTTTAAAGATAATAGCTGAAAAACATACAGGCAAGCATCACAAAAGTTTCTCCAAATTGTGGTGAATTATTTAACTATATTGAGAGAAAGTCTGGAGAAAAGGGGATATATCTGCTGGACTTGGAGGGAGAGAAGAGAGAATAAGCAAACAAAATAAGGCAAAAGAAAAGTTGTTTTTTTGCATACAACCTGATCCACAACTTTGAAGTGCTTCCAGATCTCTTTGAATAATACAAGTGGTAACTTATGAAAAAAAAAAAAAAAACATGATAAATTAGAGAGCTAGTTGACAGTAGGATGGTACATAAGGGGGGTATTTCTGGTAAAGAGTTTATGCTGATAAAGATTCTTACTACTCAGCAGAAAAAAGAATTTGAATAATGAACACACGTGTAGATGGCTCAGTCATTTTAGATGAGTTAACAGTGAGAACTGGCTCTTCGTCTTGCTAATTGAATAAAGACCAGAGCAATAAATCCTGCCTTTCAAGAATGCCAGTGCAGGTTTGTCTCGGGATATGCTAGAACTTCAAAATTATGATATGTCATGGTATTTAAAAAATAGTTGTACAAGTGAGCTTGCTTAAAGTAAAATGACACACTAGTCTGAACAAACCCATGGTCGTAGAATGCTGTGTCTACTTGTTGTCACTGAACAAAATATCCATAATGTTCTTTTGAACCTGTGAGCCTTTTTTTTTTTTTTTTAATTAAATATCACCTTCAAATAGAAAGAATAAAATTAAATGTGAATCTTAAGCTGCAGCTGTTGCGTGACGATGTTCACAAGGTGAAGGTTGCTTCTCTTCAGTGCGTATACAATTGCAGTTGCTATTGCAAAATGTTTGAGATAGGTATCTTTACATTCTTGACCTATTGTAACGCTGTCAAAATGTTATGAACTCACTACCAATAATAAATTTTCAGGTCAATATATATGGCTTATCTTTCAGTAACCCATCTCTGCTGTTAATCATGTGATTATTCTGTCTATTATCTGTCTTTTTGCTGTGTTTATTACTTTATTACTTTACATCTTAAGTGCACCAGTGCATCATACTTTGCTTTGAACAGCAAAGGTCATCTTTCCAGAGAAGCCATTCCAGTGAATGACTGTTAAACCACTGCTAACAGCTGTGTTGTGTTTATTTTCTTTCCTTTCTTCACGTGTGCTCCCCTCTTCCCCCTAGGTTTTCATGTTTCATTTGTTCTTAGTAGTGCTGCTAATGTTAATATGTGAGATGTTTGTCTTTTTTTCTTAAAATTACTGGGATATCATTTTCACTCTAGTGCACACATCATTTAATCACTGGCTGCTATTAAAGAACTATTGAGCACGATAGATGTACATTTTGAATGTTATACATACACTACCAAATGAAAAATTTGGTAGTGTTATTGTTTGTCCAGAATGTGTCTGGACTAGATTTCCACTTATCTGTGGAATTCTACCCATGCTTCTCCAGGACCCTGGGGAGGCAGGCAAGTGTGACAGCCAAGCCTTCCAAGTCTCTTCTTCAGTTTGTCACTGGCAACTCTGAGAAGAAAGTGACTTTTTGGCTGAGCACTGGGAGAAATCTTCGCATTTTTGCTTAATGTTGGAATTCTAATGTTTTGTTTTTTTTTTTTTCTAGATGTGTATGCTTTTTAGTATTTGGCAATATCAGTTTTTTCAAGTTTTGTGGAAGGGGAAAACTACTTTCACTTCTTTTACAGATCAAGCTTTTGGAAGAATATAACTGCTGCTTTTCTTTTTCAGATATCATTTCAAAACATTTTATTTTGATACTTCATTATTAATATTAGCCATAAGATAATTTACTGTTATATACATAATTTACGTATGTAGCTGAACTTCCGAGATTTACTCCCATTTGGAGCTTCCAGCAATTATCTTGTCTTTATGACCCTGTGAAGTGTGTTCCCAGAGGGTCTGATAAGTCTGCTCCTAGCATTGCCATGGGACAGGCTGCCCAGAGTCTATTGCTCTTGTTTAAATAGCTACTTAGAACAGGGTCAGTAAATGAGTATTCAGATATAAACGATAGCTTAAATCTTGCAAAACCCTCTGTGTTTCTTAAAGGGGGAGAAGGGAAAGGAGCCTTGGTATCTTCAAGTTGAGTTCTTCATTATTCTTTTTCACATTCCATCAAAATGATGGTTAAAGGTTTCAAAAGAATTTAGGCAACCTGGGTGAAGGTGTTTCTCTCTCACGTTTTTGATGTCTGACATATTAGAGCCATCTAAATATCAGCATTGTGAAGAAAGGCAAACAAATGGCCCAGTACAGTGCTGATTATATGTACCACTTTGTCCTAATCAAAGATGGTCGTGGCCAATTCTCATTTTGATAGGGAACTTTTTTTTAACTGATACGTCCAGAGCAACTTTAAAAAGAAAAAAAAAAAAAAGAAAAGCTTAATATAAAATATATAAATGGATAACAGCTGCTTCCACAACTCAGCTTAAAACAAGAATGCATTTTGTGTAAGATATTGGATAGGCAGTTATCCATTGGGTAGCTAAATCCATCTGGAGTGCTTATTCACTGAAGATACCTTCAGAAAATGTCTTTTTATGACACAGTTTTGGGGAAGTGTTAGTGATAAATTTGGAGGTGAAATTTACTTGACAGCTGCATCATTTCTCTGCTCTTTAATTCAGGCTAAATTGTTGCTCAGCTTTTCTTGCATAAAATTGAAATAAATATTGCATTTCAGTGTGTTTCTTTAAGCAACCTCTGTAGAAGTTGGTGAGACAAGGAAAATGAAAATGTTTTTGCATGGGCCATTGGTTGTACATTTTTCATTTGAATAGTTCTTGATCTCTGATTCGTGCTGCTCTGTTGTCACTGAGGTTAGTACATAGCAACATTATTGCAAGAAGGAAAAAAACAACTTGGGCAAGAAGAAAAAAAATAAATATAATCACATGAGAGTATTGGTTCATGACTGAAGAAAAAATACAAACTGCTATGGGGTACTGTGATGAAAATAGTTTTTCACACGGAAAGATAAATAAGCTTTCTAAATGCTTTGAATCACACATTCAGATTCCAGTTAGGATTTTATCAAAATGGGATGGTGAAAATCTCCTGGATATCTGTCTGGTAGGTGACTGATAGAACCAGACTTATTTGTAATGCTCTGCAAAAGAAGGGTAGTGTCTGAGGTCTTCATGAAGTCCAGTTTGCAGACTGTAAAGGAAGATAGTAATTTTTAGGGTACTTCTAACAAATAAATTTAATGCACATTGAAAGAACAGAAAGCAACTTCCTTATTATCACACACTGAAGGAGTTGTTCAGTAACTTTGGTTTTTACGTTACTATGTTTTGCCAAAACAAACAGAAGGCTCAGCAAAGCAAAAAAAAAAAAAAAAAAAAAAAAATCCAACAAAACAAAAAAACCCCAAACCCAACCAAACAAAAAACAATAAAGAAGAACCTGCAAGCCTCATGAAGGCTGAAAAAGTCCTCTAAGATCATCTAGTCTACTGCCAACCTACCACCATTATTGCCCACTAAACCCTAAGTACCACATCTGCCCGTTCCTTAAACACCCCCAGGGATGGTGACTCCACCACTTCCCTGGGCAGCCTGTTCCAATGCCTAACCACTCTATCTTCCTAATATCCAATCTGAACCTACCCCGGTTCAACTTGAGAACTCCCAACTCCCAGATCCTTTTCCTCCAGGAAGCTTTTCAACAACTCTGTCCCAAGCCTGTAGTGTAGCATGTGGTAGTTGTGACCGAAGTGCAGGACCTGGCACTTGATCTTGTTGACCTTCCCCATGCTGTTGTTTTATTCCTAGGCAGTGAGAAATAAGTAAGTGATATTTCAGTAGCTGTATTGAAGGCTCTGCAAGAGGGGAAGCAAGTTTTTTAACATAAATCAGAAGAAAATTATGTTTTTTCTCCGTTGATTCATTGTTTCTAAAGCCAATAACGTGTTGCAGTATTCAATATGTAACCCCATTCTGAGCCTTAAATAGTATTTTGTACTCATAAATATACTACTGGATTTAAAAATATTTTTGAGTCTGTTTTCTGCAGATGCTAGCTATGCTACTTCACAGCACAAAAATGAAAAATCTTTGCGGTATCCTTCAGTAACATACATGATACTGAACAAATGACAACTAATGGTTAAATAGCAGGAAATCAAAATACTTCATTACAAGTCATTACAAGTCATTTACTTAACCTAAGTGATGGAGCTTTAAAAAAAAAAAAAAAAAAAAAGAGTAGAACCTCAACTGAGTTACTGTTGATTACTTAATGTGTTCTTGGGCTGTGGTATTACCCTGACTGACAGGAGGGAATGAGCCTCAAGGATTTTCTGATTAGGAAATTCCAAATGCAGTATATGAGGATATCATTTTTCTTTTGGCATTTCCTAATTCATCTAATTGCATTTTCACACCAATAAAAATTGTCCATGAAAGAGTATTCATGGAAGAAATGATTGCAGCCTGGACTTCATTATAGGGCCCAAAATTTTGGTCCCTTTAAAAATCATAAAAAGCAAATTCTATGCTGAATTGCTCTTTTGCTCTAGTTTGAGACTTGGTCCTCTGTTCAACACTGAACTTGACTACAGCAGCTGGTTATTGTGCTGATACATCCTTGCAGAGTAAATTGGTCAACAGTTATGGTAGAAATTGTTAGACTATATAGTGCCCACTTCTGAAATGGCCACTGACGGCTCCCTGTGGTGATGCAATTTGTGTTTTTTTTCTACTACAACACCTTCAATGCCGCTCCCCATTCTTTAGTTGTGTAGATAGCACGTTTGCTGTGGCTTCTGATTTCACCCAGGACTGTGGAAGTTGTCTCAGAGCGCTGTGTGAAAGGCGAGGCAAAGCAGAGTTGGACTCAAGGCGCAGAGGTGGAAAGGCCAGTTTAGGACAAATTGGGCATGGTTTGTCTGTTAGACAGGCAAAGATAAACACTCATTAAGTTGTCATGGTCACCCAGGCCTGAGTTTTGACATCTCACAGCTTAGGCATTTATTTATGAATAAAAGGATGATTAAATGGTTAAAATGGAAGATTGGGAGTCATTCAATCTCACGCCTCAGCTGCTTGTGTGAGGTACTGCTTGAGTAAGATGTACCAGTCTGTCTCAGATCACAGGGAGGTGTGGAAGCTGATGATGAAGGTGGGAGAGAGAGAGAAGAATTAACACTGTTTCTTTCTTTATGGGTCAGAGCCTTGTCTGTGGAACAATTTCCCTGAATGTCTCCAGTGGTTGGCACTGCCAGCGTAGCCCATGCAGTTAGGTAGATGGTAGCATATATTAAGTGCTTGCTGATACTGTGTTTGTGGTGTGTGCTTTCTTTTTTTCTTTTCTAAACAACAACAAACAAACAACCAAACCAAACAAAATAAACCCAAACCATCAACATTAATAGGTGTGGAAAACACAGGATAAGATGGAAGAAGAATGTAAGTAACATCCTATCTTGGCAGCCATGAAAGACAGTAATTGAAATACTTTGGATTTATTTTAAAATGCTGAGTTCTGTTGAGATAGAAAAGATGCATTTGGTAATAAATGGAAGAAAAAATGATGAATAAATTCCTGTTAGATAAGAATTTTGGTTTTGTTCCTGGTGATCTGGAACTAAGTTTATAATTCTCCAGTGGTTGCTTTGCAAATTTCTTGGAAGGAAACAGAAGAAGCTGGAAGTTAAATCATAGACTTCCTTTGAAGGTGAAAGGGAGCTTAACATTTTGCATAGAAGCGTGCAAGCCAAAATTAGGAAGTGAAGGGGCAAGGTGGATTTGAATACAACCTCCAGCATTTCAGGCTAAGTAAGGAAAGGGAGTGATGAGAGATCACAGAATTGTAGGAGCTGGAAGGAATTTCTGGAGATCATCCAGTCCAACTCCCCTGTTAAGCAGTTTCTCTACAGGAAGTTGCACAGGAAAGTATCCAGGTGGGTTTTGGACATCTCCCGAGGAGGGGAGACTCCACAGCCTCTCTGGACAGCCTCTTCCAGATGGAAAAGAAAGGTTCACACTAGGAAGTGTGTGACATAATTAACAAGTTGGACTACACATTTGGAAAGAAGGAATTAGTTTCTAAATGTTTCCTTGCATTAAAAAAATGGCAACGTAATCCATATTTTTATTTTCAGATAATCACAGCTCATATCACATACCAAGGTTTAAAAAAACCTGTAGTGTATGCATTAAATACATATATGTGTTTCTAAAATTGTCACTTTCAACAAATTTACAAAGTGTAAATGTGTTCGTAGGATCTTGACTCTAGCTCTTGAATATCTTCTTTTGTAATTTTTATTGCTTGCTGTAAAAGAATGATTCATGGTTTCTACCTTTCTTCTTGTTGTCCTTTATAAATTATAAAGATATCAGTTCCTTACTGTGATTCTTCACTGCTGTGTAGTTGATGAAAACAGTTTGCAGAAGGAAATAATTTTTCCAGAACTTTGCAGCTCAGTAGAATTCCGGAGCTAAGCTTTGCTTATATGCTGAGACATAGGTCAGTGCTCATTGTCAAATAGGAGGTACATGTTTTGATACCACGTAAACAGAAGTCACTGGTTTTCTGTTATAGCTGTGTGCCTTCAATAGCTACTGCAGAGCAGACTGTTAAGAGTAGCTAAAGATAAGATTAAAATCATCAGTTCAGAGTTCAAATAGGTCATTACTTTCAAGGACAGGAGCAGCTGAATTTGTTAGCCACTCCTTTACCAGAAGCACTTCACCTGTACTGACAATTTACAAGTAAGTAATTAAGGACAATTACAAGGTAATAGAGCACTACTTTTCCAGTCTAAGATCGTACATTAGTTTGGCAAAGCTGTCCAATGAAATACAAAAGTGTTATAACATACCTTAGTTTATTTCCAAAAAAAAAAAGAAAGCTGATCCTCTAGTTTTTGAATTAGACAGCATTATGTAGTAAAATAAATTCTGTAAATATTAGATTTAAAATGAAGTATCTGATACTGCAATATTTTTTCTTTAAAAATGCAGTAAATAGTTCTTATATTATTCAGCAATGTTTTTTGCTTTTCTTCAGAAAAAATTTAGAATGAGGATTTTGTACAAGTTAAACAGTCTTTGAAGGGCATTTGAGCTTCTCAAGAAGTTATGGGTAAAATCTTTGCAAGTTTTTTCTCCCTTTTTCTCTGTTCTTCAGGCACAGTCTGAAGCTTCCAGTACCACTACTGTGCTAATGGTGTGCATGTTCCACCTTCTTCCCCCTTTTCTGAACACATAAATCTGTCTGTGCTTGCAGAGAAAAACAAATGAAGGATTGCAAGCTTACATAATGTTCACTTCTTATCAATTCAGAGGTTGTGATTAAACTGAGCCTATTTTTTGGGGGAGGGGGAGACAAATATAGTTTCTGTCACTAGACCTGGGTCTGAATAGTTTGTTGCTTCAGAAGTGAAGCTGTATGCATTTGGAATTACATGTGGAAGTTCAAAATTACCAATTATTTTACAGTGGTCTCTCAGAATCTCACTGCTTATCTTCTCTCTCTCTCTCTCTCTTTTTTTTCCTTCTTTCTTTGCTTCTTACCTCTTATATCTGTAATTGGAAAGTCTGGTGAAAAGCATAGAAGAAATAGCGCAATTTATAGAGCCTCAAATAGGACTTTTTTTTGAGTGTAGCATGAATCTTTTTAATAGTTGAAAAAACTCTATATAGTTCCCAACAGTCTGGAAATTTTTTTACGTGTAGGTAAAATGCTTCCTTTCTAATTTTAAGTGAATTCTCTTTGCTAATAGGGGAGATACTGGATTGTTTTGTCATCTTTTAGCTTTTAGCTCTTTTATTATTGTTTAAAAAAAAAATTATGAAAAGCAAGTTTCAAAAAATACAGCTGAATAAAGCATGCGGCAGCAAGTAATAGACCCACCAACTCTCCTGAGCAGCTCTCCTATAAGTCTAAATGCAGCTAAGAGATGAAAAGGTGAACTTAGCTTTTCATAGAGACTTTTCTGGGTCTGTTTGAAGAAGCAGTACCATTACTAAGAATTTCTGAAAGAAAAAATTATATCCTGAGACCAATGAACAGTAATAGATAATATAGAGAGTGATGTGCTCAATGGGATACAATTTAAATAGAGAAAATCTGATGGGAAGTAGCTACATTAGTAGCAGATGGATTTACTTCCTGAATCTCAGTCTGAGTGGAAATCCTACCCTACTTAAAATTTGTCTTTCAGATTCTTAACTTGATAAGAAAGGTGGATAAAGCAATTTATTTCCTTGAATTCAGTGCTATGATGATGTGTTTTGTTTAAATTTTCTATTGTTCTTGCTTTTTATCTAGGCTATTTTTATGATTCCTACAAATCCCCCTCCAACCTTTCGGAAGCCGGAGCTCTGGTCTGATGAATTCACAGATTTTGTGAAGAAGTGCTTAGTGAAAAATCCTGAACAAAGAGCTACAGCAACACAACTGCTGCAGGTCAGTCAAGTTTCAGAGGAAATGTCTTTCTCACCCAGTCTCAAACCAGAATGGTTGTGAAAATTTAAGAGCACCTCTCTTGCCTTATTTCTTTTCCATTTTGAGATCTTTCCTTCTTCACCTTCTGTATCTCCAGCCCTGTTTTGTTCCTTCTTTGTTACTTCTAAACAGTTATTTCCTCTTTTTGAAGGTTAGAGCTGGTTCTTAGTATTAAGAATAGGTTCTTGTTTGGTGATTAGAGGCCTTCAGTAGATCATAGGGTTTAGGCCAGTGTTATGTAAAGGAACCCTTCGGTAGGGACCACCCGTGGAGTATACTTAGTCTGCCCTTTTGGTCATGCCAAATGAAACAAGACAGGTTGTTCTGTGTCGTAGAAGGATCTGATATGGATGGACAGGATAAAGAGGCTATTCTTGGGCTGTTACCCCAACTGAGCACTTCTAAATTACAACCACGGTTGGCAGTGTGAACCGATGCACCAGGCTTTAGGTCACTTGGTGAACTGACCTCTATGTTGCTTGAAAATTTAACAGTTGGTACTAAGTACCATTTAACGTTTTGGTACTTAGATACAAATAAAGCAGACAAATTTCGAAGAACTACAAAAACCAAACAGGAGGGACTGATCTGTCAAGGAATGTGTACTATCGTGAAACCAACAAAATTTTACAAGGATTACATGTTTTGGTGCACAGTAGAAAGGGAAAACGTGAAGAAAGTATGCTCCTTTAGTTTTATTATCCACTTCAGTACTGTCGTAGTCATCCTTCAAATAACATGTCTATGTTCTAGAGGAAAGGCAGGTGAAAGAAAAAAAAAAAAGAATATTTGTAGTAGGTTCCTTGATGATTGAAATGGAATCTAAAATTTCCAAGCAATAAGCTTTCTTTGCTAACAAGAAGCAAAAAAATTAAGAAAGCTTTTAGACTATTTGATATTCTTGTATGCTTTTCACTGCTACTAGTAAATATTGTTCTTAATTTTCATTTCATCAGTCTGATCTTCTGAAATTCCTGCTCTAAGACAATTGTGATACCTTTATTCTGTCTTAAGGTAGGAGCATGCTCATTTTAAATTTAAATTAGAGTTTACTCCACTACAAAAGAACAACTTTCAAAGTATTTTTCAGTAATAAATCGTAAAATTCTTATTTAATGGTATGAATTATTTTACTTCTCATGGAGAGTAAAATAGAAGGGAAGTAAAAGCTGAAATTCAGGGTTTTAGTTTGATGACTGTATCATTACTTGAGACCTTCAAGATCAGAAATTGGTATGCTAACTAATAACTGGATCTGGTTAAAAGAGACTTGTATTAATGCATACAAGTAACAAAAAACCCTCAGTACTACACGTTCCCTATGTGCACTGGCCAGAAGACCGACTGCTGTGTCCTTTAGTTGTATATGCTGCCTTTTTCCCAGTTGGAACATGTGCAGTGGAGCAGGAGGTGCCATGGGTATGCTGGAGGGGTACAAGTGGGAATGAAAATACCACTTGTGAGGAACAGTTATGGAGGGGAAAGAAGGGTAATTAAATTCATATATCAAGGGATAGGATAGGTAATAGGCAAAGAAGGACAGTAGGATTTATCAGTTTTGTTCTTCATGGAGCAGTTTTTTAATCAGTAATAATACGTTTCTGAAGTGCTGAGAGCTACATTTTGACTCAGTTGTACTTTCATATGATAATGCAAGACAAGAATTTTTATAACAGGGTTATTAGAGAGTAAAAGGAATGTAAATGGTATCATCCACATCTTGTCTTCAAGGAGGAACTAATGCTTTAAATGGCTTTGAGTTAAAATTATTCTTCCTGCTAAAAGTAATGTGTTTTCCTTTTTTTGCTTGTTCCACATTTCACCCTTCTAGATGAAGAAATGTTTTATGACATGTTCAAGTACAGGTCTGTTGAAGTAAGCAACAGCCATACTTGCTCTGCTTATAGCCACTAATTTATGCTGTCAGCTTGTTAAGATTAATTAAATACTGTAACTGAATATCTGAAAAAGTTTGTTTTTCTATGTCAGACAATCACCACTCTATTTATTTACTACTTAATGCACATTTCCTTGGGACAATTATGTCCCTAACTATAAAGCACTTGTTTTGTAGTTACATTTTCCAAGTCTTGCTGTTTTCTGTTTTGTTTTGTTTATTTTTTTTCTAATAAAAATCATAGTCATATAGAATAAGCTGGAGAGGACGTCTGAAGAATTGCTGAGTCCAACTTCTGGCTCCACACAGGATCACCCAAAATTCCAACCCCACATCCAAGAGTGCTGTCCAAACCCTCTGTGAATTCTGTCAGCTTCGTGTGGTGCCCACTGCCCTGTGCAGCCCGTTCCATGCCCACCGCCCTGTGGTGCAGACCCTGTCCCTGACCCCCACCCGCCCCTCCCCTGACGCAGCTCCATGCCGTTCCCTCGGGCCCTGTCGCTGTCACACAGAGCAGAGCTCGGCGCTGCCCCTTCGCTCCCTGTGAGGAGCTGCAGCCGCCATCAGGCCTCCCCTCAGCTCCTCTGCTCTGGGCTGCACAAACACAGGGGCCTCAGCGCTCCTCGTACATCTCGCCCTCCAGACCCATCCCCATCTCCGTAGCCCTTGTTTGGATGCTCTCTAATACTTTAATGTCCTTATATTGTAGGGCTGTACCAGCATAGTGTGGGTAAACAGAAGTGAAATTTAGTTATGAAGTAGTTGAAAATTACCACATTTTAGATTTAAATTACTGTGTGACGTGAAGTACCAGCTATCACTAAAGAGTTGGTATTGAATAATGCTTGCAATTATATCTGAACCATATCTATTGTAATTGTCACTGAATCTTCTTTTTTTCTTTTTTCCTAGCATACATTTATTAAGAATGCCAAGCCAGTTTCAATTTTAAGGGACCTTATCACCGAAGCTATGGAGATAAAGGCAAAGCGACATGAGGAGCAGCAGAGGGAACTAGAAGAAGAGGAGGAAAACTCGGTCTGTATTTTTTTTCCCTAGAACTATTCATATTTTATAGATTAGTTACTGTTCTTTTTCGACAGCTTCCTGTCCTCACATCTTCAAATACTTTTCTTTTCTTACCACTTCTTTAGTCTGTGAGGTTCAAGTTGTTTGTCCCTTATTCATAATGAGCAATGCTTCTGTGAGTAATGCTGTATGAGCCAGCTTTCAGTACTATTTCATGCAGTGCCCTAGTAAGTTTTAGGAGGTGGGTAAAGAAGCCATGTAAAGTTCAGCTGTTTTGAGTAGCATTAACAAAAAATAAATAGTATTGCAGTCTCATTTTCACCCATGGGCTTCTAGGAAAGTACTAAAATTTTCACAAGTTCAGATCACTTAGCTTTTTTAGTAGAGTTATACAAAATATAATTACTTATGCATCACAATAAGTAGTGTTTAGTTGTGCATATGAAGTAGAAATTATGACAGCTTTTAATTCCCTCACTTATGATACTAACACACATTTAGAGTGGGAAATTGTATGAGAAATTGTATTATAATCATTTGGCAATGGTAGAAATAAGTCACTGTTCCTAGCATTATTACTCTAAGTGATTTATGAAGGCTGTTCTGAAGGTAATGCCTCCTATTTAGTATTGGCCAGTGACATTAGCTGTTGTATTTGCTGTGGTTTCAGGTTTCACCCAGGGACGTGGAAGTTGTCTGAGAGCAGTGTGTAAAAGGCGGGGCAAAGCAGAGTTGGACTCAAGATTCAGTGGTGGAAGGCCAGTTCAGGACAAATTGGGCATGGGATGTCTGTTAGGCAGGCAAAGATAAACACTCATTATGTTGCCATGGCCCTCACACCTGAGTTTTGACATCTCGCAGCTTAGACATTTATTTTCAAGGGCTGTTCCGAAAGTAATGCCCAAAAGTAACGTAATTTATTATGCTGGCCCACAGCATCATTGGTGGGTGTTACTAGCATGGTAGTAGAGGTTGAACCTTCCCACCAGTATTCCATTGCATTTTGTTGCCGTGTGACAGATGGCAGCAGAGGGGCAGTCTGACAAACTGGCATCTGACATGGAGGTGTGTGTGAACCTAAGATGTGTAACTGAATTCCTCCATGTGGAAAAAATGGCACCCGCTGATGTTCATCGTTGCTTGCTGAATGTTTATGGAGCCCAGAGAGTGGATATGAGCTCAGTGAGGCATTGGGTGCTGCATGTCAGCAGTGGTGACATCAAAATGAAATACAAGCCATGTTCTGTATGGCCATGCAGATATTTATGAGTTTATCATTCAGGCTCTTGTTCATTACTGGCCAAAATGCATAGCTAATGGTGGTGACTGTGTTGAAAAATAGTTTTTGTAGCTGAGATTTGCTCTCTAAATAGTGTTATTGTGCTCTGTATATAGTTTGTAGTCTCCATTGGAATATATGGGAAACATTACTTTTAGAATAACCTACATATATTAGGGCAGTATTGTGCTATGCAGCACAGTGTTATTCAAAAGAGCATATTGACACACATACAATGAGAGCCAGGTTTATTCAGAAATAATACACAGAAAAGATGGAATACCTGTGGAGGTCTTAAGGATCTCAGCCAACAAAACACAGCAGGGCAGGCTGCCCTACCCCAAATCATATAAGCTTTGTGTATTATGGAGCATTAGGTGATGATCTCTAAGTAGGAATACTTACCAAGCAAATTCTGTGGACTGTTTTGGATGATGGCATACACTGAGGTCTTGCTTCTTCTGTTATAGGGGTATGTTCTAAGAATGCTGATAGCTTGTCTTTTATAAAGTTGTTTTACGCTGGATGGTATTTCCTTAACCAGTAGTAAATCAGATGTAGAAGGTTGTGGATTATTGTTTTACATTAAGAAATGCTATGTGATGTGTGATCTTACATGCAGAGTTGATGTTCATTACTTAATATATAGAATAGATGGCTAGAGACTGACCTATTACAGATGTTAAAACTTAATGTATTTACTAGCATGCTTTCCTCCCTACTGTTGCCTTACAGATTGTAGAACTCAAACATTTGGGCACTGTTGATGCTTTTTTCCATTAGCGCAAAATTAGGTTGATTTCTGATTATGGAGGCTGAGTTTCAGATGGGGAATCAGACTGCCAGGCAGGGGATGAGACAATCCCTACCAGCTCAGCATGTGGTGTACAGCCTGTTCACCCATACTGTGTGGAAAATGCAGCCCAAGTTTGATTTAGGCTGGATGTCAGGGGGAAGTTCTTTACAGAGAGAGTGGTGAGGTGCTGGAACAGGCTGCCCAGAGAGGTTTTGGATGCCCCGTCCCTGGAGGTGTTCAAGGCCAGATTGGATGGGGCCCTGGGCAGCCTGGTCTAGTATTAAATGGGGAGGTTGCCTGTGGCAGGGGAGTTGGAGATTCATGATCCTTGAGGTCCCTTCCAACCCAGACTATTCTGTGATTCTGTGGTCTTAAACTGGTCTTAAATATAAGGCAAAAGATTGGAATGGATAGCAGACAGGCACCGGGGGAGAGACTGATTAATCAGCTTGAAAAGCTCTGGCACTAGCATGCTTTGCTCCTTTTTTTTTTTCTTCCACTTGCCCTGCCTCTGTTAGAAGGGGACCTGTGAATAGTGACTAACTTGTTACTTCACTTAATGAGTAAAGAATGGAAGAGACCAATCTGAGATTAACTTGGCTTCTCAGGACGTTATGGGAGAAGGGCACAAAAGAATCTTAATGACTTTAGTCAGATCAGAAAAGGAAGGCAGTGGAGAAATGAAACATGTGACTTTATTGTAATGAAACACGTTGGAGTCGTTGAGTCCAGGATACACCAATGGTCTGTAGTCAGATTCATTGTGGACTAAGGCAAATCAAGCTGTGTTGTATTTGCTGCTGTCCTGTGTGTGCTTTTGAGGCTGCCTTAATTCAGAGGATGTGTTTGTATTACCATGGTACTGTCATTGTGAGTTTAAATTTGTAGTTGCCCAGCGAAGGCCAGCATTGCATGTGGTGGAGAAAATGGATACTTCTTCTTTAAGGTTGGTCTGTGTCATTCTTGGAAGATCTAACAGGGGAAGGAGTAGGTCTTCTCTTCCAGCTTGGAGGAGGAGGCTCCAGTTGTAGAGAAGCACCAACTGTTACAAGAAGATGCAATTGTAGGCAGGGCAAACAAAAAGAAAGTAGGAACTGTTGCTGCCCACAGATGGCACACCTCTCTGAAAAAGAGAAGAAAAAAAAAATTTTTTTTTTTCTTAACCACGGATAAATAAATTTCACAGTTCCTAGGGTTTAGTTATTGTGGAGAGGTTCTGTGCATTTTTCAGCATTATCTTTGGCAGATGCATCAAAGCTACCGTACCTACCACAAGCTATTTGCTATTGCAAAAGTACTGTGTAATTAACAAAAGGATGTTAAGGCAATTTTATAGTAAGATTTACATTGAATAGTTTTGTTTTTTTTTAAAGTTTACTTTTACCAAAAGGTTAAGTAAGATAGGATATTTGTTTCTATATGTTTAATTTTTAAAAAAGATTATGGTTTATATTCTTTTATTCCATTGAGATATGTACATTTTTATTTCCCTGTTTTCATATGCTTTTATATTTCTCAAAAATAATCTTGGTATGGATTATGAAGTTATGATTGGGATGTGATTTTATTTTTGTTAAAATTATTTATATATTTGATATTAGGTGTGATCTTTGCTATCATTAAACATATACCTCTATATCTGGGCAAGCCAGAAGTGTAAAAAAGTTGGGAAATGCTTCCCTTCAATAGAAAAAGTGGAGTTGTCAGTGATTGAAATGGAGAATACTGACAGTGAAGTGATGAAAAGTGATGAAAAGTATAGCTTGTCAGAAATATGACGCAGTGACCTGCGAATAGTGCAGGAGAGACATAGACTTGTTGGAGCATGTTCAGAGGAGGGCCACGAGGGATGGAACGTTTCTTCTGTGAGGATAGGCTGAGAGAGCCGGGGCTGTTCAGCCTAGAGAAGACTCCAAGTTGACCTGATAGCAGCCATTCAGTATCTAAAGGGGAGGTACAGGAAAGAAGGGGGAAGACTCTTTTATCGGGCTCTTTTTCAGGTTGGATGTTAGGAAAAACTTCTCTGAAAGAGCATTCAGGCACTGGCCAGAGGCTGCTCAAAGAGGTGGTGGAGTCATTGTCTCTGAAGGTGTTCAAGAACCATTTAAATGTTGTACTGAGGGACACGAGTTAGTGGGAAACTAACTGGTGGTGGGTGGGTGGTTGAACTGAATGATGTTAGAGTTCTTTTCCAACCTTAATGATTCTATGATTTTATGTTGTGATAGAGCAAGGGGAAATGGTTTTAAGCTCAAGGAGGATAGATTTAGGTTATATATATAAGGAATATAAGGATATATATATAAGAGTATATCTATAAGGAATAAGGATATAAGGAAAAAGTGTTTTGCATGGGGGGTGGTGAGGCACCGGGCCAAGTTCCCCAGAAAGCTGGTAGATGCCCCATCCCTGAGGACTTTCAAGGCAGGACTGGATCAGATGAGTTAAAAGATGATTTCAATAATAATTCAGTTGTGACAGTGGTTTTTCATATCTTGCCACTGGCTTTCAGTGCAGTACTACACTGTAAGGTATTCCACGTTGGTTGAGAGATTATACCAGCATCTTTTTCACTTGCAATTGCTCAAGTTTCTGGTCTGCTAAAAGCACAAAACACGCAGAGCAGGACGAACTATTTACAATTTATAGAATTTGAGAAATTTTCTGTACTGTGTGTCCTGACTGCATGCTATTCACGTGTTCATAGTGCAATGCATTGATCCTAGAAGACTGGAGCAACACATAGGTGTGACTGAGGCCAGAATTAAGTGAAATTCTGTACATGCAGATTTCAGTTTGTAAATCATTCTAGACAGAGGTTCTAGAGGAAAGACCTCCAGAGGTTCTTAGAGCAAAGCACAATAAACAGAAGGATAAAATGAAAGCATTAGCACTTTTGTGTTTGTTTAAGGAAAACAAACAAACAAAATCAAACAACAAAACAAAACCCTGAAATCTTCAATTGGAAATAATACTTAATTTCCAGATTGTATATGGAATTGGAATCACTGTTTAGTCAGAAGATAACAGGCACACAGCACACAAATTCTGCAAAATCGTACCTTAAAAGTGGATTGGTCTCAGTGATGTTGCTGTGACGCTCTAACCATAGAAGTGAAGGGAGTCTCGGGCCTGAGAAGTGTGTATTTAGTAACACCTAGCAGCAAGAGCAAGTATTGGTGTTAATGGTAAGCAGACAGTCTATCAATGTTAAAGGTCTCTCATGGGCAGTGATTTGAGTTCATATACTGTTGAAAAAGAATGGTTTGAGTTAACCTGTCTGGGGCTTGAATTTATTGCTCTAAAACCCCAAGAATTTCCTATGTAAAGCTGGAGCGGTCATGCTAATTACTCACTGTTACGTGTGCTGGGAGCTGTCAGGAAGAAAGGTGTGAGTGTTCCAAGTGTAATGCTCTTTTTGTTAGGAAACAGGATTTGACCCTGATTGGCTATCTTTGAATATGTATATTTAATTCCCTCTTTGGGTTATGTATGTATGGTAATGGACACTTGGGTTATAAGTGATGCAAAAAGTGAAATGGAAAGTAGTGGGCGTTTTTGAAGAATTAAGTCAGATGCAAAGATTTCACTGCTACGTATTTAGTTTTAAGGATCAATTTTAGGTCATTATCCTTCAGGTAAGGAAGAGTCCCATCTCTAAAACTGCCTCCTATTTTTTGTTTTTACAACGTTCTGTGAATCTTTTGTAGCACAGGAAGCTGTCAATCATAACATAAATAATTTTTGCCCTTCTAAACTTCATTATGTGGCTGTAAATAAATGGCCACGTTAAATACAGTCTTCATGTCTGTATCCTTCCAACAGATATATAATATCATTACAGATAGCGTGCTCTGAATTGATTTTATGCCTATTACAAGAGCTGCTTGTGTGATGAGAATGCTTTCTGACAAACTGACATGTTTTGATAGGTGCTGAGGTAATTGTACAGATTTTTTTAATTAAGCAAAAATTGCAAGTGGTTTATTCTACAGAAGGTTAATCCCGATATCAAAGTTTAAATGTTAGCTTAGGCATTGCTAAACATGACCAATCTCTTCTCTTGTGCAGTTTTTGAAGTGTGATGTGAATTTGAGTCTGAGGTTGGGCAGCTGTATTATGGGAATGCGAAGTGACTCGTTGCCTGGCAGCTCGCAGGAAACATGTCTAAATATTTATTTCTGTGGCTCTTTAAAGGAATGAGCTAATAAGCAACTCGTCCTTTATGTTTTCTTCTACATTTAAATGCCTCTATTATGTGAAGAATGCTTAATTATTTTAGAGTACTGAAACGAGTAATTATGACTTCTGTAATCCACTTCTGTTTTTTCTTAGACAACTATCAGTTGACAACAATCAGCAATTTGGACAGCTGTCATTTATCAGTTATTCCTGTCTTTAGGCTTATTCATTCACTCAAAAACTCTTTTGGTTAATCGTATATAGGAAGGTATCTTCTGTCTTTCAAGATATTAAGAAACAATTGCTATAAATGTTCCTTTATGTTAATAATATTTGTACTGTTTTAAAGGACCTGTTGAGTCATTCGAGTTACTCTGTCTTTTAAATCTAGTTTAATACACTAGTCTGTATTTTTGGAGGTTTTTATGTTTCCTTTAATGTGCCTTTCATGTGTGTATGTTAATATCTATTTATCTATCAGTAGATAAGCTATGTAGCTCTGCAGGACAAACAGCAATAAAACTTTCTGATCTCATAGCATTTTTTCTCTTAAGTCAAAGGACATTTGTCATATGTCCTAATTGACTTTGACTGCAGTCCTTTAAGTGTTGTGGAAGTAAGAAATGTGTAGATTGCTATGTTTTGTGAAATATATCTACCTAAAGAGCATAAACATGTTGTTCAAGTCCACAGCAATTTAGACCCAGAAGATGTGAGCAGCAAGTCACTGTTTGTAGGTGTAGCAATTAAACATATGTAGAAAAAATTCTTAAATGTTGTGTAATGACTTCTAGTCTTCGTATATAGGACTCTTGGAATTGCTAGAATTTCAGTGCACGCTGAAAGTTGTCTTGATGTGATTTGTTTATGCCTTTAAACTTCAACATGTGCTTAAACTGAGTATGTACTCAGGTTGTAGTTGGGCTTTGTAGGTGTTAGGAACTTTCAAAAATCCTTGTTCTTGACCAAAATGTAGTATGTGTTTATGTAGCTACTACAGTGCTTTTATAAAAAGATAGCTGTGACTACAAGCACATTTTTCAAGGGTGATGATGAAGTGTTAATAGTAAATGAAATTATTTTACGGGATGCTAAATTTTGCCAGCATGTAAATCTTCCTTTAATGTATTGCAGACTAGTCGCTGTCTTTGGTGCCATCTAGTGTTTTTTTAATTCATACAAAACACAAATAGAGATTTCAGGGGGAAGTTGCCATATTTTCTTGTCTTGTTTGTTTTTCTTTGCTAGTCTTCATACCCTTTTCCACCATGAATCTTAAAAATACAACTGAAAAATTCCATAAATCTTTATCATCTCACTTCATTTGATTATATCTTAATGTAGGTTCATATATGATACACGAGCTCACCTCAACTGAAAACTTTTCTTGTGCGTCGGTATCTTCTGTGTAACAAGCATTTTGTCAAGTCTTGCATGCTGTTACCAGGGAAGACTTGTTGAATTTCTTATTCTAGCAATTGAGTCTCCATGATTACGTCTTCATGCTTTAAGGATTTTGCTTTGTTAGTCTTCTAACTTACTATGGTAGATGGAAGAGAATTAGTCACATAGGGTGGCAAGGTGTTGGCAGTTTTCCATGTAAGGTGTTGGCAATCTTCTACATATTCTTAGGGAATCATAGAATTGTTTGAGTTGGATCAGATGCCCTTTAATGGTTCCTTTCAACTCTGCTGCAGTGAACAGTGACACCTACAGCTTGATCAGGTTGCATCCAGCCTGTCCCTGCATGTCTGCAGGGATAGGGCATCCATCCACCTCTCTGGGCAACCTGTTTCAGTACTTCAGTACCCCTGTAATAAAAAACTTTTTCCTTATAACCAATCCAAACCTCTCCTCTTTTAGTTTGAAACCGAGTTCTAACTTTGGGATATAATGTTGTTCAGAATTTCTGTGGCTGACTGAAATTTCCTTAGCCTTTCAGGAGATGTTAGCCGTCTTGCCCACATGTATCAGAAACTTCTAGCAAATACAAATCTGATACTAGTTGTGCACAAGAGAATGGCAGACAGTTTAAAGTCACTGTTAGCTGTTCTTATTTCTTGATTCTTGGATCTGTTTTTATAAACAGTATGAGAACATGTCACTTCAGCTTTAATACTTTATATTCTTTGGTAATTAAAATGAATATTATATTTGTTTTTATTTAATCAGGGAGTTTACCTTTTTAATAACAAATCAGAAATTTGACATCAATATTTATGAACTATAGAGAATGAATCATAATTTGTTCTAAGGAATCACTTTCATCTGTCATGTAAACACGTGCTTACGTAACTTTATAAAAGTATCCTGTTACTTTTTCAGGTCCAGGACGATCTGCTGTAGTATTAGCTAAATTTCCTATTTGTGAGCAATACTGGAAGGATAATTCTGGAAGCAACCTGGTTTAATCTACAACATTGATTATTTTAAGATGTACACAGGCTCTGAAAAAACTTACATTACTCTCCTTCAGTAGCTCATTTCTAATTTAGAGAAAACAAGATCAGAATTTTTGCATGCATCCCTTTTGGGGACAATTCTTTTGGTATGGAGATTGGCGTTTGTCATCCTCAGTCTTGCAGGTACTGGATGACAGCTGTTCTCTATGCTGAAAGATAATAGTAAGACAAAGACTTCTGTCGCTCTAGGTTGGAAAATGAAATATTATTCCTTCAAAGAATCCATATGCTTGTTTTGGCTTAGGAACTTAAAAATAATTTTTAAAAAAATAGTATTTTTGATGAAGGAGAAGACATGAAAATGGTCACTTATGAATCCATTTTATACTTGTTCATATTGATGGTCATCACTTCCTTTTTTTCTTTCTCCCCACTTCTAAAAAAATAGAATTTAAGCTTCAGGTAAATGTCTTTCGTTTCTGCTTTCAACTTTACTAATATTAATATGTAGATATTAATATTAGTCAAGCAAATACATACATCAGATGTTAACTCTGTTTTAATCCCAACTGTTTCTCTGTGTATTAGAGATGCTTCATTTTTAGTGTTTATTAAGATAAAAGGCAGCATATCCTGACTTGGTTTTCCATCGTGTAGCAGTACTGAAAGAAGCACTTATCAATAAATGCTGTAGGCACTTCTCAAGTACAGTGCAAAAAAGGGAGAGAGGGAATATTAGAAGAAAATACTTTGCCTTCCCAATACCCTTTTGGGAAGGAAAACCTATAGAAAGGAGTGAGATAAGCATGAATGTTCAGGCGAAAAAAAAAAAAAAAGAAAAAAACCAAAGTTGCCACCAGGAGGAGCAATACTAAAATATTCCTATTTATTTATAGGCACAGTCATCTGGTGCTGTATCTGTAAACTGTCTTTCTTTAGGAGTTTCGTAAGTTGTTAAGGGTATGGTACTTCACAGAGTGTTTTAGCATGCAGCTTAGAAATGAAATTTAAGAACTTCAATATTTTTACAAATTATAACCTGGGAAAACTGTGATTCTTTTGACATTTGACAGTTTATTCAAATCTGCTCTGTATCCTGGTTTCAGTGTACTATGTTGTTGGCTAGATTCTGAATCGAAGTGAGATCTGTTTTTGTGTCTCTGGACGAAGACATAACAGAACTATTTGCGGGAGCTGGTCTATTGGTACTCTTACTAAATATGGTACTCCATACCTACTTTGACCACATTCGTGAAACAAGCACTCACACAGTGTAGCTGGTCCTTGCAATTACATTTGTATTGCAGGCGAGTTGTCTGCCGTGTCAGGGAATAACAGGAAAGGAAAAGAGCTAGTTCAGTAAGAAATAAAAATGGCCAGAACTAGAGAGTTGAGTACCTAGAGTTCCCTTTTTGCACTTCTTACAGGTTTCTGCATAGTTAAAATATGAAGCATATTAAAGCAACACAGATTTGAGAAAAAGGAAAAATTAGTTTGTGGGTGAAATCTTCTTTTAATGTCCTATTTAACAACAGGCATGTTACTTGTAATCAGTACATAATGTTATATAATGCTTTTATATGAGCTATGTAGCTGGACTATTTTTCTAACCAGAGGTATTTTGTATCAGGATGCAGTTGAAGTTCTTTTATGGTAGTGAAAAAATATATATACATACACATATATGATTGTTTTCAGTTGGACTGGGAAGTTTATAAAATTAGTTAAAGTATTATATGTAAAATTTTAAAATTTGGCTTACAGTGTCTTCACACAGTGGTGGGTATTATTTCTTGTTTAATCAATGAGAGGAACATTAAAGATGTACTCATGTAGAAAGTACTTGTATACATTCATGAAGTGCTGTGCTATTGTACATATAGTTGAAATCAAACTGCAAAAATGAGTGGCATTTCCCAATAGTATTTTCAAATATTGATATTACATATAAAGTTAATAATTAATTAACTGGATTGTCATTATTTCTCTGTTTTACGTTCCTGGCACATTGATTCAAAATCATAGAATCATAGAATGGGTTGGAAGAGACCTTTAAGATTATCTAGTTCCAACCCCTGCTATAGGCAGGGACACCTTCCATTAGAACAGGTTGCTCACAGCCCCATCCAGCCTGGCCTTGAACGCTTTCAGGAGGGGGCATTCACCACCTCGCTGGGCAACCTGTTCCAGTGTCTCACCACCCTCACAGTAAAGAATTTCTTCCTAATATCTAGTCTAAACCTGCCCTCTTCCTTTTTAAAACCATTTCTCCTTGTCCTGTCTCTACACGTCCTTCTAAAAAGTCCCTCCTCAGCTTTCCTGTAGGCCCCCTTCATGTACTGGGAGGCTGTTATAAGGTCCTTCTGGAGCCTTCTCTTCTCCAGGCTGAAGAGCTCCAGCTCTCTCAACCTGTCCCCGTAGGGAAGGTGCTCCAGCCCTCTGATCATCTTTGTGACCCTCTGCGCCTGTTCCAACAGCTCCATGCCCTTCCCATGTTGAGGGCCCCAGAACTGGATGCAGTGCTACAGGTGAAGTCTCATGAGAGCAGAGTAGAGAGGCAGAATCACCTCCTCCAACCTGCTGGGCATGCTTCTCTTGATGCACCCCAGGACATGGTTGGCCTTCTGGGCTGCGAGCACAACTGACAGCTGTCAGTGTCCCTATTTAAGGAAATGTCGAGTCTTCCATCAACCAGCACTCCCAGATCCAGCTCCTTGGGATTGCTCTCAAGCCATTCTCTGCCCAACCTGTATTTGTGCTTTGGATTGCCCCTCTTCTTGATGTTGTCAAGATACTAGGCGCAAAACATGTTATCTAGTTAAGGGTGATACCCTTGGTGATGATCTATTACAGACCAACCAGACAAAATGTATTACTGAGTCCTGGAGAAGCATACAGAGTCCAGGAGATCAATGAGATATTCAAAGCTGGGTGCAAAAGTGAGTGCGTGGGACATATTTTTGGTAAATTGATGTTGCTGTACAGCTGACAGATAGGATGAAGTTTTTTCTTCTACTTTTAAAGGGTGCCTTTTTTGTTTCATGTTTTTTAGTATTATTAAACTTGCTAATCTGCAGTATAGCTAGGTCACGCGAAGACATAAAAAGCAATGAATAAGCGTCTAAATCACCGCTTCTTAACTTGGTTTTCTAAAATGCTCTGCTGCATTCTGACCAGTGTTTCTTGATAGGATGAAGATGAGCTGGACTCGCACACCATGGTGAAGACCAATTCAGAGAGTGCTAGTACCATGCGGGCCACGAGCACAATGAGTGAAGGTGCTCAGACAATGATTGAACACAACAGTACCATGCTAGAATCAGACCTGGGGACCATGGTAATAAATAGCGACGATGACGAAGAGGAAGATGGGACCATGAAAAGTATGTTTTTTTATTTACTTTCCTTTTCTGTTAATAATGCATTATGTTTTCTCATCTTCTGTGAGAACATTCTATCATCAGTGTCCTTTAAAGGTCAAGCTCAGTGGTTAAAAGTCAGGGAGAGAACTGTTTGTTTCTATGAATGCACTTTGTCATTTGTTGGAGAAGGGCAACTTTAGTGGGAGATTCAAAGCACTACATGTAACTGATTTTGCTGAGCCTTTCTGGAGGACTCAGAAATTAGCCTACTGTGAATTCTCCCTTCTACTACTTGTCACTTGCTTTTTGCCTCCGGTCCTGCATCCGTTTGGAGCAGCTCCAAGGAACTATACTCAAGTGGTGTGATTGTGTGGGAAGGTGCTGTTTTAGTGTCAGTGTTCCTGGAAACTCATTGCAACTCTCCATGGATTCAGCAGTCAGATCTTGCTGCAAAATTATTTTGTAAATTCATGGCATTAGTTAAAATTTAATTTGGTAATGCTTGATTTAAGGGAATGGCCAAAACATATTGAATTAAATTAGGAAGTCCAAATCAACTTCAGTGGTATGAAAGATTATGTAACAAAGAGGGGGAAAAGAGTGTTTTAAAAGATGAAGTTGTCAGTTAGACTGAGATGTGTATAATGTGTTTGTTATACAGTAAACATACATGTTTACTTTTGATCTGTTTGTTACTTGGCTGAAGACTTCCTACTGAATTTAAGTTAATCCATTTATTTGAAAGGGCAGCATCAATAGGTGATACTGTAGCTTTAGTGCTTGATTCTGTGAGACAAAATATAATGCTTTACTCCAGGCAGTTGTTTAAATAAACTTGCTGAATGAATTGTATTGAACAAGATTGCATTTCTGTGTGCAAAAGCCTGCTGTAATTTAGTTGGAAAGATTGTTTGGAAGTGTAAATCAGGTGCATTTACCTTGTGGTTGGATGTACAGCAAACTGCGAGGAGAGGAAGATTTCTGCTTTTTTTCCCCTGTCATTTATTTTTCTGTTGTTGTTGACCTTTTTTTTCTTCAGTGTTTTTGGCAGTAAGGCTATAAACCTGTTGATAAGTGTTTAAATTAAGCAGGATGATTCACTTCATGTAAACAGTGCATGCTTTAATTTGTTCTCATGCTGATACAGTATTTCCCTTTTAAACTGTGAGAGTAAGGGGGGGGTTAGAACAAATGATCTTAAACTAACACATTTCAACAAGTTAAGGAACAGAGTAGTGATAGTAAATACTTGATATTATATTTTAAGATATTATAAGCAAATAAAATAATTCCTATGATGAAATTATTATGAAGCAGGGGATTTCTGCAGTTTCTATGCAGCCTTTCAAATCACTTAAGTTTTAGTAACTATCCATGCCATTTTTCTATGTGCTGAGGGGGAATATCTGTTAGTATGCCAAACCAATTAAAAAAAATGCCCTTCCATTTGCACTGCAATCTCTTATCCTTTTAGTTTCTTACGTTGCTGAAAATTAAAAATAAAAAAAAAATAAAAAAAAAAATCAAATTGAATTGCTTTTGGTAGCAATTCCAATTAAGAAAGGGAATTGCCTTTCTGTACCTTGAGGGTTAATTAGTGTAGTTATTAAGCTTGCTCTTACATCTCATGAAACAGAAGAATATAATCGCTGAGACAGCAGGCTTTCTCCTCCTCCTCTCCTGTAGCTGACTCTCTTGGTACCTGTAACAGTAAGGAAGGAAAGTTGGCACCCTGGAAGCAGCATGATGGCAAGTGATGGTTTCCTCATCCATCTGACAGGGGCAGGTTTGGGTTCCCGCACTTGCACACTGAACTGTGTTTTGCATTAGATGTCCAATGCTTAAAAGTTAGAAGTAATTCAAGAATAAGGCACTCACATCTCTCAGCTGTAAATAGATATAAATCGTGTCTACTTTAGCTGCTTTTCCTCTGCTTCTGTGATTCGTATGTTATGGACTGAAGAAGGAGCAATAGCAGGTGTCCTAAAGAAATGTCATTGGGAATGTGACAGTGTGCAAATCATTGCTCTCCCTGAGAGAGGGCACAGATCTGGGCTCCTTTGTGCTTGACAGTGATACAAGATTTCTGTGTTTGGTTGCTTTTTCCAGCATGCCTTTATAGGCAAAGTGGGCACAGTGGGCATTTCCTAGTTGTTTGCATAACTCAGTAGTAATACAGCAGAACAGGTAGCTTGAAAGTGCTCTTCAATACTTTTGAATAACAAAACACTTGCAAGCAGTGTGGATAAATAAACTTAGTTAACTAGGGAGAGGGACTTTTTTTTCCTTCCTAGGAAAATACTTTATGACAAATGTTTTTGTAATGCTCTTGTGTTTAGTTTCTCATTTGTTTCCCTCTGTCTTTTGTTTCTCTGCTCAAGAACAAAATAAGAAACAATAATAATTTTTTTTATAAGTGCCCATGCTTAGAGGCCTCTGGGAGCCATGACAGAAAATAATTAAAAACATGCATAAATTTTTTTCCCAAATAGTGGGTTGTGCCCAAATAAAACAGGGATTTGGAACAAAGAGGTCTGTTATCCTACCCTAACATACCACATACAGCCTAGCAATAAATAACATTTATGCTTTCCTACTTCGTGTGCCTGTATGTGCTGTGAGCAGAGATGATGCAGTATGTAGCTAACAGAAAGGAACACAATGCAGAGTACAGAGATGCGGGAGGACGGAGTTAAATTTGGGCGGTTTAACATGGAGTCAAAGAAAGATTGGGATTGAAGGCAGGTAGCACTGCCAGTTACATATCCAGTGTAAGAATTTGAAAGTAGAATTCATGAGAGTTGATTTTATTAATTAATTTGTTAGTGATTAAAATCCATCCTGTTTAAGAGCGTGCCATGGAAGTCAGTCTTTGTAACAAGAGGTGACCACTTGGTTAACCGAAGTGCATCTTTATTAGTATGGTCCCACAGTTGTTTTTCAACTTAAAAGAAAAAGCTGTTTGTAAGCTTTTTGTTTTTTTGTTTTGTTTTTAATAGCAACCTATAACCCAGGACTTCTTAACAGCCTCACGATGGGCTAGACTCATGTGCAACCCCTCTGTAGATGTGAACAAGTTTCCACATAACAACTTCTTGGGCAAATACATTCATTAGATAATGCAGAAGAGTGTGTAGTCAGTGTTAAGAGATGAATTCATAGTATAAACTAGAGTCTCAGAGATAGTTCTTTTCAATCAAAACTTCATTAGAGGATGTTTCTGAATTGGGAAACTTTTCTGTTATACGCTTATTTCTCATAGTTAATTTACAAGAATGAATGACTATTGCATTTACGGTGGGGGCTCGTAACATCTGTCTCATTCTCTATTGTGGAGTTTTAGCACTTTTGGAAAATCCAGTCAAGAGATGTCAGTATAATACCCCTCTGCATTCCTATAGTAGTAGAAAAGAATAATTGTACTAATAGAAGTTAGTAAGGCGTGACTTTTTTCCTGTAGTATAACTGTTAGTTATTCCATGTTGGTTTCTCAAATGTTCTCATAAATGGCTTTTAAAATTACTCAACAACCTAATTCAGACAATACTTCTCTAATTATCTCTTTAGTGCTTCACTTACTATCTCTAGAGAATTATCTCTTCTGTAAAAGAGACTCTTTGGATCTTTAAATATCTCTCTTGCATTTTAAAACAATTCTTAAAAATTGTCTTCCTTTTTTTGGCAATTAGGATGTCTTAGTTTGAATGGAGTAATTATGAATTTATAAGAACCAGCAAAGAAGCTTAATTATGGGTTGATTTCAACAGTACTTTAGCCTGGGCATTGGTATTTCATTGATGTAGCTTTGTTCAAATGAGAGAAAAAAAGATGATAAATGTCTCTATACTTGGTGGAGACCTCCTCTATAATTGATAATTAAGTTATTCGTTTATTCCATTAGTAGGAGTAGGTTTTACAAATGGGACCTTTCTCAAAGAAAAAAACGTTGGCAATTCAAGATCTGTTGGATCTGTCAGGATCATGTTGGATCAAGAGCTGTTGCAAAACGTTGACTTTACGTGGATTTTCTTTGTTTTGCAGAAAGCAGAAATAAAGCTTCACTCAGTTGGAGCAGAGTAGAGAGTTTATAACAGGACTGTCATTTAATTTTTTCCCCTTTCTCCAGAAGGTGGAAAAAATAGATCTGAAGTTATTAAAGTATTTTACAAGTCCCATTCTCAGGTAGGAAAGAAATGTGCAGAAAACCTTTTCCATAAAAAGCTTTTAAACTTGAGTTCATAGACTCTTCAAAAACTCTGAAGCCTTTATCTGGTTGAAAAATATCTGAATTTTCCACTTAAATACCAGTTGCAATTATTGATTACAAAGTATAGTGTAAAGCAAATAAAAATCTTCTCTTAGATGATAGAATTCTCAATACTTTAAGAAATGACGGTTTTATACTTTCGTTTTTTCCTCTTAGCTGTCTACTCTATATATTGAATGAGACTTGGCTTGTATATGCAAATCACTGGTATGAAAACTGCAGAATCAGTAATGAGTACTTTGTTAGGCATGTATTTGCAGTCAGACATATTCTAGATGCATTTCTTAGTTCTCTGGTAGACTCCCAGCTGCTCTGGTCTAAGCAAATGGTGCTCAAGTAGATGGAGATTGCCAGGATAGGGAAGACTAAGAAACTTGTGGCTTTAGGCAAAAGCAGAAAGCTTTCCTCTGTAGATTTGCAAACAAAAGAAACAGGAAATTGTGGAAGACACTTCCCTAAGAGATGTAGGCCCTTGTCTGCTGGGAAGGAACAACTTCTGCACCTGCAGACTGTGATACAACCCACCTGGACAGGTGTAGGAGGTGGAAAAGGTCTTGAAACTACTTGAGGAAGTCTCTGGAGTATAGACCTTGTTGGTTGTATTTTTGTTTTAATGTAGGAGTACTGGAGTCCAATACACTCTGATCAGGTTCTTGCGTGATGTTTAATAGCAATTTTATTTCTTTGAAGATATTTGATGTTATGTGGGACTTTTGATTTAGAATTGATACAAAATATGCTGAAATCATAATGCAAGTGTAAGTTACACTCATCCAAATGTTGGAATAGCACTGTGTAGTTCATTCAGCGTAACAAGATGATCCCCATTAATGTGTCTGTTTTACACTCACTCTCTTGACACTAGATGTCCCCAGTTGCTGAGAAGGATTACATGGGTTACAGGCAGCTCAATCTAGAGATGCTCTCTTTGAAGTTAGTTTGTTAGTTGTTCAGTTTTAAAGTCAGTGGTGACCTGAGATATGTACGTAGCCAGAGCAGTATGGAAGGAGTATATAACTTGGGGAGGTATACAGTGTTTAATGAACTCAGGGATAAACATTTACATCACCAGCTGGCATAGCTGTTCACCCGAAACAAAAACTAGTCTTCTCTTTGTGTTGAGATGAAGTTAGTTTTTTTTTTTGCAACAGCTGCAATTGTACCCTACGTTACTCCCTGGAGCTTCAGAGTGTGATGAAACCCTCCATTATTCCCTTAACATCGTGGGCACATCGCTCTTGCCCATCATCTGAATTTTCTCCCACTGTAGGGGATTAGTGGTCAGTCACAGGGATTTACACCTTCCTAACATCAGCTGGAAGGGGCACCTCAGTGAAATGCAAGAAATTGCCAGGGCTCCTGGAGGGCATCAGAGATCATTTCACAATACTCACACTGGATTAACTGAAGAGGGGTAATGCACAGCTGATTTACTGTTCACAAGCAAGGTACAATTGGTTGGGATTGGTAGCCAGTGGCAACTTGGCTGTAGTGACCATAAAATGGAGAAGTTGAAGAACTCGAGTGAGAAAAACAGGTATAGATCCTGAATTTCAGGGGAACAGATCTTGACTTACTGTATTACTCATAGACAGTAATAATAGTTTATTGAAGGGATTTTAAAGGAATTTAAAATCAATTTAATGTTAATACCTCACTGTTGGAAATATATCACTATGATATATTTTTCCTTATAGATGATGTCAATTGAATTTGATCAAAACTTGCTTAGAGTGGAATGTGTATTTTTTCTTACTTTGAAATGCTTATTTAGAATTAGTTTTCCCTGTCAGACTTCTTTTAGTTTCAGCATGTTTCTGAGACCAACAGATTGGGCCAACAGTGTGGTACTTCAGTGTTTCTAACAGAGACACTGTTAATCTTATTTATAAGTACGTCTTAAGGATGAAACTGACATACAGCAATCTCTGCAGAAGAAAGACCTGAAATGTAAAAGGTCCACAGTGTGGTGTCCTACCTTTTTGATACAAATACATGCATTTGTAGCAGTATTTGGCAAGTAATAAATAAATAGAAATTCTAATAATAAATATTTTGTTAAGATTGTGCATTGTATTCTGTTTTTATCCCCTTTCCCTCCCCACATACTGCTACTTTCTCTTGAATCTGTTTTATGAATTTATGCTTTGCTGAAATATAGATTCTTCCATTTTTGCCCATCAGTACTTATTTCTGAATTGTTTGGCATTCCTGCTGTTTCTTCCTTATCCTATCCACTGCTCCTTAGTCCAGTGATCTATAAACCTCATTCAGGCAGTTTGGGTTCAGTGGGGTACACTTGGAAGCTTCTGGAGAAGGATAACTGCTGTGCAGTCTGCTAAATTCAAGCTGGAGTTTAGTTCCCGGAATATTTTTGTATAGGAAACAATTGCCATAAAGTAAAATAAAATAGAAAATAGTGAGTAGAGAAAACTGAGATGTAGGATCAGAGAAGAATATGGTTGCAACTGAAAGAAAATGTGGTTAAAATAGGGTGGGGGTGGAGGGGTGTGAATGGGATTGGTATGGAAATGTAGCAGACTGGAGGAATCATTCCGGGGTGGAAGAGTAGCAACTGGGCTCCGTGCAGTAAAGTCTAGGATAAAAGGCAAGGCAGAAAAAACACATTCAAAAACCCAGGAGAAAATGTACTGGCAGAAATGAAAGGATAAATCAACATGCCATGAAAAAGAGCAGTGCTGAAATGGATTAATGAAAAAGGATTGCTATTCATCATGCAGCAAAACTAGATTGAATATTAAAAACTCCATACAGAGGGAATGGGTTATCGCAGGAAAAGATGATAAGAAGTGAAAGTGGAGGAATAAACATCTGATGAATTAACAAAAACAAAAATAAGGCCAAGTGAGAAGATAAGCAAGTCCTAGTGCTTGTGCTAAAAACTAGCTCAAAAATAGTCTTCCAGTGTTATTCCTTTTATCTTTTTAAAACAAGTCGTTCATGTAAAAATTCCTAATTCTTTTATTATGCTTATAATTAGAGGACATAGTCCTCCCTGCATTTTTTCAACTTGGTTATTTATATTTTCCTTCCTGTTTCGTATTTTATTTGTAAATATATATTTAAATTCACTCTATGTAGAGAGTATTATACTGTAAACAAGTATGCATTTCATGAATCATAACGCTGTGCAGAATATAGTCTCTGAGGAGACAGCTATGTAGAACTACTAAAACATTTCTTATGTTTTATTTATTGTTCTGTTTATTAATGAACTCATTTTGAAATCCCACAAATGAAAACGAATCCAAATCATTTAGGGTTGTAGATATATTTTTTAAAAATCTATTTTCATGAAAAGAATACTAGACTGGGGGCTCACACTGGTCTTGATCTGCTTCATAAAGCTCTTGCAGCTGCGTAGCTGATGACAAAAATCCTGCAGTGTTTCCATGCCATAAAGATGGGTGCTTTACAGCCGTCTGGAAAGTGTGATCCCATAATATGCTAAGAATCACAAACTGGCAATAAGTTTGATTAAGCAGCATTTAGACACCATTTGTGTGGGTGTTTTTTGCAAGTTCTTCTGAATAGAAGTCCCACCTTTTGTGAAACTGCAGGATTCTGCACAGTATTCTGTTACTTTACTACAAGTGCATGTGGACTAGGCCTTAAAGTTAAGGGCATTCAGCACCCAGAGGGATGCTTAGCACCTTGTGTTATTCAGTTTCTATAACAACAAATAGATATCACATGAAGTAACTTCTAATATTATCAGTGTGTGCAGCTCTGAAATGTCTTGAACATTTCTCCACATTGCATCTTGCTACAAATATATCTCTCTTCAGCTATGAGTTTTTATGCCAGAGATCCTCAAGGGACAAATGGAGGCTTGCACCACATACAGATGACTGTATTAGACTCTGTAAACTCCAAGAAACTTAGTAAATTGAGTTAATTTTATAGTACAGTAAATCTTACATCTTTAAATTGTTTCATCTTATTTTCTTTTTTTCTTTCAACTAAGGAAATGCTGCTTCACCTCAAGTTCAAAGACCTTCTTTCATGGACTACTTTGATAAACAAGATTCTAAGAATAAAAGCCCTGAAAACTGTAATCAGAATATGCATGAACCTTACCACATATCTAAAAATGTTTTCCCCGATAACTGGAAAGTCCCTCAAGATGGAGATTTTGATTTTGTAAGTACATTTTTATTGTTTGCTTTGGTACATGCTGTTTATTTTATATGTGCCAAAATAGTTAATCTTGTTTTATAACTATGTTAATACAAGGAAAATAATCTTTCAAGAGTACTATCCAATTATCTAATTTTCATATCTCATATTGGCTGTGTATTTGCGGAACGGGGGACCTTTCTAATACATGGAGCTATATGACACTACATATAAACTCCTTTGTAAGTAGAGGTTTTTAGTAAAAAGCATTTTTCATTCCACAACTTGTGTTATAAAAACTTTCAAATTTGACCCAGTTCTATTAAAAAATATTGCTACAGGTGTGAAATATTTTTTTGTGTTTTGTGAATATCTCAGTGAGACAATAAGCATTTGAACACAGATGGAGACATCAAATCCATCTGCTCTGAGGTGGTCAAGATTACTTACTATTTTGCACAAGCCAAGTTGTTGATGCTATTCCAATAACATGTACCTCTCTTCATGGAATTTTTGTATTTAACACCACTCTATCTATTCAAGGGCATTTTTTTCTTCCCCTCCAAAATATGTTTTTTTTGTTTGATTGGTTCTTTGTTTTTTGTTGTTTTTTTTTTCCCCTATATTACAAATTATAACACAAGCAAAAAAGAAAAAAAAAAAAATCTATCTATAAGAACATCTTAATTTTAGGATACTCTCAAAATAGTGTAAGTATCTCCTCTTTAGAAAGTTGGAGATAATTACACCTGTTTTTTGACTTTTCTTACATTTTTTTTCTTACATTTTTTAGCATTGTTAATGAAAGAATTTAGTTTATCTGCTGTAACTTATACATGTTCTTCACTGCAGTGCAGTAGCTAAGTGTGATCACATGGCACCTTTTTGAAAGTACACTTGGGGTTTGGAGAAAAACATTGTGTTTAATTTTAGGTGACAGCTGTAGGTGTGGGATTTTTTTTCCAGTTTTCACTTACTGCATCTCTACATAAAGCTGACTCTAAAATTTTAAGCTACTGGAGTAAAGCCAGTTAAACAGCACAGTACAGGCTGTTGCTGCCAGAGAGTTTTGATTGAGTTAGATTTTAGTTTGGGTGGGCTTTTCAGGCTTTTCTTTTCTTTAAACCCTAAAATGTAATATTCATCTTGATAATTGAACAAAACAATTACTTTCTTTAATCATTGGAAAGTGACTCTTCTCTAAGTGGCAATAAAATTGCCCTTAGAACAATTGAAAATTTATTCTGTCTTTTCCATCACTTACTGAGAAATGCAAGTATAAATGATTTTTTTGTAGATGCTAAAGATCCTGATTTTGTAAGTGCTTATTCATGAATAATTTTTGCGCGTGAATAATCTTCATAATAGCTCGTTGGTATTGCTTATGCAATACCAAACATGCAAGTTTTCTTGTAATAAGTTTGTCCTAGAACCATGCCCTGAGGAGGTCTTATTTTCAGAAGTATGTGTGTTGTGTGTGATACACAGACATTGCTGGTAGTTTTAGTATGAATGGCACATGAAGGACCTCAGAAACTGCACAACGTGTGGTTTGTCCTTGACTCTCTGAAGAGGCAGGCAACGCTGAAAGGCTTGTCACTACAAAATTATTCTGATATTGGAACAAATAGTGTAATAACTTTGCACAGGCAATGTATGTACTCAGTCTTGGAGGGATTTTGTTTTAAACATAACAAAAGCCAAATACTTCCATAGGTAAGTCAGCGAGTTCAGGAAGACTTATTAATAATGGATGTCCTGCTTCAGAGCAGACCACTAATGAATATGTTTCTCTGAAGCATATGTTGCCAGGTGATGTCACACAGCACACTGGTTTTAACAGCCTGCTGGTTTGAACCATAGGCAAATATTATTTATTCATACATTCTAGAAGGACTTCTACTTATCTTTTAGCCAGTGAGTGGCATTATTGATAAACGACCTACGAGAGACTTTCTGAAAGGCTAAATCAGTGGGTAGCATGCATAATATATTGTCCACTTTTTGTAAGGTGAACGTGAATGTTTGCCATTGCTGGCATAAAGTCTCTAAATGATTCACGAAAAGGATAAATAATGGAAACTTTTCCTAGTAAATAATTCTATTTTGGTCGGAATTATCCTTAATGGGATCTAGAAAGGGATCCTGACATTAAATGCTTGCAGTCATCACTTTATTTAAAGAAGGGATTAATACACTAGAATTTAGAAGGTCTAAATGAAAAAATCTAGCTTAATGCTAATACACTTTCCTGCAATTCTGTCTCCTATGAGGAAGGGAAGGTGAGCTCTGCAAGCTGGAGATCATCAAACTTGTTTGCTGAATGACACCATTACTCTAAGAAAGCTTTCTTAACCATGTGGTCATGCAAGCCACACATAGCATGCCACTGCTGGCATCACCTGTGAGCCCTGGCAGACTGACAGTGCCATGCTGAGAACAGTTATTTGAGTGTATCACTTGGAAAGACTTCAAAGTTAATTAGTGTGTGGGTCTCCTAAGGCATAAAATGAAGAAGGAAAAAGACCATTGAGAAACTGGCGGGAGACTCAAGGGAACAGGAAGAAGGAATAATCCTTATAATTCCCTGCAAATAATTGATTTACTCATATGTGTATATAAGATGAGACCTGAGGAGATAATATTTCAGGCCAAAGGATATATTTGTGTTAGTTGTCAGTTCTATTCTATCTTATTACTGGTGTATTTTACTGTTTGATAAAATAATAAACAGTTCTTTAATTTTGTTTAAATAAACATGTAATGCAGATATAACGGCCTTACACGCTTGCTAACATTTTTAGATTATGTAAATAAATTATGCAGGAAATTATAAGTTGGATAAATGGAAGTGTAAAATAATGCAAAATTAATTTAGCACTAAGTCTGGTTTGAAAGTTTTTGTGTGGGCATAGTTTTCTGTCCTGATGTGAATGTTTTAAAATCTACTTGCCAATGAAAATAGAAGATTTGTCCAAGAAAATAAGATGCTCTGGTCACCAATTTGAGTTTTAAAATAAGAAATGTCAGCAACATTTTTTCACTCTGAAAGTATGTATTTGGGATTTGTTTTTTACTATTGAAGTCCATCTGTTACGAAAGTCAAAAACTGCTCATATTTCTTTTTCACAAATGCCATATGGGAGATCCATCTCTCTCCTGTTGACTGTTGGTCCTGCTGGCCTTCAGTCCTTTGATCAATCTATGCTGGTTATGGATGTCTTGTTTCATGAATTGATGAGGAACAAATTTTCACTGCAGATCTTCAAGTTTAGCATTGTACTGAATCAGATATATTATAAATAACTTCTCATGAGACTTAATTTTGATACTGAATAGTGACCTATATATATATGTGGGTGGAATATATGTTGTATATATTCCACCCACATGTATATACAATATACAACATATATTCCACCCACATACATATATATTGTATATATTCCACTCACATGTATATACAATATACAACATATATTCCACCCACATATATATATATATTGTATGTTGGAATAGTATATATAGTATATCTATAGATAGATTGTGGAATATTATGCTATTCCAAACTTGCCGTAATTGTGTGCTTGAAGGCTAAGATGCTGTTTTCCATGGATGAGATGTGGGTGTTTTTTTGTTTCTTTCTTTTGTTGTTATTTTCTACATTTTATTCCTTGCTCTTAAAAATATATATATATATATATATATTTTCAATGCTATATTTTCTGTGCCTAGGAATTTTTATAGTTGGTTGTTTTTGTTTTTGTTTTTTTTTAATTTTAGCTTTCATTTATTCTTTACCTATTTATGTTGTATCATGCTAAATTCTGGAAACCTCAAAATATGGATCTTCTATATCAGCGACTCTCAGGTAAATGTATTTCTGGTTAAATGCTTGTGAACATTTTGTTCAGTTTGGCATTTCAAAAAAGGAATGCTCAAGCTCTGGATATAAATGTTACAAAAAGAAACCAATGTTTGTTCAAACGTCAGCTTTTACTAAATTTCAGCATATACTTCACACTCTCAAAGATCGTTGTGGGTTTTCTTTCTCAGTGATTTCTTCTGAATACAGGCAATCATTTCATGTTTCCCTGTTTTTAAGGCATTCAGCAAATGATGAAATTATATCAGTATTTCCAACTCTTAATTTACTCAGTTTTATTTGAGCTTAAGTGATGTTTTATGCCCAGCGAACCCTGATGTCAACAAGAAACTGCTCATTGTGAAGAGAAGTGGAATCGTGTCATTGAATAAGTAGTAATGTTATTTATGGCAATGTGAATGATATATGATATAAGCAGCTTTTCGTAATGAAGCTTAGCTGCTGAATGGGCCAACTTTTGGTCTTTCTGCCTCGCAGCTCACAAGGCAGCTGTTTGGAATGGAGCACCAAATTAGGCTGAATGATGTGGTGCTTGTTTTGGCCACCTGAATGACCAGTCCTTTTAAGCACAATTATTTTTTTAATAGATGGTAGGCATTGGCCTGTTTCTTTATGATAGCTTTTTTCTTCGTATGAGGTGGTTTTCCATCAGCTATGTTCGTGCTGGAGAGAAGCATGTGTTAAATGAAGAGTATAACTAAAGGTGTCATTGAAGCAGATTGCTCAGATTTATCCTTTTGCTTTTTACAATGTTTGTGGTGTTTTTTATATATAGCTTTTGTCAGAGTATGGTTTGTTTTTTTTTTTTTAATGAGCATTATATAAGAGTTTTCACAACAAACATGGTGAACTTTTATAAGGAAAACTCGCTTGAAACTTAGTGTGGGGAAAAACAGCTAACTGTTAACTTTCAAGAGTAGTGTGCTTGTTTACATACTGTGAATTAACCTCTGTCTTACGTTTGTTCTGTATTATGATATCATGACATTTTAGGTCTCATTAAGATACACAATTGATTTGCAAAACCTCCTGCCCCTTTGTAAGGTGTGTTGTATTAGCATGGGATATAATGTTAACAAAGCATTTACATGAACTACAATGAAGTAATATCTAACTGATAATAACTTGTGAGTTGATGCTGCTCAGGTGCTCAAGTTCACTCGCACTGATCCAATCTATTATTTCATTTTAAATTAAAAATAATAATAATACTTTTTGTTTTAAAATATTGATGATAAAATGTTAAAAGGCAAATCTATTTATTGTAGCAATGATAGGGTAATGATTTCTGTCTTTAGTAGAATTATTTCCAAACAAGAATGGTATCCAGATTGTTAAATATTAAACAGTGAACATGTAGATCATGTTTTGCAGTAACTACAGTATCATGTTTAAGTAGATGCATTTTGGGTGACTTAAAGATTCTGGAATAGCAACAAAAATTTTAAAAGCCATCTGTTACCCTAGGCAGAATATTTCCTTGGGTTTCAACCAGATCAAATACATTAGAATATAATCATGGTGAAATAATAATATTGCTCATACGGAGTACTTACCATTTGGAAATGTGTAATGTGACAATTGATTCACAAAAATGAAATACCATAATATGACTGAAGAACGTAAAGAATTTAATAAAAACTTCATTTATAAAGCTAGATTGAATTCACTTCATTGGAAATACCTCTTTGGCCAAAATCTTGGCTGCTTTAGTCTGATTTTATTTAAGCAGAAGATGAATTAATTTGATATAGTCTTCTTTCTAGTTTATGGATTGAATGTATTTCCTCTAATTTCAATCCTTTCAAATCCTCCTCTGAGTTAAAAGAAAATTTTAAATGAAGTATTAATGGGTATTCATTTTCCTTTTTTTTAATTAGTTGCTTGAATATCACAGCATTTTCAGATGTTGATAGGAAGAACATCATAGAACAGAGAGAGATGCATGCATTTTCTTAACTGAGGGAATAGGAAACTTAGGTGTCTGGGTTTAGAGGTACTGTTTGTAGATGAGGTAAACAGAAAATTATTTGCCAGGTCACAGTTAATAAAAGTATTATTGATGTTGGCAGCTAATCTCTGTGCGGAATTTCATTCATTTCAGTTCAGAGGCAGCTAACAGACAAGAGACTGTATACTGAATGTAATGGATGTAATGTACTTTATCTTTGTTGTTTCATGAGGAGAGCGTGAACCTCAGCAGAGGAGATTTTCTGAGCCTCTAATAACAGAAGGCCAGTACAGAAGCTTCTTGTGCGCGAGTTGTCATTTAGGAAAATAAAAGATGTGGGGAATAATTCAGTCAGAGAGCTGTCAGTATTAGGAATCCAGCGTAGATAGTTTGTGTGCTATCTGTGGTTGTATTGTACAGCTCTGCAGGCATTCAGTATGGGAGGTTGCGCTGGCCTGACACGTAGACTAAAAATATATTATTGTTTTATTTTTTCCCTTAGGCAAAGAGGACAGACCAACCTATTAAACTTCTGTGTTGTTTTTTTTTAAAAAAAAAAACTCTGCAAGTCAAATACTGGCTGATTTAGTTAAATCCTGTTTGAGTAGCCTGACCACAAAAGGAGAATTATTTCAACAACAGAATAAGGGAATTTACTATGTGAACAGAATGTTTCTCCAACTGGTATTGAATTTAGGAGCCTTTCTCTTTGAGTATGTCCCTTCCCCCATTATTGTAGAATAATTGAGAACCAAGCCTAAGAATTTGGTGCTATACATAAATAAATGAGTTAGTTAGTAAACAGAATCCATTCTTTCTGTTTGTCTTAAATTGTAGGGCTATTTAGAAGTTGTTATTCTGATCACTAAATAATTAATGCCAAAGGGCTGGCACCGTACTTGGGCAGTTTTGGAAGGTGAATCTTACTATATGAGAAAGCTAATATGAATTTTCTACCCTAGAAGTGCATGGAAGACACTCTCTAGGCCAAAAAGCTTTTTTTCATTCTGATGTGAATAACAAAATTAGGTATTTTTACTTATCATTCATACATCCTCTGAGAACAAGAATTGAAAGTCTTAAATTGCAGGAAAGTATTTGAAGTTGAATAGCAAGAACATCTCATGGGATAGCAAAGTACTACAGCAGTTTGCTCAGAGGGTTGCAGAATTTGCTGCTGATGTTGGTGTTAAAGATCTGATCAGGTAAACATGTCAGGAGCAGTCTTGGTGGAGTCTGCTTGGAGCAGAGGACTGTTGTAGGTGACTTCATCTTGTAATGTCTCCAGCAGCCATAAATCCTAAGGGTTTTAAGCTACTGCTGGTGGCTGAACTTTATAATCATAGGAGAGCTTGAGAGCACGTAGGTCATTACAAACTCAAGTACCCAAAAATATTGACATGCCTAATTTGTTTATTAGAAGTCTCAGTATTTTAGAGGATCTAGACCTTGGGTAACCTTGACAGTTTTCATAATTAAAAGTCAAATAGCGTTTCCAAACATGAGTCTGCCTCTGAAAAATTTCAGCCAAGATTCAGTGAACCGTGTTTTCTCTCCTGAAAATTTAAAGCATCCCTGCAGTCATTGTGTTTGTATCACGTCTAATAGTTTCAATGTGCAATGTAATTCTTATTTTTTTTAGTTAGAAAACAGCTTCTACTGAGAAGGCACTTCAAAATTTAGTTTTCAACCAATTTTCTAATTCTTGGTATAGAGTTAAGAATGAAACTACTTTACTCCAAAGAGTCTAAATTTAAACACCCAAAAAGGTCAAAAAACTGTTTTTTTTTTTCTCATTAGCACAAAGATAGTCTGAAGCATAGCCCTAGTGTATAAACTTAATTATACAGTGTGCCTGTAATTCATGTGTAGTTTGAAGAGAACAAGTGAAAGAAATGAGAGGAACTGACAAGCTGGAGCAGTACTGCTGGTTCAGAGTAACATCTTGTTACCTCAATAACTAGCTGTCTGTACTAATCCACCTCTTTGGAATCCTTAGGTGGCATAGAAAGGCTGAACAAGTTTTAGAGGATTTGTTTTTTGTGCATCAAAATAGTTCAGTTTCAGATCTCAGTATTCTGTTTTTTGGTGGTTTTAAGCAGGGAGATATTTAATCCAAATTGCATAATTAATCCATATTGCATAAATCACTCTTAATGACAAGACAGTGTATCATACCTGTGCGTGTAATGTCTGATGCCCAGTCTGAACACTGACACAAAGAGGTGTGTGTACCACTTTGTGCACTTCAGCAGAATTCTTCAGAGTCATTTCTATGAAAGCATCATGCAAATTTACCACTGAGAAACAAAATCTCCTTATCTTTGGTATGTTGATTAGTTATCACTTGCATAGCGTTTACATAGAGATCTTTGTTTTATGCACATTTACATTTGAGAGTAGGAGTTGTACAGGCATAATAAGAGTAAAAAAATTAATTACTTCATGAAAATGAGATGTACAAGGGCAAAACTGTGTTCTGAGAAAGCTCTGAAGTCAGAATAACGTAGTTTATAGTTCTTCCAAAAGAACTGCTTAACACTGAGAACCCTGACAGTTTTTAGTGTGCAATAGTGAGAACTAAAACAAGCTAACTTAAATCATTTTAAAGAATTTAACTTATTTTATTTACATTGCAACAAGCTTAGGCATGGGCAAGGTTAGGGTTTTACTAGCTGTGAAACAGAAACTGTGCATACTGTGCAGCCTTGACTGCATGCTATTGTATCAACCTCCTGTAGGACTTGCAGATATGAATTCGAACTTTTTATAAACACATTTGATTTATTTTTTTTTCCCTCATGGTGTCACTACAGACCAATATATTTAATTGTTTTTATATCTGGATGTTCTTCTTTCAAATAAGGATGGGAGAAAAAATGTTCTTTGAAGACACCTTCAGACCAGACTTTGCCATCATCGGAAAGTTCTCTTAGGTCCAAAACTTGTTACCAGTAAAAATAAGACAGCCACCTCTTCTATTCAGAGACTTCTTAAAGTAACTCCCTATATCAAAAAGCACAGTCTTCAAAGAGAATACAGCAAAAAGAAAAGGGAGAGTTGTTTGGGGCTATCTCGGAGTTCTGAGCATTAGTCCCACTGGAACCCTTAGGAAGTGCTCATACTGTTTTCAAAGCAGTTCTTTATGTGCTTCTAAAGCAAACTTTTTTTTTCTCCAGTATGGAAAGGAAAATTCCTGGAAGTTAACAGTCAAAATAAGCACCGATAGAGGAAAGAAAATTACAGGACTGGGTTTATATTGAAATTATTTCCATTAATGTTATTTGGAAGAAAGCAAAACAATGTCTTAAGTCTCAACACTGAAGACTGTTCTGCAGTAGGTTTGGGCTCATTCTGAAGAAGTTATATATTTTTTTAATCAAAATATGTTTTGTTGTATATAAAGTGCAAAGCTTTATGTTAGGAATGGAATGTTGGGCTGTCATCCCCTGAGTTGTTGCAGTGTCATTTGAGTTATTACAGTTTTACAATTTATTTCTTCTAAAAGTAAATTATTACTTAATATTTGCCATTAGTTATATGTACGTGTTCTTAATGCTATCCACACATGAGAAAAGCATGACACACAGCCTCCAAAAGATAGGAGGTATCCAGGTAATGATAGGAGAGAGAGGAGAAAGAGGTGGAAACGTGTTCATCACCTTGCAGAGTGAAATGTATTTGTGTAATCTGGTGTATGATGCTCTGCTGTTTTATTTGTTGTTTCTTGAGCCAGCTAACTTCCTTCTCTTGGATTTCAAGGAGCTCTGCTTTACTGAGATTGTTTTTTCCTGTGTCAAGTGCTCTGATGAAGTTTGGGTATCCATCCTCTTGACATTCGCACTTCAGATAATTTATAAGGGTTGATAAGATCCCCTTTCAGCCCCAGGTCTCTCAGCCTTTTCTCATTAAGGGAGATGCACTACGTCTGTTATGATCTTTGCACCTCTCCACTGGACTCTCCCTCGAAGTTTCTTATCTTGAACCGAAGAGCCCAGAACTGGATACAGTACTCCAGATATGGCCTCACCAGGGTAGAGTGGAGGGAAGGTTGACAACCTCCCTTGACCTGCTGGCCACTCTATTTTTAATGCACCCGAGGATGCTGTTGGCCTTCTTGGCCACAAAGACACACTGCTGCCTTATGGCCAACCTGTTGTCTGCCAGGGCACCAGGCAGGTCCTTCTCTGCAGAGCTCCTTTCCAGACCGTAACCTGTACTGATACTTGTAGTTATTCCTCCCCAAGTGTAGGACTGTAGACTTGCCCTTGTTAAGCCTTATTAGATTCCTCTCCACTCGTTAGGGTCCTCTCCAGCCACCTTTCCAAGCCTGTTCAGGTCTCACTGAACGGCAGCACAGCCTTCTGATGTGTCAGCCACTCCTCCAAGCTTTGTATCATCAGCAAACGTTATGAGGGAGCACTCTATCCCTTCATCCAGGTAATTGATGCAGATGTTGAACAAGATCAAACCTAGTACTGACTCCTGGGGAACAGCACTAATTACAGGACTCCAATTAGACTCTGCACCACTAAATACAAACGTCTGAGCTCTGCCAGTCAGACAACTCTCAGTCTACCTCACTGTCCACTCATCTGTGAGGATGCTGTGTGAGGTAGTATCAAAAGCTTTGCTGAACTCAAGGTAAATAACATCCAGTGCTCTTCCCTCAATACCCAGCCAGTCTTGAAGGCTTCTAGATTGGTCAAGCATGATTTCGTCTTGGTGAATCCACATTAACTACTCTGGATAACCTTCTTTTCTTCCACTTACTCGTGTTCACTGTTTTACATCCAAATTTTGAGCAGTGCCCTTTTATTTAATTAAAAAAAAAAAAAATCAATCAAATCAAACAACTTGCAGAATAATAGATATTTGCAGGAAAAAAAGGAGATGGAAACAGGAAAAATTTCTGATGTGGATTTCTGAAGGATTTGGAAAGAGTGGTGGCTGGGCCAGGCACTGTGTTGCTGGGCATCCCTGCGGCCTGGTAACTCTGAAGCCTGCTTTTCTCCTCACTGCTGGCTGGTGACACTGCCAACAGCCTGCTGGTTGACTTTGAGGTGGGCTAATTCAAAACAGCGATGTTGGAAAACAGACATAAGAAATAGAGGTTAGTTTGAAACTATCTGACCTGTTTTCTGTGTTTTAAAGAGCTGTTGCTATAGCAACAGCAGCTAGCAGAGAATGCCAACCTCAGTCTCAGAAGCTCAGTTGTGCCTTTGCAGGGGCTGTGTTGCTGCTGTGCTGGGTGGGCTCTGCCTGAATCCTAATGGAGCAGTTACTAGCATCATTTCAACGCATTCTTCATTTGTTCATCATCTCCCTCTAATTGTCTGCTTCTCAAAATAGTGCACCTCCAGAGAACAGTAGTTAGCACATCCATGCGGCCCTCAAGCTGGCCCGTCACTAAACACCGTGATCATTGTTCTGCAGTTCTGTATTCCGTGTTGTGAAAGCAGCAAACATAAGTTCAATTTTACCATAGGTTAGGGAGAAATTAATTCCAGAGCTGAGATGCCTTCATTGAAAAATAGCCTGACAATTTTAATCAGTGAATTGCTATCTGAAATGCCTCTGCTGCTGGCAGTTGCTATTGTAACATATGGGTGAGAGAAGATTTTGCAGATGGCCAATACAAAAATTATTTAACAGCTTTAAGTTGGAAATCAGCATGGTGAACTTCACCTGACATCTGGAGTGTACTCTGCTTATTGTGAAAACAGTCTCTGAGTAAGTGGGCTACAATACAGCATGCTAACAGGAATGTTTGGTTAGTAGAGGTGTAATCCAATTTTCAGTTTATTGCAAATTTTTTCTATTATGAAGTGAGAAAAGCAACTGTAATGTGATCCATGTTTGAAAGGAAAGGACATTCTTGCCAAGCACAAATCTTAAGTGGAGACCCAGTCATAACTCCAACTCAGTAGGGATCCAACAAAACACCTTAGTTGTAGTAATACTGGAGCCTCTGAATTGCTGAGTGGGAGCTAAGAGAGGAAAGAACACTTGCTACTCTTAGCCATCCCAGATATCAGAAAAGAGATGCCACCATTAGGTTTTGATTGCCTTTCTCTGGATCGTTAAAAATCATTAAAAGCAACAGTGGGTTACAGCTTCAGTCAGGCCTGTCTGCACTGTACTGGACAGATGAATAAGTGACAGCCTGCCTGAAGGCATATATCAAACTTTAGCTTTGTGCTATATGTAGAAAAACATACTGCAATACTATTGGGCATATTAGATCGTAGTACTATAGTGACAGAAAAGATATGGCTGATTCAGGGTCTTTCCTTTTCTTGCTGCAAGAGGAGAAGGTGTGCTTGTCTTGCTGCATGGTCAAAATTGGCAGGCTCTGAGATACATTGTGTTGAGGTGTTAGACTTGTGAGTTGTTGCTGCTGTACATGCCAAAAAGGCCTTTTATGCTAAAACGGGAAATCTCAAGATCAGGGATAAAATTGAGTTTTCTTTCAGGCATATGTAAATTTAATACATGCACAAATGCATAGATACAGGAATTATATAAACTAGCACAAGCCACAGGTAACCTAAAGCTGGGCTATAGCAACTACAAGCTGAGACTTACTGACCTTGTGAAGTATGGAAGTTCTTTGACACAAATATAGCTGTTACAGTGATGGAGAAAATGATCTTAAAACATGAGTTGTTTAGAACTTCTGCTTTTAGTTGGCTGCTTCTTGCTGTGATAATCTTCCTGCTTCTTGGTGTGTGTATCCAGTGTTCTACAGGGTGAGTGGAAACCAGCCCTAGCCTGATCTGAGCTGTGCTGCTGAGAGGCAGCATTCTAGTTTGGTCATGATACTGTCCTAGCAAGTCATATTTATCTCAGTGCACTGAAGAGTACAATATGGTAAACCGGCATACCTTCTGTTTCCTCTTGTGGGCATCTGCCTAACTAGCTCTAATTGCCACTATTTTCCATTTCTTTTGAGTTATTTGTTGTCTTTCAACCATTCTGCAATACCATGTGTGTTACACACATTCCTAAAACAGTGACCCTCTCCACCATTTGAATTTGTGTCTAGTCAAATTGAAATACTTAGAGAACTTTAAAATATTCATTCATCTTCTGTTCCTCTAATAATTCACTATGTAGTCATCTAGCAACACATATATGAGTTTGAAATAGTTTTATTTAAAATATAATTAACTTCCTCTAATAAGATTATTCCAATCTCAATTATGCAGATATTCACCTGTGTTTGTGAGGAAACAAATGTACATATTCCTTAAGCATATGGGTGTGTATGGTATATGTCTCTGCCTTTTGGAGAGTGATCATATATTTCATAAAACTCCATGTTGAACCTCAACTCACATGGTAGCTTTAACAGAACTCTGAATACACAGTGATGTGTGAAGTATCTGGCCTTATGGAAGTTTGGAAAACATGCCTTGGAGGAGTGTTTCAGAGGCATGACGTTTTCCAGTAACACTAAGCTGAGTGAAGTGCCTGCCACAGAAGTACTTGAGTCTGATAAAAAATGGCAGAATTTATTCTTTTTATATTTAGCACTTTCCCTTTGTCTTTAAGAGTTGGCTTTTTTTTTTTTTTTTCACTCTGCATTATTAAAAAAAAAAAAAAAAAAAGAAAGAAATACCGTAAAGGGAGTTTATTCAAAATCATGAGTCAGAGCTGTGTTCATATGTGAGCTATCCTGGTTGCCCATTAAACCACATCAGTTGGTATGTTTTCGTTGTGATTAGGTATGGCTGTGGTGTTAAAAGTGCCAGTGTTGGTTAATCCCTAAAGTAATAGTAGATGCTTTTGTAAAAGCCAATGTTTGATGTGGTTTTAGTATAAACAAATGTTTGATTATGAAAGAACTTGCAAACCTGCAAAAGAGCACTAGATCAGTTTCTTCTGTACATTTACATAACATGCTAAATTATTTGTTACATAAAAGTACCTTTGCTTTAAGAGAAATGTGCAACTTCAAGTATCAAATTACGCTGTTAAGAATGTGAGAATTTTCCTTTGTCAAATGGTAGATTATCAAAGTGATGGTGAGAGCATTAGGACTGATGCTAACAACTTTTGTGGGAAGTTGAAGAGAGAGATTATACTGAAATAGCTGTTTTGTTTACTCACTTAAAAGAGCTAATTTATGAAATAATGAAAAATTTACTACCAGCCTGATGAGCATAACAATACCTCTGTATGCATCTGCTTTAATTGGAGTGTTGCCATGAAATGGACTTTCTGATTTGACTACTAATGGTTTTCATGATTGATTTAATTAGTTTCACCTTCAAGTATTGTGCTCCATAGACATGTTCGTACATGGTTGTATGAATTTTGAACACTTTGGAAACTTCCATGGTCCTGCCCTGTTGCACACCCACAAGGTGAGGGCTGAGCTGAATAACACTGGTCTCCTATTCCTAAGCTATTCCTAGTTTTTTAGCTGCTCTTGGAAGTATATTTCATTTGGTCTCCCTATTAAGTGTTTGAATTTACTTTTTTCTGGTCTTTCGGAGAGTCATACTGTTTCTTTATTTCATATATTGATTTTATTTAACATTTTTCCTCTAACATTTTGGGCCTATAATTGCTTAATCTCTCTGAGTTCTAGCAGTGTCTCCTGTGTATAAACTATATCGTGTTTGGAATACAGTGGTCATTCTTGGCAGTGTTTTAATGAGGGAAAAAACAACATACCTGTGAAATGTCTATTTATAAAGAAATTTAGTCTGGAGTCCTAAGGAAATATCAAGAATTGCTTCAGTTATATAATTCTAACAGGTTTTATTTGTTTAGACTTCTGAATCAGGTTTATTCAATTTCTTGTTTCACATTTCAGATTGGTTTATCTCAGGAGGAAGTTGAGAGGTTCTCTTGAATTTTGATTTGATAAAAATGTCTCAGAATAGGTGCTCTTGCAAGCCATTTACTTGCTGCTGCTTTCATCTCCCCTGCCTTCTCCAAATACTAAACAGTCTCTAAATGCCCAAAGGGTTGTTTGTGAGCTCATGCTGCAGCGAGCACAGCTTCCACATCGTGCCATTCAGGTTTGTCTGCAACTGAAAAAACAGAAGTTAATTGGCCCTTCTTTCTTCTTTGGCATCCCATATAAAGTTCTTAAAGGCACGAATTATATGTGGATTTCAGAACTTTTCCTGGAACGAAGTGTGATGTCATTTACTTAAGTTTCCCCTTTATTCCACTTTGAGGAAAGACTTGCCATATGAAATGGAAGGTGAAGCTCTGCCTAAGCTTTTAAATAATGCAAGATCTTTTTGTTTCCCAGTGCTGAGTGTCTGTGGCAAGGTTTTGGTAGCAGGAGGAAGAGGCAGGGTGCTTCTCTGTGCCAGATACAGCTGGCCATACAGTTGCCCCCTGTAGGACAGAGTTGCACCCCACTGTGTGGTCCATACTACCTTTCTCTTTTCCTGATATAGCACTTCCATCATGCTAGAGCTCCAGTAACTAGCACCACTGCAGATGCTTGCTTTGTGGGAAGAGCACCAGATCTGGTTCTCCCTCAGTGATCTAAAGCACAAATACCATCTGACCTCCAGTTAAGATCGCTTCAGTGGTTTTCTGTATAACTGCTCACACTTACCAGAGACAGTCAGTCTAGTAATTTCTAGTAAAATCACTACTTGTAATTTCCCTTTACAGAACTGTCTTGAGATTGCTCCTTATCACGTGTATAAAATTCTACTTCCAAACTCCTCCTTACTAAAGTCAACAGCTTCGTCTGAGGCTTCAGATAATGTCTTGCCTGCTTTTCAAGACCTTCCAGGTGGCCTGAACACATTTCGTGGCCTTCTTCTGTAGTGAATAGCGAGCTTCAAAATCATGATCAGAGCTCACTAAGAGTGATCTTGATGTTTTGCAGCATCTTGCTGATTGCAAGTAGCTACACTGGTGGGTGTTTAAGTCTTACAACTGGTAAAGTTTGTCAGGCAGGCCCATGTTTTGTACAGATATAGATTTGCAGGCAGTTACAGTTGAAGAAATGAATTTCCTCCCACTGCCCCATCCCACTGTGTGCTCCACTGTGGCCACAGAGTAATAGGAACAATCCAAGTCTCCATATGTCAAGAATGGCAAGAACATATCAGATTGATAATTTATATGACCACAAAGGAAGCATGAGATCTTCTTGATCTACAGAAAAGATGATATTTGGAATTGGTCAATTTAATATCAATTTCTTATACTGACTGTCTGTTTCTTGACATCCCTAATAATATTGGATAATGGAGGCTGGGGGGCTGTGTGAGTAGTTCTCAGGATGATGTTCAAGACATTTCTCTGGGACTTGGGTCGTGTTTTGATGGACCTGTCTAACTTTCTTCTTATCTTCTGTGTTCTGAAGGGGAGGACTCTGTCACTTTGACTTGGGATCTTGTTTTTGAAAACAAGAATAGGTGTTGCTCTTTTTAGGCACTTGTTATGGGTGCAGCTATCTCTTGGAAGTGTTCTCATGACATTCTTCAATGAAATTTCCCAGAAGCTTAATTGGAGTTTTCTGGCTGATTTAATGAACCAGGTTTTATTGAGACATTAATGTTATCTTTACATACCCTTGTGGGTCTGTGAACTTAGGGCTATGTGTTCACTTCTTCATTATTCTAATACTTTTAATGAAAAGTCTTTTCTAGTGATTACCATCTTGGAAAAATATGTCTCAAGTCATACTGTATTTCTTTATGTTGGAAAGACCTGTACAAGGTTGCACTTCAAGTGATTCATGCAGAGTTTGAGTCAAGCTGGGAAATGAACCTGTCTGCGTTCTTACCAAAGTCACATGCATCTAGGACTGAGACATCAGATTTATTTATTTATTTATCTATTTATTTATTTATTTATTTATTTATTTATTTTTACAAGAAAGTTTAGGTTTGAACTCTCCTTATTTTGTTTTCTCCTTGAAGAATCCTACCTCTAAATGTATAGTATTTTTGTTTTCTTCACATAACAATTACTCATTTAGGTTTGCGGATTGTTAGCTTCACACACTCCAAAAAAAGACAAAAAAATAATGAAACCACCATCAGGCTGCAAGTCTTTTGGTAACATTAGAAAATGTGTAATCCTTGTTCTTTTTCTCTGCCAGGTTTATGCTTTTGATTTCCTATCTGGGCACTTAGAAGAACTGGGATTAATTTATTATTTATTTATCTATCTATCTATTTATTTATTTATTTATTTTGAGTAGGAAGGCATTTTGGGAGAGGGATGAAAGCAAAAACTTTAGCAGCAACCAAAATTAGAATGAAGCCTGGACTCTGGGTGTTCTCCATGACAGTACAATCTAATTATAACCATTTTAGAGTAGCAGGGTCTTTGGAGGTAAATAGCTGGTGTAATATATTGAGTTATATTTTCATATGTTAATATGAGTATAGAAGATATTCACATTCTTTTATTTCAGCAGTTACTGTTGTTTCAGTTGTTTCAGTTAAGGCTGAAACTCTTTGGATATCTGTATAGTATTGAAAATTTTAAAAATAAACAAAGAACAGAAAGCAGAAGGTGACTCTTGAAATTAGATGAAAGGGGTTTTTTTTTGAGCTGCTGCCTCGATTCTGTTTTCATAGGCATGAAATCTCAGCCATCTGATAACACAAGAGCAAGGCAATTAATGCTACTTAGCACTGTAAATTTTATTCAGCTTGTATTGAAATTTTTAGTGTGGAGAATATTTTTAGCCCCCAATTCTCTTACTTTCTGAAATGTATGTTTTCGTGTATTTTTAAAATGGTTTGTTTCTTATGATTCAGAATTCAAAATACTGATTTATATAAAGTTAAACTAGTAAAGGTAATCACTGATCTGAGTCAGTAGCTATTTTACTTTTTCTAAGACTGTTGATAGGATCTGCAAGCTTTGTTGTAGATGCTTTTTCTATTTTTTTCCCTGAATTGCATCAAGTTACCTTTATACCAACACATTCACTTTGTTCTGTCTTATACTTTTGTTTTTCCATTTACTGTAACTGCTGAGCACTATGCTGTGATAGCAGTTAATCATAGAATTATAGAATCACAAGGTTGGAAAGGAAAGGACCTGCAAGATTATCTAGTCCAACCGTTCTCTCATCACCATTGCTACCACAAGCTATTAAACCGTATCTTGTAGCTCCTCATCCAGACGCCTCTTGAACACTGCGAGGAACAGCGACTCCACCACCTCCCTGGACAGGCCGCTCCAGAGAAAAAGTTTTTCCTTATGTCTAATCAAAATCTCCTCCACAACTTATGGCCATTTCCTCAGATCCTGTTTGTTGCCTGGGAGAAGAGGCCAAACCCCTCTTCATCACAACCTCCCTTCAGGAAGTTGTAGAGTGCAATGAGGTCTCCCCTGAGCCTCCTCTTCTCCAGCCTAAACAATCCCAGCTCCCTCAGCCGCTCCTCATAGGACTTGTGCTCCAGACCCCTCACCAGTTTCGTTGCCCTTCTCTAAACCTGCTCCAGGGCCTCAATGTCTTTCCTGTAGTGAGGGGCCAAAAACTGAACACAGTACTCGAGGTGCAGCCTCACCAGTGCTTAGTACAGGGGGATGATCACCTCCCTGCTCCTGCTGGCCACACTTTTTCTAATGGAGGCCAAGATGGCGTTGGCCCTCTTGGCCACCTGGGCACACCGTTGGCTCATGTTCAGCCGAGCATCAACCAATACCCTCAGGTCTCTTTCCTCTTCAAAGTCATATGGATGGCTAGATCAAAGAACTTGTAATCAATTAATCTCAGATATGACGTATCACAAGTTAAATAGGGACTTTTTGTATGAAGAGTGAAGATGTGTAAATTTAATTCTGATTTAGTTACATTTGTAAGCAGGAAATTGTATTTATCAACTACTTACTCTTTCTTACTTCTGCAATATATTTGTCTATTGCCTCTCTGAGAATTTGTACTGACCCTGTTTGACTCTCTCATTCCTTTTCTGTGCCAATAGCAGATTTTACCTCTGATTCAGTATGATATTATCTTACCAATGTCATTCGAACTGTGGTTTCCTGAGACAGTCTCAGAAGCCCACCTTCTGCATATTTTCTGCAGTGTGCCTGGTAGTTTGGCAGATGCAATAAACAACAAAAAAATCAAAGTAATTATATGAGACAATCTGGAGGGCCTCAGTAATAATTTGTTTCTACCGCTAATGTGTCAGTAGGCAGGGTTATCTAGAAAACACCTTTTATTTGAAGAAAAGTGGCTTCTGCTATTAGTTTGTGGGTAGATAAGAGTTTCTCTGAAGATAGATTGTACCTGCATATGATTCTGCTTGAGAATCACTCTTTTCCAGTCTTTGGTTTTTGAGGGTTTAAATAATCTGAATAACACTGGTTCTCTTACATTTTTGCCAGAGAATTCTACACATTATTTTTCCCATTTATTTTCAAGTTAAAAGCAGGTTTTGCAAATTTTTTCAAGTTAAAAGCAGGTATTGCAAATGCGTGGTTTTCTTGTAAAGGATATAAGAGTAACTTTTGTAGGCTGTCATTAATTTGTCTTGTCCTTTCTGAATTCTGCATTCAAATAAAGTTGAGTTTCACTTTTCCTTTATGTTTAACTGAACACCTAACTTGAAGAAATCATCGAGTTCCAAAACCACACAAATGCACTGGTAATATCTGTTGCAGCTCAGAATCATTGGAACAACAGTTTATTCTTCCAATATTTTCTGAAATTCTCATACTTAAGAAGTGTTGACATGGTAAGTCAAGTATGAGTATGTGCAGAGGTTATCTTAAAGTAGATTAGCAGCTAATGATTCCAGCACCATCTTATGCTGAATTATTTTCACTTATTAAGATAGTTCTTCTTACGAACTACTAAAAAAATGAGAGATTAAAATGACTTAATGAATAATCTTTTCTGCATCTCTCCTGAGGTAGATTCTCCCAACAACTGAATCTGAGTCCAGAGTGTTTCAACAAGCCTAAATTGAAGATGCTTCCATAATTTTTCTTGAGGGAGACAGTCTCAGTTTTATTAATCATACTACTAAGTGATTTTTATTTTTTTTCAGTTTTTAATTTAATCATGTAATGTCTAAGTATTGCTCTTAAAACAATATTAAACAGTTCTTATTTCTGCAACGAGAAATGACTTTCTCTATGCGGTTATTTGATCTTCCTTTACATGTCTATTAGGGAGAATACTGCACAAATGAAACAATACATACATTAGTTTATAAATAGCCACCCCAGAAATTATTATGAAGATTTGGAGTTCACTTCTACTTTGAAGAGCCCTGGAGCACAGCCAAGCTGTCAGTAGCTGCCAAGAATACGATCAGTTTCCCATGTGTCAGTTCTGTACTTGCATCTTGAGCCATCCACAGGTGGGAATAGCTTGTTCTTCAGGATTAGGGACATCTGTTAGTGGGCCACGGGTTTGAAGTTGTGACAGTCTGTCTTTGTAGCAGCACAGGAAAAAGTACAGTAACTACCTCACAGCCCCTTGGCAACAGCAAGACCGTGAAAGCTCATCAATCTGTGTGCCTTCTCAAAGGAGCTGCTCGCTCTGCCTGGATACCAAACTGATTCTAGACAGACTCGGAGAAAAGGGTTTTGAGCTCAGTCTTTCTTTTTGGGCACTAAGACAAAGTGCTGTCAAATTAAAAATAAATAAGTAGATAAAGTACTCTGTTTCATGTGTGAATTGTTGTCAGATATCATGTAAATAAATTATTGGCTTCCTGGAAGGAAGAGGCTAGTAGCTGGTAGACAGCAAGGAATTTATCCTCAGGGATACTGCCAGGGTTATTAAAATAGTTCTGTAGTGTGCAAAGTGGAGATGCAGCCATTATCTTCAGTATTTCATTCATGTAATCCAGCAGTTTGTAGGAGTGAATGGATTACACTGTGATGTCTTATGGCTGATATTAAGGGCTTGAAAGAAGGCAGTATCTTTTACTGTACAGTATATTAAGGAAGGTTAATTAAGTTAATTACTGGAAAAATGAATGCCACAATAAGGAAGCAGCCTTAAGATTTTTTGAATTGTGTCATAGAATGGCCTGGGTTGAAAAGGACCACAATGATCACCAAGTTTCAATCCCCTGCTATGTGCAGGTTCGCCAACCACCAGACCAGGCTGCCCAGAGCCACATCCAGCCTGGCCTTGAATGCCTCCAGGGATGAGGTGTCTTGACTCGAAAATGTAAAAAAAAAAAAAGTCCCGGGATGATTCTTAGGATTGTGTTCTGATTTTTACCACAGATTTGCCTTCTTGCAATATTTTGACAAGTTTATTGTGTTGTCATTCCAGCTATAGAAATGATTAACCATGTGCTTTGAACAATTCAAAGACTAACTACTGTCGAAGATTAAATACTGTCAGTTTATTTGGATCAGATTTAATTGAACACAAAGATTATATTAATTTGCCTTTGTTGTGATTGTGGATAGGTGGTATTTTTTATTTTATGTATTTATTTATTTATGATTTAGGAAAGCACTCTTCCTGTTTTTGATTAACGTGTTGTCCTGCATGGTCTCAAGGCGTTTTCTCCAGCTTATCTATTTAACGGCCGGTTCTGATTTTATTCCTCTGTGCTAAAGTGACACTCCAGGCTGTATCACTAGTGTTGTTTGACAGCACTCATTTTCTTTCCAAATTACAATAGCTGTGCCAGGTCTTATGGGAATGAAAGACTGAACTTCTGACAAATGGTTTTCATGGTGTATAAATAGCACAGTTTGTATAAAACAGACAATCATAAGCTTCAAATATTGTGGCTTATAGGGAAACTTGTCTTTATTGAACAACTTACTCCATAATACGTTCAGTTAGAATTTTTCAGCATACAAAACAACAGAAAAAATACTAATAAATTAAACAGAAATGCCTCAAGGTTGTCAACCTTTTGAAATTTGTTGTGCTGTCTAACTGGGTCATGTCAGGGTGTTGGCTGAACAAAAGATAATTGGGAACAATATTAAGCAGGGATAGGGAAGGGAAAGTTCTTCTCCTGAGGAGGAAGGTGCTAGATCCAGCCACTTGTGTGCTTCGCTGGGTGCAGTATCTGTGTGCTTGGCCTAGCCTATGTTTCAGCATCAGCATAGTTTTTGGTATGGCTAAATCAGTGTAATTGCACTGGCAGGGACCATTTGGTTGACGGACAGTGGAAAGGATTCAGATCTAAGAATTTGTTCATGGGCTTGTTACCTTTTATAAAACAAAAATTAACATGTTCTGTTATCTTCAGCCCGTAAAGACAGAAAGTGTTTCCAAGATGAGTTCACAGCAGAGCTACCATAAGATGCAGGAGTTTTAACATCAGGTCTTCTGTAAGGTGTGAATATTGCTCATTGCGGTGTATCTTATTTTCACTTTCAAAGGATTTCTTGTTTTGTGATAAGCTTATCTTAGGCTGTGTCCCACTCTCAGGAGTTTGGAAAGTGCTGTGTAATGCAATCTTGGTTTAGTTGCTGTTGCAGTTCAGGTAGATTAAAAGTAATGTATTTCATTACTTAATCAACGTCTATTGCATAAATGACGTATATTATAAAACCTTTTCCTACTGTTTTCTCTTTGTATTAAATTCCATCTATTGGATGTTAAAAGCTTGGGGTTCTTTCCCTCTTCATACAGTAACTATTCTTCTTGTTTTGTTAGCCTAATAAAGTGATGGATGCTTGCTAACATTCATGATAGCCTTGAATAGATCTGCGTATTTGTTTAATGTGCTTTCACATGAATTTGTATAACTGAAAAATGGATTAAAAATCTTTTTTTTTTTCAGCAAGCATCTACCCATTCAAATCTACTGCTTGTGCTAAACACTTTCTTTGTCACTTATGTTCAGAATGTTGTGTGTTGAGTGGTGACAGTAGTTTGTTGTCATGCTGAAACAATGTCAACATTGAACAACCAGTTTCTGTACTCCTAGTGAAGTATTCTTTTTTAGAAGCATGCAGTGCTCAATGATAAAGAACATAGGAATATTCTGAGATTATGTGTTTGTAAAGTCATCTGTTTATAAATTGCCACAGTTAGGTAGATCTTTGATGAGTGTGCTTATGTTTTAATTCATCCTTTTCCTAATACTGTAATTAATATTGCTTACCTCAAATGCACTGTACTTTCAATGCTCTGGCTCACTGATGTGGGAATGATTAGGATTGCAGTGATGACCAAAGTCATAGGTATAAGGAAATTACTAGGATTCTTTTGAGGAGAATGTATAGTGAAGTTATTCTTGTACTAAAGTGAATTTGTAATGTCAAAAAAAGCTGTAACATAAAATGATATGTGGTCTGGTTATGTTACAGAAATTGTATGCTTTATTTAATTTTGTGTAGGAATTATATTCTGTTTACTTGAAATCTCAGGTGCTTTATTAAATATGCTGTGCCTAATTTCTTAGCATTACTTGTTCACAAATAGGAGTAAAAAACATGCATCAAATATGTAAAGGCCATTCATTGAATCATTCTTATAAAAACAAGTTGTCACTAAAACTCAGCACAACTGAAGAAGAAATTTAAGCACATACTCAATTTCAGGCATGTAAGTAACCACATTACAGCAGTAGGATAACTAATGTGATTAAAATAAACATGCCTTTTAAAATAGTTTCTTGTGTCAAAGCCCTTTGCCTCTTCTGCACTGTATTTTCATTGCTACAGCTTCATATTCCCTTTGTTCATGGTTGCACTGCTCGTGCAAAGTCCCTAGTTCCTGAAAAATGTAGCTTCAGCTCCATCAGGCTGCTGGTTGTCAAATCTAGATTTAGTACACTCTAACACATTAAAAATATCAGTAGTGTGAATTTAGTGTTTACCTATAGAACTGTTTATTGCACGATTGAAATCTAAGAGGGATTTGCATTAATAATGAAGAAAGCCATAAAGAGTACGTACAGATGTTTCCTAATGCAGTAGGTCTGTTGCACTAAAAGCGTATGATCGCATTTGGAAAATTGCTATTGCATGTCTTGGCAGTTTGTTAAAAACTGAAAACTTGAAGTTAACTGGTATTTTGATAGACTGAGTTCAAGGTCACCTTTTGTTTAAATGATGTTTTGTTTTCTGTAATTAGACCATGCCAGGTGTATTAAGTGTATAATTAAAAACACAAGGTTTGGCTAATTCAGAGTAAATGAGAACAAAATACAAGGTCATTATTCGTCTCTAGTGAGACTCCAGATGAACAGCGCACATGGAAGTATTTATAAAACATTTTGCATGGTTAAAAATTGCTTTAGGTTGCTGTCCATGGCTTTTAAATTAAACTACTCACAGATTTTTACAAAAGTACCTGTAGCACAGAAATACATTCCCATGCCTAGTGCTGAATTTGGGTGGAGATAAAATGTGTATGATACATAATTCTGTGGCATAGATTTAGAGAGAAAGAAAGAAAGAAAGAAAGAGAAAAAGAGAGAGAGAAAGAAAGAAAGAAACTAAAAAAGAAAGAAAGAAAGGTATTAGGAGGAGAGTTTATGAGGCACTCTGCAAAATGTTAGTAAGGTGTACTTCCACTTATAGCCACAGTACCAAGCAAGTGACTCAAAGTGATAGAAATCATACTTGAGAGAACTTTTGTGTTGATGGGTTGAATTTCTTGCTTGGTAATTGCTCTGTATAGTACAGTGGTGGAAACTTGCATTTACCACACAGTAACCAAATGCTAATGGGGACAGAATTGATTTACCAGTGATGATCTTCATTGCTTCTGTATTTCTGACCCAGCCAGACTTCTCCTGTGCTTCTCACTATTGTGCCTTGTTTATTTTTGGGAAAGTCAAAGACACAGATAGTAATGTATGTTTCTTGGATTTCATATCTGCACGTAACACCCCTTAAATTTGTCTTCATAATTAAAAGTAGTCCCAAGCTACAGAGGTACATAAATTTTAAGCTAGTATTTACCAAAGTAACAAGCAGGTTTTTTTGGAAAATTCCACTGGAGATGCTGGTGGGAGAAAATGAAGTCCTCTGAAATCAGTCACTTGGAGGTACTGTACATTGGCCTCACCGAATTCAGATAAAGCAAGAAAGGCCTATACTTAGCTTTCACGAATCTCTGTATTTTAGTATCCTATGTGGTTGAAATCATAAAAACTAGATGATTTAGAGTTGCACGTTTTCTTTAGAACTCTAATGTACTTGGTTACAAACTCTTAACGGTTTGTATCAACAACTTTTCTCTGCTTAAAAGCAACCAGGAATTGGGGAGAAATGCCTTGGGAGGATCACCAGGAGTAGGGAATTCTGAGAGAGAAATTTCAGAAAGCTCAACCAAAATAATTGGGATGTTACTTTTGTCATTTGTCATTCTGTATAGATAGCACTGGAAATGTAACAAGCCCAGAAATTGTCAAGAGTGTGCATTGTCAGCATGGGAGAACAACTTGTAATCTTGTTTAATTTTGTTATTCATTTTAGAACTCAGGCCTCTTCCCAGGTGAGGAGTAAGGATTGCCATAATATTCTTGGGCTTCAGTTGCAGTTATGGGAATGTAATGATGTATGGGATTATTTTCATGTCAGATTAACACCTATGTTTATAAATATATACTTATTTTTCTTCTTGCCTTCCCCTTGTTTACTGCCATATAACTAATTCTTTTTTCCTGATGCCCACATTTTTTTCATTAATATTGTTTTCTACTCTAAAGTGTTCGGTTTTTTTTGCAGATTTTCCCAACAATTTTGGATTTGCAAAAGTATTCATTTCTTGAAACCTACAGTCAAACTGTTGCCCTGGTTTCTCATAAACCTGCTCTTGATTTGCAAAACAAAGTAGCTGACATTGGCAAAGTCCCATTACAAAAAGAAACGCAAAGCTGATCAGGTGTACCTGGGTTGTGTGGCACTGGAGCAGAATGCAGCATACACCATAGCTACTGTAATTGATGGTCAACTACATCAGCTGTCAGCACTCCTCTTTGGCCCCAGGCGTTGTATAGCACTGAACACTGGCACAATCCCTCTGTGTGTCCATTCTGAAGTGTGTATACGTATTTATCAGGGGAAGTTTAGGCTAGATATTAGGAGGAAGTTTTTCACACAGAGGGTGGTGATGCACTGGAACAGGTTGCCCAAGGAGGCTGTGGATGCCCCATCCCTGGAGGCATTCAAGGCCAGGCTGGATGTGGCTCTGGGCAGCCTGGTCTGGTGGTTGGTGACCCTGCACATAGTAGGGGGTTGAAACTTGATGATCTTTGTGGTTCTTTCCAACCCAGACCATTCTGTGATTCTGTGATTCTATGTGTTTAACATGCCCGACCATCCTATTCTGTACTGGGATCCAACAAGGCACTGGAGTAACTAAGTATAGAGTTTGTAACTGCATAGCTCCTGTATTCCCTTTCTGAGAACATGCACTCCCTTTATAAAAGTGTTAGTGCCAGAGTCATGCGAACATAGAATCGCAGGGGTTGGAAAAGACCTCAGGAGATCATTGAGTCCAACCCCCCTCCTAAAGCAGACATCCCTGTCTGTTACCAGATCATGATTTATGGGATATATAGTAAGTTTTTCAGCTAACAATTAAAATGAATGCCTGATGTATGATACTACTGACTCAGGAGGCTGGTGATCCTGCCAGCTGTCTTTGCAGGACTGACTACATTAAAAACATATTTGCTTTTTTTTTTTTTTTAAAGAAAGAAAGAAAGAAAATGTAAGTAATTATCAATTTGGAATGCAGTGTCCCTGAGAATATACAAAAACATAGCATAAATCTTATTTTAAGTAAGATCTGGTTTTCTTCTTATTACCAACAATACAAATTTCTCTAACTGAACAAAGGTGAAAGATCAAAATAAGACACATTCCATTCCTGAAGTTAAATGAAAGCATGTTTGTACTTGATATGATGGGAAATAGCTTGAAAAATATTTTATTCTTTCAAAGGAAAAAACAGAAAGAAGGAAGTCATTTTAAAGCTGTGAAGGACTTTGTATGCAGGTGGTTATCAGTTGAGTAAGTGTCAGGTATTTAAGTGAAAGCTGGCTGGCTTGTCCATATGTTTTTATATTTTTATTTTTATTTTTTAGCTGACTGTGCCAGGAAGCTTCGTGCTTGGGTTGGATTGTACTCATCTAAATAAATGGTACTTGGTGCCAAGCAGTCTAGGATCACAACTAACCTTGGGTGAAATTGAACTGGAATTGCTGTGTTTGATACATTCATAGACATGGGATATACATTTTTATACATGAGTAATGTCTTACATATTTCTCAGCAGATTATTCATTCTTGATGCATTCTCTAAGGGAGTGCTTGCTCCAATGGTTGTACAACAGAAAAAAATATGTTGATTTTATGGAAAACAATACAGAGTAAAATTGCTGCTTTGTTATTTCTGTGAACACACATGTACTTGTGAAATAGGCAGGACTTGTAAATACAGCAGGACTTTAAATCAATTTAGGGAGATCTACAGAACACATCTCAGGAGGTTAGTAAATCATTTGTTAACTTGCACATCACATTTAATGATAATAACATGGTTTTAATTTCATGTAAATTCTTATGAAATATTTTGTTGCTTCTCTTGGTTTGTTCATAATTTCTTAGTGATGATACCTTGAGACGTGTAATCATTTTTATAGATGTTGCAAGTAGGAAGTCTCATGCTGACACTGATGTGTTAAGAAGTTCATATCTAGATGTACAATCATAGGAATCATTTACAGATGGCTTCCTGTCTTTACTTGCAAAGAATTCTTTTCTATTTCTTTATTCTTGTGTAAAAATATTAAGTGACTTCATGTCTGAGTGTAGAAGGGCTTTCAGCTTTTATCTGTGTATGGCTTATGTTAAGAAATGGTATTTTCCTTCCAAGTCTATGTATGTAAAGGTCAAACTGAAACATGCTCAGTTAGGGCTTTGTCATTGACAGTAACCATCTCAGACTTGGTATGCTTTTGAAATTTTCAAAGCAATCACCTGAAATTATTTGAATCCTTTAAATTAACGAGTGTGTCATGCTGATGTGATGCAGGAAATCTAAATACAATTTGATTCTGCTTCAGACTTGTTCCTTTAAAAGCCATCTACGTTATGGCTCAGCTATTGCTGGGACTCATTTCATAGTCCTAGCCCACATGCTGCTCTGAATGGCCTTGCATAGACTCCTCATCTTCACTGCTGGTGTGGGTTTGCCAGTTTAGGCTGTGAATAGCCCTGGCATGGCATTTTAATGACACCTTTTGACCTCTGTGTGATGTGCTTCATAGTGTGAAGTAACTGTATGAAGTGTTTTAGTCATTACTTGTAAAAAGTGAAATTACTTCAGAATCAAGATACACTATTGGGAAAGTTTTTGTAGGCTATACAGTAGCTTATTTGGTAGTACCTGCAGATTTTTTTTCTTCTGTTTTTTCTCCTTATTCAGTAAGTCCACAAATGCCTTTTAATTAATAGGACAGGGAATTGCTTAACATTCACTTTCTGGTGAAATGTTCCCTAATTACGCTGTGATTGTAATGTAAGCTTTTCTTCAAATTAGTTGTATTGTTTTAAGTAATCAAGCCAAATAAATTGCTTAAAGTGAAATAGTAATATTCTCTCTGAAATACTTTAATTAAAAGTTTTGTTGAAGTGTTAAGATTGACAAAACCATGACAATTTTGAAAGCAGTGTATGAACAGCAGAGTCCACAACTCTTGTGATAGCTCTGATGAAAATGCAAAAACAAAGTGGTGCTTTTGCACAGCAGTGAGAAGACATGCCAAGTCCCTAAGCGCTTTTGAATGCTTCCAAATTAAGCAATGGGCTGCCTGAGTTAAATCAAAGCAAGGCAGGACTTCGCGATAACACTGCAGCAACGCAAAGGATGGACTGTCAGTGGACTGCCAGTGACACCGTAAGCTTTTTCTATAAAGACCGTATTTCTGCTACTTCACAGGTGCAAAAACTTTTTAGAAATACATGTGATGAGTTAAGATATGTTTTTAAATATATTGTTGGATGGCAACCGCAGGGCAACTGCAGTGCTTGAGTGGATCCCCATTTACATCCACTGCTAAGGCATAATTTACATTTCTTTTTGTAATGTGAGAAGTTTAAAATTATGTAGAGGATAAAACAAGCCTTTATTCCCTTTTCATTTTTTGTGATAGGTTTAGTTTATATTATCAAGATACACAAAAACTTAAAAAATTATTGCAATAGTTTTCTAAGACAGTATTTTAAAATACTGTTTCCAAAAGCATGCATTGTACAATCCATTGCTGATGTCTAATAATCATACCACAGCATTGACTGTTTGCATCTAGCATTTAAAAATGTATTTTTGAAGTAGTTTACTCTTTAAGTAGTAGGTACAAAAGCTTTGCCTGCTTGTATTAGATTTTCACTTAGAGGTTGATTGGTTCTGAGATCCCTTGCCATTTTTGGTGTAGGTAGGGCAGTCTTCTTACTCTATTGTCGTGTATGTTGTCAAATACATGAATCCTAAAATGTGGTGAGAATACACCATCTCTGTGTTTCTTCTGGATGGATGTGAATGCCAGAAAGAGAAAAAAGCTTCGGTTCTGATTCTCACACCCCTCCTGCAGAGTCCCCCCTGCTGCATTTGAATTACTTGCAGACTGAATTTGAGGAAACTACCAATTCACTTGACAGAACTTCAGGGAAAAAAATTATACGATTAATTCTTTAGTAGTTGTAATGTATAAAATCAATTTGATTCACTTTGTCGTGAAAGCATGACTGCCCTTCATAGGTATTTATGATTGCCCCCCAAACCTATACTTACCCAGAATGCGATACTCAGTTTTACTATGTGTGTTCTGCTAACATTTAATCATGCTGGTGTTTCTAATTTTTAATTACCCTGCTCAGAGAAAAATCTTTTGCAATCTGGCTTTGTATTATTTCTGGTCTGTTTCCTGACAAAATGAGACTTAGATGACTGCGCTGTTTGTCTTGATAACTTTGGAACCTTTTTGTCCAAATTCAGCAAATGTGGAGATCTTGAAGTTGATTTGCTACAAGTTTCCTATGTAAAATAATTATTGTCCGAGAAGAGGTTTGCAGTCTTATGTCTGTGCTGAGATGTGGGCTGTGGTTCTGAGTTTTCTCTGGACTGCCAATGGGTTGACCTTCTCTGCTACAGCTTGGAAGCATGAATCGATGTGGGGCACTGTACCCTCAGTCATGTGGGAGATGTATTAGAGGGTGAGAGGGGTTTGGCAGAAAAGGGCACCGTCTAGTTCTGTGACTTGACCCGTGCTGATCAGAGCAGTCAGATGCCCAGCAAGGTAAGCTGGTTAGGCTTGCACAGCAAACATCAGCCTCCCCTTCCTGCATCCTCTCTCCTCTCCCTCCCCGCTCACCCACAACTGTGAGTTGGTGAATCCCATGTAAGAAGGCAGGCAGCAGCCTGAGGGTTTCACACAGTAGGAATGACCCTTTTGGCTACCTCCTGTCATTAGGTCAGATTAAGTGTAAAATGAAGCTACTTCCTTACTCTGTTTTGGTTTATTTTTCTGTTTGGTCCCCAATTCTACTACTGTTTTAAAATCAGCAAATCAGGACCGTCCTTTCTGTTAAGATTCCTGTCTGTGGTTCATTTACATCTCACCTGAACTAACTTTTTATGGAAGAATTCTCTTCTTTATGTAATGGTTTCCATGTGTCTGCTGAATCAAATCTAAATTTATCGTCTTTGGTTTGAGCTGCATTTTAATACCATCTGCTTTTTTGTCCTTCTTTGAAACAAGAGATGTGAAGAATAAGTGTTTTTGTCTTGATTATGCTCTTAATACAAGTCAGTGGATAACATCCAAAGAGAAGATTCACTAGACAGAAGTTCAGTTTTGGCTTTGTAGATTCATTAAAGAAAGAGCTGTAAATGTATTATTTCTTCTGCTGGATGTAAAACTTTGATTTTTAATGGCCCTTGTATTGATACTAGCTTTGGTATAGAGATATCTATTTAACTTTTCTTTTTGCTTTTAGTGAAATTAATACATTAAAGGTGTTCTGCTTGTAGGTAGGAATATCGTATTATCCAGCCTGTATGACTTCCATGCCAAACAAAATTCAGGCTCCGGGATGTTTTCTTTGAAAGGTCATTGGAAAGGTGAGGAGCAGAGATGAAATGATATCATTTCATGTTTACATTCATTATACAGTGCAGTAGTGGGTTGACCTACAGGAAAATAGATCTCCACATTTGAATTCCTTTGTAACTTCCTAAATCAATTGCTAGTTCCTTCTGCTGGAGGGAATTTTAGAAAACTATGTAGAACTGGCAGCAATGTAGGTAGCTATTACTGTGTTCTGGTTTTGAGGACTATTTATATAGCATGACACTGCAGCAGTATTATTATAAGCAAGAGGTTTGAAATATATATTCAAAATGAGTTTGTATCATTATCTCTGCTGGATGTTTTCTCAAAATTTCTCATTTAATGCGTTTTAGTTTTCACACAGAGGTTTCATGTAATCTGCATGTAATCCCTGTTGGAGAACGTTGTTAATATTCCATATAACTACCTTTTTTATTTCCCCACCCTAACTGCCCTTTTCTGTTTCTCCAGCTTTTTATAATTCTATCTACAAACTTGTTTGTGTGTAAAATTTTCCTTCAGGCCAGTGCTGACACAACTTGTTCTATTCTTATCTGTTTCTATGGTGTTTCATCCTTTATTGCTTGGTATTTTCTTAAACAATTTTCTGTGGTTGTTATAGCAACAATAAATAGCAAATATGTCAGTTTTCAAGTGACACTGCTACTTTTAAAATATTGCATGATATTAAATTGATAAGCAACTTGATAACAACCAGGTTAATAGGTGTTCAGTTCGTAACTAGTACAAACTGTCATACGCTATAAAAACAAGCTCCCAGAATGGCTGATGTTTGGAGATATTAATGTCAAAAACGACAGAAGATTTTGTTTAAAGCAAGAAAAGATGTTCGTGTAGGAAAGAGGAAAGTGGTTTGAGATGGAAATGGTTGAGGACTGCAAGGAGCCAATATCTGTATAAATAAGTATTTAAAGTTTGAAAATGCTATAATCAAATTACATATTTAGAAAAAAATGAACTGATGAACCAGATTCTCAGGTTTTTCTGTACATTGTGCTATGTTGCTACTTTAAAATCTCTCTTGATCTATTTGAGATTTTAAAATATTTAGAAGTCATTACTTGAATTCATTTTGCCTTCTAACAAGGCCTTTGGTGAATTTAGTATTCACCTGTAATAAACCAAATTTTTTTTTGTAAATATAATCTGATATTGATTTTCTCCTTACGGTGTTGTGTATTATTATAAAGTATATGGTATGTGTAATTTCAATTGTAATTTCTGCACCTTAACACTAGTTTTTAAACTGCTCAATATGGTGATGTTTCCTACTTGTGAAGGATATTAACATTTTTAAAATACATGGTTTTTTTTTTAATTGCATCATTCTGCAACATAAGTTGATTTTCATTAGCATCAATTCAGGAATATGTAGTGTGTATTCATGTGTTTTCCTGAGAGCAGGACTTTTTTCAGTGGTGCATCCTGATATATGCAGTAACTGTATCAAGAAGGAATCCCTGTGTTGGTAAATTCATGTGTAACTCAGAAGGTCTGGAACAGATAGGCAGTCTGTTTGATGCTAGCTCTGTGTTTCCTTGCATTTGTACTCATGCATATGCATTAGATCCTGTTGGTGAAGAGGGCTTTTTCACACTCTCTTGTTCTACAAACTTGTTCAACAAACTCCAAACAATGACACTTAATAGATGATCAAACCCATTAACCTTATCTCTGTTCAGTTTTGTGTCTTTGCACTACGCCATTCAAACTGAGGAATAAGTGTGCTGTAAGCAGAAAACTGGCTGATAAATTTTAAATAAATTGCAAAAGCATTTAATAGCTTTATAATAAATAATCAACATTGGTAATTTGGTCTTTACTTTGGAAAAGCACTACTCTGAAAATGGTCTTAACAACGGAATTGTATTTACAAGACACTGTAAATCGAAATTAAATTCTATTTGGCTTTTAATTGTTTTTGAATGTGCAGTTGTGAAGCATAATTTCATTTAAAGATAAGCTGCATAACAACTGACTGAACCGAGCCCAGATTTTTTCTGAGTACTGACACCTTGCATTGGAGGAATGCATTTGCCCGGCTCACATTTTCCTGATGCTTTTTCTGTGGCCTGAGAATGAGGTAGATAGATTGTGTGGAGCAAGTTTGTGCGTAATAGGAACTTTTCATTATTTCCTGCTCTTACAGTCGAAAATAATGTAGATAATGCCCTTAGTTTTACTTCTATTTCCAGATTATGAATGCTACATCAATTATAAAACCTAGATTATACTCCCAACAGGGCTTTTCAGGATAAGGATTTAGATTTGAAGTTGCAGCCACCTCAAAATCAATGCAGGATGTGCAGCTTTTTGCTATTGATACATCATGGAATGATTCGAATTTTATAATTATTTTCTTTACTGCTACAGTACAGTGATTTTTTATTTTTCTTGACTAATTTAAGTCTAGAAAAGTGAAACATAATCAGAATGTAAACAGTCAGTAAGATGAAGTGAAAAACCAGCAGGGAGTAGAGAAATCAGAAGGATTCTTACCAAAACTGGAGTCACATCATATGCGTACAGAGCTCAGACCATTCCCTAGCTGTGGGCTCTGTAGCTGATGTAATTCACTCTAGAAATGTGAACATGGAGTAGTGAATGCCAGAACTGCAACTGGTATTAATTGACAGTGTTGTCACAAAAGCTTCAATGGTACCTGTTTGCACTGAGGTTAGCTCTGTCTAATGCTTTTCCTTCATCGTAATAAGCTACAACTATATCTTTAAATTTATAATTAAGAAAAAACTGAATAAACAAACTAATGCTCAAAGTGTGTAGATCAAATGCTTTAGACCTTCCTAGGAGATAATACTGTGCAGGTAAGAAGCTAGTTTTTGGCTTAATCACATGCATGTTTGAGTCATAGGCAAAATATTTGATAATAAATATTTATCTGGCAAATTATTTTGGCAGTTCTGGACTCTGTAAGTGAATGTGCCGCTGAGTCATTGAATCTTGTGTAATAAATAAATGGGGTTTTTGCATGGAGTAAGCATCATCCTTTTCACGAGGTGTATTATTTTTGTAGAATAGTCTCTTTTAGAGATTAGAATTAGAATCAGTGTTGGGATTGCCTGCTTTTCTTATTCATTAAGATGCTAGTGGCTTTTTTATTATTTACTGTTGCTGCTAGTTGTCCTTTAGTACGTGGGCCTTTCAATTCATGTGTTTTAATTATTATCTTGTTCTTAGTATTCTTATATTTCTTATAGGATATTTCCTAGTACATTACTTGTAGTGTGAGTAGCATGTAACCTGTCTTTGCAGGAAAAGATACTGTGTATTATTTAGAAGCTGCAAGCTAAGTAGTATTATTTGATTGGCTATCACTTTCTGTATTCATTAATTTATTTTAGTTACAGTTTAGTCCAGATTAGAATTAGATTAGAAGGAAAACAGTAGCTGTACTACATTTAGAGCTTTGCAATATGTATTTCTCCAGGTTGGCTAAAGATTATGTGGTAATCAGTGGTTCTTGGATTAATTTTTAGTTAAATAATTCAATGCAGAGCTGGTGCATTTCATCAAAAGAACTGACCATGTTTGTGAAGCTGCTGAAACTTCAGTGTCTGGCTGATTTGTAGATAAGACTTCAGTGAAACAGTGATGTTGTTAGGGAGAATTAAAGTATCCCTTAAATTCTAAAGAGATATTCCACAAATCTCAGTTCTTGAAGATGGCAAGAAAGTTTCAGAGCTGTTTTGATCATTTTCTCTAACACGGGAGCTGTCATTACATGGCAGGGAGCTGGGACTGAGCCTTGCCCCCCACTCGCCTCAGGTCCCTGTGCAGCAGCCATGGTGGTGCTCCCTCAGCTAGGCCCGGCCGTCCTCTTCTCCCTTGGCCCCATTCCCAGGCCTTAACCTATGTGACTTCTGTGCAGCAGGAGTCTCGTTTCTCCCTGCTGTGACTAACAGCTCAGTTACGTTTCTCTGCTTAGCCCTGGCTTTATCTAGTTGCTGCATTCAGCGTCTGCCCTTTCTGGTTTTTGGACTGTAGATTTTTTCCTGTTCATTTCATACCAGAAGTGGTTGAAAGCTATATGCTGTTGGACATGCCTGCTAGAATGCTTTCTGCTTGAAATAAAAACCAACAAGCAGTATGTCTATCATTCTCCCATTTATTGAAGGTGATATGTTATTTTCTTAGAATAGAATAAAATAAAATAAAATTTTCCTAGAATTCTGAATAGGCTATTTTAAACTAAACTGATTTTTCTTCCCTGTAAAGAATATAATTCAAGGTTCCTCAGCAAATAAAATAAGAATTTGTGTGTGCGTTTTGGGCTGGAGAGATGCTGCCCCCCACAAACTTTTTCCTGTCTAGAAAATCTAGTTTTGCTGGTTCTGTTTTTGCTGTAGTTTGAGCTATGAACACTCTGTATTTCTAAGAGGTTTCAGATTCATGTGTACGTCTTTCACCAGGACACTGAGGTTAAGGTTTAGAAACTCTCCTGCCTCTTCAGGTTAAACTCTTCTTTGTGTCTGCAGTTAACTTCTGCGTGGATATGTCTTGTATGCTATACAGAGATCCTGATTATTCAAGGAACTTCAGTTTTCCTTTTAAATATAATATTGAATTGAACTATTATGTAAACTTGCTATACATTACTCATTATGTATTGCATTAATTTGTTTGCTTTGGTACTGTTTTCTTTTTAACTTCAAAACTTCTGTTTCATATTATTTATGCTTTTAATTTTACTCCCAAATATAAATTTGCATCTACCAAATATTTTAGCAAAAATGGTACATCTTTATTGTTTTATTATTTTACCTTTATTTTACTTGGACATCTTACCTGGATTAACTCAGGTAAAGAAGAAGATCTCAAATCATTTATTTGTATGTCAGTAGTTAATACAGCTTGTACTTTCATGTAGATCAGTAGAACTTTAAAAAGATGCAAAAATCTTGTTTTCTGACCATTTTATAAGTGATTCTCTCATGGAGATATGAAATGGCAAGGAGACAGTGCCTTAACTTGAAAAAAACATACGGAGTAATATTTGCATTTATATAGGTGAATGATAACTGCAGTTTGCTGAAATGGGGCATGTAGTTCTTATAACCTTAAGCGTGCTGTTTATGAAAGAACTAATTATGAAAGACAAACTGCTTGCCCTGGAGATCTACATATTAATATGAATAAAATGCTTTTAGTTACTACGTAATTAGTACACTAAAAACTCCAGTTATGTAATTCATTTTTGTTTTAAAGCTGTGTATCTATGTGGATTATATCTGAAAAACTATTTTTTCATAGGTTTGGTTTTTTTGGTGTTGGGGTTTTTTTGTTGTTTTGTTTTTGTTTTTTTTTTCCGTCTATAAGCAATAAGGGCAGAGGGGAGATCCTGTATATTTTCAGATCTGGTGTGGTAGCTGCTCTGCTCTCCTCACTGTGCGGATGTATTTGCAGCTCAGTTTAAATAGCACAGTCGATACCCAGATGGAGGGCTTTTCCTAAGCTTTAGATTACCTATTCTGTTGGGAACTCCATTAAACATTCACTGTTTTTTTCATGGCTAACTGTAGCTTTACATGCCTGATAAAGAAAATCAGAGTACTTAAAGAAAGCCAAAGTCTTCTCTGAGGCATTTTAAATGGCGAGGTATTTGCCTGTGATACTCTTAAAAGTCATTTTGAAAAATGTCTGTGATGGATGGTGCAATTCTGAAGAAAGGACAATAGCAAATTACAGTGTCGTGCTTCAGTAGATTCAGTTGTAAGTGTATAATGTTACAATACGATCTCTAAGTGACAGAAGCAAAAAGAAACGGAATAAAAGTTGCTGTTTTTTTTTTTTTCTTCTGTACACTTCCAAAGTTAAATTTTTATTATCAGATACTGAGAAAATGGTCGCACAGTTACTTATCAACGAACATTTTTGAGCTACCAGTTTTCTGGGGCACATGGCTTGCAGTTTATTTACCTCTGTTCAGTTGCTTTTTATGTTTTACCCCTTTTAGTGAAAATTATTATAATCCAACCACCTGAACATCATATTCTTTAGTAGTAAAAGCAGTGTGAATTATGTCTGAGCCGCTTACGATATGATTAAGCATAAACACATGCTACTTGACTGGTGTTGTCAGGAACTGTGGAAAATTGCAGTATGCAAGAGTTGTAATATCATTGATTTTTACACAACTCTTCATGATGATTAGTGCTTTTCTGTAGATTTCAGTTCCTGTAGTCAGTATAACCCATAAAAGCTTTAAGCTCCTAGATTGGTGGGATTTTTTTCCCTGAACATTTTAGTCTTTGCAATTTCTAAGCAGAAACGTTTAAATTCTAGCTGCCTCCTCATGGCTCAGAAATAAAAAGAGAGGTAGACAGACCTAAAACTGTCGTTTTAGGAATCTAGTTTTTTATGGTAGTTTAATAAAGATGAAGGACCCAGCTCATAATTTTTGAATTTTAGGATTGGCAGTGCTTAATGTGCGAAGAGGAAAAGCCCTGGGTAGTATGCAAATCATAGTATGCTTTAAAGCTATTGAAAACTCTTTTTTTTTTTCCCTTCGTGGTTTGCTATTCATATGTAATACTGTCTGAAGCTGAGAAAAGTCTTCAAAAGCTGAAAAATGATGATAGTAGGGGAGATTGAGCTTTGTGTTTTGAAAACAATATACAGTTTTAATGTATGAACAGTGAGGGTTTGAGTAGTAAAGATAGGAATTAATAATTGAACATTTATATATAATATTCCTAAAAGGACTTCTTAAAAGTAAGTGAAGTTGTCTTGGTTTAATTTTCTCTTAATTCGGTGTGCTTATTTTACCCCTCCCAATACATAAATTAGTCCTGTGGAATGAAGTTTAGGTTTTAAAATTTTACGTTCCTAGTTCTTTTCTCCCATAAGTTGTCAAAAGCAACAATTGTAATTGAGATCTTTTTTATATTTGTATAGCCTTGTATTTTGTGTTTTGCAACACGGAAACCAGCTCCCTAACATACAGAAAGAATTGCTTTTGCTCTACTCTCTGTTATAGTTGGTTTGCTTGTGAGTGATTTGCCTCCTCCGGTGACAGCAGTGGTAGGGATGACAGCAGGTCAGAGCTCTGACGTGCAGCCTGACCAGTACAGCAAGGATGGGAGAGCTGCTGCTGAGCACATAACAGCAACTGTGACATATTTCTTTGCATGCAAGGATAAGAAAACTACCACATAAGTGAGCTTTTGGGGTTTGGGTATGAACTTTATAGACTGGAAAAATTCGTCAGGAAGGCCAACCTTTTGTCTCAGGGATCGTGACTCAAGTCTAACTTATTATATTAGTAAAAAGGATTTTAAAATCATCAGTGGGTCTCGTTCAGTAAGAGAGAAGAAAACTGCTCAGCAAAAGTAAAGGAAAGGCTACAGTGGAGAGAAAGTTTCTTTTACCCGAGGCCACTAACAACACAGAGCAATCCAAGGCATGCACTGGTTAAATCTTAGAAAGTGCTATAGGCAACCCACTCTTGCAATTGCCATAGAAAATTGTTGTTGTTAGCTATTCTGTTGATAGTTCATATTGTAGGAATTACTAGCAGATGGGAAAATAGATGACTCAGAATACGGTATTAGCAATCCATATTTTTTTAATCAAAGGCTTCTATTAAGGCATGTTGCATCTGTAAGATGCGTTTAAGCAGTTGCTAGGAAGAATTTGTTTTTTTCAAGTAAATACAACAAACTTGATACAGATTATTTTTTGATCAAATATCTATTTTCTTAACAGTTTAAACCCCGAAAATGCATTTCCTTGTTTTCATTGCACCAGCTTAATGGCAGTATTCCATAATTTAGTTTGATAGAACGGAGCTGTGCAATGGTAATTCATGCATTATGGAATTACTAATGAAATCTAATTTTATCATATTGAAAACATCACAGGCCTAGAGCTTTTATTTACCTCTGTTAGCTGTCAAGGGTGGATTAAGACTGTAGTGTGCTACATCCACCCAAACTTTGGATTTCGCCCCCTGAAAAGTTTGGATGGCTACAGATGTGTGCTGGCCAAGACCAGCTAACGAGTTCCAGATTCTTTTCCAGACCCCTTCACTGCAATTCATGGACTGCAAGCACCGCCAAGTATCTCAGATACATTTCCTTCCTCCTGACTCCTGTGCTGGATACAGGTAGTTAGGATTCACATTGCACTGCTTGTCTTGATGACCTTTGAAGGTTCACATATGATTGTGTGTTATCTCCTTCCTTCTCAGCTTCTCAATAAAGATCTCTGGTCTGTAGACAGGAATGCCTATGTATTTTCCAGTTGCATGTTCTGGCTCGAATCTTTGTCAGTATGATCTGATCGGGATTGCAAACAAAATATATAAGGTACGGTGTGGGTCCTCCTGCAGGCAGGAATATTGACTGCAAGTAATTCTTTGTCTTGCTGAACATAACAATCCAAATGTAGCTGATCTATCTGAAATACACTCAGACTGAAAAAGGTAGAAACTGTTGCCCTTCCCTTGCTGGGGTTTAGTTCTGAGAGATGACTGCATCAGCATGGGAGGGAGGAATTCCTTCTATGTCACTGTTTGAAGATGTAATAGAAAACAAACAGCCTGAAGTCGGTGTTGACCAGAATGAGAATGTTTTCTGCATAGAAAATATTCTGATGCATCTTCTATCTTGCATTATAGCACTGGATTATTTTTCCTTCAGCTGCAGAGCTTATCACCGCTTCTTAAAAACCCAGATAACTGTGATTAGCTGTGGTTCCTGCCAGCTTCACACCAGGAAATGTACCTGTCTCTGGAGACTCAGTAGCTCTCATCTGTGGTTTGATCACAACTTGTGGATGTGCCTGGAACTTTCCCAGACTCTTGATTGTTGCTGTATCCCAACTTCAGTTCTCTATAATGAAGGTGATCAAATTAAAAGAAGGTTGCTAACAATTCTGAATCTGTTCTGCTGCTTTTCAACTTTTGCACTCAGCTTTTTTGGAGAAGCTGCTTACCCTGTAATGAGTAGGTTGAAAAGTGAACCAGGAGGAGGCAAATGATGGGTATCCCATTTGGTAAAAGTTCGAGATGAGCTATACCAGGTTTCCTCACTTCTGTTTACTTAGGAGAGAGTGCGCAGTGAATGGTTGTGTTGCCTTTTCCTAGAAAATAGTAGTTCAGCTGCAGGATTAGATAGATGTGCTTTGGTATCTGAAGGGTATCAGTGAAGACGAGTGTTCCCATGCACCTTGCAGATGCTCCGTTCACTGAAGCCTGCCTCTGCCTTGGGGCTGAACCATCTTGACACTAATCGTCATCTGATTGCGAGCATCTGAGCTCAGAAAGAACGCGCTTGATTCTCTTATTTGGAGTGGCAGAGATTAAAATGTCACTGTCAGACAAATAATAGCTTGATTACAGAACCACTGTTTTTGCAGCTTGTAAAATGCTATGAAAGTATCATTTAAAACCTGTTTGAATTCTGGTTGCTTGCAGAGAATTTCCCGTTTGTGTTGGTAGCCCTTCTTTCAACAAGCCACATGGGGAATTAGTTATGGCAGTTTAAATTGTGAACTCTTTACAAATGGAATGCATGAGAGTGCCAAGCTCTATCGCTTTAAGAAACTGAATCAAAATATTCATCATGCATGGAAATAAATTGCATAGGAATAATTACATTTCCTGTTTGAATTGTTTCTGCACATCTCATTTAATATATTTGCTGTTGCAATCAGTGCTTGGGCTTCTGCAGTCTTAGGGTTCACGAAAAAATATCCATGGCACAGAGAAAAGTCAAGAAGCAAACATTCTGAATGAGGAGATATACGTGTGTTGCACAGAAACACTTCCTAGAGTGAGCTGCAGCATTTCAACGTGATTAAGTGGTTTTCTATAGTACATAGAGCTCTCTGACCATTACTGTCTAATCTAGCATCTGATGTCAGATGGATGAGATACATAACTCTGTTTTCAGATTCTTAATTTCCCTTTTTTCTGTTATTTGCTTCCTCTGTGTGTCCCAAGCATCATCCGTTCATACAGATGAGCACTGCAGTTCCCCATGTCCCCTGGGTGACATGACTGAGATCATCCTGAAAGATTCTTATTCTCTGGATTTAAAAATTCATTCTCTTTGTATTTTAATTTCCAGCCCAGCTGTCTGTGATCCTTTAAGAATATTTAATTCCATTTGCTGGCTCTGTTTCTTGACTAAAATTTAAGTAAAAACTCTGCCATCGCATTATTCTCTGACAATTTATTTTTTAAAAAAATTGGGATTTTTTTGTGCAGAATAGTTATGTGATCACATAAGCTTGAATCTGTTACATGCAGTTTACACTTGATGTCTGCAGTGGTGATTCAGAGGGAGTAAATGGTTGCCCAAACTGGCCTTGAGTAGACACAAGACTTCATCAGTGACATTTTTCACAGAAAAGTCACACGAGTGGTCATTGATGGTGCTTGTCTTGGTCCACTTGCTAGTCCATGGAGCCACAAACACATCTCTCAGATGTGCTGAAAACAGTGGTTTTATTGCTTCTCTCATCTCTACTGCTAAGAACCAGTTAAAGAGGGGAATCAGTACTGTTGTATCTTCTGATAGTATTGCAAATTCGCTCATCTAGAGAACATCTTCTCTGAAAAGTTTCTGTAATATGCTAGTAATATTTACCAATGGACTGAAAAAGAAAGAGGTTTTTTTTTTGTTTTTTTTTTTTTAAAGTCTTTTCTTTCTCTGAAAACTGAAGGAAGTTTTTCTCTAAGAGTCTTGGTGACTGAGGAATGACGATTCCTTTCCCCCATCCTCTCTTACATTTATCAGGTGGGAGAAATGCCATAAACTGGGTGGAGGCAACTTCTTTCTTCCTAAGATGCAAAAGGTGCCATTTATCCTCAGCAGAGACAGACATTGGTTACGGGGTTTCTGAAGCTGATGCTGCTCTGAGGGTCTCTGGTCCTGGGGAATTTTGACTGCTGACTTTTAATTCTGACCTTCATAGAAATCTTTATTGTTAAAACAGCATTGAATGAAAATAGGCGTCTTTTTCTATATGCTCTTCTATGCATTTCTGCTCTTCACTCCATCTTGGTTATGCATTTAAGTTATTTGCTTACTATGTATGGTGTAGTATATCGATAGAAATTATAGTGCTGGGGTTTGGACTGTATGTAGCAATACGTGTTGCTAATTTATATGCCTCAGATGCTGATAAAAATAAAGATCAAAAGTAGTATTTTCATTCCTCAGGGAAAGCAGATCAGACGGTGCTGATGGAAAAGTGCTCTAGATTTATAAACTAAGCATTGACTCATTAGTAGGTTGATTCAGAAAATGTATTCTTTTTTTTTTTTCCTCTTGAGTTAGGTGATATGCTTGTTTGCAACGCCAGCATGTTTGCAAACACAGTATAGATCGTCCCTTTCCTAGCATCTTTGAAATCTGTTGATGTTTATCACACTGTGTGAAAAGTAATGGACACACAGGCAGTTCCAGCAGGAGAGAGAAATGAAGAAAGGCACTGGACTTTCCCAGGAAAGAATTACATAGGGCAACCAATGGAAGGCATTTCAACAGTGGATCCTCCCTGCAGGAGCAGATGGGGCGTTGATACTTGATGTACCCTGGTGCCTGCTGGGACCCTGGCCTTTGCTTGCATACTTTTTGTGTGACCCATTGCTCTTAACAAATGAAATGTAATGAACTCTTTTAACACTGTGAGAAAACATTTTTAGAAAGAAAAGAGCGTGGTAAAAGGTAATTCCCTCCCATGAATTCAGGAAATTATTTTGTGTTATTTAAGCACCTTGTTGGCAGATGCCTTGACTAGTTCTGGCAGCAGTCTGTTGAGGAGTACAGGTGTCTTGTCACTCTGATCAGAGGGTACCTCTAAATATCTCTCAGATTGTTTCTTACAGCACTTGCCTGTTTCTTAAGGCTTCTGTGAGAGACTGAATTCGGTAAGAAATATTTGATTAGCCAGTGTAATTTATATGTGTGAATATAATCTTGTGTACTATGGCGTGCATTTATTTTCAGCCTAGGGAGTTTAATCGCAGGCCTGTATTTATTCACAGTCTAATTACAGGGTGTTCAAAGGGATTTTTTAAATTGTTGTTATTTTTTTTAACTGTGCTGAATGTGTGTGTGTGTGTGTTTTCATATGCTGTTACTTACTGTGGAGCTTCTGTCTATATAAACAGTGATATATATATGTACACACAGGGTATGTAAAAACGCACTGCAACTGTAAACTAAAGGGTTATGAAAAGTGATGGTTTTCATATTGCTTATAAATAGTTTGTAATCTTCTTCTGTGTTTTTTGTTTGCTTGTTTTGTCTTTTTTGCAGTTGAAGAATCTAAGTTTAGAAGAACTACAGATGAGATTAAAGGCTTTGGACCCTATGATGGAACGAGAAATTGAAGAACTTCGTCAGAGGTACACTGCAAAGAGGCAGCCTATCCTGGATGCGATGGATGCCAAGAAAAGGAGACAACAAAATTTCTGAGTTTGTTTTACTTTCAGAGATAATGCTATGAGTCAGTGTGGACACTGGTAACTTTGTAGGTCTGAAGGAATTTTATTGTGAGAGTTTAAAAAAACAAGCAAACAATCTTTTCATTTTTCCTTCACAAGCAATGACAATTGGAGCAGTGAAAGAACACATGGTGTTCTGCAAAGGGAGTGAAACACATTACCACTTGTTAAATTTTCAAACGTCTAATGTAATAGAAGTTTGGTCTGTTACTTCCTAGTCTTTTTCAGGTGTATTGTGGTAACTTTGTGTTGTACATTAGGAGGTGAGTTGTGGGGCACCTGGAACTATTTCTTGATTGTACAACACTACAGAGCCTTATGTTGCAATATACTTTTCCTCCCACTTAGTAGCATATTTATTGTGTAATCTTTGATTATCCTATTTATTTTATGCTTGGGTTTTTTTTTAATTAGGAAGTATTTGATAATATTGTGGAGAGAAGAGCTAGACTAGATGAAGTTAGTATTGTAGTAGAATGAAAAGAAGCTCACCACTATATTATCTTTTAATACTCCAATTTCAGCAAGCATCCCAATTCAGGACAGCACTTGAACATGTGTTCAGTCCATTCCTATCAACAGAATTTTAAGCATAAAGGAAAGAATAAGCACATGTTTTTCTGCTCTCCTGAATGAAGGATTGTGGCTGCAGTTGAGCAATACAATTGTTACACTAGAGAGCATTCTTTTAGAGAATATTTCTGTCATTTTTACGCACACAGAATGGTCTCTCATTAAACAAGAAAACAAGTGCCTAATTGGTTTTGATTTTTCTATTATTCAGGAGAAGCAACGCTTGCAGTCACTCCTGCAGTGTAAATTTCCAATTGCTATTGCAATTCTGACCAGTATCACCTTTCTGTTTTGCACCGTAGTTATATCCTAGTTTTATAATGAAGTAACAGCTACACTTTACACATACTGGATACGTTTTTTAGTTCATTTAATTTTTTAGCACTATTTTGAGGGAAGAGGGGAGTTGTTAGTGGTTTGGGCTTGGTTTGGTTTCACATTATAGATATTAAGGGATAGTAATTTAAAAGCCAAAGAATATCAATTGAATACTTATATATAATGTAAGTACTGAAATGAAGCAAGGTATTGCAGATCTCTGAGGGTTCTGTCCTGCTATCAGTAAACATACAAAATTCCTGTAGTCTTCTGTGGTAAATTTTGGGAAACCAGAAATGCAGGACCAAGCTTTTAGTATCTTTTTACAGCTTCTTCTGTCTGATTTATATTGTGTAATATCTAATAGGTAGAATTTACAACATTGCAAAAGCTATTTCAGACTTAGCCAAAAATGTGATTCACTTTCTGAACAATCTACTAGGTTCTCTGTTGCAATCTTTACAATTGTTACCTTTTTATAATTAACTTTACTGTGATAGTCATACTTCTTTAAACAATATAACTGAAAAGGTCTTTATTTTCAACGTCCAGCTGTTAAGCTTTTAATGGTGACTACTGTACGGGCATCTTCTGTTGAATGTTTTCTGGAAATTAGTAATCATCTCATACCTCTTAACATTTACTGTCATCGTTTGTGGACCATTTAGATGGAACAGTGCAGATTTTGGAAATGGTACATTATATCTTAAAATTTGAAGCAAAAGGAAAACAAAAGATTTTACAGTATCAGCATATTACGGCCGTGCTGGGACCAGAATTTGGTTTTGAGCTGCATTACAGCCATTGTTGTCATTGTCATTCTGTGTGTGTTTGCGTGCATGCCACACTCTGATCTGTAAACCCCAAAGTCAAATAAATTTTAATTATGATTGTTAGAACATCCTTACCCTTAATTCTTTTTATATTTCTTAAAATAACGACCATCCCTTCTAAAGAAGCAAGAACACAGAAGATCCATAAAAATTACTTTAGGTAAGATAAATGCACCGTGTAATCTTATGCCTCACATTTGTACAATGAAATGATGTAAAGTAAAAAAGTGTATAATCATATCACTGTACCATTAGATTATAATCCAAATGCAGCAGAAAATAACTGCAGCAAACACCTCCCCCATTAGTTTGATTCTTATTTAAAATTCATTCCTAATTTCTCAAATTTCTGGTGTGTGTGTGTCTGTATCCATGTGTGTGTGTATATAAATGCATATCTGTAAGTAGAAATATAGAACAAGATTACTTAAACCATCAGGAGAGGAATGTAACTTGCCTTTTGTTGGTGTGCCTTTTAAGCAAAGTGTCCAGACACTCTTGCCTTCATCATTAGCAGCTTTCTTTTCCCTTACTCTCTAAAACTTTTCCCACCAAAAAAGGGCTTTGATTTTGAATAATGTCTTTGCAGTATAATTTACAGTGCAACATAATGATCAGAATTTTCGTATCTCACGTATCCTGAAAGCTTTTTAATGTAGTGCGCTAAATATGAGTTAACTCTCCAGAGGGATTCCAGCAAAAGGCTGTTTTAGACTAGAGGTGCTGCAGTCTGACATCTGAAAGGTATCAGAAGATAAGGGACATCCTCTCTTCACTCCTGATCTTCTGAATAGAAGCAATTTGTGTGAACTTAGCACATGAGCATACACACATGCAGGAGGAAAATCTAAAAGTCACGGAATAAAAAAATTTAAATTAAGCAAGCCACTTAATAGAAGTGGAAAAATGGCTTTTGAAACACTTTAAACTGGGTAGGTATCAGCAGTTTGTGACCAAAGAATTCTTCCACCAATGACTATGAAGATATTCATGTTGCCCTTCTGGGACAGTGTGAAACCTGTCTTTGGTTCCAGAAGCTAGCATTCCGGCCTCTAAATTAAGTGCAAGCATAATCTGTAGAAATAGGTTTTATATTAAGAGATGATTACAACTTATTTTTCCTTTCTTCTGTTTGTCCAAATGAATCAAACCATCCGTGCTAACGGCTGCACATCTCTACTGCAGGATGAGCATCTCCATAAAGGAAAGCAGATAGTACAGTAACTACAGCATTTTAAAGGCAAGATTTGCAGAAAATCTGGTAGAACTACTGACAAGGTAACCTTCAGTAAGATTTTAACCAAGAGGTTTCTTATTTGCATCTGATTCTGTCTGTTTAGATTTAGGAAGAAAAAGAGAAATAGTTTTGAAAAATAATTGCCTTTTACTAAACATTTGTAATAAAAGTGAATTTTTCAGGTATAATGTGGTCTTGTTGTTCATTCTAACTAAAGCTAATGTCACTAGTAATCATTAATGTTCATTTATATAGCTGTATCACCAGTAAATAACAGCTTGCCTGTATTTGCCCAGATATTTTCAGAGGAGAGGGTGCAGTGGCTCGGGCTGCTTCTGTGTCCACCTGCACAGTATGTTGAGCTTCTCAGTATAAAAGTGGTTGATGGTAAATGAATAATGAATCAGTGCACAAGTCCATGAGGTAACATTAGTCACCATTGACATGCATTGGTGCTTCTAAATGGAATGTATTCTGCACAAATTCTGTAAAGCACTTTGTGTGCATGTTGTTTTATCAATGTGATGTGATGAAGGTTACATTTTCCTTTTAATTGTATTCATGGGTATAAAGCTAATTAAAAAGACTTTGTAACATAAGCATGCCTTTATTTCTTTGCATTTGTAAATATTAAGAGCTCCATCTTACTGTGGTGTTTCTTTCTGCACTTTGACAGTATAGGAGGATGTTCTCTAACATCATAGAGTGAGCTGGAAAATTGGCTTACAGAATTTTCTGTACCAGGCTGTGGTACAACAATATTATGTCCACTATTGTCAATGAAGGCCTTGCAGAAAAAAAGTCTTGGGCAGCAGGTGGTGCTTCCTGCCACTGTTTGGTGCCAGATGATGTAGTATTGCACTGCTTTGGGGGAAAGGCAAAATTACTTTCATAATAGTTTAATGTAATGTCATTACGTTGTACCTGAGGACTTGCCCCATTAACAAGAACAAGTTTTCTTCACAAAATGTTTGTTGTTTTGTTTTTTCTCTGTTTAGTGTATTCACTATGGAAAGGGGCCACTATTTATATGGTGCTCTCATCCTTTGTTTTTTTCTTTCTTAGAGTATTTGAAGAATACTTATTCATTCCTCCTGGTTTGCTTCTCCCTGCTCAGAAAGACAAATGTGGGCATTGCTTTAAAGAAGTCTTTCTCTGAGCTAAGTGTCCTTGAGATGTTGTCCCACAGATGCCAACAGTAGCATTTATTCTTTTTGTCATTGATGAGAGATCATTGAAGTGAAGTCTCAGCTGCTCTGGACATGCTGCTTCTGAGACTACTGTTGGCTAACAAAAGCGCTTTTGTAGCTAGCTGTTCTACATCAGTGTTTCACACCTGACTTGCTTCCACTAATGCTTACTGTCTTTTATGTCTATGCTTTATGTTATTCACTTGTCACTTTTAGTGGCTTGAAACAAATTATAATAATTATAACAAATTATAATTTAAACAAATTAAAATATAACAAATTATAATTTTAAACAAATTATAATTATAAACAAATTATAATTATAACAATGCCAAGTAATTAAACCTCGGGAAGAAGTCACTGAAAGTATGTTTCTCTGTTCCTTTATTCTCCCACTCCTCTCTGGTCGTGGAGGGCCTTTACTGCAGACGATGGATATACAGATGTCTTGACATGGACAGACCGTCCATGCTGTATGGATGCAGATGGTTTTAGCAAGAGTTCTCTGCATCAAGGCTCCCAAGAACTGTGAGGACGCAGCACAAAGCAGTGTGTCACCTTGCCACCAAGAGATCTGGAAACTGCTGGTCAGCATCAGGGTAGCACTATATTCAAACCAGTGCCTGTGCTGAAGGAAGCCTGATGGGGGGCAGCTTATCATCAAATGGGTAAAACCATGCTGCAGTGGCAAATGGCTTTTGGTGCAGTACTGCTCTGTTGGCAGGACTTGATACATTGATAGCATGGCCTGACACAGGAATAAGAAGTTTTCATGTGTTAGGGGCAAATAGTCAGAGTTCTCACTTGCTGCGCAACCACATGCTAATTGTCTAGATATATATTTCACTTTTACAAGTTAATTAAGGCATATGGTTTTTACTTAAGAACTAGGCACTGCCCTATGCAGATATTTCTTATAGAAAGATTTTATATTCCAGAATCTCTCCCTGCCTCACTCCCAGAGAGAAATACAGCTCTCCTAATCATGTTTTTCCACAATATTTGGACCTGATTGGTATCATTAGTGTAATCCTTTTTCTGTACACAGGCGTGTGCATGAGCACACAGACACACACCCTCTGCCTTCTGCTCATTCCTCCGTTCCCATCATAGGAAAGTGTCCGTGGCCCTCAGATATTCACAGCACAATGCCCTTAAGATTTTTCTGCCACTTCACACCTTCCTGGACTTACAAAGCCAGCGTGGTTACTGTTAAGGAAAAACACACGGCGACTACATCAAAGAGAGAGACCAAAAGCTTTTGGTTTGATTTATCTGACACTAAGCCTTTAGTGTGATGCATCAATTGATATTTCATTTTTATTACAGCACAATTGGGTATACAGACTAAACAGCGAGAGGTGTCCTTTTGATCTCTCCCAGCACATGAAAACAGGTGTCACAGTCCAGGGATTATGTAGGTCAGAGATTATTTGAAGAAGGATTAAGTAGAGCTACCAATTTTCTTAGCAACCATATCCAAAAGCATGAGAATCTATTTAAAATGCAGGCTTTCTTTCAGATAGGTCACTTATTTGTCATATACTGATTCCCTGCTGAAACTATGGAAGAAGATTAGAATTTTTAAAGTTTTATTTGTGATTAAAAAAAAAAAAGCAGAAACAGATCAAACGATGTACTTACAGATACAATTAACAAAATAACTTCTGAGTCTCCTAAAATCCTAGTGAGTTTGTTGTTGTTGATTTTTGCAGAGTAATGTTATTGAGACCATCCAGAAAATACTGGAGTAATTCACCAATGCTCAGCCATTTATATGCACATATGAGTAATTGTAATCAAAGTCCGATTTACCTCTGCAAATTGAGTAGAGGTCTCTAACGCAGTGAGTACTGGTGCTGTATTTCACTAAATGCAGCTGCACTTCTGAAACACTGCTCTTACTCACTGCAAGAACCTCTCCTCCTCTCAGGCATGGGAACACAACCGGCAGTGAGTTGGTATCCCACTGTGGGTCTGTGCTAGAAAGGGCTGAGGGACCATACACCTCCCATTTTATTTTCAGTTACCGAGGAAGGCATATCCACTGCAGACCGTTCAGCTTTCATGCGTGTTTGTTTGCTTTTGGGGTTATTTATAGGCCACAATTAAAAGTGTCTGAGATCAGTGGCAGTGTTGTGTTAGATTCCATCAACGCATTTCTCCTACTTAGTGTAGCTGTGTTCTGTTGACACGGATCCATGAGTAGCCCCCGAGTATGTTATTATTGGGATAAATAATCAAGAATTTCTGTGATCATAGGACCAGCAATACAGTAGACCCACATCCCACTCATTAATGCAAATTTATTCCACAAGTGGGTATAAGTTTGAAGCCTTTTAAATGTGGTTAACACTGATTTATTCAGCCCATCAACCGGCACAATTTTTATACATCTCACAGCACTTATCTTCAGTTACTGCCTCCACAAAAAGCACAATAGTTAGGTCCTATCTTGCAGCTGAAGTAGGAGGAAGTCTTATTAGCAAAGCGTTTGACTAATAATTTATTTTGTAGACAGATGCTGAACGAAAGTGTTTAGTTCAGCTCTTTGCTCTAGTAGAAGGAACAATGATTAAGTTGTATTTAAGAAGAGATTGCTCTTGTGCTTCTGAGCTGCCTTCCAGCTTCTGCAGTGATGTATAGAAATGGAGCTGCTCAGGACTGAATGTGTGCAGCACTGCAGCCCCAGCGGCTATGGGGTTTGCAGGAGTTGTGTGGCTTTGCTTTCCCGACGCTTGTTCTGCCTCAAATACTGAGGGACCACCACTCTGCATTCAGAGCTGTCTGTTGCTGCCAGGAGAGAGGGAAGGAAAGCCTTCTGACACCCCAGCTCTCTTCATTCAGGATCCATTAACTCTGACAAAGTACACAGCCGCTCTCTTCTATATTCCTGCTGTGTCTAGACTAACCTCTCTTTGTGCCTAAATGGAAATCACTGAAGAAAGCCAAACACAGCAGATCCCACCTGCTGCCCCCACCTTGCAGCATGACTCCTGTCTCCTGCATTGTTTCAGTGCTGGGACAAGAAGATTCCATCTCAATTTGAGATAGTCTTACTGTGAGAATCTGGCCTTGCCAGTAGCGCAGGACAGAGGGAGTCACATTGGGAAATTGGTTGGGAGCAGCCCACTCTTCCCATAGGGACTTCCAAGCATCACCAACCTCTTGTTGACCTCAGCTTTCTGAAGGGTATACTCCCACAGTGATAACAGAGGGGCACTGTACTGGGAAAAGGCACATCCTGAGAGGGATGAAAATATTCAGAAGAGATGATGTTTGGGGTGTTCAGTGAGAAGCTAAATCCTACTGGTACCTTGAAACAAATAACAGTTTGAGGTGCTGATGTTTCTTCTATGTTTCTCTGAAGGGTTGGATGCATTCCCCTGTCTGTTCAGCCAGATGCCTGCATTCACCAAACTGAGGACTTTCAGGTTTAGGGTTGTGCATACTGGGGCAGATGAATGTCTCTGTTTGCAGTAGAAGGTCAGCCACAGGCTGTGACGTGGTTCTCCGTCTGCTGCCCTACAGGAGAAGTGAATGCCAAACAGACTGCCAGCAGCATCGTGCTATTTGGGAAACACTTTCTAGACTGCTTGGAGATTGCTTCTTCCAGCTGAAGGCCCATATCTTTTTGTTTGAACACTAAAGAAATCAGCGAACCTTGATTTGATGGTATAAACTGTGGCTGACTGTAAATTATTCTCAGCTGAAAAGCATAGGTTGGTGGTGGGTGTTTGGATTTTTTTAGGAAGAAGGCAGAATCCGTAAAAGATGCTTCAGGACTGGATGGGAATGTTGCTCAACTCTGCCAGAATAGTGGGAAGCCTGAAAATATGTTACAGAAGGCCCAGTTAATTTCTGGTGTAACTTATGAGGAAGTCAGGTGCATAAATTGGGAGAAAAGAAGAAAAAGAACATGATGAGAAAAAAATAGTTTGGACTCAACACCTCACTGAGGGATATGAGTAGTGACTCTGGGTTGAATATTGTTTGAAAATACCATGAAAGGTAGATTAAAGTCAGGAGTGTTGTGAAAGGAAACGGATAACTGGGAAAGCAAGAACAGCTACTCCAGGGGCTTTCTGCTGCTCATGTGTGTGCAGCTGGGGCCCACCAGGAGAGGGGCCGTTTGGAAGAGATGAAAGGTCATGTCAAATTGATTTAGTACCTACAAGTGCTATTGGTGTGCTGCTTAGTCCCTAATCGGTGAGGTAGAGAATGAGAAGCTTGTGCTATTTGCTCAACTAAAAAATGTGTTTCATCTTCTCTACCACCCCAATTAAGAGCATTTTTAAAAATTGAAATTTAGCCTGATGTATACATTTAAAAGAAACATACCTTCACACAAAGGTATGCTTCTCCAAAGGAGAATGTATATATATAAATATATTTTCCTTTGTATATACTCACAATACCCTGAAATCTAGATTTATTCTTAACCCCTGTATTAATGCACTTTTTTTGGTGCATTTAATTTCCATAATGTGGCACAAAGCAGAGTTCTTGAATGAGCAATACACTATGGGGACAAGAAATGCAGCAGAATAAGCACCAGGCACTGTAGTTTCCTGCAATCCCGTGAAGTCTTGTACCAAAAGGAAGAAATACTGGAGTATAAATTTGGAAAATTAAATGCAAAGTTCATTGTTCTGAAGTTTGCACTGTGAAGGAGACTGTGCTGCATTATGTGAAGAAAACATTGCTTTATAATCTGCAGGGAAAGAGAGAATTTGCAACTGATGAAAGTATGTGAATCATAAACCAGGCAGTAATACAAACTCCGAATGTACATAAAAAGCTTAATCACAACCTATATATAGATTTTCATCTCAAGAAAATAATATAACATTGCTTCTCAAGGACATTTCTGAATCTCCATACTAGCCTAGATTTGTACTAGAAATCAAGATTCCACACTTGCACATTCCTAAAGTAAGTTTCACAGAATCAGAGTCACAGAATGGCCAGGGTTGGAAGGGACCTCAAGGAACCCCGTCCAACCCCCTCCACATGCAGGGCCACCAACCTCCCCATTTAATGCTAGACCAGGCTGCCCAGGGCCCCATCCAGTCTGGCCTTGAACACCTCCAGGGACGGGGCATCCACAACCTCTCTGGGCAGCCTGTTCCAGCACCTCACCACTCTCTCTGTAAAGAATTTCCCCCTGACATCCAACCTAAATCTCCCTTCCCTCAACTTAAAACCATTTCCCCTTGTCCTGCGGTTATCTACCCTTTCAAAGAGTTGATAATTTTCCTAATTTGAAATATTACCATAATCCTCATTTAAGCACTTTGGAGCTTTCAGCCCGAAGAGAGAATTTGCAGCATCTTCACTGGTTACAAAAAAGTGACCATCAAAAGGCAGAAGAACACATGCAATGTTTTTCAGTGTCCATAGAAAGCAGATCACTGACCACAATAATTTCCATGTTTTAGATACTGGAGAAAGTGGCCAATTAGTTCTCTAACTGAATTCTGACCTTTAGATTTATAGAAATGAAGATGACCAGTGATTTTATAAGTCTGGAGCAAGTATTGATTACTCAAAATGTAACCTCTGACAGTTGCAAAGACTTCTGAGATACTGAAATTTTCCTTCAAAATATAAACATTTTTCTGTTTAACGAGAAATGAGAATTCTTGGCACTTTGAGGAATATGGTCAGTGCGCATGGCGGTGATGGGCTGGTGGTTGGACGAAGACCTTAGTGGTCTTTCCAACCTCAATAATTCCATGAGCCTATGGTTATGGGGCTGAGCCTTGGCATAGAGGTTGGTTACTTCATCAAATGGCAGGAAGGATGCGCCTCATTCTTCCTTACATGGGTATATTTGGTGAGTTAAGACAACATTACTTGGAATAATTACCATCTGCCTTAGTGAAAAATTCCAATAGCCTAAGCAAATATTAATGCTGCTGGACAAAGCAATCTCTTTCAGGATACAATGGTGTGCAGTGCCAGCTCAAACAGATTAAATCTAAGCAGAAATAAAGCAGAAAATGAGGCTGGATCTCCTACGATGATCAGAGCAAAAAGGAAAACTAAAACAGTCTTGGCAGGTATCATCCCCTGAAAATAAGCCTGAAATGGCATATGATTGCTGTCTGTGTATACACCATGCATGTAACCACTAGGAGGAAAAGGAATTATTTAAACTAAGGAAGACTCCTGGCATCAAAAAAACCTCATATAAAGCAGCTGTTAGTAAAATTATGCTAAAAGTTAAACAAGTCTTGGAGAGCAGCGTGGTTCTGGAATGCACTTCCAGGGGAATGGGAGCAAAGGCTGGCAACTTCTGACATGGAGCTAGTTAAGTTTATGAAGGGAATTCCTGTGTACTGCATAGAGTCATTGTCATGATAATAAGAACATATTAAATTTCAGTACTTTATTTATTTAGTGTCTTTGATCCAAAGCACTTATATAAAAAAGCAATAACGAAAATTCCTTTCAACCGATACAATAAAAGTCATAATTCCTTGGGGTATTTCATTTTCTTTAGTAAAACGCAATTTGGACACATTCCATTCAATACTTGCAGAAATGACAGAGCATCAGCTCGATGAATAATAAATCTGGAACATAAGATAAGCTATAGGTTATTGAAATGATGTGTTGTAAAGTTTGGATCCAACCTTTGCAACTCTAAACTAATAACAGCTGAGGGAATTTGTGACTCTTTGGCAAGTTTACAGGTCTCTTCCAATAACTGCCCTGGAAGTCACTGGTTTTAAGCTCTGTGAATCTGCTGATTGTGGAACTGAGATAAAACCACAACTTGGGAGATTCTCTGCAGGCCCCAAGCCCACAAACCGAATGGGAGCTGCACTGGCCTTGGCATCAGTGGGAGATTCTGCCTCCCCTGCAGTGTTTAGCTCAACTGGAGCTTGTGAATGTGCTACACAAGGCCACCTCTTCTCTTCTTTCACTCATGGTATTTCAGTCCCCTGGGTAACTCAGGAGTGAAAAGTGTTTCAAGTTCAGATGCCTCATTCAGTGCCTAAGTCGGTCTTCAGGGTCATGTATACGGCTGTTTGGTGCTTGGAGATAGAGAGCAACATCTGACATCTGTGCATGCTGTGCTGAGATCTCTCAGAGTTTTGCTCTGGTAAGGCTGGGAAGGACCTGTTTTCCTCTGATCGTGCCCTAAATCAACTCTGAGGGAAAGTGTTCAAAGGACATTTTGTGTGCGGGTAAGGTATTTCCTATTGAGTACTCTTTGGTAGATTACTGGAGTCCGATCCTGAGTGCTCAGCCTTCTGGTTTTAGGTCGAGCTGATACAATATCACCATCAAAAGATCCAGATGACAACCCTCGATAGACTGAAAGAGGACATATCCTTACCATATTTGCTTCGTTCTGCCATTGTGGCTGCTTTAGTTCAGGTACCACTCCTTGCTGCAGTACACAAACATGGGCTTCCAAACAAGGCAATTTTAGCTGTAGTATTTCAGTTTCAGTTGCAATGTGCTTGAATGTATTTTCTGGACCTCTCTAGTCTTCACAAGTTAAAACGAAAAACAATCAATTGCTACACAATATGTAGTAAACGGGGTGGAAGAGGCGATGGATTTGAAAAGAAATGCCGCTGTGTCCTCTGAGTGCCAGCGGGATGTTACAGCACAGAGCAACAGAGGTGTTGGGAGAGGAAGGGGTTGGATCTGCCTGTTGGCTACAAGTGTTTGATCTCGGAACAGTTACATAAGGGAAAAGGCTGATCGCTCAATAAGTTTATGCAGATTCATGATTACTGTTGAGAACCCAGATGATCTGCTCTCTCTCTCTCTCTTTTTAAATAAAAGTACAGGCCAGCCCTTGAGAGGGTTTGCATTGGCTGCGTCACAGAACTGGTGGGAGGATCTGCCCACAGTGCATGCAGCATTAAGCTCTTTTTCTGTATCTGTTCTTTTCTTAGGCCCTTGCACTCTTTCTCAGCTGTAACTTGTGAGTTCCTTTCTGAGGGAAAATGTGACTTGCAGGGCTTTTTTTTTTTTTTCCTTAGAGTTTCCTTGGCAGAAAGCGTAATGGAATTGGCTGCCATCAACACCTGCTTTCAAGCTTTCCTGATAAAATTAGACTCTGTATCTCAGCGTCACATATGGCATCTTTATAATTAGTCTTTTTGCAGTATATGAATGTCAGTTCCTAAAATGCTGCCTGCACTGTTCATGTGGGAATATTTCTCCTCATTAAACAAATCCAGATTTTCTACTGGAGCTTCTAATCGCTGAAAACCCACGTCTTTGTGTGCATAATCTCAGAACCATTTGTATGGACTGAAATACAGAGTATCTCCAGATTCACTGGAACCACTCTGTGTGCACGTCCCCTCTGAAAGCAGGAACCTGAGACGCCTCCATGGCCTCCATACCTCAAGTTGCCTGTGGCAGTGCAGCCTTGGAACACACAGCCACCAGAAATGAGGCTGGGTTTCTCTGGAGGGCTGGAAACTGACCTCATCTTGGAAATAGAGGTAGGCCTATGCTGAGGAACTTCTAAAAAATATTACTGGACATAACATTTCCAAACAAGAACACCCAGTTTTTAACACGTGCTTAAGAGTAAGCCAACTTCCATTGAAATATGAAGCTTGGAGGTGTTTTCAGACATGTGACAATTGAAATTACCAGTCAGAAAGATGGAGAAGAGTTGTCCCTTGTCAGTGATTCCCAGGTGATTTTTTTGAAAACAGTTGTGAAATGCATTGGAAGTCCTATGTCTGTCTTGAGATGGTCCTGAACTGCTACAAATACCGCTTTAGGTGGTGGGTGCTTTGTTCATCATTAGTTTCACAGCTGAGAATTTTTATTCCACTTGGGTATGTTCATTTCTTTGCTCAAAGGAGAAAATGCACGAAGTAACAAATCATCACTATACTGCTAGCACTAATGTCAGGGGAGTGGAAATATTCAGATGGAAAAGTCAGCATTCGGTGCCTATGCAACAGGATGAGAATGTGCAAACTGTCAACTCAGAATATAAATTTCTTTTGTTTCTCAAGTGCAAAGTTAGTGCAGTGTCAGCAACATTACCCTCTAGGAAAAAAAAAAAAAAAGGATGACAAATAGGAAAACATTTATAAACACAGCTCTTGATAGCTCTCATGCAAACTGCTGTCAGACTTGTACACTAATGCAGTGAATCATTCAGGCTCAGCTCACTGGGGGTACTCCTGCTCATATTGGTAAGGCTAGCCATAAGGGATTTCACTTTATAGGCGTAGTAGTCCCTTAAGTTGACCGATGGAACTTCTTTCATGCCATCACCAAAATCACAGCTCCTCATGGCACTCTCTAACTGCTTCTGACGCCTATAAAAGTGGGAGAATTTATTGAAGATCAGTGTAATAGGAAGCACTACCACCAGGATGCCGGCTAGGATGCATGCAGATGCCGTCAGCTTGCCAGCAGTGCTCCCCGGCACAACGTCCCCGTAGCCCACTGTGGTCATGCTAACAGTGGCCCACCACCAGCAAGCAGGGATGGTGGCTAGCCCTTCGTTCTCTTCTTTTTCAATGGTGTAGGCCACTACTGAGAAAATGGAGATGCCAACAGAGAGGTAGAGTAAAAGGAGCCCTACCTCTCTGTAGCTGTACTTCAGGGTGGCTCCAAGGGACCTAAGACCCGTTGAGTGCCTAGCAAGCTTTAAGATGCGAAAGATCCTCATGAGCCTCAGGACTTGTGCAACCCTACCTAAATTTGCCAAGGTCGGACTACTTTCCACCACCAAGTTGACAATTAAGGTAATATAAAATGGTAGGATAGACATTAGGTCAATCAAATTCAGGGCATGCTGGAAAAATTTTAAAAAGTCAGGAGCTACTGCAAATCTCGCCACCAGTTCAAAAGTGAACCATGCAATACCAAAGTGCTCCACGATTTCAAAGCGAGGGTCTTCCTCGGGGGTCCCGCTGCTGTCAATGATCTGGAAATCTGAGAGGCTGTTCAGGCACATGGTCACGATGGAGCCCAGCACCACCATGATGGAGAGCACACTGAAGATTCGGCTCAAGACTGAGTAGCCAGGGTTATCCAAAGCGAGCCAGAGCTGCCTCCTGATGTTTCCAAAGGGTTGTTTGTCAAATTTAGAGGCATCGTTGTAGAATGCCAAGATCTCATCAAAGGAAGATGTGGTGCTTTCCTGGTCACTTTGTTCCTCCCATTTCTCTTGGTCTGGCTCCATTTTCCTCCCATGGTAGCTGTAGCTGCAGCATGAGTCTATAAAGAACTCATTGATTCCCCAGTATTCAATCTCCTGGCTGAAAGAAAACACGCAGAGCTCGCCCATCACATGGAGCTTGCCAGTGTTGTAAAAGTGGAGCACGTAGGGGAAGAGCTCAGGATTCCTGTCAAAATAAAACTCATTCTTGGTGTCATCGTAGTCATCGCAGAGCTCCAGGATCGATTCCTTCGAGTGACAGCTCAGCAGTTTGCCCAGTCTGGTCTCTGGGAACCTCAGTAATGTGTTGGATCTCATCTTTTTCTTAAAACCTCCAACGTTGATGCTGATCTCATTGTCTTCAAAATTTGCCTCAGATAAAGCCTTCAGGCTCTGCCCTGTCATAGTGACCTCCTTCCAAAGGTGTGTAGGAAATAAAAGCCTAGAATGCAATTGCACAAAGCATCAGCACATCAGTAGAATGGGTAAATCTGAAGCCTGCTCACCTACTGACATTCTCATTTTCTTTTTCTGCCTTTCTTTTCTTCCTTCTTTCTTTCTTCCTTCTTCCCTTCCTTTGTTGCTTCTGTTTGTCTCTCTTTCTCTTTTCCTTTCTCTCCTTTTCTATCATTCTTCCTTTCTCTATTCCTTTCTCTTTCTTTCTTTTTTTTCTCTGCTCTCTTTCACTCTCATTCCATCTCTCCATCTCTTTCTTTCCTTTTCTTTCATTTTCTCCCCTTATCTCTCCCTCTCCCCTTTTCCCCCGTTTCTCCCTTTCCCCTTTTCTCTCTCCCCCTCCCTACCGCACACACCGCTGCTGCTCCTTTGTTCCAGCCGTACCTCTTCTCCCACCTCTCCCCGCCGGCTCCCCGCTCCCCTTCCGTCCCCAGCCCTCCATCCTCCCGCTCCTCTTCCCCCTCCCCAGGATCCTTCCTCGGGCGGCGCTCCCCTACCTGCTCTCAACGCCCGGCCGGCCGCCGGCTCCGCGCCGCCATCCCCGCTGCCTGTGGCCGCGCCGCCGCCTCGCTCCGCTGCCTGCGGGCCGCGGTGCTGAAGGGACAGCGGCGGCTCAGCGGCGGCGGCGGCCGGCGGCACACGCGCTCGTCATGGCGACGACCCCCGCGGGGCCGCGCTCCCCTCCGAGCTCCGCCGCCTGCGGGGGGCGGCGCGGGGCCGCGCGGGGCACCGGCGGGGGGGGGTCTGGTGGAGCCGCTGCCCCCGCGCACCGGGAGGCGGCGGCTCCCCGCCCGCCTCGGGACGCCTCCCCCGCCGGGAGGGGAGATCCGCAGAGCCGGTCCGTGCGGAGACCCCACCCGCGGCCGGCGGGCAGCGGGCTCCCGGGTTCCCCTACGCCGTCCCGGTGGCAGCGCTCCTGCCCGGCCGCCCGGCGGGTCGCAGGGTCCGACCTCGGGTGCGGGATGAGGGCTAACTGCGGGGCTGCCGACGGCAGCTCCTCCGCCCGCGCTGCGAAGCAATCTCCCTCCTCCCTCCGAGCCCGACACGAGGCCGAGGTTCCCGCGGGAGGTGCCGCGCCGGCGGCGCTCGGGGGCGGCGGCAGCGCACGGCACGGCACACCCAGGCCGGGAGCTCACCGCCCGCCTGTCAGCCCCGTCACTGCCAGCCCGACCCGCTCCCGGCTTCGGGAGGCTCCGCACCTGGCAGGGCTGCAGGGGTGATGCGGGGTGGTGATGTTCCTCTCCTGCTTCCTCCAGCCCCCAGCCTCCGCAGCTCTGCGCATCACCCCCGGCTTGCTCCTCGGACCCTCGGGCAACCCTGCTCACGGCAGGGGGTTGGAATTAGATGACCTTTCAGATCCCTTCCAGCCTGAGCCATTCCTTAACACAGCTCTGCAATAAGTAAGCCCTGGTGCCTGCCGGCGGACGGGTCTTCGGGTGCTGCTCAGACATCCCAGCAAGGTGCTGTGAGCACCCCACCAGGTCCCACCAGTGCTGTTGTTGTGTGGCTGGAGCCCCTGCACCTCCTGGGACACCTCCAGTGCTGCCCATGGGCCCTGCAGCACCTGGGTGTGTTTCTTCCTCCAGGTGCTGCCCTTCTCTTAGATTCATAGAATTAGAATCACCAAGGTTGAAAAAGACCTCTAAGATCATCCAGTTCAACTGTTAACCTGTCACCAGTATTCCCCACTAAGCCACATCCCTCAGTACAATATCTAAATGTTTCTTGAATACTACCAGGGACAGCAGTTCCACCACCTCTCTGGGCAGCCCATTCCAGCACCTGATCACTCTCTTGGAGAAGTATTTCCTAACATCCAGCCTGAATCTCCCTTGGTGCAACGTGAGGCCGTTCCCTCTAGTCCTATCACTAATTACATGGCCGACCCCCACCTTGCCACAATCTCCTGTCAGGCATCTGTATAGTGCAATAAGGTCACCCCTGAGCCTCCTCTTCTCCAGAAGAGGAACAATCCCCTTGAGGCTTGCTCTTGCTCAGCTTTCCTGCTGCAAGGGCGTTGGAGGAAGGCTGTCCTACAGCCTCCCTTTGGCTTATGTGTGTCCCTGTGTGTCCCACCTCCAGAGCAGCAGCTCCCATGGCAGCCTGTTGCAGCCTCATTTTCTTGGGGCTGATGGATGTAGACCTGGGGATGCTCTTCCTGTTGCTCAGAGCAGGGATGGCAAGACAAAGGCTGGGGACACCCTTGCTGAGCTTTCTTCTGGAGGTCCCCCCATAATCCTCAGGGCTTGGCTACATCACAGAACTTCTCTGCTTTGATTTCCCACTCAAAATGAGAACAAAATTAACTCATGTTCCTCGGTGTCATAGTGAGGAATGGTGAGCTGCAGCTGACAGTGCATCAGGCAGTGTGCTTTCACCAGCTCTGCACCATCCTGGATACCTAGCAGGGGCTTGGAACATTGCAAATTTGTGGAAGATGTATTTTTCATTACTTTTCTTTCCTATTCTTAAATTAGATTTTTTTTCCCCCTAATGCTGCTTTGAAATGAACTAAGTGGAGATACACTTAGAAGATTTTCCTTTCCCGTTAAGCTGCTTGTCTAAGAAGAAATCATAGGCAGCCTCATATTCATTTTGGGAATTGGATTTATCCATTTCTGTTATCTTTACCCTGGAAAGGTCACTGGTCACCCTCTAACCTGGGATCTTTATGCATTTTCTCATCAAAGGACACAGTGAAGTTTCCGCAGAGATAACTCAAAATGCAAAACAATATAACTATGAGAATACAACTCCTCCAAGTCCAATATAACTGCTCCTGTAATTAGGGCTAATTGCTTAAGCCAGAGCATTGTGCTAATAAGGTTAAAATGTCTCTAGCGCCCAAGGTAGTAATCCAAAACTCATCTGAATGTTTCTGCAAGGCATCATTCTGCTCCATGGACACATGATCACAGATGCAGTGCTTTTGCATTTTCTAATGGTGAGCACAGGGCACATTGCTGCAGACACCCCGACAGTGGTGGAATCCAGGGGAAACGATCCGCTTTGGTCTGCCAGAGGGAATCAGACAAGGCATTTTTCTGCTGCTGGGGAATTGCCTGTTGGAGTGGGAGGTAGATGGGTGACTAATATCACCTTAGGGCAGCATTACAAATAACCAGCTTAAAGGGGTGTGCTGGCTGTGCTTGTGACTCCGAGAACGTGTAAAAGATACAGAGTTAGTTCTGTTGGTTCACATGGCACCATGTTAATTAAGGAGCATGAGAAGGTGCCAGTGGTATCTAATGGCCCGGACTATGTGCAGCTGCCTGGTCACGAATGCATGTCAGTTACAGTGTGCTTCCCATGGCCATACGCCCTGCTCTGGGCTCATGGTGATCTGAACTCTGAGAGGATGGGAGTTTGTTGCCAGGTGTCAGAAGCAGCCACCTGGGTGCACTGGCCCACACAACACCCACCCACACTGATGGGGATGTGGCACCGGTGTCTGCAGAGCCTCACTAGCTCTGGGAGAAGTGAATCTGCTTCTCCTGCTAGTACTGCATCTGCAGCATTAATGAAATATTGAATAGGATCTAAATGAGGAGATTGGACCCAGCTCAGTGGTTTAATCAGCACTTCCACTGGTGGGTAGGCTCGCTTTGGAGTTGAGGCCACAAACCTCATTAGGCTGGAGGTGGAAAGTCTGCACGTAACGCTTACTGGAAGGTCCCCCTTTGCCTGGAGCCAGACTCAAACTCACATTCGTGCTGACCGCTTCCTCCTGCACCAGATGGGTTGGAAAATCCCGGAGTCTTAATGTGTTAGTTTAAGATCGATAGATACGATCTGTTTTTCTTTGCAAAGCCTCGCAGGCAGCTGGGAGCAAAGCTTTCCTGACAACATTCTTACTACCACGACCGCTGACTGTGGCCAGCTGGTGCATGTGTTCAAAAGAACAAAAATATTTTTGCAGATAATGCTCATTTAAATACTGGAAAAGGTCTACTGCAGAATATTGCCAAGTCAAAAAGGAATGAATAAGTTGACGATGAATTTAAACAAATTCAGAAAGCCTACTTCCCTCTCTGAATGTTTATAGAAGGGATCTTAGCACTGCCAGAATTGGACAGAACCCGACTAACGGGAGGTGCTACAGAGGGCTGGTCCCAAAACGCCTCACCTTTACCTTCCCACCAGCAAGCTCTCACGGCTCACAGCTGCCCATGGCCGGCTTTTGCCAACTGAGAAAGCTGAGGGAAATGGTTTTAAGTTGAGGGAGGGAAGATTTAGGTTGGATGTCGGGGGAAGATCTTTACAGAGAGAGTGGTGAGGTGCTGGAACAGGCTGCCCAGAGAGGTTGTGGATGCCCCGTCCCTGGAGGTGTTCAAGGCCAGACTGGATGGGGCCCTGAGCAGCCTGGTCTAGTATTAAGTGTGGAGGCTGGTGGCCCTGCATGTGGCAGGGGGGTTGGAGATTCATGATCCTTGAGGCTCCTTCCAACCCTGGCCATTCTGTGACTCTGTGATTCTGAGGCCAGACCAGCTGTGGGGCCTTCAGGCTCTGTTGGGAAGAAGGATTTCTTACCTCCCTCAGCCCCAGGCAAACAGCAGTGCCATTTGCTCATGAACCTGCCCCATACGTAAGTGTCCTGCCTGATGTGTCTGACTTCTTGGGAGGCAAAGGCTCTCCGTAAGTTGTTGTGGCATTTGCAGCTTGAAACTGGGGAAGGAGTTTCACCTGACAGTGGCTCCGTAGAGTGGCACATCCCACTTATTGGCAGTGCACCAGTTGTGTGAGCAGTGCAGCTTTGCTGAGAGGGCTGCTGTCTGTGCTGACATGACCTGCTCAGCCACCACTGCGCCGCTGCACCTGGTGCTCTGCTGCAAGGGACGCAACGATGGTAATTACCTCTGCAAGCCCTGTGGGCAGCACTGTCTTCCTTGAGTAAATCATCATATTGCAGAGTCATAGAGTGCAAGAAAGGATCATTCTGCGCTTGGCTCCCACGTAGTACAGATTGTAGAATTTCAGCCTTTTGCACCCTACTGAACACTGGTGTCTGAGATGGGTCGAATGAGCCAGCCCTACGGACTCCTCTGACTGATGTTGGAGGAACCTGCAGTGGGTCTCCTTCACGAGCATTCCATCTGGGATGACTAGCTCCAATACTGTGACTTGGTTTACACTGAGGCTGAGACCCGTATTCTTTCTAGGTAAAAACAGTGCACAGGCCGAGCTGCGAGAGCATGTCTAATGCATACCAGCACAAATGGGCATTCAGTCCACAGCCTACAGCCAGACAATATAACCTTTAAATCACCTACAGCATGCACATTATGCAACAGGTGTTCCACCTTAATGAGCTTTTCTGAATGAGCCACACTGGTTGCTAGTGGATATACAACCAACACCCAGCTCGGGTGTAGGTGTCTGCACTGCAGGTGCTCTATGTTATAGGAGATGCATGGCTGTGCTTTGGCGTTTTAAAGCAATGGGGAAGAAGGGTTTTCAGGAATGCAGTTTGGATTTAAGATAATGAACTAATGCTGTCCAGCTGCTGCTTTTCCTGTGACACCTGTGCTGTCAGCAGTGGGCACAACTTCTTTGATACTGGGCTGAATGGAAGCGAGGAGAAAGAGAATCTTGTTTGGATGCAGGTTATGGTTGTTGGCTTTAAACTGTGACTACAAAGCCTGGTTCTGTGCTGTCAGCCAGCTAACCTGGAGCATATGAAGGCCATTTCACCTGCATTTGGAACCTACCGTCACATTTCATTTCTTACACTTCTCAGGCTTATATATAGATAGAAGACAAAGACAGAGGAAATCCAGCAACAGCACAGAACCCCTGGGCACGTCCCTATTTGTGGTATGCTCTCAGATGATCTGCTCTTGCTGCGACACGCCTCAAGCTTACATATAGCAGCACTTCTGCCTCCATTCTTTTCACTGTTCAGATTTGAAGAAGATGGTGAAAATGTGACTTGTTTTAAGCAAGTGAGAAAAAGCACTTTACTATAGCAGGAATATTTGAGATCAGTTCTTGTTTATATATATATATGTATATACCTGTGGTGCAGGAATTTCCATCTTGAAAAAAGAAAACAAGCAGAACAAAATCAGAGAGAGCAGTCCTTACTTGCAAACAATTTACTCCGAAAGCACAACTATGAGAAAACCTCTCCAAAATGAAATCTGTTTCAGTATAGGTGGAAAACTGATGTTGACTATGAAAGCAGCATGCGGGAGGGCAGGAGAAACCTCTCCAATGAAATGACCCAATCACACCAGCTCTCCCAGCACCCTGGAGCAGCCCAGGGCCATGCAGCTCCACACACAGCTCTGTATACAGGTCAGTGAGCTTCAGGTCAGGCTTGTTTGGTGCTAGAATGGTGGGACATCTCCAGTGTGGTTATCTTTGCCTGACATAGATATCAGGATTGTCTCTTTCTTGTCAATTCTTGACTCTTTTTCTGTGAGTGTGGAGTTATGGAAGCCTCATCCCGTACTTCAAATATTAGAATCATAGAATCAAAGAATCCTTAAAAGTGACCTTACAAGGCCATCTAGTCCAACTCCCCTGCAATGAACAGGGGCATGCACAGCTAGATCAGTTTGCCCAGAGCCTGATCCAGCCTCACCTGAAGTCTCCAGGGACAGGACATCAACCACACCTCTGGGCAACTTATTCCAATGCTTCACCACCGTCACTGTAAAATACTTTTTCCTTACATCTAAACCAAATCTCCCCTCTTTAAGTTTTAAGCCATTTCCCCTTGTTCTATCACCACAGACCCTGCTAAAGAATCTGAACCCTTCTTTCCCCTTTAGCTCCCCTTTAGATACTGAAAGCCCACTCTCAGGTCTCCACAGAGTCTTCTCTTCTCCAGGCTGAACAGCCCCAGCTCTCTCAGCCTGTCCTCATAGGAGAGATGTTCCACCTCTCAGGTCATTTTTGTGGCCCTTCTCTGGATGCACTCCAGCAGGTCTATGTCTCTCCTGTATAGAGGACTCCACATCTCAGGGACATGATTTGCTCAGGGACATGATTTAGAGGAGGGTTGTTAGAGTTAGGGTAGTACGGTTAGTTGCAGTTGGACTTGATGATCTTTAAGGTCTTTTCCAACCTGAGCAATTCTATGATTATATGATTCTATGATCTGGATGCAGTACTCCAGCTGAGTTCTCACCAGCACAGAGCAGAGGGGCAAGATCACCTCCCTCACCCTGCTGGCCACACTTCTTTTGATACAGCCCAGGATACAGTGGGCTTTCTGGGCTGTGAGGGCACATTGCTGCCTCATGTCCAGCTTCCCATCCACAAGTACCCCCAGGAGCTTTTTGGATTGTGCTTCTAACAGCCCCAAAGCTGCTTCTGCTGCCAGTATCTCCTTCTCCCAGTTCTTTGAATCAAAAACTAAGTATTGAGTCCAGCTCTGATCACAATGGACCATCAGGGACTTTTTGCCTCCCAGCATGAGAGGAGTGACTGAGGAAACTGGGAACAGTTTGTAGAAGAGGAGGTTCAAGGGAGAGCTTATCACTCACTTCAGCAACCTGAAAGGAGGTTGTGGGGAGGTGAAGGTCAGCCTCTTCTCTCCCCACAACAGTGATAGGATGAGAGGTAATGACCTTAAGTTGCACCAGCGCAGGTCCAGGTTGGGTATTAGGAAGAATTTCTTCTCAGAAAGAGTGGTGATGCACTGGCATAGGCTGCCCAGGGAAGTGGTGGAGTCCTGTCCCTGAAGGTGTTCAAGAAATGTATAGATGTGGCACTGAGTAGTGGGCGTTTTGGGGATGGGTTGATGTTGGAGTACATGATCTCAGTGGTCTTTTCCAACCTTAATAATTCTCTGGTTTGTGCATCTCAGAGCAGAATCAGAAGCCATTTGTTCCTATCTCCTGCACATAGCTCTCAGCTTCTTCTGCACACAATATCAGCAGTGTCTGGTCTTTATGAAGCCACTCGGCAACAGAGCCTTTATCTTAATACTTCTTACAGCGTATTTAGGCGGTACATCAGAGCCTTCAGAATTCACAGTTCTTCAGTCTCCACTTCAGCTGCACCAGTTACTTCACCAGAAGAAGAGCAAATTTTGCTACTAGAGTCAGCCTGGCAGTGAGAAAGCTGAGGGTCCCTGGATGGCTGAGGGAGTAGCTGCATGAAAGGAAGGATCCCAGCACAGGTACATCCACACTGCCTGGTACTGCCCGAGGAAAGGAGTGAAAGGCTTATCACAGCAACCCAGTTGCCTGAAGCTCCCCAGGACAGGTGCTATGAGAACTCTCTCCCAGTTTGTGTCTTTTGGACCAGGTAACATTGCCTCATAAACCATCGTGTGCAAAATCTGCCATCTGGCAATTTAAGACAGATCTCTCTCCTTGGGCTTCCTGCAGCACATAGCCTGGAAGGGCACTGATTAGGATATAAGTAACCATTACACTCATCCTACAAGATATGTTTCTCTAATGGGGAATTGCCTTCAGCAATTTCTCCTCTTTTAGTGACAAACTAAAAACACAAAGAGAAAAAATTTCTGCCTCACAGAGCCTTACTGTGATTTGTACAGATATCTTTTTTGGGAAAAAAAAAAAAAAAAAATTCTGCTCAGTGGAAAACAGATAATCAGCTTTAAACTTCTATTCTGTAATAACTGCCCACACAGCAAATGGAATTTAAGAACTTTTCCATAGCGTGCTTAATGCCTATGTCACCATTTTGGGACAGCATCCTCCACCCCTTCAATAACGATAACGAGCTGTCTGCATCAACAGCCCATCTCTGAGCAGCGGTAGTGCCCTTCCTGAAAGGTATCTCCAATGCAGCCTGGGCTGTAATTTATCTCAGAGGTCTGACGTGACCGACTGAGGGTGTGATTGGGAGTTTGCACATTCTTACATCTTTCTGAACACGTTCTGGTTGTTAAGGAATCTCCCACTGGTGGATGGAGGATCAAGAAGATATTTCCTTTGAATTCACTTTGGTATTTTTTGGATTGTATTTGAAATAAGAACAGGCCGACTCAAAAAGAAAAAGAAATCATTCCTCAAAACCCACCAAACCAGATCACTAAATAAGATTCTAATTGATGTTTCCCACTGTTATCATGGAACAAAAGGTTTTCAGTCTCTAAAACATGTTGGGACATCTGTGCTCAGTTTCTACACACAATGCAGAAAGTCCAAAACATCATGGGAAACCTTATTCTGAAGGGATGCCAGTCCTGATCCATGCTCTGAAGGGTTTCATATGGTTCAGATCAGTTCATGAAAAAGACCATGAACTGTTCTATCCTTAGCTAACAGGATTTTAAACTTCACATTTTTTAACCTTAATTCTGCAAAGCGTTTAACGATATGCTTAATTAGAACCAATTCTGGTCTTCAAATCATGCCTTTCCTCAGTCTCCTGGGGTTTGTTCTTTCGTTAATAAAGACTGAGAGGAAATAATATAGTCATCTTTTTTCAAGAGCATACTACGGATCCATGAAAATATGGCAGCCATTTAAACCTCACCATTCCACTCTCTGACATTCACTGGGTATAAAGAGGAGTGCTGACCAGCGTGTTGTGAGCACAGGGAACATGCATTCCATTTTGTTTGTTTTTCTTTTCAACCCGCTGCTTTGTAGAGCAATTCTGAACTTTGCTGCAGTCAGGATATTACACTAACCAGCTGCTGAACAAAGACTTCAGTGAATCTAGGTCAGGTCTAATTTGTGAAGCCAGTGGAGTTAGTCACTATGGCAGCTTTCTGAAAGGTACAGATGGAGAATCCATGAGTTGTGGGAACAGAATTACGGGGCTTCTTCTCGCCATCAGTTTTAATGCAATTTGTTTTATTTCCTTTTCCAGGAGTTCTTTTTCTCAGAGTTCCTAGTAAAAGAGAGATTAAATGTGACAGCCACATCTGTTTTAGGAAATTCCCATGGAGATATCAGATTGGTAGCTGGCTCAAGCGATGCTAAAAGTGAATGCTTCTGGTCTGAGCAGGTGGCCTATGAACACTATGAAAAATCTGTAGCTTTTTATAGTGACTTTCATCCGAGGATCTCAAAGTGCTCTATAAATATCAGTTGATCAAGCCTTACAGCATCTCTGTGAGGTGATCACTTTGTAATTGAAGGGAGTGGGTTTTATGGCTCACAAGTTTGCTGCTGACTGTGAAATCCTATTTGTGACTCACACAATCTGCCACAAGTACAGCAGATGTACTGCTGCTGTGCCTGGAAATAAGAGCTGTCTGAGATGCAGCGGTCCTTGTTCCACCCTTACAAGGGTTCATCTTTCCTTGCAATATGCTCCACTGTCCCTTGTTCTTCCACCCACTTTTCCCTATGTCCCCTGCCAAGTGCACGCAGGGGCCATGTTTGCTTTTGGACATCCCACCTTACGCCATATTTTCCAGACAGAATTTGACCCAGATTCATGTTTGCAGATTGTTCCTCTGCAGTTCCTTGAACAAAATGTGTGTTGAGATGTACCTCAGCCAGCCAAGGCATGGTGGTAGGGAGAGCAGCAGTGAGATTCTGCTCTCCATTCTCAGTATTGCTGGGGTTGATTTAAAGGCTAACTGAGGGGCAAGTTTCCTTCAGGGAGTATAACTTCTGTGTTTCACAAGAAACTCAGCTTATTTTAGAGTGGAGTCACGATGTAAGAAATAGTATTAGTGTGTATGCATCTATGTATACGTGTGTGTATGTATGCACTGTTTATTGTATGCAGATTTCTTAACCTTTTGGACAAGACTTTGGTTCAAACTTAATCTTTCATGAATTTTTGTTTGTTTCTAGCAGTAGAACTACTTATAATGAGTACACTTTTTGACACTTACTGAACATACTTAAAATTCAGCATGTTATATTCTGTGTCCTCTTGCGACAGAGCTTTGGGTCCTACAAAGACTGTCACTTCATGGAATCACAGAATTATAGAATCATAGAATCGTTTGAGTTGGAAGGAACAATTAAAGTTGGACCATCAGGTCCAACTCCCCTGTGATGAACAGGGACACCTACAGCTACAGCAGGTTGCTCAGAGCCCCACCCAGCCTGATGCTGAACATCTCCAGGGATGGGGCATCCACCACCTCACTGGGCAATCTGTTCCAGTGCCACACCACCTAACAGTAAAAAACTTCTTCCTTAAATCTAATCTAAATCTTCCCTCTTCTAGTTTAAAACCATTTCTCCTTGGCCTATCACAACAGACTCTGCTAAAGAGACTGTTCCCTTCTTTTTTACAGTTCCCCTTTAAATACTGAATAGATAATGTCCTTCAGCAAGATGTCCACGGAGGTATGGGGGTATGGAGGAGGATCAATATCTCCAGACAAATAGGCGCACTGCTGCTTGGATAAAGACATGAGACTTTGTTGCCTGTGTGATGACACTCAGAAATATCAGCTTCTGACAATGTCAACCCACAACCCATAATACTCACTGTAAATCCTAGTTGGTTCTTTTAAGCATTCTGTAAAATATGATTTCTATTCCAGGCTGAAAAGCGAGTCCTGTCCTCCACAGTGTTAGTCTGGTACTTGAACTTCCTATTATGTTGCTTGGTATAATAAGATGATAATAGTAACTCCATCCCCAGACAATATTTGTAGCACAATGAAAACCTTAAATGCAAAGATATTTGGGGTTTGTGTGCTATTACACTAAATGAGAACTTGACATCAGCTTTGAAAATGGTTATAATTTTTAATTTCTTTTAATTTCTTTAAAAATTTACTTCAAATTTTATATTTGCCCCATCTCCACAGGAGTCAGCACATCTGGATTTCCAACTTGATTGTGACCTCTGGACACTGCCACAATATAAATGCTGAACAAAAGTAACTATTGATTACAAAAAAAATGGGCAAGTTATTTCTTGTCTTGATTTGTTATTTAAAAGATTTCCATGGACATATTATACGGCTACCAATAGAGATTAATGGTATGGCCAGTGTGTGAAGATTGTGTTACCAAATTTAAAAAGCTGAGGATTCTTTCCAATGACTCAACCCAAGTGACTGAGTTCATCTTGCAGTCCATCTATGTTCTGGCTATTTCACAACATGTTACAGATGTGTCAGCAAACAGCTCTGCATAATCAGATGGAACCAAAAACTGCCTCTGAGAAACTGGGAATTTGTCGAGAGGAGAGGAAGAAAGCAGGAAGTTTACTACTGTAGAAGTTTATTCTGTACCCCAAAGAGGGGAGCAAGGAGAATTGTTTCTTGGAGCTTAAAATACGTAAAAGCAAGCAAATCACTGTACACTGAGAGCATCCAGTTCTCAACACAGCAAACAGTAACCTAGAAACATATGTGGTGTGCAACAACACTCATAAATCTTAAGAGATTATGTGTTCCTAATGCGAGACTTCGGACTGATCTATTTTGTTAAGTGCCAAACTTCAACATGATTCAATCAAGTTTTACTTAATCTGAATTTATTTACTCTTTGTGATGATGATTCATTGAACATGCCTGTAGTCCATTCTGTTGAACTAATTTATCAGGCATTTTGATGGACTGGTGATTTGTCTCCTCTGAACATTTCATGGTTTATTTATTTATATCATCTGGTTTGTGTAGAACAAGTATAGCAGTTCTGCTAAGAATTAAACATTCCTCAACGATGCCTTTAGTAACAGGAAACGCTTTCTAGATAGGTATTCTTATTGCAGCGTAGCCAAATAACAAAGCCAGGAAAATTTCTCTTATCTACATATTCAATTCCTCTCACTAAATTCCTGTATTAATCTGGGTAGATTTGTATCAGAGACGCAACCTTGGAAAGATGGAGGGACAAGAGTGGTGAGGCTTCTCTATGCAGGATACAGGATTTTCCTGGAGGTTGGCCCAGAAGCATAGGACAGAAGAAGGAATAAGACATGAAGGGCTTGCCTACATTGCCAAATGAACATGGGATTACCTAGCAGAAAGGCCTTTTCACAATAGCTGACTCTTCTGAATGATGAAAGCATAAGACCAGGCAAGACTTCAGTGTATGTTGATAGTGTATATGCATTCCCAGAACTGTTCTTGAGTTGCCATTCTATACTGAAATAAATGTCTGTGACCCCTCTGCTTTGACCACTAACTTCAGATCGGCTACAAGTAGTTGGAAGGCCTACCTTCAGTGCGGGTATGTTGCTTTGTCCTCCTCTTTTCCAAAGGAATGTATGTCATCTGGTGATTTTCAGAAGGACGTCCAACTCTCTACCTATGAAAGAATTAAAGAGTAAACAGGTGAACGAGGCTAACTATTTCCCAAAGTGGAAAGTGTTCATTCTGTGTATGAATGCGTGCAGAATGAGAATATGGAATAGGATGGCACAGAATAGAACAGCACAGCTTCCAAGGGGAAACAGACAAGCAGAACTGGGCTCTGCAGGACAAGAGACCATGCTCCTGGGCGACCTGACCCTGCTTTGGGCAGAGACTCCCCAGAGGTGCCGGCCAGCCTCAGCCAGTATGTGATTCTGTGAAATTCAATTATAAAATCTCAAGTACACATTAGTGCAGACGGTAGTGAGCTGAGCATTTCAGTGTATCAGGTAGATACTAGCCCTCTTGACACTTGGGCATGTTATGTTCTCTTGTTGAACAAACAGTAGGTATAAATTACAGATCAAGCATCAGAACAACAAAACTGGAGTGTGTGTGTTTATAAACATGTGCACACTAATATATGGGATGGCTATCATATGAGGGCATAAGAACAAATAGATGTGATTCAAATACTAACTGGACGTGCTGGTCAAGGATTGGTGTTCCTGCCATATCACTGAATCTTATTAAAGATACCAGATTTTAGCCCGCTTGCCTGCCCTTGCTGTTTCATGGGCTCCATGAGTCCTCAATGTGGCTCAAAGATTTCCTTCAGAGTTGTGTCATTTGGGGACTTTGCCCAGTTATTAGAAAAAAAATGTAAAAACCTAATGTTTCTTATGCTGTAAGTCACTGGGGTTGTAACACTGATCATGGCAAAAATATGCTCTTTCTTTCTCTTATATATTCTGGATTCCCAGTGTACTGCTTTGCTGTGCTTTTGTAACTGCTAGCTAGCCTAGATACACAACAATCCGTGTCTATCTGAGGACAGTGAATTGTATGTAAGATATCCCAAACACATTTGGGATAACACATGTTTAAACACATGCTTTCATCTTGTCTTCTTTCACATGGCTTCTGAGTGTTATTAATAATAATATCATTTATTTTGGATGATTGATTCTGTGATTCTTGCCTCTACATCCTAAATGCGATACATCAAGCCTCAGCCTCTTTTCATCTGCAGGGAAATGCGTCAGGCTTGTTCAGTGGAAGACCCATTTGTATACAGGACTGAGTTTATTAAACAATCAGAGGTACTTCAAATCTAATTGTTTGATTAGTGCTCCTATGATGACTTATTGAGGCAAGAGACATTGCCAAGAAGAAATTAACTGGGCCTTCATGTGTAGATGTAAGTACTAGATCATGCATGATCTTTTAATATGAGAAACCGGCCATACTTAAATGATAAAATGCATTTATATAAACCTATTTTTACTTGTTAGTGTACTCACTGGTGTTAGTTATCTGGAAACAACTATGCAGGACTCAGAGTAGTTGTATGTACATAAAATGTGTGGAAGATCAGAACTGAAATCTATGCTCTTGGTTTTAAGTTAGGTTCAGAAATCAGCACAGGAACTGTACACAGCTTCAGGAATAAATTTCCTATCCAGCATGGTTATTTGTCCCAGGCATCAGCTCAGACAAGCCAAGTGACCCACTTTTAACAATGTGACTTTATTAGAACTAGGAGATAGTTAGCATGCTCTTATGCTATAAAAATAACAAAACCTGAGGGAAAGAAGCTGAAGTGGCAGAAGGAGTTAAAAGTCTGTTTGAGGAATACCTTTTTTCAAGAAAAGAGGATGTACTGTTGTTTCCTTCTGGAATGCTTAAACCATGTCTGAAGATATGCAAATGTAAATGCCATCTGAAGACAGTATTTAATGTGTTGTTATTAGCAACTCTGCCAGGATATCTCCATAAATCTGCTGAAATGTGCAGAGGATATAAGAGTTCCAGATCTGCTGTTTACCCAGCTGCAGATCAGCTGGTTCCATACAAGGAATTTATCTTTCCAGTTTGCTTTTGTAAAAACCTTAGGAATTATTTGAAACTGTAAAAAAATAAACCCATAAGAAAAGAACACCGTAACTGTCAAGCCAAGACAGAGAAAGCCAGAACTAAAGCTGCCATAATTCAGGTCCACTGTGTGCATTGTCATACAGTTTCTAATTGTATGACCACCACAGACTGGTTTTTTTTTCGTGGTTTTTCTTCACTGCACAGGATGGACCTGCTGTGGGATGAATCATGGTTACCTCATTCAGAAACCGTGGAATTTGGAGGGTGATGGTGGAGGATTTCAAGATAGGAAAGGATTGTACTGTGGTTTGGGAAACTGAGTGTTGTCCTGCTATTGGATTTTGTTGCTATTATGGATTTTGTTGTTATTATCTTGAACATCATTCCTATGAAATGATGGGCTGCTCACTTAACTCAGAAGTTTTCACAGATGGTAACTGCTCTTCTGGAAACCCTGACAGCTGGAACCTGGTGAATAGTCACTATTATGGGAACTGTGCTTTAAAAATACGTTGTAGATCCTGAAAAAAAAACACAGTGATGAAGACACAGATTCTTAAGCATCTGAAATGAGAAACCGTGGTTATGGTTTCTTTCAACAATTTTGACTTTTATTTCTTTACACCTCAGCTGCCATGAGTAAACATGGAAGTTCATATTCCCTCCCTTTTTTCAGGAGCCCTGCAAAGATAAATTATCAGCGTTTGCAGAACTCCAGGATCCTGCAGAGGAGAAGAGCATAAAATGCCTTTTGGGAATAAGTAGCTGTCTTTCAGCGCTGTGTCAGATGATTAGGTGCCATTCTTAGAATAACAGGATTTTTTTCAAATACTGATGCCACAATTTACACATAGTGGCATGCTGAGAACCATGGCAAAAACTTTGGAAGTTCATTTAATCCGCTCCCCTGCCTGACATCAGGATCTTCTAGGCCTAATATATTCCTCTCAGGCACTTGTTGCAGTGACAGGCTTTTCACAGTCTCCTTGCATAATTTTCCATTGCTTCACTTTCCTCACCATTAAGAAGTCTTTTCCAGTAGCTGTCTGAAAGCTCCTCTCCTGCTTGCCCAGGGGAGTGGGAGGTTTCTCTGTGGCACACGGGACATGTCTGGAGGGCTGTGTCCAGCCCCGGGCTCCAATACAAGAGTTATGGATGTAGCAGAACGTGTCCAATGAAGAACCTTGGAGGTGTTTAAGGACCTTAGCATCTGAGGTATGGGGATGCACTGAGAGAGATGGCACTGTTCAGCCTGAAGGAGAAAGCTCTTCAATGTGCACAGATATTCGAGACAGGGCTGTAAAGATGGGAACAGCCTTTTCTCAGTGATGCCCAGTGAAAGGACTAGAGGCACTGAGCACAAACTGGAAAATGGGAAATTCCACTGAGAAAAAGCTTCTTTGGTGCAAACAAAGGTGGTCGAGTACTGGTATGAAGATGTTATGGAATCTCCATCCTTGGAGATATTTAAACCTGATGGGACGTGACACTGGGCAAGTGATTCTGCTTTGGGCACAGATTGACTAGATGACCCCCCCAGAAGTTGCCATTGCCCTATTTAGCAACTCTAGCAGCATTGTGCAGAGAGCATGAGCAATTCGTCCTGGGAAATGAAGGTACTGGGTAGCTATTTGTTCATTAAACTTGAAGGCAGCTGTTTTACTCATGCATAATAAGTAGACTCAAAGTAGAATTACTTGACATTTGAACATCTTTCATGAGTGTGTATGTTGGGACTCCTCCCTTGCTCCAAGAATTGGGAGTTTGGGTCCTTTCCCAGCCTCCTGCAGCAAGGCATAATTGGTTATTTTTTTGGATATTTACTTTCATCCATGTTTTTCAAAAACATTAACTATTTGTCTAAGTAAGGAAATACAGCTTGTTGCCAAGTCTAATGCTTCTGTCACCAGTGATATATTAAAATGCTCCTCGTTTTCACTTCTGTCCTTATCTTCTTCAGACAGCTGGAAGTCCATTCCCAGTGTCTCACAGCTGAAAACATGATTTTCAATGCATTTCTTCTTTCATTTTTCTCTTCTCCTTACCTTCACCCCAGTGCATGAGATCTCATTTTACAACGCATTATAGCTTCTTGTCTGGGGAAAGAACTTATCTAAATTAAGGGTAATTTTCCAGCGTATTCTGAACATTCTTGTGGTGTACATAAGAGGTTTAATGCCTTAAAACAATGATCCTGTAAGATATTAGTACCAGATTAACCTATTCCATAACCAAAACTAGAATTCAGAATTCCTCTGCCCTTTTCACTTCACCCTCAGACTGCCTAAATTCCTGAGCCATCTGCATGCCTGTCAGCCAAGTTCCTCCTAATCATCTGCTTCTGGCCCTGTTTCCAGAGCCATACAAATCTGTACTGTGCGGAGCAGTCAGGTTGGAAGTTAATAGTCTGCTCTGCCACCCTATCTTTTTTTTCTCTTGAAGTTTTATCACGTCTCCTCCCTTCTCCTGGAGAAAAGACTGCGTGAATGTCTTACTCTAACCCTACTTTAGAGCAGTCACTCCTGAGGAATGATGAAGCGTGTTTTCTCAGGACTGCAAGCCAAACCTGTGGTCTACTTACTGCATGGTGAGAATATCATATTCACTCGTCATCATGCAACATAGTAAACCCTTGAGGGGATACAAGGAGTAGAAGCATCAACAGGAGGGATGGTAACCACCACTCCTGCTAGGCTGAACAGTTAGGACTCTCCAGAGAGCTGTGAGATGTGGGTTCAAATTCAGCACAGTGAAAAGGGGAATGAGCTCAGGTCTCTGATGTCCCCAGTGAATGCTCCAGCCCTTGAGCTGTGACACATCAAGGTCCCTGATCTGAACATTACTTTTTCCTGAGTGGTACCTTCAGGCAGCTCCTTGGCCTCTCTCTCATCCTCGTGTTCTTAGTAGCAGTCCCCTGGTTTTACAGCTTATGCCTCCCAGACGACTATGTTGCGTGGGCAGTTGAGGGGATGGAAAGGCTCACCTCTTCTTAGAATTTTACAACAGATGAGATGTATTAGCAGACAAATCTGGACTATGGTTACCCTGACTGTCATTACCCTGTATACTCATTCAGTTCATCCTCTTAAAGACAAAAACCTGTTCTCTCTTGTGTCTTTCTGCAGTCTAGTTTTAAGGGATTCAGAAAGAAGAAATGTCAGACCCTTTCACAGGTAGCTGTTTCACAGGGCAACACAGCTCACCCTTTTACTAAGCCAGCCTATATTTCTTCTAGCTTGTTTCTGACCCTCATTCCTCCCCACACCATAAATCAGTCCTCCTCCTCCTTTGTGGTGTTTACACTGTCCAAGTAGATAGAAGTCCCCGGGGTGGTTCCTCACCTCCGGCAGATTGTCTCAGCATTAACGCCTCAGCACACTCTGATCTCTTTGCTCAGCTGTCATGCAGCCAAACTCATCTCATTGACTTAATTCCTCATAAATCAATAGGTCCAGATACTTACCCTCTATCTTCCTTTGGGATGACTCTGTTCCACAAGCTCACAGCCAGTTTGCTGGACTCAGCCATTATTAGGACCTTCTGTCTCCCTTCTTTAAGCACATTTCTCCGCTTCATATCTGCACTTTAGGCTGTGCTTCCTCCTGCAGATCGTTGTCTTTTGCCCATCCACTTGGCTCTCACTTTGTTATTTCCAGCCTGTCTAGGTTTCTTTGTGTTTTGTGTCTGTCCCCATTGGTTTACACAACACCCCTCTAATTCATACGAGTCATTACATCAAATATAAATTGAATGAATGTGGTGTTTACTGCTTCCTTCCAGATCGTAGATAGACATTAAATAAAACCAGACTTAGAGCAGATTTCTAGCCCTCTCTCCCTCCCCTCCCCACAACCAATCCATGCCCCAGATACTTTCCCATCAGCTCTTTATATTTATCTTTCATCCCTCTTTGTTTATGGACTCACAGCCTGTGTTCAATCTCTGTGACAGCACTCATTTCCCAGCCAACTTACATTCATTTTTCACGGCATGTTTTGTAGCTGAGGCTTTACTCAGGATTGGCTGTAGGCTAGTTCTTTATTCCCTTCATCTTTTGGTTTTCTAAATCAACAAGAAAGGAGTGATTGCATTTTTGGGGGGCAAAAATTAATCTTAATTAACTTTTTGGAATGATTTTCATGCTGGTATTAAGCTAACGCACCATCACTGGTGATGTGGGTTGTGCTCCACCAGCATGAAATTTCCCTATGCTCCTCAGTGTTTATTGAATGCTCTAATCCCATTGTATGAGTACTTACTAACTTAATCCCTTAAGACCATAAAATATGGGTCGTGATGACCAGTTAGTGATTATTCTGTGTTGGCTCTAATTGCCTCCCACCAGCAAATACTCTATCTGTCTGCTTAGGAAGGTCTTGAATTTCTAGCAAGAGGAATTAGATTGTCATTTACAAATTCTGAGAAAAAAATTGTGACTGATCAGGGACGGTGGAGGCAGGAAGGAGATTCAAGTGGTTGGAATGTCATCTCCAGCAGAGTCAACATCCCTCCTGCATTGCAGCAGGACCTGTAATATGACTGCAGCAACCTGGCCTCTGAAGGCAGGATTAGGGAACAGGAGGTGTTGCAGCTCATCTCTTACCATTGGCACTCCCCAGCAGGATGTTGCCATGGCTCAGCCATACATGCTGGTGCAGAGGAGGCAATGAGGGGACTCATCTTGTGGGAAAGACAGTCTCATTAACATTAACATCATTGTTGATGTTACGTGAGATTAACATCATTGACCCGTGATAAAGTAACAAAGAGAAATGCTGTGTCAGGTTTCCATTCCACTGCTGGACATTTCATTTTTCTGAATTCTATTGGTGCTGAGACATGCAAATTAAACATCTTAAACTTCCATGAAAAAGATATCTGAACATCTTGCCAATTTCTTCTTGCTCTTTATTTTAGGGACAGAGTTCAATCCTTTTAGCATTCTAATTTTCCTCTGCTATCTCATTATCTACTTTCTTATTCTCCTCTTTCTCAAGAGACACGTGACCTCTCTCAGCTCCTGTAGCCTTACACTGGATCTCAAGTTGGGAAAGCACCTGTGGAAAGAAATGCACAATTCTCCCTGGAAAATATGCCAAAGGATCGTTCGGGAGCTTAAAAATGACTTGCCAATACTTTCCTTTCAACATCAGGTTCCTGTCTTGCTGCTCTAGAGGCTTTGGTCTGTGATATTTTCATACTGTTTTAAGAAGCTGGGGAGGACAATGTGTTGTTATGATATGGTATCAGCTGCATACAGATGTTAGACATCTATTGGGAGAATACAAAGAAGCATTAAAACAGTCTTGGTCAACTTGGTCAACTTTAGTATCAGCCCATGGCTTTGTTATGGGGGCTGTGCAAAGATTGTAGAAAAAAGCTTAAAGTTCCAGACCAGGAGAATCAAGACTCAGTGGAGAGAGAAAAAACAGAGGGTGTATGCAGAGGTGTAGTTGAAGGCTGTGAATGATGGGTGGGTGGTGCGACCTAACACACGATCCAAAAGATAGCTGGCCAGGAAGCAATGGTCCGGGCAGGCTGATGTGAAGGATGGGAGATGCCACGGACTTTTCAGTGCAGGGAGATCATGCTCAGTGACCAAATGAAGGGTACAAGACCGAGTGAAGAGAACTACCCTGAGTTCTACCCTGAGAACTCAGTAAATTAAATGTGCTCAGGCTGAATCTCTGGCACTGAAATGAGCAGACACAGGATGGGCCTTATTTATTTATGCCTGTTAGTTCACTTAGCTTCCAAAAAAGGATGAGTGCATGCAAACCCTAACTTGATCTACATCCCATATTATGCCTTTGAACTGTTTAGGAGTGTTTGTTGGCATAGCCCCAAGGCCTGACAAGGGCTGTTCTTACGACCTTACAGTTACTGTGATGCAGTTCAGTGCCTAGGAACGGTCACTGGGACTTTATAATTTACTCACAGAGATGATGCTGTATACACAGCAAGGGAGAAGACAGAGTGTAGATCAGAATTTGGAGAAAAGGTCAGCACCATGGAGTCCACACAGTATGGCAGGGTCTCGGGATGGGATCATTCAATCCTGAAGCAAAGGCTAGCAAGAACACCATGCAGGGGAGGCAGGGAAAGGTATGATCAGGAGCCAGGACCCAGAAACAACCCTTCAGGAGTCAGACAAACATGTGACCCTCATGGCACAGTAAAGTCAGCAACCAGCCTACTCTGCATACTCGTCTCCAGTCGCCTCGTGACGAAATGCACACATATACACAAGCACATGCACACAGCTGGACCTCTCAGTTGGCCGTGAGGGTCTACAGTCTGCCCAGGAGCTCTCATGCATCTCCTGGTGCCAGCTGTTCCTGCAGGCCCCCTCACAGACATACATGCATCCAGTCCAGCCTCATGGCTACTCTGATCTCTGACTTATGGCCACTTGTACTCAACAGCTAGTCCAGCTTGATATTCACTAGCAATCACGTGTTGAAATATGAGCTCACACTTGCTTCAATTGCTGACTTCCCAGTGGGTCCTTATTGCTTATGGTCCAAAACTAGCTGCTGGCAGTTAGGCCTCCATTCACTCTCATGCATGTAGGAAAGAATCCATTCACACTGGAAAACAGAAATGGAGTTTTATCAGAAGACGGAATAAACTGAGCTTATCAGGTGCAAGCCATAGCAAGGTAAACATACTGATCAGCCACATGTCTACATGCAACAAGCCTGTTTTTTTATTTTTTATTTTTTTATTTCCCTGTCCTTATCTTTTCCAAGCTTGTTCCTACCAAACAATCTAGCTCACTCCTCTTCCCCACCTGTGTTCCTTCTAAACATCCCATACTGAGTCCCATACCTCTTCCTCAGTCTGTAAGGTGTTTTGGGGAGCCTTTCCGTTGGCTCACCTTGCTATGTGCCATGCCTGACCCATGGGATCAAAAAAGCCACTTTAGGGTTAAGATCACTTTCTCTGATAACATTCTTAGCAGACAAAAGGAGCATTAGAAATCCCATGTAAAAGTCACATTTTAGAAATAAAATACAGGAAGAATATCTGGTAAATGTGAAGAAATATATGGATGGAAAAACTTCTTATAAAAAAGTCAAAACCATGGTTACTGGTTAGACTGGTAAGCAAATCTGTGGCACTTGTGCTGATGTCTAACAGGTCATGTCATCAAGACGGTGATGCAAAAGCTCTGCAGCCTTCCTATGAAGAGAGCAACTGAATGAGTGCTTCTGGATGAAAGGAAAGGTACCAGTTTAAACTACAGCATAGCATGTTCCACTTCACCCACAATCAAAAATACATTTTCCTTATAGCTGGACTATTGGAATCAGGATATACTTTAAAAAGTTAGTTATACAGAAGCAAAGACAAAAGCACTGGCTGCCACTCTACAGTGAGTGTCACTGCTTGGTGTCTGGGCAGCCAGGTCAGCAACAAGCAGATTGAGTACGTTGGGTTTTACATCTCTTTTTATGAAGCTGTGTGAGGACATACAGTTGTTACCTTGTGAAGCCCTTGGGAATGCTGTGAAAACGTCTGAACAGAATGTGAAACCTTTACAAGTCCAGTGCATTACTTGGGCAAGTACCATGCGATGATACATGTGCATGGGGACCACTGAACAGAACATTTATTTCCTTATTTCCTTATCTTTTCTTACATCTATGAGTGCATTAGTAGGGCAGTTCTAGACACTTGAGTAAGGCAGCAGAAATATCTGGGACCTCTTATTGATTTGTACATAGGTGTCACTGTGATGCCGGAGGTGTTGGTAAATAAGGATGCTTGCTCTAGAGTCGCTTGTTGTAGGGAGGCTTCAAAAAGGTAAGGGGTGCAATATGAAGAAATTACTTTTGTGAATGAAGGTTACTAGCATTTTCTCAGTCTCACATAAACATAAAGAACAAAGGCAGCAGTAGCTGTGGATCCATATGTTGAGGAATGGGGAGATCAGGAATTTTTGCTCTTTGGCACAGTTACTATAAATGCTGCGCACAGAGATCCTGGTTCTTGGAGAGCATGGGAATAACAGAGCAGAAAATCACATTTTCAATACTCTTAGAAACCAGATTTTCAGTTTTATTTTTCATGTAAGCCTGTATTAGGAAAAAGTGTGCTATGGTAAAGGAATAGCTGGAGTGCTTTGTCTTGCAGTGATTCCTTTAGGGCTAAAAGCATTAAATGGTACTAAGCTCTCCAACTCAGTTTGAAGACAGAGTACAACAGAGGATTAGAAGCCACTAACCAGTCACTGCTCTTCAGTTTCACTAAACAGTCTCAGCTGCTTTGGAGGATCTAGACTTTCCCGCTCATGAGTGAAAAATGTTCTCAATGACTGAACTTATAATGGCACAAAACACCACTTGCACCAAGCCGCATACCTAAGTGCTATGTGTAAAAGGGTAAAGCCACCCTTGGTTTGAATAAAGTTGAACTGCAGAAGTCATTAAGATGTTCCTATTCAGCCAGCATGGTGATTCCAGAGAGAGGGTCCCCAGCACAGAGGCACACAGCAGTGAGCTGCCAGTGCAATTCCCAGCCCCACACACTGTGCTGAAACCACATCTGCTGTAATGACACCAGACTTGGACGGCTTGCTATGGAAAATTATGGCAAGCTCAGGTCTCTGGAGAGAGGAAAAGGGAAGGGTTTAGAGTGACTTTGCACCTGCAAAAGAGTGTGCTGCTATTACAATGCCTGGCATCAGCCAGACTTTGCTCCAGGGAGGCCTGGAGTACTTTAGAAAGCTTTTTGCAACAGCTATGGTCGCTATAAACACAAACGGAGAAAGCAGCTATTAAAAGATCTTTGAAAGGCTCTCTGTTGGTTTCTGCTCTCTCTAGCTGCCTTCGGAAAGGTTAAGGATGCAGTGAATGCCAAATGATAAGCTTTACAGTCCCCAGCACTCCTGAGACCTGAAAGAAATCTGCTGGTAATTGTTTTAAACTAATGATTCCCTGCAGGTTGATTGGTGCTTATGTGCCTAGAGCTGAGAGGCTGTAGTTACAGAAATTACGAAAACAAATTTCCTCTGTGTTAAGGAATGCCAAGCTGCGTGTTCAGCTTAACACACCTCCATATTTTTTATTATAAGGTCTGTTTGCAAACTCTGAATTGGGCCCTGCTGATTAAATGGCCTCCTGCAAGGACTTTCTGAGGCAAATCCTGAACTGCAGTAGGGCACTGATAGCAGGACAGTCTCTCCTGGTTACATTACAGGGACTTCAGTGTGCTGTATTTAATGCAAATCACATTGATTATTAGGCTTTTGGGAGCTCCCTTCCTATGGAAAAATAATACAACCTATAATGCTGTCAACAGGTGGGAGTTGTGTTTAGTCCCAGTCTGTGACTAACTACCTCTCAAAGGTACTAACATGGGTTGGAACTGGAAAATCACCTGGTTTCCAGACAGGCCACCAAGGAGGCTTTGTTCTGGGCCTGCATTCCTCTGAGGACTTGCATACATGGCTCCTGTGTACCAGAGCCCAAAGTATGGTTCCCAAACACCCTCTCTCAGTAACTGTTCAATTTTGGAAACACCTTAGGTCCCTGGGGGAAAGTTACAAAAAAGGCAAATGCCTGCTGGAAGTTAGCATCAGGTTCCCAAACCAGGCGGATGCAGAGCAATGACCATGCCTGTCTGGACGGTGCGAGCAGCCACAGGCAGGTTGGAGGCTGCTGGCTTTGAGCTGGCACATGGGGGCAGGAACGCCCACAGCAGGAAGGATTGTTTTTCTCTAACACTCCCTGCAGAGCTGAGAGAAACAGTTACTTTCAGAGCTTCCATCTCTGTGCAGAGTGCAGATAAGAGTTGCAGACCCCCAGCAACTCTTGGATGCTCAGCGTGTCAGATCTGACAAAAAGCCCTCTGTGGCAGACTTGTCTGCATGATGTCAGGTGTGGGATGCAGCTGCAGGGACTGATGGAGTAAATGTGTAGTAATGGCCATGGATCCAGGCATCCAGATGCCTGTGCATCCCACACATTCAAAGGCGAGGCTGACCAAATGCTCTACATTGGTTATGGAAAACTTCTGAGAATAGGTATCTGTCCAGATATCTACACGACAGGTGATTTGGGCTTCAGACATATCATTAGGTCCACACTTGGCTGGCAATAAAGACATAATACCTCCATTTTCAGCTCTCTTTTGAAATAGATTCATTTTGTCAGTCTTATTTTTGGAGGTCCATCAGTAACAGTGCTGTTCCCATTATTATTTCTAATACTCCTTTTTTTGTAATCTCCAGCCCATGTATTAGCTCTGAAACGGTAGCACAAGCCCTGAATTTTTCCATAGTGTGCAGGGATTGAAATAATTCCATAAACGCCTCAGCAAATAGGACACGAGCTTCTCTGGAACCTGTGCATTTTATGTAAGATGAGAGTGTGATCATTTTGAACTCAAGGGCTATTTTTGTGGTGTGGGGGAGAGAAAGGCAGTCAGAGCTGGGAGCCTGGATGATTTCAGAGGCATGCTGAGTTTTACCAGGAGAGGTGAACTTTTCCCCTCTCCAGAGCTTGAGCCTTTCAATGCAATTACTGCTACATCTTCTGAAAATCTAAACAAAGCCAGCATTGGGGAAATATTTGTTGTTATCCACAGAGAGAAGAGATAGGCGTGAGATACCAACAAAAAGGAATACCTTCTTTTCCTGAAGAATTTAAATTGATCAGAAGCAGAGTGGGAAGCTAGGTTCCTAGCACAGTATTATTATTATTCAATCTGTCTGCATGAAACCTGCTCTTTCAGAATCAGCAGGATCTTCACAAATCTCGTAATATGCAGCTGCTGCCTAAAGTAATGTAACACAGACAAACAAGCCCATTGAAGGCGAGAACAGTAGACTGACGGCACATTCATGGTTTTCTTTGAAAGTCACGCATTGACTACACCCCTTTCTGAGAAACATCCCTACCTATTGCAATACTCTGCTCAGCTACATTTAGCTGTGAGCTTCCAAGTCAAATAAGCTAGTGAGTGCATATGCATTTATGTTTCTCTTGGTAATCATGACCTTTCCATAGAATAATGCAGGCAAATGCTCTAGCTGTCAGTGATATACTACAGATGCAGGTTTCTCTGTCAAATAAAGCTGTGCACTAGACATGCAATCTCATTGCTATTGAAATAAAATCAACATGGAAATATTTTTATTCCTACAGTAACTTAAATTAGCAGAAAAATTGCAACTGACTATAATCCCCAAGCAACTAAATGGTATGCATCTTGGAGCTTGCTTCTCTAATAAATTGACTACTGCAATCAATATGGTCTGCATCATCTACATGAAAAGAGTACTTTCTTCCCATCTGTACAATAAGGCACATAATCACCTCTGCAGGCCAAGAAATCCTTCGGCAAATGTACAAACAAATACAACAACAAATATCCGAACAATTTCTGTCGGTGATGTTTTTGATACTATCTGTCACCTCATTTTGGATTTCATTAAGTGATATGTATCAGTGGCCAATCAAAACTGACGGTTAGCCATTCCAAGAACGTTTCTCTGTCTATTACACTTGTTATGAGATGAGGCAAATTTTCAGCAACACAGCTCATAGATTCGGGGGATTTTTAAGACCAGAAGAAACTGCCAGCTGAGCCCAACCTTCTGTATATCTCCAGCTATTCTGCTCAGTCCAACAACTAGGGCTTTTAAAACTGAAAGTTAGCTTGCAGAAAGGCATTCAGATTTGAGTAGGGAACATTAACGAAAAAATTATGGAAAATACATCCCTTCCAACTTTTTTTTCCCAGTGATTAATTGTTCTCACTGCTAAGAATCTGTGCTTTATTTCCAATGTGAATTCATTTGGCTTTACCTCCCGTCCTCCCGTCCATGGTTCTCGTTATGCTTTTTCCCATGAATATGAAGTGCCCCTTCAAATCAGGTATTTTCTTCTATTAACATGGTTGCAAATTAGTTCCTTATCATCATTTTTTTTTTTTTACACCTGTTTAGCAGCCTGATATCTAAGTCTCCCAAAATAAGGCATTTTCTCCAGTGCTTCAATATTTTTATGTCTTTTTGCATCATCTTCAGTTTCCCAGAAGCATTCTAAAGAGCTCAAGAAAGAAATTGCTGGTGATATGCAGTACTGTGGTTTTGGTGCCCGTAATCAGTGGCAGACTTTTTAGTTCTGCTCACTATCTCTTCCTCTGTGTATTAGGAGTTTCTGGTAATGTATTTGTTTAATGGGAACCGTAGATGGGAAAATAGGAAAATCCCATTCCAAGCCACCCATTCAAGGCAAACATCCCTCCTCTCTGAAAAGATTTAGTTTCCATTTCTTGTTCAGTAGTGTACAATATAGAATTTACCTGTATTAACAGGTATTTAGAATCAGTACAGAGTCCCAGTCCTACATAACTGCCCAGCCTTCACAATTACTTAATTTCTGAGGCCAAATATCTTTTCAGTGATGATTTTATGCTTCTGCGTCACTGATGAAGATATTAACAGTGCCAGGCTCAGCATTCACCCTGATGGAGCCTTAACAAAGCTAACCATTTGATAATGGCTGTCATTTTGGTATGTCGGTTTCTTACCAGCTTGATGGTCACTTTGGTATTTTTTAATGCTTTCATCAAAGCAACGTGTAACATCAGATCTGGTGCCTTGCAGAGGTGGAAGTGCATTTTTTGTATAGATATGCCTTTATCAAAAAGATGTGTCGGAAAAACAGTGGAGTTGCTGGAATGAACTGATGTATTTACCTATGTATATTTATAAAATTCCTGAATAAACAATGTTCTAGAAATGTAAACTCTAACACTCTTTCACTCTATAATAACTGCCCACCTGGGTGGATGCTGCAAGTGCTGATGCCCAGTGAAGAGTCTGCTTCTCCCTCCGTCATCCATCCAAGAGCAACTGTGCCTGTTTTCATGCTCATGCTGCTCATCCCACTCAGATCCAGCAGGCAGGAGAGATGATGCCACTGGGGGGGGGGAACTTATAGCTCCATTCATTCTGAGTTAAGAAGAGGAAGACAAATAGGGTGCTAGGCCAACCCAGTGCTGTCCAAAAGCTTCTTTAGCCTCAGAATAGTAATTTCTCACCCGTAGTTACTCTTCTGAAAATCCACTGTGACTTTTCTGCGTGAAACACCTCCCCAGATGTTAGGAAGCCTTAGATACGCTATGATAGCCCCGCATGCGTGACCTTCTCTATTCTTCTCTCAGGATCCTCTGCAACTGGGAAGACCACTTCTGCCTAAACAGGGCAGCCTCATAAGTTCAGAGTGCCAGAGCAGTTCAGATACACTAGCAGAGCTGAGTTTGCTGTGTAGGACTTGGCTGGCAATTGCAACAAACCTGAGTGGCCAAGAAAAGTATGTCAGTTGCAAATCATGTGGGGACTTTTTCCTCCTGTTTGCAACTTCTCCCTCAGATTTGGTGATTTCTCCATGATGGCTGGGCTCTGCTTAGTTCCTTTGTAACCGAAGAAGCACATTGTGAGTTTGTGTTTCTGAAGAAGTGTCACCCCTTATTGCTCATGTGCAGCAACGATATTAAAAATAAACCAGCCAGTTGTCTTAGACCAGAAACATGCATATGAATTAGAAACAGACAGTAAGAAATACCTGGGAAAATTCAAATAATCAAAAACTTAGGGGGTTGTCGTCAAGCTCAGGTAGGCCACAGGTAAAACTTTTTGAAAATGGGATCATTGAATGGGTTTGTATGAACTGCGAGTATCTTTTAGTGAAACAAATTTTAACTCAGACTTAACTATTTTCCTGTATGGTCCGCAGCCCAAGGCCTGCCATGCTGAGTTACTGTGGGAAAGGCAGGAGAGGAAATTGAGCAGAAACTAGCTATAAATAGAAATGACACTAACTCAATTATTCCCAGTCTTGAGCCTGAATATAAAATGGATGCCATTAAAGTATGGATATTTTACACCATGGCTGATTGTCTCTCTCTTGGCAAAGACTTGAGAATTCAAAATATTCCCCAGTCATAGAAAGTTTGAAACTACTGACAGTGGACATTCAACGCTGAATGCTGTCCTTTGTACAGGATGACATACCTTCATGGTGATGATATGGGACACACAAAGGTGTAAATCAATACGGTCCCTCTTCTGAGATCTCAGCTTTGTGAAGAAGCACTTTGGTAATACTAAGGGATTTTTGTCTTCTGGGAGTGTGATGTGAAGGCTGTGGGACAGGCTTGGATAGTTTGCAACAGCGTCTTACCTGATGCCAATGTGTCTTCATGACTTATCTGTTCAAATGAGCTGTGCACCCATGGAGTGAAGATTTGGTTTCTTCATCCATAATACAAGCAGCTTGCCAAGGGACTGCTGGCTACCAGACTGTCATTCTGTGAGCCAATGGAGCATTGCTCCATGTTCTGGGTGAATGGCAAAGTTATGCTTTGCCATGGAAAAACTCAGCATAGGAGACAGTACTGCCAACACTGATTCTAACACAAGTGTCATCATATTTCTGGTTTTTCTTAGAGCTGCACAGAAAAGTTACTGAGTGAGAATCTTATGCTTTATTTAAAGAAAGAAGGGCAGCAGAGGAAAAACTCAAAATGTGATGCACACACATCCCAATCCCTCAGAAGACAGGGAGAAAAAGTAATGAAGGGATTGACTGATCTGTCAAACAGCTCCTACTTATACTGACTTCATGATTTATATTTTGTTGTTGTTTCTCTTGAATGTTTGGCAGCCTTGGGCCATCCAGATGCTGTGGCAAGAAACTGGATGGATAGAAACAGGGAAAACTGAGTTAGCAAGCTGCATTGTCATGGACATTCCCATCAGCACAGATGAAAGAGCGGCTTGCAGCCCAGGTGAGAGAGTGGCTTGGCCTCACGTGCCTCCTGCTTTCAAACTAGCATCTGAGCTTATGGATGGTCAGGGAGCAGCTCTGTGCCAGCTGAACAGAGGTCAGGCCTCTGCTGTGGACCTTGTTGAGCCAATGCCTGGGGCATCTATGGTGTGCCAGGGGCTTGTGTCAGAGACTGGGGCTGGGGAAGTGACAGTGGGAAAGGGCTGAGAGGACAGCCAGGGCTGAGAGAGCCTTTTGAAGCTGTCTGTGCACATAAAGGGCTGCTGGTGGTCTCGGGCATCTCTCTCATCTCTGGGTCCCTGACAGCCATCTCCAGGGTGGGCCTGTTGTAGTAAGAGAGGACGTGTGGCAAGGGAAAAGTGGAGCTGCTGGGTTAATATTTCTCAGATAGACACCGGCTGTTGGGATGTCTTCAGTCATGAGATGTGGCAAGGGAATGGGATGGCTACAAACAGGTCTGAGCCAGTCTGGGTAAGGAAATGAACTCATGGCCAGTAATAATATCAAATGGACAGTAGAAAAATTGCAGCTGTGAGCCTGGAATACAACACAAATGTAAAATAAACCTTAAAAGCCCCCAGAGAGAACTGCAGAGGTGCCTCCACCCTCTTAGGTTGTCAGCAAACTTCTCAATGGCAAAGAGAATGGAAGGCATCAAAATGCACTCAAAGCTCTGCATCCCCGCAGGCTCATAATGTGTGCACCTCGTAACTCAAGAAACACAGGAAGACAACATTATTTAACTCCTTCTATATCATCTTTTCTTTTTTTCAAGAGGAGGGAAGACGTGATTGAACTTATGTGTTATTAGAGTTCATTAATTTGTCTCTTCAAATATCAAGATGAGTCACAAACTCAGTTGTTTTCCAAGTCAAAGAATGGATTTAAAAGTTTCCTTTTACAAACAAAATTCACAGGGCCAAAATTTGACAGTTGCCTCTTCCAATGAAAATAGGTGTCCTTCATATGCAGAAACCCTGTGCAGAGCCAGAGTCTGTACACAGAATGCATCGTGCTTCTAAAGAGTCTTTCTGAACTGGGGCCATGATCATGAAATCTGTAACATAAGGACAGTGTTCTGAATTACAGCACAGTGAATAATTGGCAGCGGCTGATTTGCCTAGCAAATGTTACTGGCCTTCCAGATAGGCTTGCCCCAATGTTCCTAAATGCATTCAATGTGAGCTGCTCATGCACAGATGTGTGTGCATGGCTCTGGCTCTGCTAGCTCGGTTGGAAGCAATTAATGATGTTAGTGTTTGATGCTCAAAATTCAGGCTGCAGAAGTCTCAGGAGTTCCTTTCCTTCCTTGGAGCACATGGTTTGTGTTGTTTCAGAGCACCATTTAAAGGAAGCATTCAAGCATGTGCTGATCAATGAATGGGGCCAAAAGCAGGTTCCCAGGGTAGATGTGTGCAAAGTTGAGCTCTTTGCTTTTCCCTGTTGTGTTTGCTGATGCTGCCCCTTTCTGGTTTGCAAGCCTGTAAGTACGGTCATCAGCCAAATTCAGAGCCCCAGGCAACTTCCTTACCAAATTTGCCAAAGATTTGCATTCCAAAATCTCATCTTTCAGCTTCAAACAAAGGATGTTTATAGTCTTCATTCCCTTGGAATAATGTGAAAAATGTATAAAACATGTCAGTGCTGTCTTTGAGCATTTGTTTTTGACAAGAACTCATCTGAGACTCTAAATGCTCAGAAAGCAATGGACAAGAAACCTCCCTGCTCTAACAAGCTTCAAATGAAGATCTGTGCCTGGACTGCATTCTGCTGTCTCATATTGACAGCTTCAGGAACTCCATCAAGAGGGGCTGTGCCAACCCACTTACCTCTACTCTAGCTGGTGCGGCTGGGGGCACACAAGCCCCAGAAGATGTGGGAATACGTATCTGCATAGAACCACACGCTGACCCAGCACAGGGAGATCTTATACAAAGGACTTGGAGCTGCACAGGATGCTGAGTCCATCATCCTGCAGGGACTTGTAGATGCAGAGTATGTACTTAAATACCAAAATCACTGGGAAGACAAATGAGGATTTGAGCCCACAGTCTATCGAGAGCATAGCGAAGCACTTAAGCACAGCAGCAGTCCAGCAAAGCACTTAGCATGCACTTAACTTTAAGCCTGCAAGCAATTAATTTCTGAGTATTCATAACTACAAGGAATCAAAAAGATAGAAGATGGCCTATGTTACAATGGTGAGCAGATTCAAAATCTGCAGGACATTGTTCTATGGATAGCCACATATTTCCTTCCTTACTGGATGCTATTAGACCTTCCTAAGTTTTTACAATGCCCTTTTGGTAATTATTAGACTGATTAGTTGTTACTGAGAAGGAAAGTAAAGTGACACTCATATGTTTTTCCCTCAAAATCTGCCAGGTAGACAGCCACTCTCACTCCCCAGTGCTCTTACCAAAGCCTCCTCAAAATGCTGCATATATCAAGTCTGTTAATACGTAATGCTATGGAAACTCCAACACTGTGCAATGCACTATCTGTTCTTGTAAACCTAAGCTTCATAAATCACACTGTATTTAGAGACCTCCTTCCACATAAGTGTGATTTGTTTACAAGCATGCATAGGTTTTCAGATTTTGACAATAGCTGGCTTAAGTGCGTAATTTATCCAAAACTCTCATTTTGTTCTGGCCTATCTGCTAGTCATGTGAGCATAGTTGGTTTTTTTGGAAACACAGCATGGAACTGTATATTCAAAGCAAAACTTTGTTTCTGCTCTATCTGAAGTGTTTTGTTTGCAAGAAACATTTTCTACTGAGAAGCCTTTGACATTTAACATCAAATATTTTAATGCAGAATAAACGTGGATTTCATCCTCATGTTTCTTGTAGAATCCAGTGTCTCCACATATTGTGCATATTTCAGAAGTTGAGGACATTCACACAAATAAGAGCCGCTGGGTTGTGCCTAACACAAAGCTGGTACAAAATATAACTTTTACAAGCCTCTAAAGATTAATTTAGACTTTATTATCGTCATTCTTTTGTTGAAAGTAATAACTGAAACCACAAACTACCATTGGAAGAGCCACCCAAGCAGTGGGTTGGTCACTGGCAGATCTTTTATATTAAGCCACTGGGGCCAAATTCCATCTGCATTTCTGTGCCTCATGTTCCTATTGCCCAGCTCCAGGCAGCTGCCTGCCTCCTGCCTCCTCTAGGTCCCATGAATCACTCTCTGAGGCTTTTCCACTGCTATAAGGAGATAGGTGGCATTTAAGCTACACGTCTTTCTACACCTTCTTGAAGGCAAGGCCAGGTTCAGTGCAGCTGTGTGTGAGTGTGGGTGTAAGTCCTCACAACTGCTCCCTCTTCACTGAGCTGCTGGCACCTACCCCTGATTCCAGGTTCCCCATGATTGTGTAGCACCAGTGATGTTCTCTTGGATAACTACAGCAAGTAAAGGCTGTTTGCCTTTCTCTCCTAAGATGTATCAGACTGTGTAAAGCAATGAGCTAAATCAGGAATATGAAATTTCCAGATGAGTACAGAATAAAAGGGGTTGTGTAATTTTGTGAAACATTTCAAGATACTTTGTCGAGCATGCTATATACAAGTTAGGTGCTATCAGCTTTATCAGTAACTGGTAATTCAGTCCAAACAAAAACAGCAATAATACTGTAGAAAATTTGATCTCTCACTTTTGAAGGCTCTGCAGTAGATCTACATTCATAAGAGGTGCCCCACAGATCTACGCTAGCATTATGAAAAACAATAACAAAATGATGAACTATCCCCAGCCATCTCCATATGCAGCAGCAGACAGGCTCCATGGTACAACTCAGGAACAGTTGCTGATTATCCACAGCAGGTATCTGGCAGCACACGATGGGTTCTGCCCAGCCCCATTTCTTGGCATCATTCAGAGGTGCAGCCACCATTAGTAGGCAGGTCTTGCACAAGCACAGAGAGAGGATACAACTGGTTTGTCTACCTTGACCAAGATTCTCAAAAGCACACTCAAATCCAGGCGTTCACACATAATGTGTGTCAAATTTTTTTACTTAAAAAAAAAAAAAAAATCAATTCTGCCGTAGGATGCATGCTCACAGCTCTCACTTTGGAGACGATTCCTATTTATCTGATAGCAGAATTTAAAAGAAGCACAAAATTGCCAAATGAGAAACCATAAAGAATCCATCTCCTGGGGCAGCAATCTCAAAATCCCATGAAATGGCTCTGTGAAAGCCTCCTGCAGCCAACTTTGCAACCCTCTCTGTGGTTTCAGGAAAGTGAGAGCTGAGAAGTTCTCACCCCATTGAAGTAAATAGCAAATACCTCAGTGACTAAATGTGGCCAAGATCTCACCCAGGAATTCAAGTGTTACAGCATTATAGCTTCCTTTCCTGACAACTCAGAAAGTCAGACAACAGCTTGTTCGAGCATATTTTAAAACAAACAGTTGAAAGGGAGTATCAGAGTGTTGCTAAGACCTTTCAGGCATGTTCCTCATTTGTGCTATTAAGTCTGACACAGAAAAGCAGGAGGATTTGTTTCTGAAGGTTAATGCTCTTTCCTTCATATCCAGCAATAGCACAGTGCTCTGCTGCTTGGAGGAGCCACTCTGGAGAATGTCTTAGTCATATTTTGCCAGGAGTTGGAAGGCTGATTTCACTGCTGCTGCTGGAATTGCTCCCACCTGCATGCTGTTGAATCATCTGTGCTGATGAGGACACGTTTTGGGGGGGTGCATCCTCTTTTTGAAAAGGATCACCTGTGTCACATGGCAGGTATTTACAACTGGGAGTAAAGCTAGCCTGGGCCTTCATTAAGGCTTTTCCTTGAAATGATGTTTCTAGTTTATTCACTTTAAGACTTTGTCGGAAGGACAAAACTGTTCCATAACTTCTTGCCCTGATATTTTTCAGAGAACCTCTGTAAAAGTTTCTCTCTCTTACTTGCACACATCTTTGTCACTCGTGGTAGCTTCTCTTTTGGTTCTGAAGAAGTGCATTGTTTAGATTGGGGTGAAGGGAAATTCCCTGTCCTCATCAGCACATGTAGCCCTGGGAAGTGAGATTTCACCACAGGAATTAGGGATGGATTTTCTGAGACTACGTTGTTCAGCTTGAAGGCATGTCAATGCCATGAACACCAACATGGCTAAAGGCTCTGGGGTGACCACAGCAAGAAAGCTGTCACATTCAAGTGACACTGAACAGAGTAATCACGGGCAGGGTCATGGAGTCCTGGCTTAAATTATGTACTGCACTCAGTCCTGGGGCTATGCAAACCCACATCTGGTTTCTCTAGAGAAATGTACCCAGGCCAAACCTCCTCAGACCCTGGATGGATGAGAATGTTGTTGTATCTGAATCTTGACCAAAACTTTGTAACTTCCTTTAAATCTTCTCCTCTGCCATGTGACTTTTCAAATAGATCCCCTTCCCAGCAGGACACATGAAGACTGGCAATGCCTGACAGCATGCATTTTTATTGCTGAGGAGAATTTAACACTGGAGCAACTTATTTAAGGATGTGTCAGGTTCTCCGTCAATCAAGTCTGGTTACAAATGTGTTCAACAAGAAGGTTGAGACATGATGCAGAGATCAGCCCAAAGAGATTCAGCTGTATTATTTTCAAGTATCCTTCCATCCCTAGATTCCACACTTATGTCTGCTTTGCCTCAGACAGAAAAAAAGATATATATGAAAAGGTTGGCATGTGCCCACTGTAGATCAAATGAGTTGAGGTCTAAGAAAGACAGTCCTTTATACTTCTGTGTCTGACTTCATTTTTTAATATTTTTCTGTGTATATTAAGTATTTCTTTTTTGTTCCACTTGAGCTCTAAGTGCTCACTTAAAAGTACATTTCTTTACTATCCTTGATTTTGAGAACCTCTGTACAGACATGACAATTTTGCAGTGGGTGGGTAAGATTTGGATCGTTCTTGCAAACAGGCAGTTCTAGTCCAAATCTATTCATTTCCCTTCAGATAGCTGATCATGCAGTTTGTGTGAGTAAGAATCAAGCACAGCCCATGATAAGGGTTGTGCGTATGTCAGGGAGGAGATGGCCTTCTCTAGGTGGCTTCTTCAGACTGGGCAGGGTTCCTCATTTTACTACTGTAAGTTATTTTAACGTGTGAATTCAGTTGTGTCACTACAGGTAGTCCAAAACCAGAATGTCTGAGCTCAGAAAAGTTTGTAAAATGTTGGCTTAGGCTAAACTGGCCCCAAATGTTTTCTTCTGACTTTCCTGCTTAAATTCAGGAGCTGCAGCAGTCCCACCCTGCTCTCCTGCCCTGTCTTGGTTTCTGCAGCTGGGAAGTGGCAGCTCCACATGAGGCTTTGCAGGATGCCAGCATAACTTCTGTGATTCAGCAAGCCAAATTCAGAGACAGGGCTTGGAAGCTTTTTGCTTTTGGAGTGGCTGGGTGTCCAGGTTTGGTGGAAGCTGGAATGAGCAAGAGATCTATCAAACAAAAGCACTGCTGGAGTAGGAAAAAAAGATTTTCTCATGTAGAGTTATTCTGTTGGGAAAACTTCATGCTGTGTTTTCTGTGATTACAGGTAGCCCCTAGAGCTAGCAAGATGCTTCTTTTCAAAAAAATACATGCAGTCTGAGATAAGAAGTAACAAGCCCTCCACACCAGTGTTTCCTATTAGCCACTACAGCAATCTGCATTACCTTTCTCACCTCCTGCAGGTTTCTGGAAGATAAACGAGTCCCATTGTGTGGGAGCCTGACTGGTTCAGGCCAGATGCCCTTAGAAAAAAAAATCGTTCTTGGGATCCCTTCTGATCCTGTAATAGAAACCTTTTGTAATTGTGCCAATCTTCAAAGAAGCACGTGAAAATTCATGATGGAGAAGACAAACCACGAGAGCTGATATTTTAAAAAAAAAAAGGATCACTTGCCAGGACTGCCAGCTGCTGGCCAGATACCGAATAAGCTGCCTTCCTGAAGCAGCCCTGTCCCCCCATCTGCTGAATAAATGCTCCTTTTGTGCACGTTTTCACAGCTGAGGCTTGAACCAAGAGCCTTGTGGTCTGCAGACAGCGGCTCCACGAAGACAGCCAAAATGTTTCTTGCTCTGGACCAGGCAGGCAGGAAGCTAAAGCCTTTCTCAGCTGGAAGCATTCTTTGCCTATCTCACAACATCCCTTCCAATCATATAAAAATCTTTGAAGGAGAACATCTCCCTGCAATCCTTCACAGAGAAAATCCACTCAGGCAAGGCATGTTTTTGGGAAGGAGCCAGCTTTGCTTGGTGGTCCTGGCTTTTGGCATCTGCCATGACTCAGTAGGGAAGAGAGAATAAATAAAGCACTATTAAGAGGTACAACAATGTTACCAAATGGGATTGTGCCTTTCCCAATTAAAGTTGTTTTTCCTATCTCCATATGTTGCATATTACTGAGCCCTTTTGTTGGTAAACATATCCATGGCTCCCTGCAGGGGTGCCAGGGCCACTCACCAGCAACTTCAAGGCGGAAATTGTGCATGAAGCCCAACATGCCATGCAGAGATGGTCCAGTTTCCATGTGTGTGCTGCAACAGCACACGGACACTGAGCAGCTGGAAGTCACTGGAGCAGTGACCTGTTCCTCCGCAGGTACCATTGCTGAGAAAAAGGTGGGAGGTGGGAATAGCCTCAGCAGATTTTGTTTCCCTATATGGAAGATCCGCAGTAATAACTGCAGTAACTCACTTTCACATCTAGGCTTTGAAATCACCTGACTCGTTGGCAGAACGGGCAATAAAATTCCTAAATCCTTGTGCTTTGAGCTCTGGCTGTCAGTTAATTTACCGCTGCAGCAAACCAGGCCCAGGCTTGTAACAAAGCTTGAGCACGTCTCACAGCATACTGAAGTTACTCGCGTAGGTACAGTATGAGCTTTGAAATAGGATCTGTTTCTGGCTGCAGCTGCTATTTTGTTGGCCTTTCCTGGCTAACCAAGGAAAAGCTGATGGACTCCGGAAAATTTCTTTGTCACACATTTCTCCATTAATTGCTCCGAATGTGTGTGATTCAAGAGTGATGTAAATCATCACTGCCACCTCACTCTATTTATCTGTTTCCTCAGCAGGCTCTCATGGTAACCAGCAACTACTGTATTTAAAGAATGCACTGCACCACACCTACTCTGCACAGTGCTTTGCTATGGAAGGGAAAAGGAGAAAGACAGGAAGATGGAAAGGCAGACAAAGGGCAAAAGAGATAGAGCTAAAACATTATGAAGATAATACTCCGTGTCCTTTATCAGAAAAAAATGAGTGATTAGATTTTTTCTTGGAGTGACTACGAATACCAGATGAGTTAATTGCAGTTTAGGAGGTCCTTCTATACAGTCTACCCAGCCCTAGTTATTTCAATTCTGCGTTGCCAGCTGGCCTCTGCAGAAATCTATCCAGGGTTCAATTCTAAACAGTAATGTTTGGGAAAAGTACAATCTAAAACAGACAGATCTGTATATGTTTAGGTTTTGCTTTCTTTCCACTTTTAAATATTAAAAATTGACTCCAGCTGTGGGGTAAAGTAACGCCCAACCTATAAAGACACTGACAAATAAATCACAATGCAATTTGCTGTGCATTTTCTGAGGTCTAAACACCAGCTCTTGAAAGGAATTTTCCATGATTACATCTTGGGAAGATATCTTCACTACCAACAATGTGTTTGACTTTCATACTTCTTAAAAGTCATCACATTCCAGCGGGGCTAGACCCTACCATTACTTCTCTGGCACATATCTGAGGAGCTAACTGAGCTATCTGATGCTCACCAGGACATCCACAAAACTTGCTGTCCCTTCTTAGAATGCTGTTAATCTTGTTTTTGTCATTCACTTTTTGCAAGGGTAAATCACTGACTGATTATTCAGCCCTATCAGCTGATCAGTTCTGCTTGGGTCTCTTTGCTGTGTCAAGTTTAGGCAGCTTTGCCTGAAGTTAAAGCTTTTATTGTTATTTGTCTCAAAATCACCGACCAGCCAAAGGTTTCCCACTTCATCAGCATGCAGCCCAGAGAAGTAAGGTTTAACTCCTGAAGCCTGCTCCAGCTCACCCTGCCTCATTTTGTGCCCCACAGCAATCACTCCTTCCTGTCCTATGTTTCCTTCTTGAAAACTGATAAATATTTAGTGTTTGAGAAAGGATGAAGATGGAAATTCTGTCCCACAGGCACCATGCTGCTTTTCTGGGGGGAGTAGCCATTAATCTAGAGTCCCCTTCATCTGCACAGCCTGGCTAATAATCTAGAAATAGCTCTGATGTTGATATCATATTTTTAAAATTACAGAATAACTTACAATTGAAAAAAGCTGGCTTTGAACCAAAACCCCCTGAACTATCCTATTTCAATTATTTACAAAACATTACAAAAAGGAGGTTTCTGGCTATTGCCCTCTTCCTGCAACATAAACTTTCTTGTGGGGAAAAGTAATTAAAGCCAAAATTCCTGACCAGCTCTGCTCTGCATGGCATTTCACTGGCGCTCACTTCAGATCTGCAAGTTGGTCTCTCCTTTGGAGCTGGCCCGTCCTCACCAGGGAGCGGAGTTAAGAGGTTCCTGCTGTTCCTGGCCTCCTGCTATGCTACTGCTGCCTGTGACGGCTTTGTGCATTTTTGTTCTGAACTAGCTTGCTGAATGAGAAAGAGAAAAGGCTTTGAGAAAGTATGCTTTTGTTTCCACTTGTATCCATTCTCTGATCCAGCCCAAATCTTGCATTTTTCTAATGAGGGGACTGGGAAAAAAAACCACTGTTGGATATCCATGAGTCACAGAGTGGCTGAGGCTGGTAGGGACCTTGAGTCCAGTTGTCCTGATCCCTGCTTCAGCAGGAACACCCAGAGCAGAGGGCCCAGATCCACGTTCAGGTGGCTTCTAAAGGTTTCCAGTGAGGAGCCCCCACAACCCCTCTGGGCAGGTGTTTGGAGCCTCCTGTATGTCGCCTTGTCACTGGAGGAGCCCCAAAGAGCAATTTCACTTTCAAAAGACATTACCGGGCCCACAAAATAAGTTTTTCTTCTTATCACAGCACCTTTGCCTTCCCTGTTCAAATGGCCACCCACTGGTTCACTCATGGGCAGCCTCAGATCATTCTTCAGAGTACCACTCTGTCCAGCTTCAGTCTTTGCTCTGGGTTTACTACAACTTTCTGGCCTGAGGCGGGATGCCCTGCAGCATCCTGTATGTGACTCAGAGTTCTTCAAGTGGTGAAGGTCTTAGCCAGGATGGGGCCAGCTTCTTGTTCACCCCTTATTAACTGCCTGTTAAGTGGAAACTCGAATTGTTCTTTCTCCCTTGTGAATGGGCAGTGAGCGCTAACAAGAACCCCAGGAAAGAACATAGAACCAACACTGCTCAAAGGCACCATGTCAGTCTGACACACTATGCTCAAGAGCTCTTCTTTGCCTGGAAATCCAAAGAAGAGAAACAAGGGCTTTCTCCTAAACTGAATAGAAACTGCAGGATAAGAATAAGGTAACCACAAAAAAGGTTTAGAGATGTCAAAACACCAACAGCAAGAGATGTAGAAAACCCCAAGCAAACATGAATGGGTTCAGTGAACGCAGCTGATTAGAAGGCAAGGAAATTCTATCAAAAAAGAACTGAAAATATGAAGCTTTAAACAGATGCATAATGTAATTATTAATAACAAGTGGATAGTGCCTTAGGAAGAGGAAGGGTGAAATATATGAAACCTATTATAATGAATTAGAGATCTCACACTGGGGGGCCTGATAAAACTTGGAGAGTCAAAGAATTATCAAAACAATCCCTGAACAAGAAGTAATTGGATTTGAATTGTGGTGATATCACAGAGTTAAGGATATAGATAAAGATACTTGCTTTTAAAAGGGGTGAGATGTAGGGGAAGGGCCTGAAATGTATTACTTAGACAGCTTTGTGATGATTTAAATTTATGCAAATAAATGTATTTGTTTAGAAGCACCTAGATGGAAAACATGTGGTTAGAAACAGGAACATGGGATTGTTAAGAACAGATTACATCAAAGCAATCTACTCTCTCTCTTTGAAAAGAAATGGACATACAGAAGAGGTGGGAATAGATGTGATCTGTCTTGGATTTAGTAAGATTTTTGTCATTTTTGGATAAAATGTTCTTATGCAGAGATTCAGCAGTGTGGTCTAGCTGAAACTGCCATGGGAAGGATGAACAAATGGCTGGAAAATATAATTAAAGCAGTAGTTTTCAAGAATTTGCTGACAAACTGGACAAGTGGCGTGCATGGTATTTATAGAAATCTGTCCTGGGCTTGGTACTGTTCAGAATTGTCATGAATTACTTGAATGATGGAAGAAGAAACATGCCTGTGAAATCAACACAACACCATGCTGGCAGGCACTGTGGAAGACGGGAAAAGAATTTAGAATTGTCTTGATAAATTTAAGATATGGTCTGAAATCAATTAGATGAAATTCAATAAAGGCAAGTACAAAGTTCTAGATGTGGGAAGGGAAAAATCTATCATACTAAGATGAAATAGATTCAGGGATGTCTCTTTCTAAACATAAGGCAATTTTTTGAAGTAGAAAGAACTTACGACTGCAGTTCAATTTTCATGAATCCTGAGGGCAACAAAAGTGCTAGGTACTGAATGAGCACTCTTCTAAGACTTTAGCTTTAGCTTTCCACCTGAACAATGATCACAGAAAATTTCACATTTCCATTTCCTAAAAGCCACGGAAGGGGCAAAAGGCCAACTTTGTTCTCCACAGTGCTGGAACCCTTCCTGGCTACTGCTATAAGTTAAGGTTCATTTGGAAACCCCTTGAACAAAGAGTGAGGGAAAATATATACCTTTTGTTTTCTTCATAAATATCAATATATCAATATAATACCAAGAGCCTCTCTATTTTCCTGGCTGATAATATCCTGCCTGGCCATATGAAGCTAAATCAAAGCAGGCTTTTGGTGAGAGATTAACAGGAAATGAAATTACATAAAGGTAGAAGCATAAATGAATAAGTTCCTATCTTGTAAAATAGCAGGAGTACCTGAGAAAGTGATGGGTAGTGATTAATGAGAAAACATCCCTTTCCATGTGCACACACGATCTTCTTCCTGTTGGGAAGGCACTGTTGCCACCAAAAGAAACCTTTTTCAGTGTCAGCTTTGTGAGGGGCTGTTCTGCTTGCATCCCAGCATGGGATCCAGGGACGTGTGGAGGTTGCTGCTGCCTCCTAGGCACAGAAGGGGCTGAGCAGGGGCAGTCCTCGGAGCAAGGCTCTCTCGCGCTCCTCTGCTGCTCTGCAGCCCCAGGAGAGACAAAGCTTTGTGCTAACAGTGTTGGTGTTGGCTTTGGAATCGACCCTCCCAAGCTGCTGGCACACAGCCTTGGGACAACCAGACTTCTGGGCACTGGACCTAGGTAGATGTCATCACTCCCCTGGGGACTAAGTTGGTTTTTGAGTAGTTGTCACTACTGAGACTACTTTGGAGCATGGGATAGCATGGGAAGCCTTCCTCTGGAGCAGAAGGACGTGCTCCATGTAGGATGACTTCCAGCTCTCCCATGCTGTGTGTGGGGTATCCATTTCTGTTGTCATTTATGAGAAAAAGCTTTCTTTGGAGTATAAATGATGTAGGCATTTCAGAGACATTGGGAGTTAAGTGGGTGTAGGAGAGAGAGTGCAAGTCCTACACAAATTGGCTGAAGAATATGCCGACAGAGGAAGGGAGAGACGATGCAGCACTGGAAAAACTGAACAAGTGACAAATTCTCTCCTTCTTAGTAAATGAGTAAGCAACAAAAGAACATAAATACAAATCCACTGTTTTAACTCAGAGCCAGCTCTCGACACCTTCAGTGTGCGTACTCTTTCCTGGACATCAGAATCATTCAGCATCATGTGAATTTAATGCCGCCTTTGCAGGTGCAGAGGCAAATTCTGGGGAGATCAGTAGCTTTATACAGGACACCCAGGTCACTACTGTTTTGTTTGCAAACTTGGAGAAATTGGTGACAATGTCACAAACAAGCTGAAATCACAATGCTGATGTGCTGCTCGCAGCCACCCAGCACCTGATGCCCTTGTTTGAGGATGACAGTTGATCAGCAGAAAAGCTTCCACCAAAAGGCAAAATAATTTCAGCAGTAATTCCAACAAATGGTCCTTTTTTTCTCCTTGTCATTGTGATGTAACGGCAAAACAGAGACAATATTTTACTTATTATTAATATATCTGTGTTTAGTTAATCTAAATTAGCAATATCATAAAGGTTTTCAGCTGACAGCCAGAGAGAATCAGGTTAATGATAGTATGACTGCCCAATATAAATGGTTCATGGTTGTGTGGTGGTAAGAGGCTGTGTTAAAATCATGTTTGCTATCTGAAGTGATGCCTTTTTGCAGAGGAAACTCTTTCCTGTGTAGAGCTGTTTAAATGTGATTCAAGCACTTAAGATTTCACAGATGGGTGATTTTCCTGCTGTGTATTTACCTTCCCTTCTGCTGACACCTGCTGAAGAAGGAGATCCCTGCTGTCAGCTTAGAAGTATCAATGCCTTTGGAGAGAGAAACATCACCTGCAGCTCCTGTGCTTGCTGCCTATGCTATGGAATGGAAATTAAGTTTTCTTGAGTACTTCAGCTGAAATCATGGTTGTGTACAAGCACCATGCTCTCCTGGATTTACTACATTTACAACTATTGTGCCTCTGCCTGCCAACTTTAAAAGAAATAAGAAGGGTAAATTAAATCCTTATCTAGCAAAGATCTTTTCAGTGCCCCACCTGCCTTGGAAGAAGTCTATGAAAAGCCTATTTCTACAAAAGTGTATTGCTACATTACTATGACTTTCTTTCGACAGAAAATGCTGGCTTATCAATTAGCTAGGAAAAACTTCCTAAGCCATGCTCTTAACTCTAGATTCTCCTCTCTATTTTGAGGAGCAAGGCAATCCAGCAGCTTCTGCTTTTACTTATACAGGTGGAAAGCAGCTGTAGAGCTCCTTGTAAGAAAAAATGTGAGACCCAATGGATCAGAAAATTCCTTGGTCTCCCTTCTGACAGAGTAAGGTTAGTGCTTGCTTTAGGCCTTGCAACATACCAACTGCAAAATGTTATTATTCTCATCATCATAATCATTTTTAATTTCTACAAAGTGAATCCACATGGCAGCAAGATGCTGAGTGTATTGAAGCCATCTGAAATGCACTTTTCCTTCTGTGCTCTCCTGTCTCTCTCCATAGCATCCTGAAAGCAGTTTTTGTCCTATGTAAATGTCAAACTGTATGTGAAGCTGAGACATGATTTTAAGGCACCCACTTGTGCCTGTAGGAAATCATTAAATACCACTGGTCAGCAAGAAGGCCAAGGGAACGTCAGCATCAGTTGGCGTATGCTTTATAAATCTTCAAGTAACTCAGAGTTATGAGACTGAGCACCCTCACTGTGCAGGTGAATGTTGCTGCTGCAGGAATGGTTTGAACTGTAGAAGACGCTGGACTACTTGGACAGAAGGAGTGCTTACCTTCCTCTACTCAGAGGAACTCGGAGTACTAACAGAGGTACTAGTACCTCTGTGATACTTACCCAGAGTGCTAACAGAGGTGAGGACAGCAATCATAGCTGTACCCAGGAAAGCAACCTGCAAACCTAGCGTTGGAAAAGTCAATCACAGGACCACAGAATCACAGAATCAAAGAATGGCTTATGTTGGAAAGGAACATAAAGACCACCCAATCCCAGCCCCCTGCCATGGGCAGGGTTACCATTCACCAGATTAGGTTGCCCAGGGCCCATCCAACCTGATCTCGAACACCTCCAGGGTTGGAGGATGCATGTGTAGAACAGGTATGAAATCTCTCACCTGTGTTTTCTACCAGTGCACTAGATTAGATTAGAAGCATGAAAGAAAAGAGCTTGTAGCTTCCTTGCACTGGCATTCTTGGACGCTTCTGCAATACTAGCAACTGAGAACAGTGCTAATGCTATTTGTTGGCCTTGCAACTGGAAAGAGACACCAGTGGGATGGTTTACAATGGGAAATTACATCATGTTAGAACATGTTGCTTGGGACTCCTGGTGACTACCACAGCGTAATTTCCCGTCATAAACAAGGCCTGGGAGACAGCTGTTGGGAGACTGAGCATAGCAGAGTAGTAGGCTGGGCTGATTCTGCCCATCTTTGTGTCTCGGGCAGCAGTGACTCAGCGCACAACACTGGGCAGAGCTGAGCCCCAGCCCCAGCGTAGCTCAGGATTTTTTTAATGGCCTTCAAAGATAATGGCATTTTATCTTTTTTTTTTCCTGTCTTGAAACAAGTAGAATCTTCTCCAAATATCTTAGGCAGGCTGCCACCAAGATCAGAATAGGGAAGTATTGATGAGAAGGCTGTGTATGCTCTGTTCTGTGACTGAATGGGGTGTCAGTGCTTTTAGGCAAGGGTATATATAGGGCGAAACACTATATTTTGGAGCAAATTAAGCTCCTGCAAAAAACAAGGATTCATTGGCTCCTTGCCATTAGTCAGTAATGAAGAAATTAAAAAATAGCACCTGTTGTTCATTTAAACAACAGCTTGTGACATAATGCCTCAGGAAAAGTGAAACACCAGAGGACAGCAGGTTGTATTTCAGATCAGGTTCATTATTCCCAAATCGTGCTAAAGCACTCAGGCCCTGCTCACACCTCTTCTGCTGTGTGCAGGATCCACTGTGTTGTGCAAGCCCATCACTTTGTGTAGTCCCCATCGCTCTGCACAGGCTCCATCACTTTGTGCAGGCCCTTGCTGAGATGTGGTGCATGTGGTTCCTGAGAACCCTTCAGTTAGTATGTTATTTTTGCGTACTGTAGTGTGCGCATAATTTATAGGGAGACTTAGGAGACTTCTACATCAAGATAAGCACAACTGTAAGCAGAAAAGCTATAAAAGTAACCCAGCAAAAAAAATGTCTTCAGTCAGATTGAGTCATGTCTGACAGTGGTTTAGTGGTTTCCACTGGCAGTACCTGCTGGACTGCTTCAGGTTTTCTTGAAACCTCAGTACCAGTCATGTCCTTTAGGATCAACTTTTGTACAAAGACAAAATTTGGAGATTTTGAAGAGATGAGCAGAATAAATCTGTGTTGTCTTTGGGGTGAAAAACCTTAAAACATTGAGAAGTGGACTTCTGAGTTGGCAGGTTGGACACAGAGTTCTCCTAGAGCAACATTGGGCTTGCTTCATATACATGTCTGTCACTTAATCCTGCACTGCAGCACTGAGCGTCCTGTAAGGAGCAGATGGTGCTTTCAGTCTTCCACATCTGAATGGAGAGCCTGGATGCATTAGGATCTTCAAGACGAAATGTACAAAGCTCCTACAGGTAGCTTTGCTCCAGGTCCACAGGTAGCATTGCTGTAGCTCATTGCAGAGCACTGGCACAGGTTGCCCAGAGGCTGTGGGGTCTCTTCCTTAGAGATGTTCAGAAGCTGCCTGGACATGGGCCTGGGATCCCTGCTGGAGCAACGGGTGAGTCAGAGGGCCCTGCCAATCTCAGCCAACCTGTGGAACCTCCCAAAATGAAAGCCTATGAAACTTCTACCCATGTGAAAGTCCTACCTTTGTTCTCCATTGATATGATCAGTAGGAAATTGTGGGTAAAAGCTTAAGCCTTGCAAGGACACTGTATTTAAGCTATTCCTAGAAGAGGTTTTTTAAAAAAAATTAATTAAAAAGCACCTTCCTTTCATTTCCTATTTGCTTTTCCCCATGCAGTGTGTCACACACAATTCTACTGAGAAGAAGCTCACAACAACTTCAAAGATAATGCTACATTTACAAAGGAAGGAATATGTCTCTGACAGTACAGCAGCATCAGCAGTGCTGGAAAATAAGCATGCACTACTAGGTAATGTGCTACACATGGGGAATCATAAACAAACAAACTGGTTACAGTGTGACCGCACACAGAGATCTAACATGATTTCCAAGTAGCTGCTTTCAATACCTTGGAGCACTGAATCAAACTGCAAGGAGCAAATATGCATAAGTTGCTGTTTGTCTCCATGTGACAATAATTATTAGGGGAAAGCGTTATTATTTTGTACAGTGGAGTCTTTGTGTGCGCTGAGGAAATGTAGGTACAACCAGAATGCAAGTTATTAGCAGTATCAGACACAAAATACATCCTTCCTTGTTGAAATTAGTGGGTAAGCGGAATCTGTATTTATCTCCAGACAACATGAGGCTGAGTTAATGGTACAGAACTAAATTGGTGCTAAAGCTTGATGCTTGCAAAATTTCATTTGAAATTACTGATGTATCTACACAGGGAACACTTTCAAGCTGTACCTGAGGCTGATGGGTGATTTACAAATGTCAAAATGCCTGGCAAATATGTTTTCTGTGGAAATTTTTCAAATGAAAATTTCACTTTTTTTAATTCTTTTTTTGTCTTTTTGGTGTCCAACTCGTCTTTTCAGGGCACTTCAAATGTTCATTAGGAAAACTGAGACTCAGATGTGCTTTATATTGAGTTTAAAAAACATGGTATCCTTGCAAAAGAAAAAAAATATCCATTTTCCAAGTATTATCTCAAGAGATAATACTGTTAATGATAGGAAATTCACTTTCAGCTGTAGGTAAGGCAAAAATAGCAGAATGTTATTTTAGACCGCTTTGTCCTGAATGCCTGTGTTACACCACAACCAATGTTGGAGTAAAATCCAGCCCTGTCAGCACCATGCCAGGCAGCGTGCCCCAAGGTCCTCTTCCTCCTGCCACCAGGGATGTGCATTTTTATCTGGGCTGCTGTGGTGCCTGCCTGTCCACAGGGATTTCCCATCTCAGAAGCTAATCCTGCAATCCTTTTAGAAGGCAATTTCAAGATTTTTTCTTCTTCATTTTAGTGGTCTTTGTCTACTTTTTGATTTTCCAAAGTAACAAACTCGGGAGCTTTGCAGGTTAAATAAATGTGATTTCAGAAGTCCACCACAGGCTTAATGGCGTAACTCCTGCTTTGCGACTCGTATATCTGAGGAGAGAGGGAATGGGGAGGATATACCCATATGAAATCTTTATCTTGAAGGAGAATACAAAAATGGAAAAGTCAGGGGGATGAGAAAAGTCCTTACAGAAGCTGAAAATGCAGCTTGCATTCAGTGTAAATAGCTAGAGGAAACCTGGTTTAGCCTTCAAACTCCAAAATAACATTTCTCATTAAGAATCTAAAACATCCTCAAGGAAATTGGGGAAAAAAATCAAAACTCCTCAAAATGTCAGAGTCCTCTAATCCCCATGGCTTATAGTTTCTATGTATATCTCAGCTATTTATAAAGCCAATCACCACAGTTCCTGCCATACATTTCAGTTACACGTGTCCTGAGCTAGCAAATTAGTATAAACTCTGATCTACAGAACCATGGTAATAAGCACATATATCTGTGCACAGTCTAAACTGTGCTTATTTAAACAACAGAAATTGCCGCATTTGATTTATAAAGGGATGAGTGGGTTTCTGCATGAAGTTCCACTGTGGGCTGGAAATGGGCTCTCCTCACCCACACATGCATCTGGAATTTGATCATCGACCTTTAGGAGAAAGCCACAAAACCTGTTCTGCTTAGGAGAGTATATTGCAGGGCAAAGAAAAACCTTGCAGACTTGAGATTTGGGTGGAATCCATTTATTCCACATGTGCAAAGACTGGATGAGGAATTGGAGGATCTGCAGTGACCAAATTGAAACCTCTCCATGTGTTATACACATAAACCACTCTTGATTGAAATCCTGTAAATCTTTTCCTTATATAATATGTTTCCTTGTCTGGTACAGCTAGATTTCAATTTATGCTGCTCTTTTTTTCTTTCCATCATGTTCAAAACTATCATAAACAGTCTGTAAACTCTGTATCACAAATGGCTTTCTAATAATAAAAAAGGCATTTTCAGAAGGAAGATCAATTCCTCATGGCTAAGTTGAAAAAGGGACACTGTCACACATTCTAAGGTTAAAAAAAAAAAGATCGATTTGACTTAAAATTATTATAATATGGTAAAAATATAATAAATACAGGGAGGAATGTTCTACAGACTCTAATAAGGACCTAAATTTCTGGCAAGAAAACAAATACTTTCCCCTAAGGAAGATAAATCTCATGCAGCATCCCTGATGGAGGTACTTTCTATGCTTTTGAGAACAAATATGTATTTTAACAAAACTGTTTAGGTCTACAGAAACCACAAATCACAGACCAAATACATATTTTCTCCACTAATGCAGTTAGTTTTTTTCTTCAATGCAGTGCAGTAAATTCCATCATTTGTCTGAAGAAACTGTAGCTTCTCTGCACAAGATACCCCTGCAAAATCCAAGTCCTGTTTGCTCACACCTGGTGATAGTATTCCTCACCAAAATATATGTCTGCACTTCTGGGAAGCAAATGCTTCTGGGATGCTTCTTCAGGAAACATCTGTGTCCATACACCTCAGTGAGGATGCTCTCTGAGAAAGAAATCCGTCACCATGCTCTTGATTTATTACTATTTAATGTTGTGTTGTCCAAATAACCCAACAAGTTTGTGCTCATCTCTGAGGATGCGTATAGGCTTTGTTTGCAATTTACACTGATTAAAGCAGCATTTGCAAAACACTCCAGTGAGTATTTCTGTAGCTAACGTAGAAAACACTGGACTTTGATCTGTGGTGTTTATAAAAGCTAGTTTATAATCAGGATATCCTATCTATTTTTATAAGGCAAAATAGTACATTTATGAAATCAGAACTTGTAAGGAAATAAATCTTGAATCTTAATTTAAATTGGAAAGGCATAAAATCATTTTGTTCTTTGTAATGTGAAGAAAGCTTGTTTCCAATTCCCCAAATATTTTAACAAGCAATATTCTGTATATACAAGCTTTTCAATATACGTGGACTAGTTATTAAACATATTTGGGCTCTTCCCCTGCTCCCAGCACACTCACACACACACATATGTGATATTCATGTTAACAATAAATAAATTTTATTGAAGGGAAGAAACCAGTGCTTTCTTAGCCCATTTCTCCTGGAGGTTGCCTCAGGTTATTTTAGTTTTTATCTTTAATATTGAAGGGATTTTATGGATTTACCAAACTACTATGATTTTTATTTTTTAATCTTTCTTCTGATAGATCCAACCCAGATCAGATCTTATCATTCTGTTCCAACCCAGATCAGATCTTATCATTCTGTTTCAGTTCACTGCCACCACATGTATGTGTTGTTAAGGCTATAATACATGAAGTATCCGGCTCCAGGGTTGGTTTCACTGTGGTTTTGGAATAAAGATTTTATAATATGCTGTATCTTTCCTCTGAAATCAATGGTCTATTCAGTGGATAAAGTTACCAAAGCACAGGTTGGATCTTCAAAGACACATAGGCATCCAAACTGTATCTAAGGATATTCCGCTGATTTGAAGCAAGGTATCTGTCTGATACCCTTCAAAGGTGGGAGGGTTCTTCAGGCCATAGCTAGAGCCTGTTTAAACAGTCATTTGATCAATCCCAGGCAATCTCATGGCTGCACATCCCCTAGCCTTGTGGTGAAGCCACTAATATAAGACATAGGCAGAATGTGCACTCCTTCAGGTGAGAGGCAGAGCCATCCCCAGATTTCTCTGGCTTAGGCTGTGAAACTGAGAGACTTGATGGATCTTTTGCCCTTGGATTGCTTGAGAATCTGAGATGTAAATGCATGCACACGTGCACTGAGCTTGCTGTATAGATGGTTTGCAGACATGTGCCTCTGATAGGGACATCTAATGCTCCTGGGATGCACCAGATCAGTTGAGCAGGAGCAAGGCAGCTGAGCAGCATGTAGGCAACAGTGCTGATAGTGTCCAGAAGCACCACAGTTTTTGTGTCTTTCCTATGAAAGTATGGCCTGTAAAGCTGCCCCAAAGCATCAGATCTGCCATGGTGCTGTGTGGTGACAAAAGTATGTGCCTGCAGCAGGGTTTATTTGCTACAGCACAGTAGCCATGGCTGAGAAGTCCAAAGGGATGCCAGTGTTTTTGCACTGGATCTTCAGCTAAAGCTGCTGTACATCAGAAAGTCAGCCAAACACAGAGAAATCCTCAGAACTAACTTAAATCTCAAAGAGAGGAAAAAAGAAAAAAAAGATAATGCCTTGGCAGCTCAGCTGTAGGCTATTTCGAATCCCAGAACCAGAGGAATATCACCTTGCCCTGCTCCCCTGGGGCTCTGGTTATATTACTTGGGCTTATTTTTTCTCATAGAGTAATGCTCTGTAACCACTTGAGATGTTTGTTCTCAGTGGCAGATTGAGGGCAAAATCTGAGGTGGCAGAACAGTGTCTCCAGCTCTTCATTAAGAAAATGTATCAACATTTAAATTGTTGAGTTATGAGGTTGTACACTGGGCACATTTGGCATATCAAACAGGCAAGAAAAAGACAGGGTTGGCTGAAGGTTCCCAAAGATTTGCTATTAGTCTAAAGAGGTTTGTTATTGATTTCAGAAACAGAACATAGAGCCCTCATGTGCCTAAATGAACGTTTAAAACTGCTATCACTTGATCTGCCCAGGATTAAACAGGATGATGCTTTGGTTCACTGGCATTTACCGGAGTGGGAAAGTGTCTGTCAGGAAAAAAATGACAACACAATTTTCCTGCTACTCATTTTTTTTCCTAAGCCAGTTCTAGTACTTCTCTGTTCTCACCTCCTCAGTGTGAGGTTCCTGTGTTTCTACACAGCCAGAGTAGCCAGTGCTGCAGTATTTGGAGTTGTGGTGTATCTTCACAATGTGTATGCAAAACTTATTTGGATGTACACCAAGTTCCTCCCCATGCCCTGGATCTGAGGAAAATGCCATGGGGGACAGGTCTGGTCCCCCATCTGCAGGCTTGCAGATGGAGAGAAGGAATTAGGGGGCAGCACTCTCCTTGGAGGGGTGAATGGACACCCCCAAGGAGAGAAGATATTCAAGCAAAATCTCTCAGCCAACTTCTTCCAGCACATCCCAGGTATAATTTTCCCCTCAGCAAAGCTGAACTTGTACATCATTTCCATGAGACAGAAGGCTTAAGTTTTATCATCACTCATATTTTAAGAGGTCTTAGGTACTTGCTCACAATCATATAGTGTATGCTGACATCTGGTGGCATTCAGTAACCAAATCTTCATTAAACAAATAAGTTTCAGCTTGAAGGAGTTACTCTCATTTTCCTTCAGTTGGATCAGGAAACTGAGGATTCCTCCCAGACAGTTTCAGGTTGAGGAGTTAGCCCGATGCCCACCTATGGGACTGCAATTGTTCTAAATCTCTTGAGCAACATTTAAATGGATTTTGTCCACTAGGTAAGGAAGGGAGCATTAGCCACTACTTGCCTTCAACTTCAGTTATGCCAGTGCAAAATAGAACAAATGGAGTCTTGACTTTTCTCATTCTAAAGGTGGGCAATCACTACACTAAAAATGAGTGAGGCAAAACTACCAGGAGCATGAGCAGGAACTGAAACACTGTAAATTCTTAAATGGCTACACTTTTCATGTAATTTATTTTATCTTTATTTCAAATTGGAGAAAAGAAAGAAAAATATCTTGTGAAGAGTGAGTGAGATGTATCAAAACCCTGTTTCATGGCAAGTGAGAATAAATGGCATGGAGTCAACTGTCATGGTTTAAAAGATATCCATGATGTAGCTGTTCCATTAAAATTTGGATTAAAATCATGTTTAAATTTCATTTCCTCTGGTCCCTATCCTGCTTTTGATTAGTTTTAAGAGCAGTTGATGGTCTTGTGATTTGAAGATTTTGCATTTTAAATTTAGTGTACATGGTCTGGAATTTTATGTGAAATTGTGGGTTTGATCTTTGACCTCTGTTTACTACAGTCCTGATTTGCCACTAATTTGATAGCAAGCCATAAGAGCCTACTGTAAACAAGCTGCTCACTTTACATAGCTATGTTTGGCTCCTAAATGAACAAGTATGTATGGAGTATACTTTGGGTACCGTAGCCTCCTAAAGAGATAATAAAAAACACATCACTTCTTAGCTCTCCAGGTAACGTTTACATTTCGAGAAAATCAGTTGCATACCTAATAGAGAGAGAAAATGCAATTCTTATCCATCTCAGGTTTGTTTGTTTTAAATTGTTCTTTAAAGTATTTTAGAGCTCAGGCTGTCTCTTTTGAAGTTAGTGGGAACTTTGCCATTTTTTTGGAAAGGATCAGTATTAAGCCTAAATTGGTAGAGTCTAAAAGGCAAAAATGAAAATATCCAAAGTCTACAAATCTCTCACTGATCCACCATCCAGAAGGGAAAGACAAAAGACTTTTCCAAGGTCTGTAATGTACATCTTGATTCCAGGACTCCTGTTTCTCATACATTTGTAGGCTTCAAGATGGAAAGTAACTTCCAGAGATTGATAGCATATGGAGTAGGACACACTTGTACTGTGGACTTGTAAAGGTTCTGGGGGAAGGGAGATGAAAGTTACTTGTAAGTATCAATGTACTGTCTGCACAAATCTTACACAATTTGTTCTGTGCTAGTACTACACAATATACCCAACTGGGCAGATTCCCCAGCTCATGGGATCAGTCCTCCAGGTACCACCTTTACTTAGCACAGTAAATGATCCAGCAAAAGCCTGCTGATGGACACTTAGAAATATTTCTGCACAATTTTTGTACTTTTAGCACTTACATGACACTAGCAGCCATATCCTCAAAGACAAGGACTTCACTTTCTCTTCTGTTGCCCAGCTGAGACCATCCATCCCAGAAGTGAACTTTCCATTACGAGGACTCTGTCTGAACAGTGGAGAGCAAACAGTGGTAGGAGCACCAACATACCCTGAAGAAAGGGCTGCCTTCCTATTTGACTGAGAAAGTAACCATAACTTCAACCATTTACTGGCTTAAGGAGTGTTCATAACTGATCAAAACCCATTAGACAAGGAACATGTACTTTCCTTATCTAAAAATGTGGTTCATCTACAGTGACAAAGTGTAAACTCTGAGAAGTGATGGGATATTGGCCAACAAAACTTACTTCCTACAGTGCAACCACAGTGCAGTTCTGGACTGTTCCAGCTGCTATCAAAATCACACCAGAAACAAAAAAGAGCCCAATGGGCACAAATGCAATTAAAAAGGAAGAACTTTTTGATGATAAAGAACTAAGGCATCTCTTGTATTTGATCCTCTGACTGGCAGTGAGGCAGGTTCTTAGAAGCTTGCTCTTCTGCCATCCTATCTTCTAATTGCGGAAGCTGTAGGTACCCACCAACCAACATATAACCTTAGTAAAGGAATAGGCTTTGGGCTCCTCTCCAACAAGAAAGGCTTCAGACAACCAAGTGCGTGGAGTGCCTGAAATGAAGAAAACTTAGTATCAGGTTAAGCTATTCATGGAAGAAAGCAGGAGCTTAAGGCAGCTAGAGCTAAGAAACTGCATGCAAAGAACAGCACAAAGACCCTGCTGGTTTCTATGGTCCCAGTAACAGACAAGCCAGAGTTCAGGGAGTGGCAAGGATGAAGCACTGTCCCAGATAACCAGGGCCTGAGGTCAACAAAATGTCCTTTGCAGTCTACAAAACTTTGTGACTCAACACACAAACATCTTTTGTTAACGGAGACCCATGCTTGGCCAAGGAATATGTGATAGAAATACAATATCCAAGTAAGGGAAACCATGCAATTAAATCCCACAATGGTCCATTGTGCCTCCATTGCTCAGAAGTAACGCAAGCTGATAAGAACTTGATGAGAACCACGCCTTCTCTCCTACCCCAAACTGACTCGCAATAGGATGGGAAGTGTTGAAGATTCCCATCTTGTGCATGAATCAATTTAGGCATCCTTGAGATTTTCTAGCAGCACTACTAACTCAGGCAGCATCTCCTCCATCTTCGGCTACACTGAAGACTGGAAACATTGCTCTCTATCAAAACATCCTGCAGAACCTATGGGGTTTTGCCCCCATGGAACATGTCCTCAGAATATTCTGAGCATGGGTCTCAAGGGATTTAGTACCTTTATGCCCGTCACTTCAGTATCACTTGCAGCCTGAAATCCACAATGTACATGTACAGAGACATGTGCACATACTGGACTGGTTTAAATAATGCAGGGTGGTAACTGAGCAGAAATTGTTTCTAAAGTGCTGTTTACTTTCCTGTTAGGACTGGCTTAAAACCTAAAGAAAGGTTAAATTAATCTGAGTAACTTTGAGCTCTTACACATGTGAAACAATGTGAGATTTTAATAAATAAAGCATGCCACAAGGGCCCCTGGAGTGCTTAGACAGAGCAGGCATGTCTGGACCCAGTGCAGAACAGCGATCCATCACTGCTAGATCAATTTCAAAAGCAATTCAACAAGGGCTCCACGTAGACAGCATTACAGAAAACCTGTTACAATAGCATTCTTATGCATGAGAAAACCAAAGCCACACTGTGTTTTAGGCAGGGAACCAATGAGAATGAAGGAAAACAACAAGACTATCCTCGAGATATTTTGGGCTCTCCTCTCCCCCACTCCCCTCAGACTCCGTTTCAATCTCTTAGCAGTTTCTGAATTTTTGGCAACAGAAGACTATGTTGCATAGGTCACTGCCAGCCTGGTGGAGCCTGCTGTGGATTTTGGCCACCAGAGATAGTTTTGGGTCACTGCGTGCTGACATGCCAACCTCATTTCTCCCCGTTTTGAGCTGGAGCAGAGGTGACTATGGGTGATGGAAGAGTTGGAGAGTCTTCCTCAGTCCAAGCAATCTTTGTCAGCCGGTTAATGTTTTTCCTCCTTGCCCCAGGATCTGCCATCCTACAAGTGCAAATTGAGGATGACAAATAAGAACATTAGCCTGGCGTTTCTGCTAAAATGATCCTCCTTGAAGTAGCTGATGTTGACACTTAAATTGTCAGCAGACTTCCAGTTTAGCGCTCCAGTTAGAAGAATGAGTCCATTCACACTTCCCTCTGAGCTATTGTTCCAGCTCTCTCTGGACCAAGCAAATATCACTGCAGCAGTTTACACTCCAGTTCCACTTTAAAGTGGAAGGTTGTTGGGTTTTTTTTGCAATCATAATACAAATTGCCTAGGAACTTTTTTCTAAATGTAAGCTTGGACTCCAGAGAATAATTACACAACACTGTAAAAATAGTCTGCAGCAATTTACATAGCCGTGAACTATTGGAGCTGTGTTTGGTATTTTTTCAGTGTACCTACCTACACACGGTGCAACTAGCTCCAGTATTTACAGAGGACTCATGGAGCTGTAATCACAGAAACTGGTATTTCCAGTTAGACCAGACACGTGAACAAAACATTTCATGTTATAAAGCAAGGTTTCTTATTTTGAGGTGTTATTTCATCATCTAAACTGAAGCACTGTTTTGCCACTTCTGCCTCTGCCATATCCTAGTTCACCTCTGGCTGGATTCAGATCCCATTCCTGTGGGTAATGCAGGAATTATTGATGTAGTAAAGAAGGAAAATATTGATTTAATTTGGTTTCCTTCCTGTAAGTGTGCTTTCTTTCCATTTTCAAATAGATTAATCATACTGGGGGGCTGTATCCTCATTTGTCTCTCTGCAGTCACCACTGCTGTTGTGATCCATTGGGTATGGCATCTCCTTGCCTTCTGGACCACACTCCCCAGCCTGCTCTCCTGCATGCTGGCTATTTCTCTCCCTGAACTTTTTGTTGATGCTGGGACCACCAGTCCCTCTGCAACTAAGAATCAAGCCCATTTCTTCTGCAAAAGAGCAGGAGAAACCTCTTCTGCAGCAGGTGGTACAATCACTGCAGGCTGAGCCTCATCTGTTACAGAAATTGTCACTTTGGACATTTCCAAGCCCAGCTGACCAACATTCCAGTACTTCCACCATAGAGCAACTTCTGAGCTCTCCAGGTAATTAACAAGCAGCTAATATACCTGGAGCCAGAAGATGCAGTAGCTTAATTTTTGCTTTCTGTACTCCTCTATAAGGCCATTTTTGTCCCTTAGTGCAACTCTGCTAAGCTCCTACCTTGCAAGCTGCTAGTCTAACTTTTAAGGAACGTTTTCAGTTGTCTTCCCCAGGAAAGCTTAAGTGATTGTATTAGAAGTAACAGAATGAATGGATAAAGCCACAGGTTGGAAACAAACCCATTTCCTGAAATCTGTAAAGAATCTATTCAGGATACCTACTCACAGGTAAAGTATACATGACAGAAATAAGAATTTCTGCAAGTGAGTACATGAATATGGAAACAAAACCCATAACCTAGCAGTGAATATTACGGCCATGAGATTTAGGCACTGATTTGAAGGAGTTAAATTCCCAGGCTGCCTTTTCAGAGCAGGGTGGGGCACTGGAGAAGCCAGAGAGGGGGAAAAGAGGCACCTGAGAGCCCTGGGAAGGAGCAGCAACACCTGTAGACCAAGTTCCTTTCCACTCCTGTACGCTTTGATGCAGATCTTCTCCAGCTGAGCATCTGCCAGAGCCCTTGGCTGTGCTGTGCTGCTTTGTGCACCCCTAGGTGTGGGGTGACCTACCCGCACAGCCCTGTCTGCACCAGGAAGCAAGTGCCACGTCCCCCACTCGCCTCGCCTCTAACTGCCTATCCCTGTTGCTGTGGCTGCGCATGGCTTGGCCAGGGGGACATGGGCATCCTCCCTGAATCAGAGTGGGCGTCCTGGACAACGTTTTTTGAGGGCACTTTCTCCAGCTCCTGGTACAGCAAACACAAGGTAAGTGCCAGCCCTGCGGCACCAGGAGGGAGGAACGGGGAAATCATTTCAACTTCTCCACACTGTCCTCTGTAAAATACCTTCCAGCACCTGTTTGCTGCCAGTACCTGCTCCTTCTGCACCCCTAAGCAGTGGCAGTGCAGGAGGCTGTGCTGCCTTGGTCTGGAGCATCTCTGATATTTGCTGTTGAAGTTTCTGATGTTGTCAGTGATGACATTGTGATATTTGGGCGACTGCAAAACAGAGACTGAAGCGGCCCCCAAGATCTAGCAAGTTGAAGCATCTGCTAACAATAAAAATGAATTGGAGGCTGATTAAATCCTTTACTTCTTCCTTTCTTTTTGCCTCATAAAGTAGGAGGCATGGCAGAGTACTCAACATTCTTGTTTTTCACTACGTAAGAAGCAAACCACTTTTTTATGATGCAAAGTATTGGTATAAATTGTGCATAAAATAGTTTGTTGGTAACTGCTCTTCTTTCTCTGTGAGCAGCCCAGTAGCAGGTTGTAACTCTGGGAAGGTCCCCAAAACGTTTCCCTCTGGATTCTGCATGTGCTGCTGGCTGGATATCCAAGTGGCAGGAAGTGTTTCTCAGCTTCAGAGGGGAGGAAAACCCTTCTGCTGGGGTCCCTGAGCAGTAGTGCTCCTGCCTGATGCCCAGTAGCAATGCTTCTGGGGACCAGAGCTGGGACCCCCTAAGGAAAGAAGAGTGTAAAACCAGGAGTTGGTGTGGGTTTGGGAATTAGGGCCCTACGGCTTGGAGTGCTTGCAGAACTGTTGGGGAGTGCAGGGATGCCTGCACATCACAATGGAGTTTTAAATTTGCTTGCAAAACATCTCAGCTCTGTTCCTGTGTTTCTTGGAGTAGTTGTATGAAAATGGCTGTTTTTTAGGCTTGGCAGTTTTCTTGCTCTGGTTTTCTGTGTTGGTATAGTTGAGGCTTTGGAGCAGACAATAGATAACTCTGGGTCATGAGTTGCCAATAATCTCCATTTTCCCAAGAGTTAGCTTCTTCTATACACCCTCGTTTCCACATTTTACATTTTTTGGAAGCATAGAAGATCTTTTCCTCCCTCCACTCCTGGCAAATGGACTGTCCTGGCTGTCTCCATGAATCAGTCATTTCAGGTCTGCAGGCAGAGGTTCTGTCCTTTCCCCTTGGGAACACAAGGCCATTTTGTCCCCTTCATTAGGTTCTGAAGAGGAGCTCTTTGTTTTCTACCTCTGCCAGCTCTCATCTGCCTGGAAACATTCCAGGAAAGAGGAGGTGGATTGTTTTGGAGGAACACTTTTCAGCCCCGTGAGCCATCAGGAGTTTAAAGATCTCCCAGACATGAGGGTCTTGGCATGGCTGGTGGCCACAGCTGCCTCATGCCATGTGAGTATCAAGGACATCCACTGAGGCAAGGAGATCTAAAATATATGTTAGGGAAATCCATGGTACTCAAGTAAGTCCTGAATGATGTTTGTAGACACGAAGCTCTCTGGAAGAAGTTTAAGTGCCTGTGTCCTTATTGATCCTAGATATTGGCACAAAGGTAGCTGGGGGAATGCGTGGTTGCAAAGGCTGGAAGTGGGACTTGCTGGCATCACATGGATGCAGCTTGCTTGGAGCCACTCCGGGCCATGTGCTGTCAGCCTTCCGTGTCACAGTCTTGTGTTGTGCATCGTGGGTCATGGACATGTATAATGATGTAGCAAAATCTGACGAAATTCTCATTTACCTGATACATTTCCTGACAAGCTACCACTTCTGTAATATTTTGTGTCTGCCGGAGTAATGAACATAGGAAGCCACCACATGTGGCTTAATTTAAAGTGTATGTAATTGCTTTGGTTTAATCCTTTTTTAAATTTCTCTTGGCAAATCTCAAAGGTTGTTTATTTATTTCCAGTGTTGTTGTTTATGGGCAAAAACATTTTGCAGCGTTAGTTGTGGTTGTTAACTGTGATATTAAACAAGGTTTAACTTTGTATCGGAGAAAGAGAAAAGAGCTTGGGTAGAAATAGTCCATGAAAGCTCAGAAGAAATGCTTCCTCCATAACTCAGTATTTTATGTGACTGTTGTTTGTAGTCACTGTGTGTGGTTGTTCAAGTGTGGAAGCTGAGCCTGAGAGGGAAAGTCCTTTCGTTTCTGTGTTTTTTTCCCTTCTTTGCCTGTCTCTTAATAAGCTTGGGGTTATTACAGGCTGCCCAGACACTCACATCAAGAGGTTGTTTTATTTCACGGGCTGTAATAAGTCATTTCAGCTCTAACCTTGAGGTTTGAAATGCTGACAGCTCCTTCAGACGGACCCGTGGCCTCCTGTCCCGTGGCAATATATCAGCATCTGTCACAGGCTCACTGTGCAGGTGGTGGCTGTGTGCAGACAGGAAACCCAATCTTCGTGTGCTCTGACCTGCTGGCAGTGGTGGCTGCCATCAGGTGTGGTGAGAAATCCCCAGGATTAAGCACATCGCTGTGAGGTCTTTCCTATGCTGCCTTCTATCATATACATGAAATGTAAAGTGCTACAATTAAGGCTTTAGCTCATTGTTTTGAAGGAGGAAGTCTTCAGTGCTTCATCTCTCCTCTCATTGCTATGAGCTCAATGCAGCCTCTTGATGTTCTCAGCAAGGTGATAGCATGGTTTGGCCCCAGAGGGAGCTAACAGAGAAAGGTTATCTCCTCATATCCCTTGGCTGAGGAAGCACCCCAGAAACAGTGAGATTCTCTTCTGCAAGAGCTGGCACTTGCACCAGAGAAAGCTGTTATCACATGCTGTGTGTTATGCACGTTGTACAAGCTTTCACCAGGATATGTAAAGCACTTGAACAATGAATTTTCCCCTCGAAGAAGCAACCACCAGGTATTATCAGGCTGTTAATGGTGCAAACCGTCCTATTTTTTTTTCCATTTTAAGTGTTTTGTAGGGTGTTTTTTTTTTTTCTTCCCAGTCTCTGTAGTTTCCCTCGTGCCATGCTCTGCTCTGTGATAGACTGCAGATGTGATAGACTGCAGATGCTCACTGTTTCAGGCTGATTGGGAAGCCAGTCCCTGAGCACAAGAGAGCAGAAACAAACATGCCCTTGCCCTGCTTTCTGCTGCCGTGCTCATCTGTGAAGTCTATGGTGAAAAGTTTTCCCCTACTCCAGCTCCCTCTTCTAAAACTATTGAAAGTCAACAAGGGTATCAAACTGACTTTACTTCCTCATATCATTCTCAACCTGTTAGGTTTCAGAGTTCAGAGGGTTTGCATTTCCTTCATTATACAGGTGAATGTGCATGGGAGAAAATGTGTACAGAATTCTCAGTGGGAACGCATGTTCTTTACAGCCCTTGAAGTTATAAAAAGGAGATACCTCTGTCTTTTAATCTGTCATGGGGAATCCAAACGTCAAAACTTATAATTAAAAAGCACTGTGAGCACTTGCTGTCAGTGCCGTTACATGCTCTTCTGGTGTGTTCTGCTGTTGGGATCCAGCAGCAGTTCCACTGCTCTGTCCACATTTAATTAAGCTCTGCTAGAAAAGGACATATTGCTTAGGATCACAAGTGCAGGGCTGTCAGCTGGACCAGCATTGAACACAAGCTTTCAGATTCTGCCAAAGCTCCAGCTCTGATCTGCACTCTCTAGATTAGAGAAAGAACAACTGCTGCATGAGAATTTATTAATTACTCACAGATAAAGGAAATAACTACACAGGAGCCTTACCCTTGCTCTGTCCCCCTTGTGCTCATACCATGGGCAAATTTGTATTGTTGCAGCTCTCAAATTCCTTTTTTCCTCTATTTACTGTAGGAAGAATGAGAGTAAGTCATGGGGCAGTTTTTACCTTAATATAGGGAAGGTAGGGGATGGGGCAGCAGGTCTGGAGCAGATGCCATGGATGAGCAGTAGTCCAAAGACTGGAGGCAGCTTACAGTTTTCTCAGCCAATCTAAGGAATGACCTGATTTTCACCAGGCACTGCTGTAGGTCCAGAACTATATGTATATAGACCCAACTAGAGCTCTGCTGAGCATCTGTTTCCTGATTCTCACTGGGTTATTTTTCCCAAATCTCAGACTTTTTCCAGTGCTTCCCCTTCCACCCTTGTTACAGTAAAATTAGTTTTTCAGTTTTTCTGAGGTATTAAAGAGCACATGAATTTGATTTCTTTTTCTTTCTTTCTTTCTTTCTTTCTTTCTTTCTTTCTTTCTCTCTTTCTTTCTCTCTTTCTTTCTCTCTTTCTTTCTCTCTTTCTTTCTCTCTTTCTTTCTCTCTTTCTTTCTCTCTTTCTTTCTCTCTTTCTTTCTCTCTTTCTTTCTCTCTTTCTTTCTCTCTTTCTTTCTTTCTTTCTTTCTTTTAATTATTCAGGAGATAGAATTAACCAGAGACTTCTTAATTATTCTAATCTGTTTAATAGATTTGAGAGCGTTAATTTGGAATTTTCTAGGCAATAATAACATCTTGTCATTAGTCGGAAAGGGGGAGCAGAAGACCAGTGCAAGAGAACTTTACTCACCATTTTACATATCCTGCTTAGTGCAAAAATTAATTTTGCTTTGGACTGCTTCAAAATGGTATTCAACTGAAAGATTTTTGTTATAGTGCAGACTCTGTCAGATATCCAGCTCATGCTGATTGCGGAGCTTAAAACAGGCACTGTCCTTCAGGACAGTGATTCAGAGCAGCAGAATCGGATTTACTCTGGAGCAGAGCAGGGTTGACTGCTTCCCCTTACCATCACTAAGTAGGAAACATCAGGCACAGGACAAGCTTCAATCCCTACCCTGCTTTGTCCTTCCCATCCTGAAGCTCTGCAAATAATGGGCTTTAAATTAAATTGGTCGTGGCTATTATGTTTGGTGTCCCACAGTCTTGCCTCAGAGTTGCAAGGTGAGGTTGGTTGAAGGTCTGGCTGCTCATGCAATCACTAGTCTGCAGGTGAGATTTTGTGAAGATGCTGCATGCTTCTGGGGCATCACTGAAGATAGTGAAGATATCAAACCTGTGCTTCCGCTGCTTCACTTGGCGTAGTGCCTCATTTGGTGAGACAGTTTGTCTGGATAAATGGACAGGGGAATACTCATCTAATTTCTTAAATAAAAGTTGCCCTTCTCATAAAATCCCGGCTATGACCATATGGGCACTTATGATTTTGTGATCCAAAGAAGACTTCATTGCTCTTTGAAGCTAAGATACAATGTTCATCTTCTTATGTTCTGGAAGTCTGCTTTGGGCATAAAAAAATTGATGTCTCAATCTTACCTTTGCACCTCTCTAGCAGTATGCTGGGTCTGATTAACTCCTGTTTGAAGGAATCAAAAAAAATCCCAGTGACTCGAGTAGAAATTCAACCAAATTCAGGAAACAAGGCTTTAGAAATATGAGCAAACTGCAGAATGTGCACTTCAGCCACAAGGGAGGACCTTTGGCTAACCTAATAACCAAGGCTGTGATTATTCCATTTGGAGTTTTGGTGACACGTATAAACTGTTACATTCATGTTTATAATGTCACTACACATCGTCCCAGAAGAATGGCATTTATTAATGCGAACAGTTGGGAGATATGCTTTCCATTCTGTGACTAATCTAGACTTAGAAACATACTGCCAGCAGCTTCAAAAGGCAGCCAGTTGGTGTGCGAATCAACGCCAGGCCTAGAGCAGAGATCTTGAGAAACGTGGCAGTGATATTTGCAGAGCGAGCTCAAAAGTAAATAATATCAAACAAACAGATGTGTTTTGCAAAAATTGAGGTTACACCAGTGTAACTTCACTGTTCTCCATGATACTCGTGGCTGATTTACGTTATCTAAGCTGGGAGCTTTGGCCTCCTTTGGTGATATGAGCTGTTTTGCCCGTGAGGTGAAAATGAAGAGATACTGTGGAAAAGTGGATGAGGCACTCAGTAACTGTCTAAGAGAAGGCCTGTATCATCCTTTGTATCCAGCACTGTTTCTGCAGAAGCAGTCCTGTGGTGCATATGCTTGTGGGATATTGGCCCACCATGCTAAGCGCAATACCTGGAGGAAGACCCTCCATGTGTGGAAGTCATGACTTGCAGCAAAGCAAGCTGGCTGCTTGGACATTGCTACTTCAGGATGGCTAACACAAAGTAGTTAGTAAGTCTAACTTGCTGACTTTAATTCCCTTTAACTGAATCAGCTAAAATCTGCTAAAAATCTGCACTGGAGTCTTAGCTAGCATGTACAATGTTTTAACTGTTATCTTGATCAAAATGAGGTCATTTTGCCAACCGATATGAATTGCACTTGAATCCTTTTTCATCAACAGCCAAAGATATCCACACTGGAAAGAGATTCCTGTAAAAACAATCAAAATATGAGCTTTGTGTACATAACAGACTTGTAACCAGAGAGTCAACTGACAATTAAAACCTGCTTTAAATTTTAGGGGTCCCAACCTTGGAGTCGGTGAATTCTGATTCCATTTACTTTGTTTTATGACTCTAACCTACTTTTTCCAGGTATTTTATTTATATATTTATGTTTTGGACTTGTCACAAAGTTCTTGCATTTATTGACTTCTAATGACATTAATCTTTTTGCTTTTTTTTTTTTTTTTCCTATTTCAGTGACAGTATGTTGCTCCTTGCAGTGACTAAAGCACCATGAACATCATCATTCATTGTCTCTGTTATCATGCAGTAGTGACTTAGTCATCATGTCAAAATGATGGAGAACAAAGCTTGTTATGTCTACTAAACCTTCAGTCAAACAAAGCCTAACAGCTTTTATCAGACCAAGGCTCTAGCATCTCTTGGCTATAGATCAAAAGCTTCTAGGACAAAACTAAAGATCATTAATGTGGTTTACAAGAGAGAGCTGATGGCACCTAAGAAAAAGGGTGCTCAGTTCTCTCTTTTTCTTTTAATTCCTAAACAGAATGGACAGAATTTATCTGTATAGGTCTCATCTCTCTAGTGTTCCCTGTTGAGTGGAAACATATATTGCTCCGAAAGTAGTGCCTCCTGTTTATTCCACAGAAACTACAACAGATAAAAAAAGCACAATAACACTGTTTGGTAGAGCAACTCCTCAGCTACAAAGCAGTGTTTTTCAGCCTAGTCACTATTATTAGCTATGCATTTTTGCCAGTGATGAAGAAGAGCCTGCATGCTGCACTTGTAAAAATCTGCATCAGCAGAGGTGACCTGCTTTCACCACTGCTGAAATGCACCACCCATCACTTCACTGTGCTCACATCCACTGTTTGGTCTCCACATTCAGCAAGCATCGATGAATATCAGTGGGTGCCATTTTTTCCAGACAGAGGAATGCAATAATACACATTCACTTCATACACATTTCTGTGTCAGATGCCATTTTGTCAGACTGCCCCTCTGCTGCCATCTGTCACACAGCAACAAAACAGAACAGAATACTGATGGAAAGGTTCAGCCTCTACTGCCATACTGCCCATCTGCCTCTGATACCATGGGCCAACGTAATAAAATAGGAGGCATTAGTTTTGGAGCAGCCCTCATACTGTGTTCTATATTATATTAAAATACCAATAAGAAGCCAGCAAATTCTATAAGCTAAACTTGCTGGAAGAATGCTCAAAACTAGGTGAAAATACTTTTTATCTCATTTAAGAGCAACAGAGAGCACAAAAAGGAGATAAAGGTACCTAGAAGGAATTGTTCATCTAAACTGCTTCTTGTTTTCTCCAGCAGATCAAAAGATGTTTTGGTTTGTAGTGAACTAGACATTTCCTCTGTATACCAGCCAGCACCCATCACAAACTACAAAATGGCTCACAGTGCTTTAAATCAAGTTACAGATCAAAGTAAAAGATTAAAATGCACAACTGCAATGTGTCACAGGAAAACAGGGGAAAATGGGAAAAAGGGAAAATGAGGCCATTGTCTATATCCCAGGCCCCTGCAAGAAACTGGCGTATGAGATCATTTCTCTAAGAAATGTATTCATTATCCTAAACCCCAGATTTACATCTTAAAGTTTTTACCAGAAGCATCTGTAAATTAAAAGCATCCAGTTGTGTTTGTGTGTCTATGCATCCATATACATGTGTGTGAATATTTTAGTGAGTGCAAGACCTCTTGTTTCTAAATCATCACTGATAATCTAGCAGTTGTTTATATTTAAATGAATGGTGTTGCTAACCAGAATGTTCTGCCTTCTGGAGCCCAGTCCTTTTTTTATATTACAATCTATCTGTAAATGATTAACGGTCTCTGTGGAAATGAACAAGGAGAGCCAAGTGCGTGAGGGGCAGGAAGAAAAGCAAGAAAATGTGCAGCACCCCTCCTCTGCAGGAACTGGAAAGGCCTTTGGGCTGTCCATTCCTCTACCATATAGTCACATAATTTTTTTCCCAGATGGATCAAACTTCATTCTAAATGCAGTTGGGTCTTTTCCTTTTACCCCTCCTCTCGTTACTCCTGTTAGAAGCTGCTCTGAAATGCCACCAGTCTGCGAGTGTCCTAATCATAGAATCATAGAATCACTCAGGTTGAAAAAGACCTTAAAGATAATTGAGTCCAACCATAACCTAACCATACTACCCTAACTAACAACCCTCCACTAAATCACGTCCCGGAGCACCACATCCAAATGGTTTTTAAACACACCCAGGGACAGTGACTCAACCACCTCCCTGGGGATCCTATTCCAGTGCTTAACAACCCTTTCTGTAAAGAAGTTTTTCCTGATATCCAACCTTAACTCACCCTGGCACAACTTGAGGCCATTTTCCCTCGTCCTGTCACCAGTGAGAAGAGACCAACCCCGCTCTTGCTGTAAGCACCTTTCAGATATTGGAAGAGAGCAATAAGGTCTCTCCCCTCAGCCTCCTTTTCCCAGACTGAACATGCCCAGATCCTTTAGTCTCTCCTCATAGGGCATATTCTCCAAGCCTTCACAAGCCTAATTTCCTATCCATGTTTACCCAGGCCCACGAGTGTGACAGTGGGGTCCAGCAACTGAGCATGTTGAGAAGACTCTTCTATGCACATCAAGGGAAGAGTTAGCTATAGCTAACAGAAGATTCATTGAGAGTGGATGAGAGACTAGTCTGCCTCTGTTGAAAAGCGATGCTGGAGAGGTGTGTGCTGGGAAAGGCATATCATTGCCCTGCTCCTCACAACTGGTATAGGAGATTTTTACCTTTGCTGTCCAGGCTTTGCGTATCTTTGTACTACAGCAAGGCTTGTACTAAAATACCAGAAGGGAACAAGCTAGGTGTGTTTTGTTTCGAGGCATGTTTGTGTGTTCAGGCAGAGTGAGGCACTCTGTTCCTTCTCCTGCAACCTAACATTACACTTAACAGCATGATTTATTCAGTCGTTCAGATAGCTCCCTACTGAGTTTGCCAGTGTTTCTGAGTACGGACAGAGCTACTCCGTCTTCTAGAGCATGAACTGTCCCCATGAATCTTGTGTGTGCTCCGTGCTGTGATCTGCCTCTTCAGCTTTCTGACACTCAGTTGTCTAGAGAGACAGTCTAGTCTAACAGGTGGAGCATCTCACTATGAGCCATGCTATCATTTCTGGAATTAATATACAGAATGTTTTAGTGGTTGGGATTGTACCTTGCCTTTTATACCAGAAGCAAGGCAGGGCCAGACTGCAATACCTAGAAAGCCAGCTCAAGTGCAGCAGCAGAGGGGTATCCCTCAGCCAGTTGGCCTTTTTGTGGGAGAAGCTGGTCAGACATCCTTGTTTCTCCTGAGGAACCTGAAAACCGGCAAAGTTAAGCAAGCCTTTTCTTGCTTTTCTGGGTATGTAATTTCTATAGTTGCCATGGAGATGTTATGTGATGGTCCTTGAGAAAATCCTTCTATTAAGATGTTATCAACTATGATTGAAATTTTTAGAGCCTCTATTGTGCACACACTGGAGAGGCTTTTATTTGCAATCTAACAGGTGATATTAAAACATGAAATGCTCTCTGATTATGCAGCACGGTGTCTCAGTCTCTTCATCTGAGGAACAGTGTAAAAATCCATTCTGTCCCTTCCCCGTTATCTCATTTATTTCCTAATTCTGATATTTGATTCTCGAGTATAGGAAATTGAAATTTAGGAGATGAGAGATTTTGCTGTAACTCCTCAAAAAGGAAAGAAATTACTGTTCGTAGTACTTGTAATATTATAGTGGATGGATATGTCTGTATACATGTATAGTGAGCATGTTAGAAGCTATTTTTTTTGTTGTTATCTTTTACCATTAAAATTCATCACCTCAGTTTGGAATGCATTTTGGACGTTAACTAATCAGACTGAGGAATATAAATAAGAATGCATGAAAATGATTGAAGCGTGGAGTTGAACAGAGGTGCCCCATTTCTGTGGATAATCTGTCCTCTCAAACTCCCACACCCTTTGATACCTTACCAAGATTTTTCTCTCAGCCTTTACAATTTGTATCTTTCATGAAAAAAAGATATACTCTAAATTCGGAAGCTAATGGAAGATAAAACCTAGTAAAGGCAAGAGAACTGCAATATATGTGTGAGATAGGGACTGTATCTATTGTGATTTGGAATCCTGTGTAACGACTCATGTCTCTCTTCTCTTCTGCTCCTAAAAAAGATGGAGACAAATGTTTTAATTCTCTCCTTGTATGTCTTTTGTCTTTCATGTCACAGTGAACAATCCATGTGTATTTTCATTAAATGTTCCAATACTGGTAATTGCTCTTTTACTATTGTTTCAGGTCTCCTGTACTTTATGTGGGCCTGAATCATATGAAAGTACAAATTGCACTGTAAAAACCAGTGAAAACAAGAAACTTATTTTCTTTATACATCTGTAAAGAACTGAGTACAGCCAGAGCTTTATAAATAATAATAGCTAAATGATAAGCTTCTGCTAATTCCACATGGTAACTCTTTCAAAGCTATGTTTTTTCTTAAGGATTCTGAATTTGCCTTGCTTCAGAGTTAATGCAGAATTGGAATTTTAGGAAGCATTTTTCCTATTGTTGTTACAGGATCCATCCATCTCCATCGGGAGAAATCCTAATTACTGGAATTCAAATGTGGCTTTTGAAAGCCATGTAATTCATGACGTTTGTTGAGAACACCTTTAGATCACAAATAAATGCAGAAATAAAGAAAAATAGGAGGAGCAGTGTAACTGGCGTTGTAAAGTTAGCAGAGAACATGCCTTCAAAATGATTTTTTTTTTTCTTTTCATCAGTTTAATTTACCAGCATGAAAAGTTTCCACAAATAATGCCCATATACCTTTTACTCAATACAAATTCAGTTAATCTTTCTAAGCATTCATTTCAGGGGCCTGGAAACTTCATTTAATGTGCAATAGGAAAACACAGATGTAATATGGATAACTTGCATCTCACTGTATAACTGAATCTCCAATGCAGATTTTACTGTGCCGGGAACAAATTTATTAGAATTATTGCCAAAAATTTAGATTTCAGCCTGGCTTTCATTTATCATAAGTCCTTTGCTTTACTTTAACAATAAAAAGAGACCTTGCATATAAAAGGCTCTTTTAAAACACTGCCAGAATGATGTGAAAAGGTGTTAGGGTAAATAAGCATCAGGCTCTGCATGAGTGCTCAGAGGAGGATCATATGCAGCAATTTGTAATTCTGCCGCTCATTTATTTTGAGTAGCAATACATTGCCACTCCAGAATAGATGCCTTCTGTCTGATCCTTCAGAGCCCCCTGCCCCACGCCTGAGCTTGTGTGAGAGGATCATGCAGCTGGGATGTGGGATGCCACGTACTGGTGAGAGTGCCTTGCTTCAGACAAGTTTATCACTTCTTGAATCCCCCTGGGCAGTCCCTCATAAAGTCATGATCCTTTGGTCACTTTCATGGCTGGCAAACCACACAGGGTCACCATTTTAAAGCACTTGCTGTGGCTTGTGAATTTTAATTTGCCTTCAGTGTTCAACATTGGCAGGTGGCTTATAAAGAACATGATGCTAATGGGGTATATTTTGGGAGGGTTGTTTCAAACCTAGAACAGTGCCTTTGTAGACTCACAAATAGTTGTTTTAACACAAATGAGGCAGTGAGGAGTGGAGGCCTAGGATGGGGTTTGAAAGGCATTCCTTGAGCCAGTTTTGCCAGCAAGCGTAACACAGAATCATAAATTCACAGAATTGCTTGAGTTAGAAGGAATCCTTAAAAGTCATCTGGTCTGATTCCCCTGTAATGAACAGGGATGTCTGCAGCTAGATCTGCTTGCTCAGAGCCTCATCCAGCCTGACCAGTGTGTCTCCAAGGATGGGGAATCCTCCACCTCTCTGGGCAAAAAGTTCCAGTGCCTCACCATCCTTACCATAAGAAACTTCTTCATTATATCCAATCTAAATCCTCCCTCTTTTAGTTTGAAACCACTTTCCCTTGTTCTATCACAGCAGACCCTGCTAAAGAGTCTGTCCCCTTCTTATTTACAGCCCCCCTTCAGGTACTGAAAGGCTGCTATCAGGTCTCCCTTGAGCCTTCTCTTTTCCAGGCTGAACAGCCCCAGCCCTCTCAGCCTGTCCTCATAGGAGAGGTCTTCCATCCCTTGGATCATTTTTGTGGCCCTCCTCTGGACACGCTCCAACAGATCCACATCTCTCCTGTACTTAGGATCCCACATCTGGATACAGTACTCCAGGTGAGGCCTCACCAGCACATAGTAGAGGGGCAGGATCACATCCCCTGCCCTACTGGCCATGCTTCTTTTTGATGCAGTCCACAATAGAGTTGGCTTTCTGGGCTGTGAGGATACATTGCTGACTCATGGTCAGCTTGCCATCCACTTTTTGTCAGAGCTGTGCTCCTTCCTTACATCTCCCAGCTTATACTGATAGCAATGGTTGCCACAACCCAGGTGCAAGGCCTTGCACTTTGATTTGGTGAACCTCATGAGCTTTGCGTGGACCCACTGCTCAAGCCTATCTGGGTCTTTCTGGACAGCATCCCATCTCTCAGGCCTGTTGACCGCACCACGCAGTTTTGTGTAATCCAGAAAATAATGAGTGCACTTGTTGGTGTCATTGATGAAGATGGTAAAGAGCATTGGTCCCAGTACTGACCCTGAGGTACAACACTCATCTCGGATCTCCATCTAGACATTGAACCTTTGACCACCGCTCTTTGGGTACAATTGTGCAACTAGAGATCTGCCAAACATTGGTAAATCCACAGTCTCTGTTTATTGTTCATGTGCTGCAAAGCCAGCAAGTGACTTTAACAGCTTGTTTCAAATCAAATTAAGGTAAAGGAAATAAAATGTCTGTATTCTTTTACTTTTTGGAAAACTTACAGGAAGGATGTTTCTAGGACAAGTGTAATGTATTTGGAAGCATTGGAAGAATGCGTCAACAGTTTGAAATCTGGGGTACAACAAAGTGGCCTGTTTTGGACAGATGTTTTGGAGATGAAGGGATTTGCATCTTATGCCAACAGTTTTGAGTATTTCAATCTTTTTCCTGTAGAACTTCTTAGTCGAGTGAAGTAGCACCATGGCTCTGGAGTTGTGTCGGCAACTGAATTCCCTCGTGGAGATTTGTCTCAAGACTTTTGTGTGGGAAGCTCTGCAGTTGTATGGATGATATCACAACTGGATATCACAACTGGAAACTCTGTGTTCAGAGAATGTCATGTTTATCACTTAGAAAACTGGCTGCTATACCAGTCCTCTAACCTCTGAAGGACATTGAATGGTGGACACAACACAAATGATAAAGCCTTTTATATGACAAGATTGGAACACAAGGATTCTGGTGGCCTTCAGGGCAGTATACCAACCATTTCAGTTTGATAGGGTAATCTTTCTTCTGTTGCAAGTCATCATCTTTCATTCATGCCTGGTTTTATTAGTCTGAGATATTGCATCCTATTTTTTCTCTCTTGCTTTGAGCTCTACTTTATATGATGGCTCTTGTGCATTAGGAAAAGTCTGTTAGCTTATGATGCTCTCTGATTTGTGAAGTTTACAATCTAATTTTCTCCTTTACTGAATTTTTGTTCCGTGTTGTTTTCTTTAACATTGGCATGCCTGAGTATGAACTCACATAAGTTTTGCCATGTTATAGCTGTGTGGTGTGACTGTACTTTCATCTTGTCTCCCATGTGATATTTGACCTCCCTCATGCACTGCACTCTGCTTTTAATCTTTAGGGGTCTGTCCAGCCCTGGCTTTGGAAGTATGATGCTATCACACTATTAACCAGAGCTCATTAACACATGTCAGTTTAGAGCAGGCAGCGCAGTATATATGCCAACAGCAACATTCAGGTGAACCATGTGGTCATTACGATAAAATGACCTGAGCAGTGAGGGTAAGTTTAGAGCTCAGACTGCCACTATAGATTTGCCATGATCCTGTGCAAGCACTGTTTTTCCCTGGCTCCTCAGCCCTGCCCATGGGCTGTCTCCACATTGGCCTTATGACTGTCAGACTCTGCTTCAGCGAGGCCACAGCAAGGCCAAGCTCCAGCCTGTAATGGGCCCTTGCCCAGCCAAGCCTATGGCCCTGCCTGTCCTCTGTCACCATCCCCAGGGAGCTGCTTGGTGCCCCTGGCTGCCTGTTCCTGTCGTGGTATGGGAAGGCCTTACCCTTATGGTCTCCATGAGGAATCACTGGCACTATTGGCCCTGGGAGATGTCATATGGAATGATGAGTGAAATTTTGGTCTTGGTACCAGGGAAGTACTGAAACTATGGTCACATACGTTGTCTCAGTAGTTCCCAGAAAATTAGAAGGCCAAATATTTGAGCTGCTCCCAGGAATTTCTGGAAACTGCAAAAAGAGTAATGACTTTTGAGAGATAATTCCAGTTCAGAACTTGGGTAATCATGGTGAGAAATCTGGAGCAGCCCACAATGCCAGCTGAAGAAAGCTCATTCTAATCTAATAAAGCAAAGCTCTCATGTAATTGACAAATCAACTGCTGAGGTACAAAAGCATTTAGTGCTGGAGGGGACACCAGCAATGCTCAGCATGGGAAGACTTCGGTCTGGAGTCCCTATTGGAAAGTACAGTCACACCACACAGCTATAGCACGCAAAACTTGTGTGAGTTCATCCCTATTACATAGAGCCATAAAAGGGGCATTTGATTCAGAGTTCCTGGAGGTAGATGCTCAGATCACCATTGGAAGCAGTAAGTGAGTATAATTTTGCACTTTTTGTTTATAATGACAAATTAAACAGAGTCATCCTCTGCCACCAGCTGCATGCAAGTTTTATCTTAAGAGAAAAGGAACAGTTCTGAGAAATATTATTAGAGGCTAAGACAGTCATTCCATATGGTACCTTACACCTGGGTTTTCAGCAACCCAGGATGCATGTAAGTGCACAGGTCTGCCCACTCATGCAGATTGAGTTTGGTGACCTCACTGTTTCCACCCATGTTCTTCACTGACAGCGTAGCTCATCCCTTGCAGCCACGGCATGTAAGCCACATATGAGGACTGCTGACTGCCATCAGAAGTTAGGGCTCCTGCCTAAGGAATTTTACACTGAATGATGAAAGTGCTTTTGGCAGCTTAAAAGCTGGATGGAGAGCCCCCTTTGAGACCAGCACAATTTCTCCCTGGAGTCTGGTTTCTTCCTGAGTCGGTTTCTGCAACTGTGGGCTGGGATTAAGGAGCTGTAAGGTGCTGCTCAGAGATACAGCTGTGAGGGCTGCTGAACTGGAAAAAGCTGCAGAGCCGATGCTCTGTGCTGCAGCTTACGTGAAGGCAACAAAATGATGAGGTAAATGAACTGGCAGTTCCTGTTTTCTGTTCCCTGATGTCACCTTATTCTTAAACCCTTCATGATAAGGCTGACAAGGTCACCTCTCCACCCCCTCACAAAAGAACATGTAGTCATTTAGAAAGACCAAGTCTTAGGGAGCAAGAAAACAATTTTGATTTAACTGCTATTTTATTGATATTGCTGTTTGTTTGCTGGATGAAGAAAGGAACACAATAATCCACATATGAATAGTCAAACTTTGCACAAGATTTAGTACCACCAGCACCAAAGCTTTGCGGAGGAAAACTCACCCCCTGTGCTTCTATGGGGCCCTGGGTGATGGCCATTTGATAGCAGTTTCCCAGTGTGGAAGGAGAACGCAAGACTCCTCGTGTTCCTGTAGTACTTACTTGTCTTGGTGACATTTTGCAATCTGCAGAGCGTTTCACCATGTATGATTCTGTTGTCTGCTCTTCCTTCTGAGCCTAAGCTGCTGCAGAAGTGCATGGGGCTGGAGATAGTTGGATTCAGATTTGCCTCTTAAGATTATCATCCTTTGCTAGACCTTTTGTGGTAAGGCTGTTCTTTCTTCATGCTTTTGGAGATGTTCATTCATTGTCTTTGTTTGAAAAAGTCCACTGATATTACATTTGTCCTCTCTGCAAGCTAATGTGTCTTCTCGTGGAACCATACTAGTGGCCTTGGATGGGTGAGTATACTTAGGGCAGCATACGAAGGTTGCAACATTTCAAACGTAGATGGAAAGCTCTGCTGTGTATCTGTTCATTGAACTTCCTGAAATGAAACTTTGAATGGCTGTTTCCCAAAATAATGAGTCCCAAAATAATGAGTGTTTTTAATTTCTCAGCCTCACAGAAAGTTTGCAAATCTTAACGAAAATTAGGCTGATTAGAAAAGGATTTGGCTAAATAATACGGTACATTAAAGAAGCTGTCAGCAGACTTATGATCCTGGCTGCCCTGTCAAATAGTGGATATGTTGAAACATAAAATCACTGTGTTCTAATATGAACAATGTGATTGCTGTTGATTTTACTTCTGGGTTATGTAATAAAACACATACTTAAAAAAAAGAAAGAAGAATTTGTGTGTGTAGTGTAGAGACGTGTCTAGTTTTTTCTTTTGCAAGATTAAAGGGCATTTTCTTTTGAAGGGCTGTAAAACCACCTCCTGCATTGGGATGCCCTTCCAGTTCCCAGTTGTTTGCTACTTAAGCCCTAGGCACCACGCACAAGCTTTCTTATTACAGCCCACTGTACAAAGAGATTTTTTTATCAGTTTCTTAGTGCAGCCTGAACTTAGTGACTGAAAAGTGCAATGATTTGTTTTTGATCCTGTTATGATGTACGATCAGAAAATCACTGTTAAATTGTTCTTCTTCACCTAATAAGTATGTTTTGTATTTCTCTGTTTGGTGATCCTGCAGACTGAGCTCTTGGGAGTTTTACTTGCTGCTGCCTCAAATTTTCTGATTAGCATCTCTTTGAGTATACAGGTATGAAATTATTTCTCTTTATTCTGAGTTGTTTGTATTTAGAAAGCAACTTATTTTATGATTTGTTTTTATGGTGAAGTTCAAAATACAAATTTTGTTGCACTTAATAAACATTCCCTCTCTTTCTTTAACTCACGTTAACTCGCAGCAGTTTTTGGCTAGGTGGTATACCTTGGTTGGTTATTTGCTGTGATTCCCATATGAGAACAGAATCAAAATTCATAAGTCCTCCTGCACCTCCTTGTACTGTGCCATAAGAATGTGTCAGATGTGACCTCCATCCGGTCCCACTGCACATCACGGAAACCTGTCTCATTAGCTCCAATCTAAACTGGAAGTGATTGCATATTCTTAAGACTGCTTAGTGAAGTGATCAATGTGATTAAATGTCTGCAGGCATAAAGATGTTTGAATTTTTTTTGTTGTTTATAGAGATGCAACATACAAAATAGTGTACATTACTGTGCATTGGTGGCCTGTGGCTTGGGGTATTTTGCTTTTCTTTATATTCCCTTCCTCCTTTAAGGACTAAGCTTCTTCCTAGGATTTCATCCCCTGAGCATTTTCCAAAGCATGAAGCTGCCAAATGTTCTGCTTTTTCTCACAAAGGGGAATAACTGAGGCTATGGCATCTCGCAGACATCACTGTTTGACCCATATTCTGTAGCAAAACCTGCAGAGTGAAATGGAAGCATGAGGAAAATGATTTAGAACTTCCTTGTGACTCTGCAGTGGCACTTCCAAAATCAAACATCAGATGGTGGAGTAAAATGCATACTTTACAATAATTTATACTATGATAGCTTTATCAGTTTGTTTCCATCTTTTTTGTTGTTGTTGTTTTGGGGTTTTTTTGACTCATTTCCCTATGCAGAGGGGCTGATGGAGTATCTGAGAAAGAAAATGATATTCTGCAAAACCAGTGTGGTGGACATGATGTTCTTCCCCATAATGACACCTTCCTTGTGGTGAATGCCTGGGCTCTGTTTCAGAACTCCAGCATGGTCAAAGTCAAATTATCCTGTTACATACAGGTACTTTCTGTACAGTCAGAGGAAAAACAATGACATTGTGTAAGTGATACCTTCTTCATGTGACAAGTACTGATGAAATACTACTTGAGTATGTATTTCTCCTGTTGATATTATTAAAGCTGGTTTTCTTTTGAAAATAATGCTTTAGCTGAGATCTTCTAAGGTCAGGTAGGGGATTGTAGCCAAATCCTAAATTCTTCCTAATGAATTAACAGTCCTCCCAACAGTGGAAGTGGTTAAGTGCTGCCTTTTCCATCTTGGAATTGTATTCTTAGCTAAAATACTTATCAGGAGCAAAAACACCAAGTTGTTCAGTCCCGTTCTCCCAGTTTGTTGCCAGAGTTCTGATTCTGGCCCATCTCTTCCCCTTGAGTGTTGCTAAATTCACAAACACAACCTGCTCATCTGTGCTTTGAGATTAGAACAGAGGCTTGCAGGGATGGCTGAGAAGCACTAGCTAGCATTCACTTCATGCTTTTCGGGTTTGTTCAGAGGTCTAATTTTTCAGTCATTTCCACCGTGGCTTAGGAAGTACACATCTGAGTTAACACAAAGCCATCTGTCTGCAATAGCAAGCTGAAAGGCGTGTTTAAAGAGAAAACGTTGACGCACCTGGAATTCAAAGATGACAACCCCTTAATTACTCCACTTTTGCTATACATAAGAACACAATGGAAGTCTTTCTTTTCATGCCTGTTCCTAATAATTAATTTTCCAGAAATGCGCTCATCTCCGACTGGCTCGCCAAGCAGAGCTGAAGCCCTTCTACAGGAGCAAGCTGTGGTGGTGTGGAGCTGTCCTGCTGGGCCTTGGAGAGCTGGGCAATTTCACAGCCTATGGATTTGCCCCCATTGCCCTTGTTGCTCCACTAGGATGTGTATCTATCATAGGTGAGATGTTTCCCATGTTTTGCTTGGGTATCTGCTTTAATTGAATGCTTATTTGTGACTGGAGGATAATAGCACGGGAACTGCAGCAGGAACATGAGGGGAAAATGCTAATGCTGTGGTTTGAAAAGAAATGATTCATATAATTATGTGAGCTAACAATTTAACACAAACCTTCTACTTAACTCAGAGACTCTTCTAATTTTATTTTATTTTATTTTATTTTATTTTGCTCTGGGGACTCTTGTCACTCTGTGCTGTGCTAATTCCTACCATTTGATCACCTGGTTCTGTACCAATGGTGCTGGCAACACAAGGTGTCAAGGCCAGGGGCTGATATCCTGCTGCCTGCAGAGCTATGGTCAGATCCTGAGTACCCACATGTGTGTTTTCCGTGTTACCATCACACCAAGTAGTTCCTGCTGCTTGCTCCTTGCCCATCCCCATGCTTTGTGTTGGGTTGGGCAAATTCACCTGCCTGTACTTACCTGGCACTGGCAGATGCCCTCACACTTGGGTGTCCCTTGGGGTTTGAATGGTACCAGTTTGTCCTGACCCACACATTAGAGTCACTTCTGCAGAACAGTATGCTCTGTAAATGAACAGCAATTTTTCTTTCATTAGTTTCATTACTAATTCACTTCTTTCATTACTTTCTTTTTTGCACTTTGTTTTACGAACCCTTCTCCGACCAAAGAATACTTATGGCAGCAGGGACTAGAAATTTCCTGGAATTCTTATCCTAGTTATGGACATTTCATAGAATCTTAGAATATCCCAAGCTGGAAGAGATCCATAAGGATCATCAAATCCAACTCCTAGCTTCACTCAAGACCACCCAAAAATCAGATGTGCAGATTGGACTTCAGTAGAATTATTTGTATTGTTAGGGTGCAATTGATGCAATCTTTACTCTTCATAGCTGTTTTTTGTTTCGGACTTTTCTTTTTGTAGTTAGGGTTTTTAGAGGGTTATCCCAGGTATGAGGTCCCTTGCTTCTTTGATAAAGAAACATACATTTTAAAAGATGTGGTTATGTTGTGCTAATGCAAAGCAGAGTGCACAGGGCAGTATCATACAGAGTGTGGGAAAACAGAGATACAGAGTGCAGCATATCCCTTAATCATATTGTTCACATCCACAGCTGAAACACCCAGGGCTGAGATATAACAACAGTTCTGTATACACTGAAGCTCATTTGTTTGCTATTGACAAGTGATAACATTTCATGGTCTTTGTCTAGCTACCAGTTTCATGCTCGGAAGCAATGCTGCAGTGAGCAGTTCTGCATGGAAGGTCGAAAAATGAATTATCTTCCCTGTGGACTGTCTGTCTGTATTGGAAGGAGGCAGCCAAACATATGTGGGTGCAATTTAGCAAAGAAGTTGCGGGGGAAGGAAACTGCAGGCAATTTACTGTAACCTTTAATGTTAAACTATTGCAGAATTTTGGAGAAAGATAAAAAACCACTGTAGTTCACCACTGTAGGAAAGATTTCTCAAGGAAAGGAATGAGATATTACCTGAGATGAAAATGTAAATTAACAGGACAGATCCCAGTGTGATTTTGGTGGCTACAGTTTTATCTTTAACGATTGTAGGCATTTCCAGATGTTTCTGAACATACGGGAACCTGATCTAATTTGTTGCCCATACTGAAGAAAATGCAAACATATACATCTAGAAAGAAGAAATGAAAAGCATTGGGAAGGGAAAAAATTACTTTGGTTATTAAGCTGTTGCAAAGAAGAGGTTATATTTAGGGTGATTTTTATCTGAACAGATTTCTTCTTCCATACCTTTGTAATATATGAAGAAGCACTGCATCTGTTTCCTTCATTTTCCATTTCCCTTTGCTTATAACAAATACCAAGAAACCATTTACCTTACTGTTATATTTTGTCAAAACTCTTATCCACTTTCCTTTTTTTAAAAAAATTTTTAACTGATCCCTAAATGTTTATCCTGGAAGACCCCAGAAAGCACTTTAATAACTTATATTCCATTCCCATATATCAGCCGGCAGTATCCCTTTCTTAGCCCAAACAATAGAGATATCTGAAGTTGTATTTAGTCTAGCTAGCATTCCCTTAAGGAAGGGAAAGTAAAAATGATGTGGACGGCCAATTGCAACAATAACTTCCCAGTAACACTTCCTACCACTAGATACTTGCCTGTCTTCTGAAATTAGAATCAGAGAAAGAGCAAGCCTCTTTTTAAGTTTACAACAGTTCAGAGTTTAGGGCAATGACAAACTGACCAAGATGCAGCACATCAGCTGCCAGTGGCCGTGCAGAGAATAGGTCTTCCATTTTTAGAGATCAAGAAATACTTTTTCATTATGATGTGGACATTTAGGTGGAGAATGTGGACTTTGTGTAGTCTAGTTGGCTGCTCTTTTGAGGCACATTGTTGAATGTGCAACTTTTCATAACTTATTTTTTTAAATGAAGAAATTAATCACTTGTTAACAAACTCCAAATCTGGATTTGAACCTTCTGGTCAGCACTTTTTTCTGAATGTGTTGTCAAAACACCTAAGAAGATAAGAGTTCTCTGTCACTGACTTGGGGTGCTCAGCACCCGTGGCTGTGCAGAGAAGAGCTGCGCTTCATGATGTGCCCAGCTGTCCCTGAAGATCTCTGTGACTTGGGGTCCACGTGGAGCTTTTTCTTTGTTTCAAAACCAGGATGTGAGAAGAGAATAAGGCATATTGGAGTCTGCCTAGTCCAGATTTGGGTTATTCCCATAATGTATCTCAAAACTTCTGAAATAGAAAGCATTCTGGGTCTTAAAATAGATGGAGCCAACAACTATTATATCCCGCAATCACATTTAACCAAATCCAACTGAATTTTGCATTTAATTCAGTATCAATTAAATAGCAAAAAGTTTGTACTTCATCCTATTGAGATGGGTGCTTCTGATGGATGCTTTAGAAAGAATTCATCACCACAGACTATGAGTTGGCACAACACCAGCAGATTTTTCTCTTTTCTTAGAATTAAGCTACAAAGACTATATATTCTTTTCTTGCACAGTGGAAGCATTTCTATGTGTGGTTGCAAAGATGCAAGCTCTGCATCTGTTCAAGATTTTAAATAGTTTGAGAAGACAGCAGTTGTTTTCTTCCAGAGGAAAAATTGGTAAATTTTTAATTAAAAAAAAAAAAAAAAGGAGGAGTAATACATGTTTGATGTGATCATTAAAAAGCTTTTTATACTTAAAAATTAAAAATCATTTTTTACAAGCAGCTTGGGTAATTTCAGAGCCGTGTGGTTTTTTTGTTCATTCCCTCGCTTTTGCTTGCAGAAATAACTTAGGGGGTTGTGTGAGGAGAGGCCGGTGGAATCAGAGATGGCTTCTTATGCAGTTTTTCATCATTCTCTAGAGAGTTTTTTTTACACTTAACTCACTTAGGCTGACAGTGTTGAGATCCCTTTTCATTTTCGTATGCTCCTTCTAAATAGCCATGGGGCAAGACATTGCTTTAGGCTTTGGAAAATGATATCCCTGATGGTGTTTTAGGAAAAAAAATCTTAGATATTTGTGCAGAAAAGTATTTCTCCCACTCCGTGTAACATAACACCTTTGTGGTCCAAGACCATGAGATTCTGAGAACTCTGTTACTAATGTGAACTGGGAAGCAGTCACCAGACTGTTCTTTAAAGTGTTTTTCTGGAGATGCAACAAAATCATTTCCAGGGTTCTTCCTTCTCTCTGCAATGTGTATGTTCTATAACCCAGTTTCCAGAATTAAACTCACCATAATGGCCTTTCTTTTGAGCAGTTTCTCTGACATCTGGCTTGCTTGTTTATTAGGATATTGACACAGGGGAAAAGCAAATAATGTCTTGTCCACCATTTTTCCAGTAGTGATGTTTCATCACATTAGAAATGTTGCATGTTCAGTTTGCAGAATATCTGTCATGAGGTCAGGCACCATCTGACTAAAATCTTTAATACCTCCCTTTGTATTTAGTGCACCATTAATAGCTATCGTTTAAACTAAGAGTGATCTTAATGATTAGCTCTGATGAATTTGTTCCTAGATGTCCTGGGCAGAGCTGGCTCTCTGTTTATCTATGCATGCAGATGTTTCTTCATGTCCTCCATATCCACGTTAATGGGCAACAGAGGAGGCCCAGATTCCACCAGGTCTAACAGTACCTCTCCACCTCACACCTGAAGCCTCTCCCTTGTCTCCACAAAATGACCCACAGTAGGACCATAGCCTGGATTTTCTTGGGCTGCTGCCCTCCCTTTGAGCAAGATAGGGATGCAGAAGAATAAGATGGTAGAAGTTTCAGGCTGATATTCTCTAGGAGATTCTGTTGTGAATTATTTACTTGTAGACTCCACCATGGAGATGACATTACAAGTGCTTATTCTTCAGCTAAATCCTATTCTTGTGATGACCAGCAACCTCAACTGTTCAGTTTTTTTTCTTGTCCCACCCTTAGTGCTTGGCCTCCAGAACCCCTGTGGACACATTAGTACTTACCCAGGAAGAGTTGCTCCCCATCATCAGCCTCCTTGGCCTCCTGCTCATTTGGGTTGCAGTGATCAAATGTACTACCTGCCTCATCTTCTCTCCAGATCTCCCTGCCTATGTGGCAGCCTACATTAGATTGGATGGTTTAGTGGTCTTTTTCAACCTTATGATTCTGTGATTTACAATCTTTCTCACGTCAGTACCAGGATGGTCCTGAATCTCTTCAGCTCAGTAGATAGATAGAGGTCTAAGGATCTCTCTGTGCAAAGCACATTTTACAGTCGCATTTTCAGATGTGACCTTTCTGAGCAGCAGCATCCTCACAGTCTGTGCACTCCTCAGCAGTTCTAGTGTGAAATCATCTGGGTGAGTTTAAACTGCTTCATAAGTTGCAGGCAGACCCATAAAGTGGTGCAAATGCTTGGACACCAAGTGAAATGTTTTCCCTACTGCACAAACTGGGAGAGGTGCAAACATTAAACAAATCTTCACATCATGACTAGTGCTCCTCCTTTGGCATTTATCCAGATTGCCAGTGAAATGCATAGGGAAGCATTCTGCAAAACAGGTGTTTTTAGGAGCCTTTGCCTAACTGGTGTGACCTCAGCTTTGCTACCAATCAGCTAAGCTTAAGAGAATTGCTATTTGAGACTAATGTTCAATTTCTTTTTCTATCTATCAAAAAGAGAGAAACAGCAAAATTTATCTGTGCATTTCTGAAGATTGTACCAATTATTTTAAATAAAGCTAATCTAAGACTTAAAATGAGGAAAATTAAGGATATACTAGCATTTTGGGTGATCCTGTGAGGAGCCAGGAGTTGGACTCAGTGATCCTTGAGGGCCCCTTTCGGTCTGGGGTATTCTATGATTTATAGTTATGAACAGTTATGGAAATCATTCCTTGAGGTAGGGTCTGAAATTAAAAATAAAGGTAAAGAGTTGAGATTCATAGATGGTTTCAGTACCAGAAAAACAGTTTAATAATAATGAAAAATATTCATTAAATTGTTTTGGGTAGAAAAAATGAATAATGGACACTGTTTTTTATTTGAGTCTTTTAAGATTGGATTGGATTAAATGCAAAAAATGCACTCACGTTCAGAATGTATTTTCTGTTTTCTATTGCTCTATATTATTCCTTTCTTAAAAATCAGCAAGCAAACAAACAAGAAACAAGCCGAACTGCATATTTCTTGTCTAGGAGGCAGAGGAGTTGTTTTCTCAGCTGGATTCTCACCCTTCAGTGTCTGCTGGTGGTAGAACCCACACATCATGCTATTCTTTATTTCTGTTTCTCCTGCAGAAAACCTACATATGGAGATAATCGCATGCTATCACTCTCCGAGGAGAATCAGCATTTGACTAATTTATGTGTAGCACTATTACACCTCTCCCTTAAGGCTCTTAATTGTATACCATGCAGAAAATGGACATTTCCTATCATATTTTTCAATTTAAATAGAAATTCATACGCTATAGTAACAGACAGTGAATGCAAAACAGACTGTTTTATGCCGGTGTGTAAAAAGGCGTGGTTGTTTCAACATAACAATTAAGCTCCTTAACAAACTCTTTTTTTTTCCCTTTTCCATTTGATAGTTTATATTTATCCCAATTTTGATGTAATAGCAAACCATAATATTTTTCATTTGAAATAATAATTCCAGATTTCCAGATTGAAGAGCTTCAGGAGCTCTCAAAAAGGCTCTATTATAGAGATACAGACATTTTATTGATTTTATTTGATTTCATCTGATTTGTATGGTTCTCCTTTGCCCAGGCTTGATTCTGTAATGTTCGATCCTTAACAGATCATAGAATCATTGAGGTTGGAAAAGACCACTTATATCATCTAGTCCAACCATCACCACCATGCCCACTGACTGATGTCCCTCAGTGCCACACCTACATTTTTCTTGAACACTTCCAGTGATGATTTTCTGCCTTTTTTTTTTTTTTTTTTTTTGGTCTAGCAAGCCAGCTGAGTCTGCTTTCAGCTGGAGTAAGATCCATGTCTTGTTTTCTAAATTTTAACTCATTAGTTAACTGAAAACGTTTTGATCCAGCTGAAAGTATACAAATTGTCTCAGACAAATGAAGATGCAGTCTTTGCTTCAGTGACTACAGGCTGACAATTCAGGCTTAAAGATGTGGAACCAGTGGTTCCAAAACAATTAGTGTGTAGAACTATGATACATTGCTTGCTTTAGTGCCACGCTGTTGTCAACTTATGCTCTGACAATTTTTTTTGTTTACTTTTCTTTGTTGCTGAATTCAATTGCTGACCAATTAAGAAAACAACCAGAGAATAGGCCTTGGTGACATGGATCTCAATCTCTATGACTGTCTACAGCTTTTTATTATTATTATTTTAAAGAAAAGCAAGCTAATAAATGAAGAATTGGAAAGATGCATTAATACTTTTCAGCATAGCAATTGCCCAACTTCCTTAGTCTGTTCATTCATGTGGCTGAACACAATGTTCAGTGATCTCCTTCCCACATTGGTATAACATCAGAGGATGCCCACAGCTCCTGTGGCAGAGGGGGGAACAAGAGGACCCTCCGTAGGAAAGGGGAAACTGGGGCTGGGTGATGGGAAGGGTTTTAACTCATGTATCTGGTGTGCTTAGCTCTGGCCTTTGGCAGCCCACTTACTCTTCTGCCAGGGGTTCCCACAGCCCTAGGATAACTTAGGCTGGAGGGGACCTTGGGAGGTCCCAGCCTCCTGCTCATAGCATGGCAGCTTGGAGGTCACTGTGCACGGAGGAGATGGCATGGACAATGTTTGTCACCTAATATTGGCTTGAGAAGTGAACATCTTAAGGAGCGGAATGCACCTGAGGCTGTGAGGCTTTTGCTTTTCTGCTTCACTTGAATACATATGAAGCCTTGGTGGCTTATCCACAGGGACAGGTGCCTTATCTATTCAAAGTCTCCCCTGGGCTTCACTCTGCTCCTCTTCCATTGGCATCTCCCCACCTACTTCAGATTTTACCAATTCCTCCCATCCCAAATGGCCTAATGTACGTTCTCTAAACCTCTTCTTTTTTTAAATCCCTCTACATAATGCACATCATAAAGAGCATTAATTATACATATATTCTGTTAAGCTTGTGATCTCTTGTGCATTACCAGCTATCTCTGGAGAAAGAGCTTGCCACATTTGCATTATTCAAGTGGATGACAGGCTGAGTGATTGGTTTCCTTATCTGGATGCATTTCTGTGCCTACTGCCAGCCTCAGAGGTTGTGGTGTACTCAGATTGCTATTTATCATCTCCAGAGAACCAGGCAATGAAAATGTGGGCATAAATCATATCACCCCAAATTGGATGCCAATACCAAGATTGAACTCTATGTTGTGTTTACTAGATCTCCATGGGGAACCCAGACAAAGTAGTCAAAAAAAGAAATCACTGAGTCATCAGTTCATTAAACAACAGGTCTGTACTGTTACAGTGGCTACATATGGGGTGGTCTGAGATGTGGTTTGGGGGAGCTCTGACAGCAGTAATTAATTCCTGCACTAACTCAGGTTGCTGCTGCTTCTCTCCTGCCTTTTATCCTCTCTCTTTTCAGAAACTAGTTAGCTCTGGTATTGCCAGTGTTGCCTGGATACCAGTGTCTTCTACAGCAGAGTTCTCAGTGAAAAAGAAAACTATGTCAGTTTGCTTTCAGCATGGCATTTTCAGTTAGAGATTCTTTTACTGTTCTTATTCATTTGCATAGAGTTCCATCACTCTTCATGCAGTTTAAGTTTTGTCTCATTTTCTACTGACATGATGCTGAATTCTCATTCTAATTATCTCTTGTTATGAACCTATTTTGATATATCTAGAGTGTATCTAGTAGTTAACAACGGATTAATTTTTCCATTGGAATGATAGAGATAATGATACGAAGATGGTCACAAAAAGATCTATTATTTCAAGAATAAACCAATAACTTCGTCCTGTAGGCAGGAACAGAGAACTTAGAACAGCTTCCCACAGCTTAGGTTCAGTGTGTTCTTTCACAGTCCCTACTGGGACAGTGAGGTTTCTAAATCTCATTCTTTGAAGTTTCTAAATCTAACATTACCAGTGCACCTCTCCCAAAGGCTTTTCTGCATTTCCTTTAGCTATTCAGCCTCTTTTGCTTCCCCTTAGATGTAAATGCACTAATGTTGCATACTGGAAGAGAGTCATCTCTTACAGGTATCTTACAATCTTAGAGGTACATCTTCATTCCAAACCCCTTCTTCCTTCTCTAGCACATGTCCACAGTGAGCTGCTCCCCAGAAATCCTGTTGTGATGGCTGCTGCTGCTCACCCACTTCCTGCTGCTGGATTGGGCTGGAAGCTGCCACAGGCAAAGTGGGAAACCTGGGCAAGGGATGGAGCTGCCAAGGAAAGATGAGTTCATTTCCGTTTTTGTGAACATCTCAAGTGCTCACTTCCATTTTCCCCCTTTCTTATTACAAGTCATTCTAGAAGACTGTGGGCAGCCCTCCTATATGTACTAGTTCCTCCTCCCACTTGTTTGTGACATTAGGCTTTTTCAGTGGTTTTCTTCCTCTCAGTTGTATTTCTGCTACTTTACTTACATGTTTCTAATACACTGAAGTCTAGAGAAGCAGAAATTTATCCTTCTGTGCCTTGTCTGAATCCATGGAGATAGTTGAGGGAAAAACAGGGAGTGGAACAGCAGGACTGATCAGTGCCCAAGTTTCCTGACGCTTCCACATATGACTGAATCAGGGCAGTTTATGTAGTGTCTGTGTGGGAGATAGGAAGGGTATTGCAGCTCTTCAACTACGTAAGAACATGCTGGTTATGTCTAAAATTATACAAAATTAAGTATTGGTTGGTTGCTGGAATGGACTCCTGTCTGGATATATCATGGTACAGTGCAACAGCTTTGAGATATATTTATACTTGGCTCAGGGTGGCTTTTTGCTATAGCACTTGATATTCTATCCAATATATATTTATATAAAAAAAAAGACTTTATGTTTCTGTTCTAGGTAGTGCATTTATTTCTGTCTTATTCCTAAAGAAGACCATGAGGGCTGCAGATATACTGGGTAAGTGTTTGCTAATATGGACATGTGTGGCCATATGCTTAGCAAGCTGAAGCTCTCATGCAACCCCCCACTTCACACTCCCACTTCCCAAGTGAGTGTTTTGAGGCAGTTACTTACAAAATCGGGAAGAAGTGACAAAAGGAGGGAGAATCTTTAGTGCATGTGAAACAGGCTGCGCTCCCAAATCCTCTGCGCTTATAGCCATAACTCATTCCTTATGTGTCCTTTTGCTCAGATTTATTTTCATAGTCTGGTTTTACTTCTGAGATTGTATTTAGCGTTATCTTTGTGAGTAAATTCTAATAAAATTAATGATATTACTGAGTTATTCATTCAAATATGAGGTTCTTTTTCTTACTGCATAGATATTGCACAAAAATTTGAGTTCAATTAAAAGTGGCAAATTCCCTTTTGGTATTAATTTTATCACTTCAAAGAGCGAGCAATCATGTTGTTGAGCATTCTGTTGGGAAATGTGGTCTTCATTACAAAAGTATGTCATATTTGTGTGTGTGTGTCCAAGATTTTTTACATATCAAAACTGCCCTGCTTGTAATAGTGAGAGACAAGCATATTTCAGAATTTGGATTTTGCACCAAGCATTCTCAATATAGAGAGCACACCTGACAGGTACCTGCCATGGGGCATCTGGTGTTACTGCAGAGCTTCCAGCATCTAGGCTTGATTGTCCATACTATAACAAGTTCATCCCAGCTGTTCTCATGAATGTCTTGGAGAGATCCATTCAGAATTGTTCCAGGAATACTATATAATATTTATTTAGGTTTGAGATCCAAATTTGCCAGCTCAGCTGCTACATTCAAAATTCCCCCTCTCCCCTCAATTGATCGTGTTTCCCTTATGGCCTTATAACTGTGGGTTGTTTTAACTAGTGCTCAGCACTGATTTATTTTATTTCTGTGAGTTAGACTATGCAAGAAGGATTTAACAATGTTGCTACATTCCATAGGAATGAGCTGTATGATGGGAAATATGGTGATGTTTTTGCGAGCACATAAATATAGAACAGTGCTGCTTTTCCAAAGAAATTGTGTGTGATAGCAGTGCCAGCAAAACCCTCCGGATGTGCTTTGTTTTGTATTCCTGAGCATTGTACTCCACACTGATTTGTAGGTTTGCCAAGAATTTTGAAGATTGCTTGAAAAAAAAATTGATTAGCTAATATCTTCCCTAATCCAGTACAGCTTATGAGCTCAGGATCAGCTCACTTCTATCTAGATAACTCAATGAACATCTGTGTTTGTCAGCTGGCTGTCCACAAGGCAGAACTTCCAGATTTTTATTAAAAGCACAACAATGCAAGTCTGACCTTGAAAAGGGGCCCTAGCAACCCAATGGCTGAGCAGTCTTTTGCAAATCAGACTTTTATAAAACAGTTCATAGGTCTGCAAGTGCAGCAAGGAGTGGCTGAAACATTGGCTTCCTGACAACTTTGCACAGGCATTGGACTAGAACCTATCTGTTGCACTTAATGTTTGCACGGCAGGTTTGTCACTGGTGCACATCTCTGTGGACACAGTGACTTCAGGAGAGCAGTGTGTTTATCCTGGTTGATGATCTTAGTAGCATGTCTTCCAGGTTAGGAGAAGTTTCTGCGACCTGCACTGTGCTTATGAAGAATGCAAAAGATCAATTCTCCTTGGTATTAGAATTGAGCATAAATGAAAATGTGCTGCTGCACTGTGACCCTAATCCATGAGGCTTTACTGACAGCTTTTTATTTTGTAATTCCAGAATTCTTTATGTCTTTAATAAAAATTGTACTAGATAGAACCCCAGACAGTCCAAATACCTAAGCCCAGATCTGATCAAGAAGACTTCTTTTTGAACCTGTTTCTAAGTAAGCTGGAGAGCAAGAATCACCACAGTTACATGTATTAACAAGTCATTATTTCCTTTTCTTTAAAGGAGGAACTCTGGCAGTAGTAGGGACATACCTGTTGGTGACATTTGCTCCAAATGTACCCCAAGAGCTCACAGCAAGACGAGTACAGAATGACTTAGTGAGCTGGCCTTTCTTGGTATACGTGGTGAGTATTTGGTTCACATTTCTGCCTAAATCAGAGAAACTGGGGTTCTTGGGCTTTGGGCAGCCATATGAATTAGTGGCAGAAAAACTGCTGCTGCAGGTACAGGCATTGTTCCCTGTGTGGTTTTCACAGGAAAGAGAGCTCCAGTCTCCAAGCTGAAAATGTGCTGAACCAAAATATGTGTTCATGCCACCCTGTCTGCGTATATATATATTAGTTACAGTTCTTTTCTGGAATGTAATGAAATTGCACTTTTGAAAATAGTCCTCTGTTCTTCTGTATCACCCCATTTTATCTACATGCTGCTGAGTCTGCCCCAAAGGAGCTTTGTATGGAGCTGAAATGTAGATAGAATGCCTGTCTCACTGCCATTCAGATTCATCTGAACTGCAGTTTGAATTAAATACAAGAATGCCATTTTGGTTAAACTATCCGCATACAAACTTCAAATCCCATGCATTTTCTTTGATGTATGTAATTAGCATCAGGAACAAGACAAGAAGTGAACAGAAGGAATTTCTCTCTCTCTTCCTCTCTGGAATTCTGAAAATTTTTCCTCCTGCTGAATGTAAAAGATGCTTCAGAAGTGGTTACTTTTCTCTCACTTGGGTTAGATGATTGGTGCCCAGGTTTCTCTCCAGGAGGAAGCTGAGTTAGAAAACCACTGAGTAGGCAGACTGAGGGTCTTTATGCATCCAGCCTGCGGATTTAGAATATATATTAATTACTCACTGAGGGTACTTACTGAGCATAAAGTACATGATAACAAAACAAAAGTTGATCCTCTTGCTCTATTATTTGTGCACTTTTAAAGCTTCTGAAATATGATAATCCAACCCAAGGAAAGAAATTAATGGTCACACTCCAAAGACATACGTAACATAGCGTGCACTTTAGACGTAGCAGATTGGCTTATGAAGGCAATGCCTAGGAGTTCTGGGGTACTCACTAAGGTCATCCTCAGCTTTGACAAGAGCTTCAGCAAGTCTGTGTAATTAGCAGAGGGAAGGGGACCCTTTAAGGAGGTAATTCAGAGCAAGAAACTCAGTTGCTTGAGCACCCTCTCTTTTTCCTACTGAATATACTCTTCAAGCATGTGCTTCCATCTATAGGTACCAAAACAGACTGTCGTTCTAGGTACAGACTTCAACTACTGCCTCACCCTTTTGTGTAAAGAAGGTGGAAGGAGACAACTCTCCATCCACCCGCCGTAATACCACAAACTTCTGTGTCATATAATGTGCACATTTTCTTACAGGTTGTTGAAAAAGTGCTTTTCCCCAAGACTTCATTTCAGGAACACTTAATAAGAACACAGCTGAATACGTAGGAAGATTTTATTCTGTTCTTCTTAGGAGAAAGTATAAGGAAGTGACAGGTAACCCCTGGACTTTCTTTCCCCTTTTCTCTTTTCCCTGCCTCAGCCAGCATCCAGTTCTGTAGCATGGATTGCAGGGGAGAATGGAGCAACTAGATAGCAAGTGTTCTTGATTCAACAACAAATCAAGCTTGATTTGTTCCTTCTACTCCCTAGATTCATTTGGTTTGAGCTTTTTGTGTCAAAAGAAAAAGGAAGAATTAAAGTCTCCTCAGGAGACCCGGAGGTGCCAGCCTGATGTGCCTGGCATGCTGCTGGAAGTTCAAGCAAACCCTGCTGTAAATATTCTCTTTGGACAGGGAATTAGCTCTTCATATTTGTTTGAGAAATTTCTAGTGCAGGTTGGCTGCTGCTGATGTATAAAAAAGCACAGCTACAGCAAAAGTTGCCGAGTTTCCAGTATAAATATATATAGAAAGGCGACAGTGCAGCAGCATAAAGCAGTCCAACAGTCTTTCTAAAAGTAGTCCTGAAGTATGGTCTGCTGAGGAATACAAAGCTCCAGTGGTACAAAATGTTCTGTGTGGGTGATAAACCATCCCCATGTGGCTCACCACTGGCATCAGTGGAGTTCTGCAGAAATAGCCTGTGGTTCCCACGAGACAACTTCAAGCCACCTTCTGAGACTTTGCATTCATGTCTAAGCAGGAATTACTATCCTAGCTTGCTTTCTTTTTTGTATACGCACACTTTGAGTCACTGCAGAAGACATCAATTATGGATAAAGCTTTTAGACTTCCCTAAACAGAAGAGTAGTGAGCACTGGGTTGCTAATTTTTAATATCTGTAAAATCAGTTTCAAAACATTTCTGTTTTTCCTTCAAAGTGTCTAGGAGACCATTCTGGTTCATCGGTCCCTGCATTGTTGTATGTCTCAGAAAACCAACTGAGGCAGACAATGCAGTATGTTGTTCCAGGTTTGGTAATGCTTAGAAACATAGAAAACATCACAATTATAAAAATGTTGATAATGTGGACCTGAGAAGACTTCAGTGCAGATCAGTTACAGTTGTAAAAATGATTGTAAATGAGTTAAGTTCCTTCAGTTCTATAAACAGAATATATTAAGAAAGTTGTTAGATTCTACACGCTTCCCATTCCTGGTTGCTGTACTTAACACAACTGCAGCTAACATCCATTGAAACTGAGCACCATTTGGGGTAATTCTCAAGGCACAACCAAAGGCAACAGCCAGAACACTCCCAGGAAGGACCCCATCTGCATGATGTCTTATTAGGAGCCATGCACTCCGCTTGCAGTGTGACTCAGTGCAGTATCCTCCCCTTGTCTTCTGATTAAAGGGGACGTCTTGATGGTAAGAGCAGTTTGGCTGCTGGGCAGCAGGAGGTAATAACTAATTTTTTGTATTTCATGCAAAATGCGCAAAAGGAGAGTTGTATAAACTTAAATAACAGCCCTGAAAAGCAAGCATCTGCTTTCTTCCTAGGTTCAGCTGCATATAAAGGCATTTCTCTTTTCTTTCATGGTGACTGGATCTCTTAAAGCTGTCTAGGGAATATAGAATGGATGATACCTGAGGTACAGCTGGCTGCTTACAGCAGGCTGTCTCATGCATTTATGCATGCTCTGCACAACCAGCCCGAGTGGCTGGGATAGGCAGTGGGTGCTCAGGTTTACACCATGGCCATGGGAGCAGGTCCTGCAGTGCCATGTCACATGGTGCCATGTCCCCATCCCTGTCACAACACTCTGCTTGCCCACCCTGAGCCAGCTGAGCCTTTCACCTCCTGAGCCAGCACATCATGGAGGAAGAGTTCTTGGACATCTCTGGAACTTCTTTCTAGCATGAGGACCTTTCCACATGGGAGATACTTAGCAGAGCTTTCTTCTATTCCATTAGCAATTGTTCACTGATTAAAATAAAAACAAAACAAAAAGCAACTGAAGCTATTTGAAGGCTATTGTAACTGCAGCTGGATAATGTGATATTTCCCTTAGGCCCTGAGATGTGTTTGCCAGTGGCACAAACAGTGAAGCTGCTACCTTTACTTTTCCTCTTGAGTTCCCTCAGAACCATTGCAGTTTTCCACAGGGAGACCAAGATGACCTCACAAGCCTGCAGTTGCTAACATGTCTTCTGCTTTGTTTCCCAGTTGAGACATAACCAGTGTTACACTGCCGCATGAAGCTGGGTAGGCTGCAGAGGTTCCTTACTGGGAGGCTGAGGCAAAGGCCTCGTTCTACCATATGGTGTCCCAGTTTTCATTCCTGCAGGCACACTAGGGGTGTTGTTCTTGAGGGAGGAGAGAGCAGCATTCTGCAAGAGATTGCAAAGATGACTGAACAGTGTTTAGTCCAGAAATGTTTTTGTTTCTTTTAACCAACAGCAAAATGCTTTCCTACATTCAAACATTTACCAAAAAAAGTTGTGTTTTTTTTTTTTTTTTTTTTTTTTTACTCTTGTAAGAAATGCTTGAATTTCTTTAAAGAATGGTGGTATAAAATTATAAAATCTAAATTTGTGTTTGAACTGTTTTTAGATGCAATGGTATCTCAGTTGGTTTCAACAGCAAGAGATCAGTGTGAAAGTCAATCAAAAGTGAATTAAAGCATACCACATTCCGTTCATATTTTTGCACACTAATAAACTGGGGGAGAGTGAGTGTGGTAGAAAATGTTAGTTGCTGAATGCAGCTGACAACTTCTTAATTTGCAGTCTTACGTTATATAACTACTGCTGCTAACCATTCAGTTCCTTCTTTTTAAATAGCAACAGAGCAACACCCAGATCTTCTTTATTGGAGTGCTGTGTTAAGAGTGGAGGGACTGTATAAAATATAAAATAATAAGGTATTGATGGAACCAAAGGAGTAGAGGCAAGGTTTTTCTTTGACTTGTTTCACTGGTAAAACAATGAAAATAATCAGATTCAATACTGATGACAATCTCATTTTCTGTCCTATTTCCTCCATTCAGTTACTTCCTCATGTGCACAAACCTCTCTTTCTCCACCCAGTCTCTCAGGCCAGGGGGCTCTCAGTACACCTGAGGTCCCATCATTCTTGTTTTCAAGAGGCTTTCTGCACTTGCAATTTCTGTTGACTTTAGCAAAGAGGGGCATTTGTGCAACTACATTATGCGTGGTAGGTGAGGAATCCCCATCCTTTTGGGATGCTGTGGAAGCTCAGTCGCTCCCCAAGGCCATTCAGCACCACTAAGCACAGAGAGAAGCCTGGTGGTGGCTTGGGCAGCTGGAACAGCAGGAAGCTTCTGCTGAGGTGGTGATGCAATGAGACAAATTAACAGCAAGTCCATAAATTTAACCAACTGTCAGATGTTATTGAGGGAGCAAGTCTGGACCATGGGCAGTGTGAGTAAAAGTGCTTCAGCAGCTGCAGCTGTCCTGCGGTGTGGTCTGCTGGTGTGTCACTGAGCTTTTCCAGGTGAGTTCCTGACAGGTACCCTGCCATCTGAGAAATGCCACAGCAAATAAATGTTTTCTCCCTGATGATGTATGGCAGAAAGTCAGAGCGGAAAGACTGGGTTAGGTGGATTTTTCTGAGCAGGGCTTGGGAGAAGGGCAAAGAGGTCAACAAGCATAATTCTGCACATCACAAGGAGTGACGCTAAGAATACCATATCCACAAGGAAAGACTGCTGTTTCCCCAGGTAAGTGCCTTACTCTATAAGAATTAAAAACACAGAAGTTCTGAAAAAATTAATTTCAGTAAATATAGATATCTTTACTGTCACCTTAAAAGTCATCCAGTGCTACCAGTGAGAAAATATAGCTAGAAGTACAAAAACAGGACATTTCAAAGCCTTTGAATAAAGCATTTATTACACAGTTTTACAGCTCTAACTTTCTTCCCTTTTATTTCCAGATTTTGGAAATCATAATATTCTGCATTCTCCTTTATTTTTACAAAAGAAAGGCTGTGAAGCACATCGTGATTTCATTAATGATGGTGGCAATGCTGGGTAAGAACGTATTACTCACTTTGATGTTCCTGTCAGCCACTTGATAATTCCTTGTCACCCAGACTCTCCAACCAGTTTAGATTAGGGTCACTTCAAAGGGAAGGAGAATCACCGAAACATTTCACATCATTTTATTGTGGTCTTTTTGAAGAGGGAAGCCAATTACGGAATGTAGTTTCTGCGCTCATTGCTGGGGCTAGTTCTCTTTAGAGAGCTCCTTACATGAATATAGTGTGTGCAACAATACTGTGAAGCTTTTTTAACCAATGCTTTGGATCTTGGGAAAGTGAACTGTTTGAAACTTTGTTTTGTGGAACAGAGCGGGATAGCTGAGAAAATCAGTAGCTGTTTAAACTAGAACAGTTTAGGACTATGTAAGCACTCTGTAAGCATATGCAGTGTCACTCTGTGACTATATGGGTGTTTGTACTTCACCGTCTTTCTAGAAAAACAACAAGCATTCAGCAGGTCACTGAAGTTTGCCCCCTGATTAACATTGCCACCAGAAAATAATCAATACCCAGAGAAACAAGAGAGAGCAATTAATCAGGTAGTTTTCACTGAAGTCAAACTGGAACCAGTTGTGAAAAATACCAGGAGGCTGCCTTTAAAGCTCCACTGCAAGCAGGCACATATTAAGAATTTGTCACTCCTCCATCTCTTTTCTTGTCTTTGTCTTGTCAACTTATCTATGAAACCGTGATGGTACACCATCTCCATACACACGTCCACGTCAGACAACCGTCCCTCTGCTGCCATCTGTCACACGCCAACAACACGTAACAGAATACTGGTGGGAAGGTTCAACCTCTACTGCCATACCACCAACATCTGCCTCTGATGTCATGGGCCGACATAATCAAATAGGAGACATTACAGTTGGAGAAGCCGTTGTATTTTCATTGTGTATATTTCACCTGGTGTGTTCATTGGATGGATGTGTCATCCTACAGAGACAGAGCATTTATCATGGAGCTGGTCAGAACTGTTTTGATAAAACTGAATTTGAATGAAGTTTGCCAGTGATACACTGTAAAACACATGCAGATTTATTGGCCACATTCTTCCAGACTCCTGCCTGGCTTCTCACCTAGCTGAAAAGCTCAGACTTCCTTTCATATCTACCTTTTTGGGACTGTCCCCCCACTAAATTTCCCAGCACCTTGAACATTAGGATCAGCAGCTCTGCAGAAGTCTTGAAGGATTTCCTTCTCCCTGGATGAAGCAGAGATGAGAGAGTCCCAAAAGTCATCAGTCTGTTTGACTGCTCTCTTGCTTTGGAAGAGAGATTGCGAGCCCAGACAACTCCTAGCATGGAGCCTGGCAGCTCTGGCAGAACTCACTGAGCTGCCCAGTAGTTTCCAACCCCTCAGTGCTCTTGGGCAATGAGAGCTTCAGCGTCCTTGCCACACAGCTAAAGAACTCAGGATGGATTTCCATGCTCATCTTCCACAGTTCAGGGCAGACCCAGCAGAAAGGCATCTGGGCCAAGTCTAGGAGAGGTGGTCCATCAGGCTGTGAAGCCCTATGTGTTTGTTTTGCTGTGGAGCCTGCCAGTCCCAACACCAGTAGTGCCAAAGGGACGTACGGGGATGCTGAGCAGCAGAAGATATGGAAAGCCTAGGAGGCACTCACTGCAGCTTGGTGGGAAGGCTGAAATCGAGCATAAACAACAATTGCAGCTGGTGGCTGCTGAGGTTGTGGTGAGCGTGTGCAGCTTCAGGAAAAATGTGTCATTATTCCTGCTCTATTAAAAGAGGCACAAACAAACAAATCCTGGTTCATGGGAAATTTTTAAATTCAGACAGTTCCCTCAAGCAGGAAGTCCAGAACTGTGTCTGGCTCCAGCTCCTGAAGCTGTCCTGGTGCCTGGGAGTCCCTGCAGAGCTGCACGGCTTCCTATCTGACATTTCTGCTGGGCACAGCCATGGGAATGTGAGGTAGGGCTCACAGCCATCCCGAGTGTTCCCTGCACTTGGAGTGGCTGCAGGACAGGCAGATGAGGAATGGGGTCACCATGCCCAAAATTCTCAGAGGCAGCTCATAGAAGGGGATTTCTGCCTTACCTAGCATCTGCACAGATTCATTCCTGGTGGAGGGTTCACATGGATGTAAATGAAATGTAGAAAGAAAAGGCAGCCTTCGTGTTCCATTGGATGTGAAAGCTACTTCCATTACAAAGAAAATGCAGAGGTGATTGTGAAATCTGCAAATATCTTACTTACTGTAAATCTGCAAGTCCATTTGGTGAGACTTATCTTACCTCATGCTTATACTGGGAGTTATCATAAGTTTTGGGGGAAATATTTCAGATTAAAGTGGGATTTCTGAGTTTCTAACAGCTGGACAGTGGCATCATTTGTCACACTAGCTTGGAAGGAGTCATTCTATTAGAGACAGAGAAACCATTTCCTAGGAGTTTGAAACCTATTCCAGGTCTATATTAGCTAAAAGAGCATTCCATCTTTTCAAGCAAAACAAAGCCAAAACAAAAATAACAGCAAAACCAAAAAATCCTTTCTGCTTACTTTTTCTGGTTTGTTAAAAATATAAGGGAAAGTAATGACCCTTTTATCAAAACTAATTTTCAGCAATTTTTACTTAGTTGGACAATTCAAACTGCTGACTTTTATCTGGAAGTGTTCTTTCCAAAATAATAACTCTCCCAGTTGCAAGACAAACCTCCGTTATTATGTGGACTGATTGGTGGGGGCTTTGTGTATTTTTGGCTTTTTATCATAAGCCCCAGCGTGGGTCAGGATTTGACCCATCATGCTCACTGTTACTGCTGTGTTTGGTGAACTACTCCACCTATTTCAATTGTAGAGCAGGAAGTAAAGCACTAGGTGCAAAGGTTGCTGTTAAAGGAGTGAATTCCATGATGGTGAGCAAGATCATCACAAGTGCATACAACTCCTAAACTCCCTCTGAACTTTTGGACTTGCTGTAAGAAAAATGCTTGCAGTCAAACCTCAGACCCAAATCCGTTCTTCTTCCCCCACCTTTCCTCCGAGCCCCTGCTCTGAACTCTTTGCTCAGCACAGCTTGCCTTGCCAATCTGAATTTTGCAGCGACAGGAGGATGAATCAGACACGGAAATCCAACACTCCCCGCTCTGGAACAGGGTGGACCTGGATCCCAGCTGGGGAGCGGTGCTTCTGACAATGAATTACCTCTCTTCAAAGGTCACCGCTGCACCCTGATTCTTCTTACCATTATCAGTTTGTTTTGAGTTTGTTGTATTTTTTCTTGCAGTCATCACAACCTCCTTGGTTTAGCTTCAACAAACCACAAGCGCACTCCAAAAAGAATCCTGAAGTAGCTCTTAGCTCAACTCTCAGCCCCTTTTCTAGAAGATGTGCGTTGCAAGACTTCTCCAAACTGCTGACGTATACTATATCATCGTCTGCTGGGATCTTTTTTTTTTGGTGATGCACTGAAGATGATTTAATGGATTGAAAACACGCTATTTTCTGGTCTTAAGACTCACCCCCTGACATGTAGTGCAGACCCTGTGCTCACTGCCTGGACCCTGTACACAACCTGTGGGGAGAGTTAAGTGCTTGGTGGCACAATCCCATCAGCTCTGACCGGCTCCTGTCTCAGCAGAGAAATCCTGAGGGTTAGCAGTTATTTCTGGCTGCCATGTCACATGCAGGCTGCTAGTAGGTGTACTGGCTTCTCTGAATGGAGAAGGAGGCCTCTCATGTTTGCACAATGCAACAAGGGCTCCAGATTAACAGCTGGGCTGAATAAAGGATGTCTGGCAGATGTGGAAGCTATTTGAGCACCTCTGCCCATTGTGGAGGGCATATACTCAGCAGCAGAAAATGGATGGTCTTCCTTTGAACCCAGCTCAATTTCTGTCTCTTTCTCACACACTGCAAGATTTTATTAGTCCGTTACCTCTGCCACACTGAAAGCAGAGAGACTTTGGACAGATGCAAGGTTGCAGGCGTCAGTTCTGGAAGACCTGCAAAACACATCAGTAAAGCACACACACACAGTTAAGGCTGCTCTGAGCTGAGACATCAACTTAGCAAATGTTTATAAATCACACATTTAGCTTTAGGTGCCCAAACTCCACCTCAGTGTCTCTCAAGGCATCAATTCCATGGCACATCTCTCACTGATGCTCTGAGGTCACCACTGTGGGTCCTGCCCTGTTAATCCTTCCTTTTCCCTTTCAGCTTCGCTGACTGTCATTGCTGTGAAGGCTGTGGCCAGCATGATAACGCTCTCTGTCAAAGGGAAAATGCAGCTAACTTACCCTGTTTTCTATATCATGCTCATCTTAATGGCAACTTCTTGTGTTTTCCAGGTCAAGTAAGTGAGTTTCTCCTTATCTCCTCATCTTTGTATCAATTTATCTGTCAGTTCTACACAACACTGACATGGACCCTAGATGTAAGTTGCTCTTAAAGGCAGCAAATTCCTGGCAGAACCCTGACAGATGCATGAATTGTCTACAACTGATAATACTGTTTATTTAGGCTTTATTTCTCAGTTCATAATTGATTAATTAGACAGATGCTTTCTCTCATTATCACCTTAAACAAAGTTTGTCCAAATATGGTTCTTGTTTCAGCACAAGTTTTAGACTCATTACTTGAAATTTATATTCCTGATATTTTTTTTTATTGCTTTCAGAAATCTTCAGTGCTGAATAATCAGATGGCCACATTTACCCTCACTTTGCACCTCTTGTTCCTAGCTCATGCCACTCATCATACTGAAGAAGAGTTTACCCCCACTTTCTGCCAGCTTCTGTTACACGTGCATGCTGCTCTCTGCTGCCTTGTATGTCTGTGCTGTTTTAGGAAGTAGTTAGCTTTTGGTGAGTGGGAGACATCAGAGTTTTTCCTGCTGGCCTCTGGCCTGTTAAGTGATTGTTTTAGGCTGCCTTTGCAGATTGCTGGGGGTGGCAGGCTGGTAAAATATGACTTGCAGCTGAACAGAAAGTTCCTTCCCTTTATGCTTCAGGTGCTGATAGCATCACTCAGTAATTTCATCTAGGCTGCTCCAGTGTTTACTTGCAGGATTATTTTCTGGTAGAAAAGCCAATCCAGCTTTGCTGTGGCAGAACATACCATTTCCATGTGGAATCAGAAAGTCCATGCATTATTGTGCAGTGACTCTCCATGGCTGACTCAGGAATTCCGCCATAACTGATAATGGAGTGATTTACAACCAGCTTGTCTTCACCAGGACAACAGCTCAGAGCATTAAAAATAAAAGTTTGGTAAATAGGAAGCTGCTGAATTAACGTCTCCTTGCCAACACTTTCATTATTTCTTTTTGCTGGATCAAAATGAAAATGTGCCCATTTTGTTTCCTGGGCTCAGTGACTCTTCATCCTTCCTCTGTTTGGAAACATTTTCTAATGGAGACAGTGCTGTCAGTTTACTTTTTTTCATTCTCACTGTTTCTTCTCTTATTTTATTTGACTGTCATGTCAGCTCACAATGACAGCCTGGGCTGCTGCATCCTCCTGGACTCAGTGCTGGGCTTAGTATCACTATTTTAGATCCTGTGACCAAGTTTGTTGCAAGTGGGAGAAAATAATGAGGTGTTTTCAATGACTTCAAAATCCTGACTATCCTGTGGATATGTAGGATTTCTTTATTTTTAAAGCACCATGGAGACTGTTCAACAGTTGCTAAAATAACCATGCAATTACTTTAATGGCTAAAACAGATCCAAGCTTGGATTTTTACTGTTCACATATATTGTACCACTGAAACATTTAAGTGTGGTTCTTTTTATAGGTTTTGAATACACTTTTCAGTCTTCTGAATTTTCTCTGTCAGTTTGAAATGCACCGTTCCTGTAACAGACTATCGGTGCATCCAAGAGCTCATGCTCATGATTCATCACCTTGTGGGTAAATGTTGATGGCTTTGGTCTCCTTAGAAGTGGGTTAGTGCTTGGCCTTCTTTGCTTGCTGATGCAGAATGTGTGGGCTGCTCCATGGCCGATGTCTCAGTGCTGCACGTTTGTGTGCAGTGCACACTCACATGCTCCTGCAAATTCTTGTTGATTATTTTGATGAGGGTTTGGGTTGCCTTTCTGCGGAGCACAGCAGAGAGTTTCCAACCCAAGGAGCACAGGCCTGGAGCCACTTTCCTGGACTTTTCCAGTGGAACTGAGTGTGTCTGGGTGTGATTGCATGGGGTGATAAACATGCAAATACATGCTTTAGCCAAGTTGGACTGAGCAACAGTTCTATGAGGAGTTGCATATGCATGTCCGTGCTGGAAATATATCCTTACCCAACCTGCTTAAATTAGAGCAACTTGTCCCTGGCAGCACTTCTTCCAAGAGCTGAGGCACACCATGGCCAGCAATATCCTAGCATTCCTCCCTTATCTGAGGCAGGCAATTTTTCCAGCAGTGCTTCAAAGGTCTCTCCAATGGCAGTCTATGGCCAGAAGAATCCATTCCAACTTTCTTGCTTTGCTCTTTTTTTTTTGTTGTTTGTACTCTGCAAAGTCAAAACTAGTAAATGAATTCAATACACATACCCATCTGTCAAGGACTATTTGTTATAGCCGTAAGAAATGGTCACACTGAACTGACAGAAGCCAGCTTAACCTTACTTAAAGTGTAATGAAGCTCCTGTAGCCAAGTGGTGCAATAACACTTGTTTTCCAGGTTCTTAAATCAAGCAATGCATCTATATGAAGCAAGAGCAGTTGTGCCCATTAACTTTGTGTTCTGCACCACGAGCGCCATCATTTCAGGTTGGTTTCTGACCCTCAGTCTCTATAGAATGGTTTTCTAAACACTGAGTTTTCAGACATTACTGTCTTCAGGGAGGACCACAAGCCAGTCACGTTTGTCTCCACAAAAAGGTTTTCCTAAGTGACAGGTGTTTATGCTCTGAAAAATGAGCCAGTTCGCAACTTTCAAAGCAAAATAAAAAATACTGAATTCTGGCATTTCCAGAATTGATATGTACAGTTTGCTGTGCCTTATTGGCTCACTAGAATTACCTGCATTTATCTTAGCCGCATCTTGACATCAAGCAAATGCATTTCCCATGTGCACACCAACCTCCCCATATCTGAGCTGGTAGAGTAATTTTAACAGCCTGGCAAACTGCTCAAATGACAACCAGCTGTGCTTCATAGTAGTTAGTGTATATTCAGTTTCAGAAGGTGGAATTGTAGGTTAAGTGAAGGAAATAAAATGACTCCAAAGACCTTTTAAGCATTTAGCATTTTATTCTGGGTGAGAACTCTGAACTCGGTGCTGTTAAAGAGGAACTTCAGATCTTGGAAATGGTGCAGAGTGGAAGAACATGAGCAGGGAGGACAACTAAGACGCTGTATCAGCAATGAGCCAAAATGATCGTGTTGTTATAACATTTATGACTCATTTTAGCACACACTGGGGGCTTTCCTGTCATTGCTGCGCAGGAGTTTCTCATGCAGAGCTGCCATTAATGAGAAGGGGAGTTAGCTTCGTGCACAGATTGCCTCGGCACCTGCATTAGGAGGCCTACAGTTTGTGACTGAGACTTTTTCCAAAAGGGGGTTGCATTCTTGCAGCCATATGGGGAAATTGGCCTTGTGCCTCCGTAAGAGATCAAGTACCTATTCAGGAATGGCTTAATGGCTTTGAGACTGGATACATATGCATTTGCATCAGGTTAGTTAAACCAGTGTAGGACTTAGAGAACAAGCTCTGCTGAATCTTGCTGGGATACTGGTGGAAGATACCTCCTCTTGTGATTTCCCCATCCCAAGCTGCAGTCTTTGAATATATAGACACACTTCAGTGGCTCTGGTTCACACTCTAGTGTTTCTAAGCAAAACTATGCTCATCAGTGGTTTCAAACAAATACACTTGGCTGTGCATTAGGGCAGCTGAGATCCAGAAACACATCTGGCTCTGTCATCTCCACTGCAGAGGTGCTAATTCCTGTTCGAGGGGTGACCAGAAAGAGTTAGTGATCCCTTCAGCCAGAAGGATTTGGCAAACTTGGCTGCTGGAGCCCTTAACTTGGTGCAAATACCAGGGACACAGCTAGTTATCAAAAACCTGTTCCCAATTGGAGTTAATGTCCACACTGTTGGAGTGGCTTAATTAAATCCATGAGGAACCTGCTAGCTGTATGTTCGTGAGTTAGACCTCGAGTTTGACCTGCACAAAAACTGTTGTTGACGATGCAAAAAATACCCTGCATCTGTGCAGTTACTAACATAGCACATGCTCCAGCCTGATAGACTAAATCTTCTCCAGTCTCTTGCAGTATCTTGAGAAAGCCTTGATAATGGCATACGGGTATATAATATGAACCCACCACAATGTGTATTAATACCATATTTGGCATTTTTTTGCTCCACTTGAGCATGACACCGCTCCTGACCCTCCCAGCTGTAATTCATATCACTTGGAATCCAGTCAAGATCTGCAATTCTTGTTTCTGTCACATTCCAGGGGTCATATTTTATCAGGAATTCCAAAGTGCAGCTTTCCTGAGCGTGTTCATGTTTCTGTTCGGGTAAGTGTATCGGCCTGCAGTCTGCACAAACGCTTGTACTACAACAGCATTGCCTTGCGGAGCCCCTTCTTTTCTCAGTAAGAAGAATCCGTCTTGTTATTAAAGCATTATGGAATAGTAGGATGAAAAGACATTAAAGGAATGACTTAATATCTATGTTATGGGAGTTTGGAGGCCTGGTTTTGAATCCAAATATGTAAGAATGTGAGATACTTGCAGACTACTACCACAGTGGTATGAAAAGCTAGCAGCAAGTGTTCCTCCAATGCTCTCCACCAAAGATGATGTTGTAGGGGTGCTTGTACCTATGTGAGAAATCTCCCATGGCAAGTTCCACCTGCATATCCAGCTGCCATTTGATGCCATTAGATGTGGGCACTTAGAGGAGTTGTTTGCCTACAAGGATCTTCCTATGCCAAGGAAGTATGCTAAGAAGCTGTTAAAACACATTTGAAGAAGGCCCTAAGTGTTGAGAGCCAGAAATCTGATGGTTACCAGCACAGCAACAGCTCAGGGGAGAGGTGAATATTACTTAAGGATGGGCTATAGATAGTTAATAGCACCTCCAGAATTGCGGGACCATCTTGTCCCCTTGATGTCAAACAGCCAGGCTGACAGCTGCAGACATCTTCGTCCCCTGCAGTCAGACTGCAGTAGATGCCCAGAACTGCAGTGTTGCATGACTATGGGAAAAGTGAAAAAAAATGGAGATGAGCAAATCCAACCATGGATTTGGCAGGCAGGAGGTAGCGATTGTGTGTCCAACATAGAATGGATAGGAGATTTATCCAAGTGTAGCAGTTTCTCATTGCTCCTGGCTTACAGCTTGCCCCTGAGACACGCAGTCGAGTGAGAAAAACAACAGAGATGTTGATTGTCTGCAACAAGCCCCAGTTGTTGATGAAATCACAAATGCTGCAGTGCTAGCTGAGATGCTGTGTCAAGATTTGGTCAGGAATCCAAAGGTTGCGGTCTCACGCTCACAGGTATTTGATTAGGTATATGTTACTGAAAGCATCATTTTCCTGCAAAGCCTTTGGAAGCAATTGAGAAGCTTCAGGAGGCACAAACTAGTCTGACAGGAGACCAAGATGAAGGTACAGAGCTGCCAGCAGGAAAAGGTTCCTTAAAAACAGAGCAGCTTGTGTTTGGAAATCCTTGAACAAGAAACATGGGTAAAAGTTTTCATATCTCAGATGCAGTGAACTGTTCCTAATAATACGATGCCACTGTTATTTTGCAGGTGTCTCCTATCTTTCCTCAGTGTATTTGTAATTGCAGTAAATAAAAAAGAGGAGCGTTTACAAGTTCCTTATATTGACTGTGGATGTATTCCTGGTAAGTAGGACTTTTTTTCCTGTCTGTTTAAAAATGAGATATAAGATAATGGAATGACCTAGGAGAGTTGAGTCAGAAATGTGCTCTAGTCGTATTTAATAAATATACTGTTCCCTTAATTTCTATTCCTGTTCCCAACAGATTTTTCAAATAATTTTTCAGAGTTTTTCCAAGCTATTGTTACAACCAGTCAAATGAAAACAGTGATTACTGGAGCAAGGAATGTTCAAATGATGGATTGGTTGGGGGATTTGTTTTATTAAAATTCTTCACGGAGTTGTTGTTTTTCCCTTCTCTCACCCCATTTCCTTAGGACAAAAATTGACAGGCAAAATACAACCAGATTCTTACGGTTCGTGCTATGGCACTTTGAATAATAAAGATGACTTGGGGAAAAGTCAAAGCTGAAAGAAGAAGGCACCTTACGTTCGAGAGGAATGCCACAGGAACAAGAATCCGCAGCACCTTTTCATTGGATGTACTCAAGTAGACATTGAATTCCTGCACGTTGATGAGTCATATGTTATTTAATCCTACTTAATTTATCCCCTGGCTGTCCCAAATGTGTTTTGTAGATAAAGAAAGCCTTAAGAAAAACTCAATAACCATTAATGAAACAGAACGTTCTCGAAGTATAAATGCCTCTTAGTGACAAGTAGGGATATTTTTAGACTTTTAATTGCCTAGAAATGCAAATAGACTCATGACAGGATTTTTAAAATTTGTTTTTGAAAACCCCCAGATGTGCATAGATGCACAAATATGGGAAATAAAGAGGATTTTTGTGAGAGACTTAAAAATATTCTGCTGTATATCTACTGCCTTTAAAAATCTGACCCTGCTTGTTCAAGAAGCAAAACTGTAGGCATAAATACAGTATGAATAATCATGTACACACATTTTTACTATGTGCAGAGGGAAAATCCTGATTATCTTTTGCTATCAGACTAATTCTCTTATCTTCAAAGGACATAAGTTCTTATATGAGATGGGGGAAAGAAAAGAGCATTTGTCATAAACCTTGGTGCACATGCATGTATTTGCAAGATACCCAGCCAAGGTGGAGCTGAGCAATCAAGCATGGCATTTTATATCCTTCCCATGTCTTGCGTGCTGGGCTGGACTGGCCGTATTTTAAATTAGTCTAGTCTAGTCTGAGGCTTAGCCACTGTTTTTAGGAAAAGAGGGTTTTAGTGAAGGAAGTGCAAAGAGAAAATGAGGGATCCAGCCTTTCTCTCTTTGTATGTATTTCAGCACCCTGAGTAAGCTCTGTGTGATAGACTGAGTGATAAAAATATTTATAAAATCTTGAGAACTACTAACCAGGGAGGAGAGGGTGGTGAGACCTTGGCACAGGCTGCCCAGAGAAGTTGTGGATACCCCATCCCTGAGGCACTCAAGGCCAGGTTGGATGGTGCCCTGAGCAGCCTGAGATGGCAGGTGGCAGTCGTGCCCATGGCAGGGGCTTGGAACTCGGTGGGCCTTAATGTTCCTTCCAACCTCAGTTATCCTGTGATTCTATGGTATTGCAGAAATACTTCTAAAATATAAATTAATGCAAATTTTGCACCTTACTGCACCCATGGTAATCTTGCCTGAGGAAAGCCTGTAAAACATAGGGTCACTAGAGTCAACATAACTGCACAAATTTTCCTTCATTAAATGGTAGTTTCTCTACACTTATTTGAAGAGCTGACATCAATGGGGGACCATAGCATTGCTCAGGTCTGGGAGGTTGCAGTGTCCCCCAGTCCCAGCCTCCTGGAAAGAAAACTGCTGCTGGGCATTAATGGTGTGCCCATCCACCCTGCTGGTAGGTCTGGCGTGCCCCAGCTGATGCTGGCGTGCCCCAGCTGATGCTGCGATGTTCACACACCTCCTCTGAGACAAAAAGTGCTCTTGAAAAGCATTCAATAATAGCCTTCACATCTTGGACAAGATACTTCTTTTGGGATTGGATTAATCTGCTGTAATGGATATGGGCCGTAGGCTGAGCAGATTTTGTTTCATTGGGATATGATGAAATGAGATCTCCCTTTTTTTCCCCCCCAAGTAATTGTTTATTTCATTCTAAAATAGGTAGAGCCAAAGATCCATGAGATGGTTTCACTTCAAACAAAGTGTGCACAGCTCTGTAGATTTTCCTATTCAAGCGATGTTCCAGCTGTGAAATTTGCAGAGCTGTTTTTTACTGTGGATCTTTTCCAGCTGGCACCAGGCAGGGCTCAGTGTCTGCACCTTTCTTGTACCAGCTGCCTTCCCGCAGCCTTCCTTTATCCTCTCATAGTTTAAGTTCAATTTTCCAAAGTTCAAGAAAGAAAAGGTACCGGATTCTGTACGCTTTTTTCAGGGAATAAGGGCATACTTCTGTGCCTCCTTTGCTCCTTGCCTCTTGTATGTCAAATGTAAGTAACTTTCTGATTCTCAAGTGAGAACATGTGCTAAAGATGTAAATAGGAGGCCTATAGTTTTTCATTCTATGACCCGGGACGTAAAGTGGGACATGATTTGTTTTTGCTTCTTGTTAAAATTACTGGCCTTGGGCATCTTTCAGAAATCTGCCTCCATGATTCAGGGGGGCTGAAGGTGATATAGTATTTTCTCTTCAGTGTACAAATGAAATGTAAAAACCCATAGCAAAAGTTATTACTGATTTTTAATTTTTGTATTTCTTCTCAAATAATATATCTTTCCTTCATATGGGTTTATGCAAAACTACAAGGGTTAAAAATGTTTTCTGTAAACTTGAATGTAATTAAAATGAATTTATAGAGGAAAATCTTGGCAGGAATTATGTGCAATTAAAACTTGTGATTAGACATGATTTTGGAAGTGTGAGCATATTCCAACAAATTAACATTTCACAGGGTCAGAGAAACGTGGTGATGGTAATTTATTACTGCTCTGCAAAGAAAGGGACACAATTTGTTTCAAGAATCAGTTTCTAATCAATACTATTTTAAGGATAGTCAGGTTGCCCAGGAAGATGGTGAAGTCACCATCCCTGGAGGTGTTAAGAGAAATGTGGACGTCACACTGAGGGACGTGGTTAGTGGGCATGGTAGGGATGGGCTGATGGTTGGACTAGGTGACTTTAGTCTTTTTCAACCTGAATGATTCTGTGATTTTGTGGTTTGCCTTGTGATGTTTAGGTGACAAGTAGCACAGACAAATGCTTACTGAAAAAAAGTTTTTTTTCACTGGAACGCAAAAAAAGCTCCTGGAACCCTTCTCTTTACCAATGAGTTATTTTCTTGCAGTGTTTTTCCTGACATCAAATACACGTGCCAGATACAAAATGTGAAACTTGCACCTGCAGACTGAACTTTCTTGAGCAGATGCTACACAGGATTTGAGGAAATAAAACTGAAGGGAGTCATGGAGGACAGTCTGCATCTCACGTGGTCCCTGCTAGCTCCAGGCTGGGATTTCTGACAGACCAGAACAGCAGGACTCACTCAGTGCTTGTTCCACTACTGGTCAGCTGCAGTAAAAGATGAAATATTAACTGGCCACGGGCCTGGAAATGGGAACTCTGGAGTAGAGCTAGGCAGTTTGTTTTTTACCATTAAAAAATATCAGGATGCATTTCAGCTAGCAAATAATAATAGTCTTGGACTGGATTCCTACATCTGCCAGTGGTAGGAGCCTGGCATTTGCCTGTGAGGCTTGGTGCCAACTCCTCGCTAACCTGGCAGCTTCTGGTGGCATGTGAGGGCTCTGGAGTTCAGACTTCGTAGCTTGACCTTCTTTGCTTTGAAGCTGTGGTGACGATGCAAAACCCTGGGCCAGTCTCACTAGGCCATGGTTAGCGAGCACTGAGAAGCTCTTGTGGGGCTGAGGTAGGCAGCTCAAGGCATGAGGAGAGCCCTGAAGGCAGTGAGGAGCAGGGACACGTGCACAACTTGGCATAAGGACTGACTTTTTCTATCCAATCACCATTTGCTATAAGGTGCATGAACAGTGCTGGAAGGATGGACTGGGACCAAATGTCCCTACTTCTGACCTAAAAATGGTCTCCCCTCGCAATCTCTCCTCCCAACCCACTTGCAGGATCTTTGATTGCTTGGAGAGAAAACTGATAACAGTGGGGTGCAGATGATTAGACGGAGCTGTCTTTCAGTTTGGCCTTTTGCTTTTATCCTCTGAGACATAACCTTTTCTTTTTATTTTTTTATTTTTGTTTGTTTACTCCTCTTGGAGAAATCAGCTGGGCTGCTTTAGCAGCTGGCCCGAAGGAGATAAAGGCTAATTACCATAATTATTATTGGAGGGCCAAGCTGGATGTTGTACAGCATTGGGTTTCTTGAGGAGAAAAAGGTAGGGAAAAGCTCAGCTCTCTGGTTTCACAGGAGTTTTAAAAATCCTGTGTTTGCAGTGTTTCTGGATTCTGGGACAGAATTAGAGACATCAGTGAATAAACAGTGATTCTATATATTATTGAATGTGTTTTTAATTTTTTAAACTGATTTGGAAGTGAAGGATGGCCGTTCTCTGCCTGGAGAAGCAAAGAGAAAATCAGATGGAGATGTTGGCAGCTGGGAGTTGTTTCAACCTTTTGGAGCTGGAAGAAGCACAGAGGCTCCTTCCAACCATTAAGTAACTGAGGGGCAGCACTGGCAAATGCACCACTACATATTAAGCAGTTATGACTTTTAAGAAGGCATCCTTGTCTTATTGTCACGTCTGTAGCTGTTCAGAGGACATGTGGCTTCTTAGGCTGCACATAAACACATTTTTGAAGCATACTGAGCCACACTATGGACTCTGGCCCTTTGAGCATCCTACTGATACATCTTTGGTGTGTACTCCATGCGGAGCTGTTGTGAAAATCAGACTGTGTGGTGTGTGTGTACCACAGGCTTACTCTGTAAAGATACCAGTATTGCTGCACATTTCCCTTAACTTAAGAAGAGTTTCTGTCTATCAGGAAGTTGTGAAAACCTACGGACTTGGATAACATTCTCTTTACTTCTTGACTGCCACCAGAGTTAGCAAAGACAGTTCTGGGTATCCACAGGAGCAGAACTATTGTCACCTCAGGAACTTCCAGATTCAACAGATGAGACCCTGAATAAAGAGTTAGGGGGCTACTTAGTAGGTTTCTTAATTAATCTACTCCCAGTTTTGCTATTAGGCCCTTACAGTTAACTCACGCCTTTCAGGGGGAAAGTGCACTTAATAATATAAAATCTGCAGTAGCATTTTGATTCCTGACAGACGTGGCCATTGGTGGTGGCAGGAAGCTTTCCACGGACACAGAAATGGGATTAAAAGACTGGTAAACTACAGCAGGCTCCTGGACAACTGGCCACAGTGCCAACAGGGCAGTGCTGACAGTTCTCAGAACAGCGCCGCCGTAGAAGAACAACGAGACAGGTGGCTTCAACACTGACTGCTTAACGTGAAGTTAATGTATCACTGCAGCTGGCGGCACTAATACCTTAAACATGAAAGTGGCCTGTAGTTGCTGATGAAGGAGCCAATTTCTGTATTTTGCTAGGTCACAATGCGGAAAATGGAAATGATTGATTTAAGCTTCCAGCACAAATACGCACTTGCCAGCTCTCCAGTTTGGAGATTTCCACTCTTGGAATAGGCATTGCCTTGCCTAGATGAAATCTTTGGAGCTTGCTGCCAGGTCTTTTGCCAAAATCATTAAATGGGTTGAAAGAGCAGCACCGTCATTCGTCTTCTGTTTGATAGCTAGTGGGCATACATCCAGAGCAGCATTAACATAGGATCAGGACTTTTCTCCATGTTTAAAAAAATGACAGTGTTTTTCTTGAGTTTCAATAGCATGTGCACAGGCCCAGAGCCCCATGTTGTCTAATGCTCTCTGGTACACTCAGCCAGCAGTAAGGGAGAGAGCATGGCACAGAGGCAGCTCATTAGGTAGTCCTCACCTGTCACTGGAGATTACTGCCAGTAATACATCACATGACAATGGACTGCAACACCAAAGTACTTCTTTGTTGTTTTCCAAGAACAACTGTTCTGTGTTTTACAAGGGAAAGGAGATGAGAAATATTATTTAATATTACTAAACATCACAGTTACTCATGTGTTTATTTTTTCCAAACAATATCTAACACTTAATTAATGACCCTGTCCTGGAAACAACGGCTGGGTTCTGGGAGCATCGATGAAGCTGGGCTGCAGACAGGAGAAAGCAGCCTGCTGTCACCTTACCTGGCCTTCTGCCTGCTCCAGGCACTGCTGTGCAAGGCACGTGGCCCACGTACAGGAAAAGGTGCTCTGTCCTCTCCTGCAAGTCAAATGAGAGGATGCACCACTGCCATTAGCAAGAGTACTAGCAGTGAGTCATTGCTTTTGAATTGTGCCTTATGTCTATTTTAAAGTGTCTGGATTTAGCTTGCAGCTATTTGTCTTTTACCAGTGATTTAAAGCACTTGGTGAGTCCCTCTAGTAAAATACAGTAAGATGACTTGGGCTTTTTGCCGAGCCAAACAGACGGACCTTTTAAGTCTCTCACCATCAGACATTTTTGTCAGCCTCAAATTGCCTTCTGTGGTTGTCTTCTGCTCTATCTCCATTTTTCCAGAGTCTAAAATTGGCTTAATGAGTGCCAAATATGGTGTAGAAATCAGATCCTAACACCATTGACGAAGTAGCACAGAGCTGGGCTGGAGCCAGAACACAGTGGTCGGGGTGCCTGACTTCCTCTCTTCCCCAAAGCTGAGCCCAGCCCAGCTGCCATCTCTCCCAAGAGGTGCCTGAATTATTTTTTTTTTCACTATAATTTAACTGTGGCTATTTTGCACTCCCAGAGATGCAGCAGTCTAGATAAGTCTCAGCAATTTGACTTCTGAGTCATCCCTGAGATTGGTGGTAGTCCAAAGACGTCTCCAGGAGGCTCAGCACAACTGGAAACCCTGAAACTGAATGGCCCAGGGATGGACAGGGGAGTGGTGGCACTGGGCAATAGAACTGTGGAATTACAGTAAAGTTTGGGTTGGAAGGGACTCTTGAATATTACCCGGTCCTGCCATAGGAAGGGCTGTCTTTTGCCACATCAGGTTGTCCAATTATGAGCACTCCCATGGATAGGGCAGCCACAGCTTCTCTAGGCAATCTGCTCCAGTGCTTCACCACTCTCACTGTAAACAGCAGCAGCAGGAAGCAACCTCATACAGCTGCCCTTTCTCCAGTGCCAGAGCAGCTTGAGCTCAGCCCAGATTTGAGAGCAGTGTGATTTTTTAGCAGCCATTTGAGGTGCAGTAAGTAAACAGAATCATAGGATAACAGAATCACTTGAGTGGAAGGGACCCTTAAAGGTCATCTAGTCCAAATCCCCTGCAGTGAACAGTGACACCTACAGCTACAACAGGTTGCTCAGAGCCCCATCCAGCCTGACCTTGAATGTCTCCAGGGAGGGGCATCCACATCTCTGGGCAACCTGTTCCAGTGCTTAACTACTCCAATTGTAAAAAAACTTTTTCTTTGAAACCATTTCCCCTTGTCCTATTACAACAGACCCTGTTAAAGAATCTGTCCCCTTTTTTTCTTATAGTCCCCCTTCAGATACTGAAAGGCTGCTATCAGGTCTACCCAGACCTTTCTTGAGGCTGTTCACTCCCTTGGATCATTTTTGTGGCCCTCCCCTGGCCACGCTCCAACAGGTTCACATCTCTCCTATACTGAGGACTCCACATCTGGATGCAGTACTCCAGCTGAAGTCTCACCAGTGCAGAACAGAGGGGCAGGATCACCTCCCTCACCCTGCTGACCACACTTCTTTTGATGCAACCCAGGATATGGTTGGCTTTCTGGGCTGCAAGGAAGGCTCTCCATGTGGAGAAAGCCTGCCCAAAAGATTGCTCGTCTCAAGATTGATAACAGCTCACCAGAGAGAATGAGTGCTTTAATTTGTGATACGTAGCAAAAAAAGTTCCTGCTCCCACTGCCTCTCACTGCTCACAGTCTCACAGGGAGGATGCATTTTGAAAGCAGCAGCTAAGTCATCTCTCCTTTGGGAGGATGTGAGCACCTGATGACTCAAAATGGGGTATCAGATTTTGGTATGGCAAAGAAATGCATTTGTATTTGAGATAATGTTGGGATATATTTACAAATCTTAGTCCATTGATACAGCACAGAGAAGGCACAGCTCTTTTGCACTATGAGCAGTTTGAATTATGTGTTTTGAGTTGTTTGGGGTTTTGTTGAGGTTTTTTTTTAGTAATTTAAAGTTAACAGATCAGTAAAGTCACATCAATCAACCCAAGGTAACCTGTGGTGGAATTCTTCATTTGAAAATAAATAATAATAAAAAAAGCTGATTTTACAGTGAAGTCTTTGCAAATAAAAGGCCATGCTGGAGCACTCTGAATGTGATTATGGTGACTCATATTTTTAATGGCTTTTTTTTTATCTTGCAAATGGCTTCTTTCCAAACAAAGTCCTACAAGGCCTCATATAACAAACAAGGGTTACTGCTCTTTTCCACACATAACATGAAAAATATCCTTCAGCGGAGCGGAGCGAGCTGCAGCCCATCTGCTGTAGCTTGGCGTGGCGCGGCGCAGCTCCCTGGCCATTACACATGCCTCTCAGTAAAGCAAACCACCTGTTTCCTGCGCAAGATTCCGCCCCGAGCGTCCCAAAAGCTTCTCCCAGAGTGAAATCCATCCAAACCGCTGATGGGGGATGACAACCTTGGCATTCTCTTCTGCTGCATTTGTTGTTATGCTGGTTGTTGTTTGCCGAAGGGCTCCGTGGACTTTAGTCTTCTTTTCCATCCAGACTAGAAAAGGGCAGGCTGTGCCAGAGATAAATAGACGCTTACTTTCTTGTCGATCATGCTACCTTGCTCTTCAGCTGTGATCAGCAAAGGCTTCGCTTGGGAGCCCCAAAGAGGAAAGTGGAGAGAGACATTTTGGGGTGAGCTGGCCAAGGAGAGGCCTGACCATAGGTCCAATCCTCAATTCAGGGCCTGATGCTGCAGACGGCTGGCCAAGCCTTACATGGATCTCATGTGAAACAAGTGGCCACGTGAATTCCAGGAGCATCCCATGTTCACTAGATGCTTCACCGAGGCACAGTGAGCCAAGCTGTAATTCTGCCAAGGATGTGTTGAGCACAAAGTGGCATTTCCCCCAGCTGCTGGCCGTCACACTGGCCAGGCTACAGCCAAAGCTGTTACACAGCAGCTCTGATCACTCTAACATCAGCTTAACTATGGATGAAGGGATGCCTCTGCTAATCTCACTGCTGCTGCTCAGAGCAGATCAGGGACTGTTCTCATAGCCCCATCCACCAGCTGCCCTCAAGTCACAGGGATGGGCAGGGCTTCTGCACATGGGCAGGGCTCCAAAGGATGCAGTGCTTTGTACAACATATCCCAAGTGAGGTTAGGACATGCATGACACCAGAGAACCTCTTGTTGGTCAGAACACTGATAAGAACTAGACCTGCAAGAAGTGGGTGATGGGGGCTGAGGACCCCTGCTAGGCTGCACCTCTGCTGCTGCATTCCAGCAGGTGCCATGGTGGCATTTCATGTAGAACTTTATAAAGCATCTAAGTCCTGTTTTGTGTCTGCCTTGGTCCCCCTCGCTGGGACAGCAGCACTGGCACAACAGGCAAAATCTTCCCAGTCATGGAGGCAGTGTTGCAGATACATGAAGAGAAGCGGCTCCAGCCCTGGTGAGAGACCAAAGTGGCCAAATGCTAACATGTCACACTCCTGCCTGTGGTTTTGGAAAGGCTCATGGCTTCTCTGCATCAGAGTGAGGATCCCCTGGCAGGATGACAACTCCATGCATTCACAAGCGTACAACGTGCTGTGCCACTCCATGCTTAGAGTATACCTTATAAAATTTCTTCTTAGAGCCCAAAGTTATGCAACATGCAGTAAATATAATCAGGAGTAAGAAGAATACTCATTTGCTATGCATAACTAATCCAAATGTAAGATAAAATCACAGCTTTGAAACATGTCATCAATAACCGTTGGCCAAAACAAAATCATAACTAAAATATATATCAAGCATGGCCAGAACTCAAGGCCATGCTTATTAATAAAGCTGAGTGGTAGCTCTAAGTACAGTAAGCCATGAGCAGGGTCAGGCTGCAGCTGAGTCTGGATGAAGTCAGGTAACTCATGCAATAAACATTACTGTAGAGCTGTAAAGATGATCTAAGCAGAAACCTATAAGAAAGTGCTAAAATATGGTAGGAATGGTTTCTACTCTGCAAAATGCTCCTAACTCTGCTATGTTGATAGAAACCTCCTTCTGAAGCAACAACTCTTGTTGGCTCTCCCACAGCCCCTCCTTTTGCCTTGCACTTTGGTGCATTTCGGTGCTCCTGGTGATGACAGAGGTACCAGAGCTGTGAGCAGCCAGGACACCAGTTTGACCCCTCAGCAAATATTGATGTTGTGCATCTCTTGTGTAGGGTCTCCCCTTCATTTTTTCGGGTCACCCTCCTTGCAGCATTTGTTAGGCACTCAGTGGAAGCTGGTTAGGGCTCAAAGTGTGACCGCAGAACAAATAATTCATCAAGATAAATGGCAGCATGAACACAGGAATAAATACGTTGACATCTACCATAAAAATGTGCCTGGAAATACAGCTTCCAGCCATACTGCTGTGGAGGTCTCTCCCCATCTCATGCTCCATAATCTGATGTAGCTGCTACATTCAGTCTTGGCATATTGCAGCTGTAAAGCTGCAATGCAAACTCCTGTGCATAGCAGAAAGCATCTCATCTGTGCGTAGCAGAGCTGCGAGAAAGTGAAAAGGATTGCCCTTGAGCCCAGGCTGCACAGTAGCTGAGGTATTCCAGCAGCAGTGTTTATATTGGAAGAGTCAACCCAGCCTACTGCAACAGTGGTAAAAAGGACTCCAGCAGCACTGGAGATGGTGTCCAGAAGTGGAGGAAAATCACATAAAGCTGCTAGGTTTTACTACAGCGCTATCACATCTAGTATGCTTTCTTCTTGAGAATTATGTATCTGTCGGAAGATGGAAGCATGATGTACTCTAAAGAGTACAGGTGATGTATGAGGCAGATATATGGGGTCTTCCCAAGCAAATAAAACAGTGGACAAACTTCTAAAAAATGGTGTTTCTCTATCCAGTTTTAATCCAGTTTTTGGCAAACAAAGCTGTAGACTGCTGGAGTAGTCTTAATGCAGTGGCCTTCATGAATAATCAACTAAAAATTAGGCCACCCTCTGAATGTTGTGACAAGGGGTGTGTGGGTTTAGGCATTTTTGAGGTGGGGGAGGTAGTGGGGGAGTTGCTTTGTTTTAGAATGATCTCATAAACCATTTTCTGAAGCCTTTCAGACCACGAATAGTCCCCAGAGGACAGGCTGAGAAATACTGTCCCAAGAACACTTGAGCAAAATAAAATCTTAGAGCACAACTGCATTGTTCCCAAAAGCTGCGGAGTTCATGAGGGAATGCTGGTAGAGCAAGGGTGGTTAAACCTCTCCATTGTTATTCACAGCTTCAATTTACAGCTAAGTAGAAAATAGTGCACTAATTGTTGTCAGAGTGAAGGGAATATTTAAATCCCAATGCAAATGTAATCCATGCTGTTCTTCTGCAAGTATTTGTGGAAGTCCAGAGATAGATCTCCTGGGTGTTCCCATGAATTAGAGTATAAAAACAGAGCTGATACATCTAGAGCTGTGTGCTCTAGATTATTTCAGTTCATCAGTGACCAAAGAGCATAAGAAGTGAGGAGTACAGTCTTTATGAAGTTTTTGTCAGCGGCCAATATTCAGCAGTGTAAAAGCATATCAACAAAGAAAAGTAGGTGGGCAACAGAAGACACCTCTGAAAACCACCAGGCTTTCTCACGGGTTTCTTACGTTTTCTGGGTTGAGCAGAGGCCTTCTGAGAGTCAAGTACATTTTCTTTATGAATGAGAGGTACCTCAGATAAGAGACATAAAAGGAGAGTCTCCAGTACTCCCCACTACCCCAACAAATTTCCTCTTCATGAATAAAGAAAAAATGTAAATATTGAGGAGTCTCCTTTTGGCACTTACAGTGGCCGTGCTTTTATGTTCTTTCTGAGGAGCACTTAAGAAAGATAACTCTTCTCCTCTTGTCAGTAAGAAAACAAAAAAGAAATTACCGTCATCTGAAAATACTGGCATTAACTCTGAAAAGAAAAAATGCAAAAGTATGTCAAAGAAAAAATAGAGAAAATGAATTTTTTGTTATATTCAACTATGTGATTAAGATAACCGAATTCTTCTAAGTGAATAGAGCATTTATCATCATGACTGTCAAAATTTCCACTGGTAACCTTCATTAAGTCTCTTTAAAAGTCAACCATCAACACCCACACAGTTTAGGAGTTTGCAGAGCAAAACCAATAATAAAGTCAGTAGGTGTAATAATCCACCGTTCCCTCTCCTCATCACTTTCTGACTATATGTGTGTGCATGTGTACGAAACAGATATAAATCCAGCAAAGAGTACGTCCTGCTCATCTCTGCACGTATCATGCATTGATGACTCAAAACTATATCATTCTGAAAAAAAGAGAATTCATCCTTCTCTCATACCAACACTGCTACCACCTCCCTTACTTTTCTCCACCCAAGTTATCACTTCAAATATTTTAGAACTAAAACACGCTTTAATTTGTATTTGGAGAAAGCAATCTCCAGCAGGTTTGCCTGGTCAGCTGTGGAGAACATTTGGCTCTCTTGAAGTTATTTGCAATGGGAAAAAAAAAGGGATTTAACAAGAGATTTCATGTTTTGTCAAAGATTATTTTCTTGATAATGTTATACAGTAAACCCCTAATAGCTGGTTTCTAGGCCAGCTCTACAAGACAAACAGACTAATTATACAAAAGAAACAGTGAACAAATGGGCCTGGCCAAGGAAAGCTTCCCTAAACTAATTAAAAACACCTCACGCCTGCGTTATGAGAAAGAAGACAGCTTTCAAAATGTTTATCTTAGAGCTAAACTACAGGTCCCAAGTTTGCATTTGAAAAGCAGCTGAAAATTGTTGGCCACAGTGAGGAGCCAACGGCGCATAGCCAAAGTGCTGGGGAGAGGTAGATGGGCCACACCGCGATCCGTGCGCACAGGGCAGGCAGAGCAGCCAGGCTGCTCCTCAGAGAGGTGGGCAGGGGCCTGCTTATCTTCTGATGCACTGTGTCATGTCCCGGAGGCACGCTTCACTGGCCTCAGGCTCTGCCCAACCACCTCACATGAGATGCCCCACGGGCTCACTCCATCACCTTCAGCCTTTCAGGTTGTTCTTCCCTCCATCTTCTCACTCCTTTGGATGACCACGTTGCTCGTTCTTCTTTCCTACACTTCGTCACTGTGTCTTCCATGGACCATTTCATGCCTCCGAGGCCTCCAAATTTCTGCTGCATGGCAGAAAGCCTGCTGGAGCTCACCTCACACCTCACAGGCAGTCCCCCATCTCTGACATGCACCTTTTCTCCCAACACGTCCTTCTCCTTGCATTGCTTCTCCTCATGTTGGCTTTGCATAAGTTATTTAGGCAACGTCTTCTGTAAAAAACCAAGGTGAGAACAGAGGTTGATGTGGTAAAATGGCTTTGATCGTAACCTCACTTTCAGTCCCAAACTTTATGGAACTACCACCTCTAGATTCCACATTTCCAGGCATCGTGGCTGCTTGCAGCTATTGGTTTTGTTTATTTTGGCACCTTTTCTTAACATGAAGAAAGGAAGCAAAGTTCAGCTGTTGCTGAGTGAGTGGGAAGTGAAAAAAAAATCTTTTCCTCATTATAAAAATATACTCAGACCCTTTTCCCTGCCCTCCCCCATGCACCAAGCAACACTTCAAAGCAAAAGGCAGTCCTAAGCAGTGACACTTGCTATGGAAACACATTCACAGAGTGCAGCACAAGGCTGGTCCCGGAGGAAACTTTTGTTGTTGACTTGACAGTTACAGGGATTTGGAAACCACGTAATGAGCATGTGCAGTAGGGTATTATTGTCTCACGAACTCATTAAACCCACACCTGGAGCATTTATGTGTGGCAAACAGCCACGTGCAGAACTGCTGTCTTCAGCAACAACCCAAGAAAGCCAAGGGTCTGCAAAGGACAAATCCCATGCGTCAGGACAACTCCTGCAGAGTTCAGATGGTACAGTAGTGCTCTCCTCTGTAAGCCACCCCATGGCACATCTGTCCGTCTGATTGGAGCTGATAGGGATATCGCTAAAGTGTGTCGGCCAACTCCTGCTCATCAGGTAGGTGCTTCTGTAGTCATCTGCAGGTTCTGCCAAGGTCCAGTAAATGCACGTTCCCAAGGAAAACGCAAGCAAGTTGGACTTCAAATTAGGAGATATAGTCATAGTGGAACTACAGTTTTGTAAACCTATTTCACCGAGAACATAGAATAATAGGATACAATAGATACAAGGACAGTAAATGCTGGCCAGTTTTGCTCTTCAGATATATTTACAAAAAGAGTGACATCTTCATACAGGGATGAAGATGCGTCTCTTATTTTCCTCACTGCATACATGCTACTGAGTGGCTCTGTTGAGCCAGGAGATGGCAAGGCCTCTAAGACATCAGCTGCACCAAGAGTAGCACACAGCATATGAGGGGAAAAGGTTAGAAAATCATACTTGCAAAAAAAAACGTTGAGCAAAAGTTTCATACTCAGTGAGAACTGTTCCAGAGGTGGAGAACCATGTGCTGGATATCCTCCAGCAGTGAAGAACCATCAAACTTAATAAAGATGGGCAATATCAGCTATCATCAGTGAGGCAACCAGGTCATTTTCCCATCTCTGTCCCCAGTCAGGTGGTCAGAATAAAGGGCAGGAATGCCTATACTGAGTAAGTGCAGACGGGTGAAAGTGTTGATGGTCTCCCTATCACAAGTCAAGGAACTTGGACAAGGAATGTGTTCTAGGAACACATTCTTCTAGGAAGAGCATAGTGTTGTCTCATAAAAAAGGCGGGATGTCACAAGATTGTAAGGCTGAGCACCAGGGCAATGCCTCAAAATGCGTATGTGCTTACTACTGACCAGTTAATATTCCATAAAAACGGGATTTAAGCCTTGAAGATGCTTGCCACATGAAAATCCTTGTACACTTCTGAAGTTAAGAGACAACCTTGCTTGTTGCATGGTTAGCAGATAGGGTTTAGGCGGATTTGTTACAGTAGTTCTGCAGCACTTACCCGCACAAACCAAACAAAACACAATTTCAGCAGTATGTTAAAGGTCAGTAAGGCAATATGGGAAAAGGCCAAAATGGATGATGGCAAACAGTGGGGAAAAGGTCATGAGAAAAAACTAAGGGAAGTAAATTGTATTAGCAGAAAAACAGGGCATGACCCTACCATTTGGCACAGTTACAGAAATCTTAACCTTTGGAAATGCTATTAGTTCATTGCTGTTGGAAAGTTGGCCAGAAATGCAACATTCAGGACTGACTCCATTCTAGGGTTTCTGCTGTGCTAAGCACATGAGCACACCTCCCCTCTCAGAGGCACACTCATAATGAACAGTCACTAAATACTGTGTTATTCCTAATATTTTGCAACCCTAGGCAACCAACTACTGACTGTGCTCTGCGTGACACAGCCTGGAAGAACCAGATAGACTAGAATCAATTTGCTACTCCAGTTGAGTTTGATTTTACGATCTTAACACTTGTCATTTTGGGAAGGAACAAAACATTCACAGTTCCTGGGGTATGTAATGCTACTGGGAAGCCATAAATTTTAATTCAGTACATTATTTCCCTCATGAAGAGTTGTTGCTCATATGTGCTGTCACAGTTGGGGGTTCCTCATTTTTTTTCTCTCGTTGCTTGTCCCTTCATTAAGCTGGTGAGTGCTCAGAAGCATGACAGCTTTTTGTTTCTATCAGTGATTGATGTTATAGTGAGAGTTTTGGTCTGGTTTCCTTGAACAAGGAATTGTCTCACATGAGTTTTTCTGCGGGATGAGCTGGCACTCCTTGCTCCTGTCTCCCTCACCAAGCTCTGCCAATCACCATTTTTTGTCCTTCAACATCCGGCTTGAATTTGGAGTGGCAGGAAATAAAGATTTATGGTTTTACTTTTTAAAAGGAAACAGTCCAGAGTGCATTCTTGTGCCTCAAAAAGATTTAGAAAAGAAGTGCCCAGCAAGTTTTCCAAAAGCATTTGAAGGCTTGGAAGTGGTATCCAGTTAGATTTAATGGAAACAGAAAACTTCATTCACAATACTCACATTTTACATTTAAATTAATAAAGTATTTTAATTTATTGTGAAACCATAATCCTATTGAGCTTTCTGTGTGATATATTGATTCATACTTGGGCAAAAATACCTACAGAGCCTAAAGAGTGAGGGAAAATGCCTACCTTTCATTTTTCCCCCTCATATTTTCTGCTTGAAACAATTTCACCCTGACAAAAACTGTGAAGGCACCTACAGAAGAACATCCAGTGAACTGAAGGATGCCTACTGCAGCCTATCAGAGAAGATAGTATACACTAAAGGAATGCATCTTTAATGATAGCAATTGAAGTTCAAAGGGGGTACTTTTAATGGTTTTCTATCATTCTCTGTTATGGGATAATCCTGTCCGTGAGGTTAGAAGCCATATTCAGCTCCTGTTTGAGGAGAGTCGAACTTCAGTCAGGAGATTGGCTGAAAATTTTAATGTGCTTCAGTATGCACTGGTCTTTACATTCTGAGGATTAAAAAGACAGTCCTCAAAAAGTCCAGAAAACAGATACTGTAACTTGTATCTTTTTTCTCCGAGTCTCGGTCCCCACAGACTAATTCACATCCTTGAAAATATGTAAATTAACTTTATGAATGAATCCGGATGAGAATCAGTTTTTAATGGTCATCAATTTAATGACCTTGCAGATAGAAAAGATTGCCTCTCCTGCTTCTTAAAAAATTCTGAAATCCAGCTGACAGCGGGACTCAGTGTTGAATGGCAAAAGGGAAGTTATTATTTTTGATAGGGTTTTTTGTTCCTGTCCCTGAAGACCACACGAAACCTGGCTACTGTCCTGGGACTTCTAGTTCAAGTTATTGTCTTTGTAGTCCCTGGAGTTAACCTAATAGCCTGGGATCCTGCCTGCAGAAAACATTTGCAGAAAAAATGAATTTATGCTGTATTTCCTGCATATTTTTGATAGCTACTTGGCCAGACTAACAGCATCCCTCTTTGTACTATGGGACAGTAATCTTTCAGCTTTTGATGGCCTTTTACAAAAGGAAGTCTGAAGAAAAAGTACACAGTATTTCAAAATGAAGGCCAAGATTTACTCGGAGCAGAACCAAAGTGGAATTTACAGCACAAACGTGGCCTTTCCCTCTGCTGTGTTCTGTGCTACATTTGAACAGGAAAACTGTCAAAAAAGAAACCATTCCACAGAAAACCAACTGCAGTCCCACGAGGAAAACTCAGCAGAGAACCTGGAGGATCTATCTGCAGACAACCAGGCCCAAAGCTGCCATAGGCTGAGGCGTGCCTGGTGGTGGTGGCAAGCCACATACTGGGAGTGGAAATGCTTTTAGAAAAAAACAGCATTTAAGTACAGAAAAGTACCTGACTTTTGAGAGACATGCTGATGCTGTGGGCATATTACACCTAAGTACTCATTTGATGTGTTTTAAAGTGCATCTCCTATTGGAAAATAATGCCAAGCCTTACAGCAATGCAACTTTAATTCAGGTGCTATAGAATTGTGAGAAATTCAGTAGAAAAAAATGAAAACGGACAGCAAATGGTTGACCACCACTGTTCCTGCAGAAAATTTCAAGCATCAGTTTTACTGCTTGCCCAGAGAAGCAGCCAAAAGATTGTGTCACTGATGCACGTGTATATATATCCTTCTGGCCCTATACAGGCTTTGGAAAGAATTCCGAGTGTGAATCCAGCCGGGATGCCTGAGGCACTGCAGGAAGGATACAGAACTTGGAGCATCTTTCTGCCTGTTATAAAAATGTAAAGTGAACTTCCCCAAACAAGACATCGCTATTTTAATGTTTTCATGCTCTCTACTATCAGTAGGCCTTTCTCAGAACTCCCATTTTTTGATGCGATCTATATTAATGCATTTGCAACGTTATTTCAGCAGCGTACCCGCAGGCTGCAGGGATGTCCTCCTTCCACAGGAATGGAACTTATGGCATTTTTACAAATTAAAACATAGCGTGCTATTCAAACTACCTTTCTAAACAAAGAGAAAACTCAAGTTTCAAACCACAGTGCTTTTAGCAAGAGAGATTAAAAACATCTCAGGCTTTGGAGGTTTTGATTTGAAAGCTGCATCAAGCCTCTTCTACGCCTCAGGCAATCAAAGAGAATTATTTGCATAGCCTACTCCAAGGGCAGCAGTGATTTAGATGTACTTTCATTAGAAAGCCTCTTACTGTGCACGGCACGCGTGGTTGCCCATGTGGAAGCATTTGCATGGTAACAACTTGCAGCAGCGGTGAGTTGTTGCTTCACACCAGCAAGCTGTAGAGCAGCAGAACAGGTTTGAACGCATCTAATGTGAGAAACAAGCCTGCAGGCAGGGTCTTGCTGTTTTCTGGATATTTCTCATTTTGTTGGACAAGTTAAAAAAGAATTAAACTATCCTTGTGCACTTCTACTAACCTAAAAAATAAAAAAATAAATAAAAAAGATGATTTTTTTCTTTTGTTCCTTCTTCCTCTTTTTGGCAAATGAACACAGAATGCCTAAATCAGAAGCTCTGCTCTCTTTACGAAACTCACCCTTCCGTTTCCAACATCAAAGGAGCCCAAAGCTTCACCATCAGCACAGGTCGGGTGGGTTTCCATGGCTTTCAGCAGGAAGCTGCTCTCGCTTTGCTCCAGGAGAAACATCTGCAGAGGTTGCTCCATTCTGCTCCAGTGCCCATCCCAGCTGGGCCGGCAGCTGCATGCATGTCAGGCAATGTCCAGGTTGGGCACTGCCTGAAAACCTCCTCTGTCCCAGAGATGAAACGTGGTGGCACTTCAAGGGCTACAGAAATACACAGATTTGGAGTTGCTGCTTTAGAAGTCATCTCACTCTGTGCTTCCTAAAGACAAAAAATTAAATTCTTGAGGGGACTAATAGAAACGATGGCTAATTTCTTTTTTAAAGAGTTCACTCTAACGGTTACAAATCACAAATGCCTCAAAGTATAGTAGCTCAGAGAAGGTCTTAAAAGCACTAACAGAAACTAAAATTTATTTACTTCTAACACTTTTCTCAGACTACTATTTTAATAATGCACTAGTGGCTATTTTCATCTGCTTCTCCTCAAAAATAAACTGATCACAGTTTTCAGCTAATTTGATGTAAATTTTTTGTGATATTATTTATAACCCCCTTGATATATTTGTCAATGAATTTACAAGAATTACTGCATTGTAAAAATATTCAGAAAACCCACATGCAATCGATTCCCATAAAATAAAGTGTTTTACAGAAAAATAAGTTACTGTATTTAATCCTTTAATATCTACTGAACTGTACCAAGACCATTTCCACATATATCTTAAAAAAAAAAAAACAAAAAAACACAACAATTATTAATCTGGAAAGTGAATTTTTAAATAAAATATCTACAATTTGCTCCTCTGTGCATGTACTTTGGATTTTTTGAGCTCTAAGGAAAAGCAGCAAACTCTGATATATACCATTTCTCTTTCTCTCCCAGCCCAGTCAAAGCTTTTGGGCAACTGGCTTAGCACGTGGGTAAAACTGCTATGGATGATACCTGTTACAGCTCAGGTAGCATTTTTTAGGATGTGTATGTGTAATACAATAATCTGTTTCTGTGGTGAAGATATGTATTTATCAATGGTCACAACGGTAGACAAACAGGATGTGTCACTACAGACACAGCTGTAGGGTTTCTCTCAAATGTGGTGGATGTGGTTTATTTTGAGATAGCTTTTAAACTCACCTTTCAAGTAAATAAACTCAAGATAACTCAGGTTGTGCCTGCCCCACTTTGTTTTCTCTTCACACTTTCACAGAATCATAGAACGGGTTGAAAAGGACCACAGTGATCATCCAGTTTCAACCCCCTACTATGTGCAGGGTCACCAACCAGCAGACCAGGCTGCCCAGAGCCACATCCAGCCTGGCCTTGAATGCCTGCAGGGATGGGGCATCCACAGCCTCCTTGGGCAACCTGTTCCAGTGCGTCACCACCCTCTGTGTGAAAAACTTCCTCCTAATATCTAACCTAAACCTCCTCTGTGTCAGTTTGAAACCATTCCCCCTTGTCCTATCACTATCCCCCCTCATAAACAGCCGTTCCCCCTCCTGTTTATACGCTCCCTTCAAGCACTGGAAGGCCACAATGAGGTCTCCCCAAAGCCTTCTCTTCTCCAAGCTAAGCAAGCCCAGTTCCCTCAACCTTTTCTCACGGGAGAGGTGCTCCAGCCCTCTGATCACCTTTGTGGCCCTCCTCTAGACCCACTCCAAAGCGAATCTTTCCAGTACTACCCAGTGACAAAAGAACAAATCCAGAAATTAACAGAAGCGATGTGTGAATGAGTCCCAGTGGGCACACTGGCTTACAGATGCACGAGTTCTCCCACCCATCACAACTGCTGTATTATTTCTAAAATAAAACATTCTGTGGGCTAAGAAATAGGATGCTGAAAAAAGGACTGAATGGAAAGAAATGGTCTCTCTCATCACGGCTACCATTTGATCATCTTAACATCAAATGAAATACCAAATTACACCCTCCTTTGTAGAAATTACAGCAAATCCTCAGATATTTGGATCATGAAATTTGAGCCTCTGTCTTCCTTCAGACTGCCTTTTGATTCTCTGCTGAATTCTTGCTCCGCCCTGAACATCTTTTTGATTTTTGTTTGCTACGAATCTGGTTTAGCTCTGCCTGGCTGCCACATTAGATATCTAAAATGGGTCACACAAGCTGAATTTGGTACAAGTTTTGCAGGTTGTAGAGTGTCTAAAAAGATTTTTCATCATTTTCTCTAGGCATTTTTCATGCTATGGAAGAAACCGCCTTTCTTCAAGATGAGACCCAATTTAACAAATGAAAACTGTTTTGCCTATTCTGTTCTTTTGTCACCCCACCTTTTTTGCAAGCTACACTGAACTCACTCTTATTTTGCCCAGGGATGAGTACACGCTGTCATTAACTGTTGCCACAATGGCCTCAGCACACCTGTCCTTTCTCAGATTTCCTCACTCAGTACAAGTTTACTTGCTCTCACAGGGATTTGATGAGACCAGTGCTCATGAAGGAGAGCTTTTGGACAGCTGAGTTGTATTGGCAAGAGGTAAACTTTGGGCATTATTTAGATTTAGAATGCTCTGGGAAGAGCATTTAGAAATACTGGAATTAAAAAAAAAAAACAAAAAAACAAAAAAACATGTTTTTGGAAAATAAAACTGAGCTCTTGCTTTTCTGCTCTTCTCAGTAATAGTGCTCCTTTGGTAGTTTATTTCCCCTGCAGCTCTGTTCCTGCTACCTACCCCACATGGACATGTGAATGAATCAGGTTTGACATATCTGGCTCTTCCAGATTTAGAGCACTGAAAGAAAGCTGTCATGCAGCATTTGAATACCGTCTATGTGTGTGTGCCACGATCCCCCAGGGCTTACACCTCCATCAAGTGCTCTGTCACCCTGCCAATTATTTTCCCAGATTTGTTTCAACAACCTGACAGCTTTTCTGTCAGGTAACTTCTTCCATGCCTTACACACTGCAAAACAAACTGACTGTCCGAGACCTGTTCTGAACTTCCTTAACAAACACACAACAGTCTGGCAGTGGTCCCACATCGCCTCATTCCACTCAGTAATCACCAGCTTCATTTTCTGGATTTACAATGGTAAAACATGTGCATTTCACAGCCGTGAAGCTCTAGCATGGGTAGGTCTGTTAGTCACTGTGGCCTCTCTCAGTGAACCAGGAGACTACCTTCAAGTCATGGCTCACACTGGGGAGAAGACACTTCAGCCAGGTGAGTTGTTGAAGAACAACGTCTGTTCAGCTGCTCTGGAGGAGCTGTATGTAGAGCTACATGACCAGGCGGTAGCAGTTGAGCTCTTCAGTGCTTCAGATAATGCCAGAATTGCCTTCTGTGCTTCGTATCAGCTTCCAAAAGTTCTTGCCAAGCCAGGAATGAGAGCTAAGGGTTTGTGCTGGCATCCATTTTGAGAAAGTTATCTGGAGAACAGCATGGGAGCCAGATAGTTTATAGAAGCTTTTTTTGCCCTGGGTTTGAGTTTCCTGGGTTCCTGAAAATGCTCATGTATCTGGGCTCAGGGGAGCCAACCCAGATGCTCTGTTATAGTTAACCGAAGGGTAGTAACTGCAATGAGATACAGCCTAACAGATGTGTGCCACAACCTACACCTGATCCAACATGATGAACACAGACATAGTGTCCAGCTGACACAGAGATAGCACAGGCTTAATTATCCACAGCTTGATTATCCAGTGTTGACACGGTTTTTATGACTAAGTCACCCCTGAGACATTCAGAATCTGGAAATCCCAACCACAGATAAAAATTTCCTTGCAGCTACATAAAATCACAGTATTTTTCTGACAAACTTTGGCGGAGAGTTTTGAGCATTTTTAACTTATCAGGCTTGCAGTGCATTTTACAAGGAGAGTGAAAACTTAGGGCATAAATCATTGACTTAAAGGAAAACAACTGTGTAACAATATTACAAGATATACAGAACAGGATGCACTTGGATTCCAGTTTCTGTTCATTGGCTCACCAGAGAGAAGGATCATAAATCAGAAATAGAGAATGAAAATCAAAGAAAAGTAACAGGAAGTGTCAAAATGAAAACCTGGCAGAAATTACCAATAAGAGGAAAAGAAAAAAGACTCCAGATGTTTAAAAAGAAGAAGAAAAAAAAAAAACCAACAACCTGGGAGCCTGGGAGAAATTCAGTGAAAAAAAGGACAGAAAAGAAAGAAAAGCAGAAAAGAAACAAAAATGATAGCTTGGGTGGGGGGCTTCTCTTCCTCCCCCCCCCCCCCCCCCCCACTTACAGTCGAGGCCTGGGGAGACAGAGCAATATGTAGCTGAGAAGATGGGGGAGGCAGGGGGGGAAAACAGCCATATAAGCATCACCTCCCCTCCCTTCTTCCCACGAAGCACAGCTCTGGAAACTCTGATCCTAGAAATATTTCAATTGAGCTCACAATTCAAAAGGTTCATTAAATCCAGGATTATTACCACGAGAGAACTTGATCAGAGCAGCCAGACCGTAATGTTTAAGGGGTACTTTATTTCCACATACCTCCATGCTGCGGAGCTCTCGGTCACATGGCGAGCATGTGAAGGCCGGGCCGCTCAGCACCAAGCCTTTTCCTCTGGGGCCATCTACCGGCCCGCAGGCGCCGTGCAAAGCAAAGCGATGCCGGGCTGCTCCTGGCTGTTTCCGTGACCATCACTTCATCAGGTGCAGTGATACAATCTGTCATCACGCACGGCAGTTCCTCATGGAGCCGTATCGCAAGCTGTGCTGGAGGCTGCGGTCTCTACCTGAGGCAATCCGCCCCACTCGATGCCATGACTCCGGTCAGCGCAGCTGGGAACGCACGCACAATGCCCATCCGGCTTGCAAACTCAGCAAGTGGATTTATGGCTCTTGGCCAGGAAAAATTAACAGGAAAGCCCTCAACAAATGAGTAAGTGAATTGGGTCGATTCTCAAATCTTCCCATACCTGCCTTGTTTTCCTCCCTTCCCCATGTACGTGTCGTATTTCACATAATCACCGAACTGTAAGGGCTGGAAGGACCTCTAGAGATCATCGAGTCCAACCTCCCTGCCAAAGCAGGCTCCATACACCAGGTTGCACAGGGAGGTATCCAGGCAGGTCTTGAATATCTCCATTTAATCCAACAATGGCCCTCAAAATTAATAATTCTGAAGTTAAGTTACACTAAATCCTCCCTGCAGCAAAAGAACTCCACAACACATTCATTTACTCACCCAAGGCTTTTTCAAACAAAACTGTGGCTGTGCGAATTAAGTTACAGACTGATACTTAGGAAGACAAAATCATCAACTGATCCATATCTAATTTATTACTTCAACAAATCAAGCCGAATCGTTAAGATTCCTGAATCAAGAATAGATTACATTTTTATTTGTCATCTCATTTTAGGTTAATGTTACCAACTGGTAAATATTTGTATCATGCTCATATTAAACTACAGTGCATTCCTGTAAATTCATTTTTAAGCTGCTTAACTCGAGAATGGCTAGAAGTTTAGAGTTACCATTAACAAAAAAGAAAAACACAAAAAGTAGCCCAACCAGCAACAAAACCAAGTAACTACCCTTCCCCAGTCAAATTAAATACCTTTCTCCCCATTCTCATACATTTTATAGGTTATATGACTGCTTCAACCTTCATAAACCCTATAGCAAAATGAAGAAAGCCTTGGTCCCAGCACACTCCATACAAAAATAAAATGTTACACGGAATCAAAATATTCCCACTTGCAACAGAAAATGTATGCCGACCCACCAAGAGCAATTTACATTCAAAAAGCTTATTATCTTTCAAAAATACAGTTTCCTCTCTCAAAATAGAGAGAAATTGATATGCTTTCCAATTTAAGAGCTTTAGTTGCTGTAATTTTAAAATTATGCAGCTGGACTATCATATATTTGCATTTCATTTAAACAGAGCTTTTCCACCAACACACCTTACCTGCTGCCTGTGCTAAAATTGTCTACTTAGTTCTATTCCATTGTAGCCATACATTTTCAGACTCAAGGAATTGGTAGAAGCCACTTGCTATATATACAGGCCCCGAGGGCACATGCTTATATGTGAACAGTCATCCGGAAAGCTACAATTTATCAGCCATCTCATCAAAAGATTTCTAAAATGAAAATTTGTAATTTTGTTTCAGAACCGTTACAGCACTGAGGTGAAAAATAGGCTTCTCAGAGATATAGAAATCACGGTGACATGTATGTTACTGTCAGAGATCCTGCACAATGTGGACATCAGAAGTAAAACCAGGTTTAAGTATCAGTTATTTCCATTAATAATGGTACGAAGCTTTGCAACTGTTTCATATTCGTCAAGATTCAGAAACACTTCCTCAAATTAGAGGCCTAGCAGAAAGGTATAGGAGACATAATACATACTTTGGTGTATTTCGCATTCTACTGAACTTCAATGATATTTAAACCTCAATACTAAGTCTTGCAAATCTGTACTGTAAAGATGCTGGAGTTCTCAGCAAAACAAGCCCTTTTTTATCTGCTGGCTGGCTGTATAACATATAAAGCAACCCTGTCAAGCTAACAAAACCCAGTGCTTCTCCACAGCCTGTAGCTAGTGAAAAATCCCCTCGAGTTACATATCCCAAGAGAGTTCTGGAGCAATGGGAAGTAACATCTGGGAGAGTGCCTGACCAAAGACCTAGAATGAGGTCTTTACATTCCTCAGTTGTTTCTTTCTCTGGAACACTGGGAGGGTTGCTTTCTTGAGCCTTCACATTATCTTCCTCTTTCTTCTTTCTCTTATTCTCTTTTAGCTTCTGTACCTTGTGCTTGAATATGTCACGATGCTTGAGTTCTTGAGGACCACAGAAGAGTCTGTCCTTGCTTAAATGCAGTAAGTCATCTTCTGTTGGGATGCAAATCATGGCATGTAATTCAGGGTTCCCCTTCCTCAAGAGAGACAAGTTGACCCATACCAGAGCCCTGGGATAGCTCATCAAGATTGGCAAAAGGACATCGTCAGTCATTTCCTTTCCTCCAAGCCGAGAAACAAGGCGAGGCCGCCGATCTTTTCCAGAAGTGGGGTAGCACCAGGCTGATAACTGCATTAGTAATTTCTCACTCCTATTAAAAAGTTTTAAAAATAAACAAAAAAGATTGTTATTAATAAGTAGTACAACAGAAATCCAGAAAGTCACCTATTTAAAAGAGCATGATTAAAGAAGCCCTGGGGCTTTCTGTAACATTTCATGCTGATGTCTGTAACACTCAGCATAAGAAGAACACAGGCAAGTGAAATTCATGTGTTAGGAGGCTACTTGTTCTGAAGACATGAATTTCACTCAGCTTGCTAAAGCTTGTTTTGATCACAAAAGCTTTATAAGCTTCGGTGACACAATTCAGTTCTGAACTGCCAGTATTTCTTCCCCTGATAACTACCCAAAAATGAAAAGATCTGCATTCAGGCACTTTCCAAACACTGTTGCCACCCACATATGTTACAGTGAAATACAAGAGATTCTATCCCCTTTGCAGACCATCTGAGAAAAGAGAATGTGCTGATATGCACTGCAAGTTTTAAATCACACATATGACCCTCAAAGCTCTACACACCTAGAAGCAGACAGAGCGCATCAACTCTCAGAAGGTGCTAAATTCAAGCCTATCATATTTAAGACAATTCCTTACTTCATCTACTCATGGTGTTTGTTTGAGGAAACTAGGATTTCCACTCAACAGCAAAATTACTTAATCTCCTCCTCACTGTATTTGAACCAAATCTTTCTCTAATCAAGGCTGAGCCATTCCTTTTCCCAATTCAATTACTCCTAATAAATAATAACTCACGTGCTTGTACCTTTTTGACATACCTGAGAACAATAAAGTCACTTCTCATAGTTTCACCTCTCTCACCAAAATCTTGGGTGCCTGTATCACCCTCTGTCTTTATGGCATCTTCGGAGCTTATTTCCATGGTCTCCTCTACCTCATCAGTCTCAGGGGAAGCTTCTTTCACCACTTCTGGTTTGGTGTCACAAAAGTCATGTCCTTCAGTTGCACAGTGCTCAGCATGTGGGGAAGAAGGATGCACAGATTCTTCTGAAGCTTTCATTCTTCCTTCCCAGCTCTTCACCAGCTGCCCCCAAGGACAGATGAAGGGGGACAGAGTGCCCAGCTTGACATAATTTGCCCTTTTTGCAGGTGGACGTCTAAGTAATAAATCAAGTACGTAAAAAGATTTATATCCAGCATTCTTATTTCAAATTGGCACTTAGAAAGGCTAATTGTCTACTTTGTCATGCTGTTCTAATAGTAAACAAGCATTTAAAACAGAAAGTTAACTGTGCATTCAGTAACCTCACCAATAATTCTCAAGTTATACTTCTGGACAACACTGATATATGTTTGCCCCCTATATCCTTTCAGCGATGTTGGATATTACTGACACTATCACCATTTCCTCTGAAATTCTCCTACTAGTTGTAGCTGGAAGGGGAACTGATACCAGTTTGTTCAGAAGACTCTTCCAGATGCCCCACAAGCATGGTACTGCATTGATTGTAATGAAAACAAAGGCAAACTTCTACCTTCTAAGTAGCTGAGAAGCTTGCCTGAAATAACTTTATTTTTTACTCAGTCTTGTAACTGAGCTTCACTCTGGAAATAGGTTTTAGTTCATTTATTGACCTGATTAGCAAAACTCTTCTTGAATATATTTAATGACATAATACTTTAAAAACAATGGTGAAAGACCTTCCAAGTCTAAATGAATGCAACAAAAGATAACAAAGGGACTATCTTAAGCACTGCAGTTTGTTTTTTTCTTCCGTTCTTGTAATCAAAGTTAATGTTACCTTTTGAATTTGTCGAGAAGGCTGCTTTCCAGTTCTTTGGCAAACTGCATTCCTGCTGGGCAATCAGGGAAATCATCTGGAGTGTGAGGTATTCTTTGATACTCAGAATGTTTTGAAGCTTCTTGCAAGCCACCGACTCGTACACCTCGATATATCTGTTATAAAAATCAACCCCCCCCAAAAAGCAATGTTTGTATTGATTCCTGCTTCCTAACTGAAATAAAATATTAATACTGTTGAAGCCATTGCTGAAGAAAATGAAAGTCTGTAATTTCAGCTTTCAAAAAAAAAAAAAAAAAAACAACAATCAAGTTAAGTAAGGTTTTCACAGTTCTAAATGATGACTTCAACAAAAACATTGCTTGTTCTCTTTAAATTTAAATTTTGGAAAATAATCAACAAAAATAAACAGAATTTCACAGGTTCTGATCTTGTATGTTCCAGAAACATGCTATTAACTCAATAATCACTCTCCAATTAATTTGAATATACATCAGGTAACACTTGAGTTATTCCCCCTCTATATTCAGAAGCTCAATGTTAAGAGAATCAATTATCTAACATTCAAAGTAGGATACCCCTAAGAGTGCCCGAGGCACAGTCAGACTAGCTTAAACCACATTTCAAGCTCCCCCCTCCAAATCAAAGGCAACCAAACTGTTGACAGAATGGCAGAGGTAGCCAAGCTGGAAGCAGATTAGCAACTGGCACCAAATCATTTACTATTAGAGACATACGCTCTTAGAAACACAAAATCAAACAGCTATAACATCAGCTTTCTCTCCTTACCCTCTTCTCTCATTTCCTGCTTCAACCCATGTGGGCACAGTTAAACTCAAAAGAAGATACAGAAAGCTATTGTTTGTTTATTTTTAAGATTTTAAGACCTAGACTGTCATCATCCAGTTCATACATTCTCTTTATAGTGGGATTTTGATACTGTGATGGTTTGATTACACAATGTGAAGTACGTTTAAGATGTTATTTCAAACCAAATGGTATCATTTGTTAGATTTACTTGCCATTTTTTAATGAATGTTACTTACAAAAGGAATCCAGAAAGCCATGCCCCAGCCCTTTGGGAGATAGATATCCCAGCCACTCCCCCATCCTGGTCGATCTTCTCCAGCCATTTTTCCTGGCTGCTGCACCAACAGTATAGGAATTTTAGATTCACAAGGACCCAAATCAAGCTGAGATCCAGGTACCAGTAACTGGGCTCTCATTTTGTTTAATTCCTGAGAAGGAGAATTTTCCCATAAGTTAGTAAGCTTTTCCCCTCTTCCACATATCCTTCCAAGATACAGACATGAGATAAACTTATAATAGAAAAAATAAATTAGTAACACTCTACACTTTTGAACTGACTTTCACTGAGGCAAAAGAAAAAACCTTTAGAAAAAGCACTTAAGAACCCTTTGCCCCCCACCCCTTTAAATTTCCACTGTCCTTGATGGAGGGAAGGTACTGAAACTCAAGTCCAAAGTGTAGATGAGGAAAAAAGGCAAGTATTCCAACTTGGTATTCATAGACCTGTGCACAAGACTTACTGAGCACATGCTTTCAGACAGTCTGTCAATACAAAGGGAAAATCTGAACTATATCCAGAGAGATGAAAAGAGTATTTTGTCATGAATCAGTTTCACAGAAAGCATGCAGGTACCAAGGCTTTGTCAATCGTCACTTGTTATATTTCATTGTACTGCATTAAAAATACATGCATGGTGAAAAAAAACAAAACAAAACAAAAACCTCAGAACACCAGACTGCAATTGTACATGTCTCTTCATGTCTCTTTTGCACCAGCTGTTCTGTAAGCTAAACTGTATATTTCACAACAACAGAAAGAACATATGAAGATTGTTATGCATTACTGTAATATTGAGGAAGTATTCTGCTTTTTTACACTATGACAGTTTGAAAGAGCACAAAACCAATCTGCATCAAGAGAACATTTTCAGAAACGTTTCTGCCACACAAACATTTTCTCTTTGATTACAATGGTGTCAAAAGTTTATCACCTCTAGTGGCAAAATTGCATTTTTGCCAGTATATTTGTGGGTTGTCCCTCCATTGCCAATGTAAATGTCAAATTTTGAATCTGCAGAAGTGCACTTCAAACTGTCAACAAATCACAGATGCCTAGAATGACTACAACAGTGTACTGCAGTTCAGAACCAGAGGGATCTACCTTGTCTCATCATTTTCTTGTCAGGAGAATTCAATTGGTTGAATTCTCCTTCATCCCTTTTAAGTGCTACATGAGTCAAAGTGATGCAGGAAAATCTAATTTCAAATCTCTCAGAAAAATAAAACCACAATTATTTAGTTCAGTGGACAATCCAGTAAAGCTGCCTTTTAACTGGATATTAATGACTGCTACACAAGAATATCACAAGGGCTACAGAACAGACACTTCAACTCAGTCGTATGCTACTACTACATTAGGAGACTGCTGCTCTTGCATTTGTACAAGTTTCAAGATTTTCACTATATGGACCATTAGCCATTTTCTCCACGGCAATCCACCTCATCAGTTACCTGCTCTGAGATTTTATTTTCAGTGACGTTCTTACAGATGTCCTGGTCCCAGATAAAGCTGTGAGCACACTCAACGGGTACACCCTCCAGGTACAGCTGCCTAACTTTATCATTATCTACAAAAGAAGAGAACCTTCAAACAAACTCAAATTTTCAAAACCTCTAATGAGTACAACAAGCAAACAGTTAAGAAAACAGACTATTTAAAATGTAAACAATAGAGTGTCTGGAATTTCTTACCTTAACTTTTGTTTTTCCAAATACAAAACATGAGATAAACTACCTGTTACTTTTAGAAGGATTAACCTGGCATTCTCACACAGACAGGTATTTCTTAGTACACATGACATCACCTTTAGCAATGCAAGTTTTAATGCCATTGTTAATATTCTGGACTTGGACCTGTCAGGAAAAGTATGAAATTCACCAACTTTGGTAAAAATCATAAAGAACAACGTTCCAAAGCCTGGAATAAGTCCACCTAAGCAAACTTATAGGAGAAATAAAGATGCCCTTTAAAAAGAGTACATACAGGAAACATTTCTATGGGTATGACTACCATGTGACACGTATTTAGCACTAGCTTCCCACTCTCTGGATTTTTTCAGGCTTTTCACTACAAGGAAGACCAAGTATTATGGCATAAGTCTGCACAGTCCAACAATTGTGTGCTTACTGAAGATGAATAAGACTTTTAGCTTTAAAACTCATCAATGGGGCATTAAAACTAATTCTGCTTCAACTCCCCAGTTCAAACAAAATAAAGAAAACATACACCTACCTTTTGTACTCTGTGAATTAAAAGCATTCAGCATTCAGTACCTAGCATGCAATGTATATCAATCCGTATTTTAAGTAAAATAAACTTTACAAATAAAAAAAACAGAATGAAGCTGTTAATATTTCTGTGGTTAAAACTTACAGGGACTGCTTTGTCATCTAAGTGGTCTTGCATATTTAGAGGAACACAATATTTCTTGCTTGTTTTTAAATAACTTAATCTTTTGAATGACAAAATTCAGGTAATTTTTTCCAGGTAACATGGACAAAGAATTTCAGGACAGAAGATACGAATTATTAAGTTGTCCTAGCAATAGGATAGGTACTGCCAAACATAATTGCAGTAATTATGTTTGTAATCATTTGTAAATGATTTAAAGTTGTCCATCCTACTACGAGTTGAAAAATCCTCAGAAACATTAAATGTAGCAGCTTTCCTGAGTTTGATAGTGCTATTAAGATGACACTTACTAAGCATTCTTGTTTAAAGAACGTACATTCCTTACAATTCTTATACTGCAGAGCATGAGTATTTTTCTTCCACTTTAAAGAGCCCTTTACTGCCTGTCTCTTTCAATTTCCACAGCCCACCAAATGTCCTCCTCACTTACAACAAAATCTCTAACCTCGTGCACTGTTTTTCTTTCATTCCCATTCAACCTGGAGAATTTTACCTCTCTACAAAACAGACTCCAATTCAAACTGTTCCCCTTTAATTTTCTTTAGTTCACATTCAAAGAATGCCGGGGAAATAAATCCACTGATGAGTAAGTTGCTAATGATGCAGCAAATAAGATGCTACAGCTAGTACAGGAAACACTAAGCACACAAACTACTGTGCCTGTTACTAAGCACACAGAAGTCAGCAACAACCATCATATTACCTACTTCTGTTGATGCCAATGGCTGGTGCTCAGGAAACACGGGGAAAGAAAAGAAGGTTTCATTCTGTTTCCAACCGTTGTTCTGAGATTACCTTAGCAGTGTTAAAAGACAGGCCTAAGATTAAGAGTGCATCTGTTTGAAGTTTTTCCATCCCTCTCTGAGGAGCAGCAGTATCAGAAGCAGAAACATAAGCACCGTTAGGGAGTAGTTTCAGAGCATGTATGCAGGTAGTACCAGAAGAGCCAGTGTAAAAGGCCAGACATGTAAACTTCTGTAAGAATGTGTTTACTGGCAAAGACTCAGGCTCTGTGTTTGCAGAAGGAACTTTAGCTCACCTGTCTTTCATGATGCATTCTCCTCTGCATTTAATTCACTGACTGTTTAGAGGTTCCAACAGACCCCATGTTGAGCAGCAAACCATGCTAAGACAGTAGCAGCAAACCAAAACATCAGAAGAGCACTTTAAAAGGAGAGAAGACTAATGCTAATTTGCGATCGTGTAAGCACTGACCACTCAGAGGCTTGACCACTCAAAGGCATAAATCTGCTGAAAAGGCAGTAAAAAGTGATTTACTCTTAAACTCTCTATCTTGCAGCCTAAAGAAATTAGGACAGTTCTGGGTTAAATTCCCATCAGCACACGTCCTTTACGTACACTGCATATGCATTCGGGAGTGTGAGTAAGTGGGAAAGAACGAAATTTCTTTTGATTTCATAACACATCATCCACAGAGAGAAAAAGTACACAAATGTGTTTTACAGAGCTTTGAAAAAAGTAAGGAGGACGGAGGAAATAGATAGATGCATATCATTTCATAGATTTCATGTATGACAACCCATGGGCTAGGAAGGCTGTAACTTACCTAAACCATTTGTACATTTGATAAATAATGCATCTTCAAAGTAAACATATGTTAAGAAAAGCAATTAACTTCTACATAACATCAAAAACCAAGAGGAATTAAAACAAATATGGAATCTGCTAAAATAAGCAGTACCATTTCAAACTTAACATTAATACCAATAGTATTTGAATATCAAAAAACAAAAGAAGGAAAAACATTAAATACAGCAAGGATGAATGACTAAGTAACATTACTCACATAAAGATCATCTTGCCATATTACCACAACTGAGTAAGGTTACATTAAAACCAAGACTCAGAAAGTTTACGTAATTCTAATGCTCACGAAATAATTTGCTCAAGGGGCAAATTAAAACCAACTCAGTGGAATTACAGACCTCATCTTCCATCAGGGGACCAACTATCTAGAAAAGAAACTTTCTTTGTGAGTGTTACTGTGGAAACATTGGTAGTACTGCTGCTGCACTAATATATACAATTTGCCAATATTAAATTCCTTTTTTTCTTTTTTTCTTTTTTTTTTGTTAAACAAACTGCTCTTCATACATTTGAAGAATTCCTTTCCTGAGTATCTACTCGGCAAAAGAACCAATGGAACCAGGACAGAACTGGATGGAAAAAATGCTGATAAAACTGCTAAACTGAATTAGAATAATCTTTGGTAATGCGTTGCTTTTGATGAAATTCTTGCTGGATATTCCAGTAATCTGCCATCAAGCATGGACAATAATAGAGTTCTATGGAAGAGTGCAACACAAAGATCAGTGTGCAGTACTGTCATTCCAGATATTTGTGGCTTACGTTCTTCACCTAGAGGTGATCTTTTTGCACAGAATGACCTTCAACAGCTTCTCCTCCATTTAATGAATGGATTTTTGAACTCCTGCAAAACTGCCAGGCAATCAAGCAGGTTGACAGGAAAAAAAATATCTATAGTTGATTTATAGAGGCAGTGAAAACTGCAATAAGATCACATGCCCTAACAAGATCACAAGCTGCACATAATTCCTTGTCCTGAAATAGAATACAGTGTGAAGAAACTGTTTGCATAGAGGAAACTGATTGGATTATATATCTAATCTGCCTTTTGTATGCATTTTGCACAATAACTGATTATGCCTAGGCTTCCTTTTATTAATACTGATGCAATTTTTCTTTTTAAAAAAAAAAAAAGGAATCAAATGCAACTGAAAGCTTTCCCCAGCCTACAAAATTATGTAAGGATCTGAATCCAATATGGATTGATTTTTTAGAAGTATTGAAAAAAGAAAACCAAACAAGTAACTTCTCTCAACTACTTAAACAAATAAGCCTATTCAGGCGAGATATAGCACTGGTGGTAGCTGTCACACAGTCAATTACAAAATTAAAATAGAAAAACAGGCTTTGGAGACTAGTAATAGCTTCTTCTCTTCAACTAACACCTAGGAATATCAATGAGGAAGAGAGAAGAGTGCCAGTTACACCTCAGTTCTAAGGTTCCTAGATAAGAGAGAAGAACTACAATGCCGTAAGATTTCCCCACTATATAATGTAATAGGTACACAGGAGATTCTGTTCTGAATAATCCTCTGAGTCTTCCCACACAGTATTAAGAAGTCACTCAGGTGGGAAATTACCTCCTTACTGCTTCTTGTAGAAAGACTATTCTTTTCTACTCTTACCACAATGCCCTTTTTATTTTCTGTTAGAAGGAAGTTGTATTGCCTTCACTCTTCTGCCTACTTCTAACTGATCTGACAGTGCTGCTTTTGTGCAACACCAAGTCCTTTAGTAGAACCCAAATTAGAAGGCATTGTATGCAGATTACACTTTCTTGTTCGCTAATCAAGGATCTTCTCCCTCACCTGAAGAAAAGTCAGAAAAGGCAGATACAGTATTAAGTTTATGATGAAAGAAAAACCAAAACAAAACACCCACTCAACTCAGAAAGGAACCAGAAAGCAAAACCAGCTTAGCTTTTCTGACTATGTGGTTTACAAGATTTCTTGCAAGTCGAAGGATAACCCCAAACAGAAAGACTTGGAGATGGCCATTTCTAGCAAGTCAAAATAAAAAAAGTGTAAGTACCTTCTTTCCCTTGACTCCCTGTCACACATTGTTACCTCTCTATCACAGCCCCCCATCCTGGGGGAGGATCATCTTTGCCAGCGGGAGAAAAAACTACGACATGGCATTTTCAGTACTTAGAAGACTTCAGCTCATCTCGCCTTCTTGAATGTATTTTCACAGACATGACAAGCAAAATGAATGGTGACAAATTACTTGTTTTGGTCGCTAACTCCTTTAACATTCAAACCAGTCTCTGTAAACAAGTGCTATATAGCTCACCTTACTCCTCAGCACGAAGGAACCAAAGCAGAAGTCACATATGCAGCAACATTTCCAACATGAACATTAATGACGAGAAAGTAACTGAGCAGAAATGAAATTAAACAGGACATATGCTGTTCCACATACAAAGGTTGGAATAGGAAGATATAAGAAAGTCTGAATAGGAAGAGTTGGTAAGATGGCAACTAAAATCAGTGTTAATCTTGGTTTAAACAAAAGATAAGGCTGTATTATTCTACTATCTTGGAAATACACAACGAAAGAAACTTCACTTGTCTTGTTTGCTAGCTGGCTATTCTGTTTCTCATACTACTTTAAACAGCCTGTGTCCAATCAACCCAAATGTAAATGCATACACTGCACTGTACAGAAATCCCATTTTATCTTGCATATTTTTCAAGGAAGTTCAAATCCAACTGATCTTGTATTTTGCACTGAAATGAAAGTCTAAAGTCACTCATGCATCTCCTAGCAATCTAAAACGCTAATTCTGTATTTTCCTACAATGAAATTGCAACATTCAAATACTATAAACCAAACTCTAAAACTGTTTTTGGAGTGAAAAACAGCACCTGGAAGACTAAATACCAAACAGAAAGTCACTGAGTAGCTTTTAGCACCTGGTTGGCCTTGCCAGGATTCGAACCTGGATCATCTGTATGGTCAGACAGAGGCTTCCACTGAGCACAAGACCAGCTATGGTGCATGTCCCTCCCTCTCAATTGCTGTTCTAAAACACATGCAACCTGTGCAATTTTAAGCCTGTTTCTGCTACAGTGAGGTAGGTGGAAAGAAGAAGGAAACTTCTGAAATCTAATGCTAGAGGAAAACAACAAGGGAAAAAAAAAAAAAAAGTGGAAAAGAACAGTAAATGAAAACAGAAGTGCAGAGAGAAACTGAATTTCATGCCTTTGGCAGTTCCGTGCAAGCACAATGTAAGCTTGGTATTTTACCTTGGTATTTTTCCGGATCTGGAATGGCTTTTGTCTTCTTTTTTGGCAGATTTACTCGAGGATCTCCAACAGTGAGGCCCAGTATTGTACCTGGTGGCATTTCTGATGGTGAACTAATCCCTTTAAAAATACACAAATGAACACTGCCATGAAACCACTAATAAAACTGTGATTACTTTTTTCTGCACTGTTATTCTGAACTTTTTTGCCTGCAGCAATGTGACACCACTATAAGCCAGAGTAGCAATTCAGAGTACTTAATTCAGCATGTTTTGAAAACTCACCAATGCTTGTTAAAGAAATTATAAAACATCTTTAAAAGTTTTACCTCATCTCTGCTTAACCGCCTCATACTTGATAGCTTGAATATAGTTTCAGATTTACCACAGTCAGCTCCTTACCTGTTTCAGTGCTAGAAATGAAATGTTTATGAAGACAAGAAATAAAACTGAATATATCTGTTAAGAGTTTGGCCTTCAAAAAGGACTAAAGTTCCATTAAAAAAATAAAAACTAATGTTTCTCAAATCTTTGATATGCCACAGTAATTACTTAAGTACACACTCAAAGGCATCACTCTCTTGATCAAACACAAACTATGCCTTACCAAACTGAAGCCAACTCAGTTGCACGCCAGTTCTGACTAGAATTTAAGTTTCCCCTTCCTTCCCTATTGCCCATGCCCAAATACCTTCTAGGAGTTCAAAGATAGCTGTTTGACGATGATGAAGAGATACTTTTTCAGAGTTCTTGCAGTTTTCTACCCACCAGTTATTCAGCTTCGACTCTGAATCCACCATCTCCTGGAAAACAACATCATCAATTAACTCAAGTAGTAATTCAGTAACTTCTAATCATATGAATTCAGACTGTTCATCTTAATCCCTATGGTTGCTTTCTTCAAGTTTCAAATCAAAACCATTTTTTCCTGATGAAGCTTATTCCTACATTTCATTTTACAGTACTCTCCAATAAGCATATTCAGTTTGTATCCCAGAAGTAAACAAAGCAATCCACAATTCTTCCTAACTCTGTAGTCAACAACTTCTTATAGAAAACCAGACATTTCATGGCCTCCTCAAGTTTGCTGCAAGAGACGCACAAAAAACCCCCACACCCATTAAAATTACACTGACGGAATGTGCTGAGAGGTGGATAAAATACTAAATCCTGGAGAAAGTTATGTATTTGATTTAAAACACAAACGTTTTCTATACCTTTTATGTCTTGCCCTATAGGATCCTCTAGCTCGTTGAATGAAAAATATAACCTATGGTTTGCAAAAAGAGTACAAATTATTTTCGACCTCTCAATACAGCACTGTAGCAAAACCTTTAGAGCCTTCTCAGTAGCATCACAGCATCCATTTTCTTTCTACCCATACCAGAAATCCAGATACAAACTCTTCTTGAGGTCAGCATTAATCAAGAAGCTCAATATAGAGAAGCTAACTGAATAGAAATATATACGTTAACCTTTCATAATAAATATGCCTAATGATTCTTTCTAGCAAGAAGTAGTTTGCATGCTCTAGAACCCTTATATAAATTACAGTAATATCCATCAGGCCATTCTCCTTACTGTTTGGATTGATGCAGCTTTCAGGGTCTCTGTAAGGACAGAGTGTGATAATGGACCAATCAATCGATATCTGAGAATCTCCATTGTTTGATCACTGAAAGAGAGGGAAGTTTCAGGTGAGTGTACAATTGTACAGCACACAGTTTTCTGTTATGCTATGATCCAGCTACATTAATGGGTTAAGGGTCACAGTTTCTAACTCTACTATAAGCAAACCTGATCACAATGCCAGTAGTTTGTGAGACCCAGGAGTAGGACTGGAACGGATCTCTAGTGCCATCACCAATTATTTTCTTCACTGGCACAGCTTTATCTCCTTCTTTGTCCTCCTTCTTTCTTTTTTTGCCAAGGCTCTGAACAACATCCATTTGTTTTTCCTCTTGACTTAATGTTGTAATTGGCTCGGGAATACAGATCTCCTCAGGCTCTGAACACTGGAAAATTGCTTTCAACTCATTCAGTATGTCCTAAAGAAAAGTGAAAAGTTTGGATTAAGAGAGTAAGCAGTCCAGTTTTATGAGTTAAATTCTAGTGGTTTTGTTTTCCATTTTGGATTATAGGGAATGATCTTCACTCTGTTTAAGTCCATGGAGAGCACTGTCACATGCTGAAAGTAATACTGCTGCTACGAGTTATTGTCACTCAAATTAATGGAAGAAAAAAAAAAGTGCACTTGCAATTTAAGTTCAGATTATGACTACTTGTGATGACAGGGACCAAACAGCCTGTCATCGATGGTAGTGGGAAGGAAGCAAAACAGGCACCAACACATTGTGAACAAATCCCCCAAAAAGTGGCAGTAGAAAATTTTTAACAAGCTCACACAAAATACTTCAGTTGCATGCACATTCTGTACAGGGTGTACAAAGGGTGAACTTCTCTCACAGCAATAAGAACAAGACGCAAACAGAAACATAGTTAGACTGGAAACCTTTCAGAAGGTATCCGTAGCATAAGAAACAGACAATGCATGAAGAAATTTGAGTTCAACTCTAAAAAAACAGGATACCTGTTTGAGAGCTGGATGCATCCAGATCCATAACTGTCTTTTTTCAGACCCACACCTCGGTTTCCAAATAAATGTAACAGGACCAAGCATGTCCTCAGGATAGCGATCTGCTCGGTAAAGATTCAAGGAACCTTCACATCTTCCAGACAGACAACTGACTGCTCCAAATGTTAATCCTGAAGAAGAAGATGCTTATTGAAAATACAAAGTAATTTCTTGTTTAAGAAATAAAATAAATTTAAGAGCCACTGCCATGATGGCAGTGAGCACAGTACAAGCTGTCCTGGTTCACATGCAACTGGCAGGTTGGACATCTCTGTGTCAGACTACTCAAAAACTTAACCTTATTTCAAACTAGTTAAATCTTACCTGCATCAACACTACATATTCGAGCAAGTTGTCTCAGAAGCTCATTTTCTTTACCAGTCAACTCCAGACAACAATAATACGATAAATCCTGAAGCAAAAGGACAGTGGAAAAGTGAGAACTCCTGAAAGTGAACCTGGCAAGGAAGGGTCAACATAGAGCTTCATAATTTACAGTTAAATTTTAGTAAATGAAAAACAACTGCTTGAGTCAAAGAGAAAACATTACTGTTATTTTTTAATTAAATAAAGTTTTTTGCTGTAGGACAGCTGTCAGGCATTTCTCATTTGGGGATCAACTTGCCCCTTGAATAAGTTTACCAGAAAGGTCACACAACAAAGTGTCTGCCTTTCCTGCATCTTGCTGAGAAGGATGCTAGCAATTCACTGAATCTCTTAGCTCCTATGGCTGACAATGAAGTATTTCAGCTACAGATATCTTCTATAGAAGAGTAAAACTCTTCTATAGCCTCATCTTACTCTCTCTGATACTGTCCACCTTTCACAACACTTATGAAATTACTCATTTATCACAGAATCGTTTGAGTTGGAGTGAGCAAGGACACCTACAGCTCCATCAGGTGCTCAGATCCCCATTCAGCATGAACTTGCGTGCCTCCAGGGATGGGGCATCCATCACCTCTCTGGGCAACCTGTTCCACTGCCTCACTGCCCTCACTGTAAGAAACTTCTTCCTTATGCCCAATCTAAATCTCCCTTCCTTTAGTTTGAAACCATTTCCCTTTGTCCTGTCACAGCAGACCCTGTTAAATAATCTGCCTCTTCTTTTTTATAACCCTCTTTTAGACGTTGAAAGGTAACTCTCAGGTCTACCCAAAACCTTCTCCAGGATGAACAGCCCCAGCTCTCTCAGCCTGTCCTCATAGCAAAGATATTCCACCTCTTGGATCATTTCTGTGGCCCTCCTCTGGATGCTCACTAACAGATCTGTGTCTCTCCTGTACCGAGGACTCCACATCTGGACGGTATACTCCAGATGAGGTCTCACCAGCACAGAGTAGAAGAGCAGAATCACCTTCCTCACCCTGCTTTCATAGCTAGCACTTATTAACAGCTGACACAACATTACTTCAAAGAGACAGAAACATTCATTAGAACTGAAGAGTTGATTACTTCACCTTGATGAAAGAACAAGAAAAATGCAAATGTGATACCTGAAGAAGGCAGTGATTTGTCATGGCTCGGTAACAAGCCCTGTAGCACTTCTCTGTAGGGCTGTTTCCTAAACAGTAGCCCCATTTCTTTACCATATGAAATCTCTTTGCGTGCCATATATGTGTTTCCAGCCAAATATTTTTCCTTTGCCTGCGATTAAACTCTGCTACCAAATTTACATGGCGTCTTCTGGCTTTGCGGCATTTAGTCTTGGACTGCTCTTTTTTCTGATGTACAGCTTTCTCAGCCTGTTTTCAAAAGAGAAAACACTGAAGTAAATCTCAAAAGGAAAAGCTTCTTTTGAGGAAAAAGGTTAGCATATATAAGAATACAGGAAGTACTAGCATAATTCATGCTTTATTTTGACGTTAGTTCTCCACAAGTTTACAATCTAGATTGAGGATAATAAACAGATGGAAAGAGTATATGCAAGTCCCATCCATACAACCCCACTAATCACAGAATCACAGAATCACCAAGGTTGGAAAAGACCTTCAAGATTATCCAGTCCAACCATCCACCTATCACCAATAGTACTCACTAAACCATGTCCCTCAACACAAAATCCAAATGTTCCTTGAACACCTCCAGGGTCAGTGACTCCATCACCTCCCCAGGCAGCCCATTAAGTTAACCCTAACTTGAACCCATAAACCAGAGTTCCCAGACATTCAGAAACGTACCAGTGAACTGTAAGAACTGCTGCTTTCCTGTGTAAAGCTTTTGTTCAACATCAGCATATTCATATGAACCAAGAAACATGGCATCAGGAGAACTTGAAGATGTGAACTCATACAGAAGCAGTGTGGACTCTAAGACTGGCAGATAGGACCTAAGGATACTTACAGTCTTTACAGTCTGTAAAAGCCAATATGGTGATGCCAGACAAACTCCCTGATAAAGACCTAATCAAGAATAGAATTATTAAGGGTGAATGGCTGAAGAGGAAGGCTTATCTCTCAAGGTTTGACTTGCCTTTTTGAGAAGTGGCAGAAAAAACCCTACTTCTTAGGATGTCCTTCGGGGGCTCACAAAGAAATGGTTGACAGTCGATCACTGGTTATAAGAATTAGAATAGAAGAATTAGAAGAATTAGAACTAGAAGTTAGAACTAGAATTAGAACTGATTACAAGGATGAGAATGCTAGATGACTACTGTGAGCAGAGTAAACATGGAAACAAGCCATGATGTAAAGACAGGTGGAACCTTTAAAATTATTTTGTGCACAAGTCACAATCAGAATTAATCATTCCACTACAGAGCAGGCAATATAAGCCACTAGGTAAATGGTACATAAGTGTGAAGAAAGACAATCAGAGAGAAAAGGGATGTGGTAATGTGGACAAAAAAAAAGTATTTGTCTTTAAACTTATGAAGAAGTAAGAGACAGTCATAGTAAATTTTTGGATCAATATGGCCATGTTCAAGGACCTAAGAAAAGAAAACAGCACAACAGAACCAGAACAGTCAACTTTGAAGAAACAGACTTCAAACACTGAAAACTAATAGGCGGAACCTATAAAAAAGGAAACAGCTCAGGAGACACAGAACCTCTAAGAAAGCATGAAACAAAACATCTTACATAAGAACACAAACTTCAAAAAGAGAACCAAGGAGAGAGAATGTGGTTGAAGAAAAACAGCTGCAGCAAGGACAGTTATAGCACCCCAAAAATCCAAGAACCACGCAAAAGTTAAAGCAAGGACATATCAGCGTGAGTACATACACAGAAGATAGAAATACTACCATGGGAAAGGAGTTGAAAAAGCAGAACACAAATGGATCAAATACAAACATGAAAGAAATCTAAATTATTTAACAAGGACAGAGTGTAAACTATGCAAAACAGGCCATGCTGCCTTCCTCCTAAATAAGATGCTATGTATCATCATGACTAACGAATCAAAAAGAATGCCAACTGGAGCAATAAAAGCAGAGATGCAGGTTATAAAGATCCAATAAACCACACCCTTAGGAACACGTGCAGAAGTACTTGATGCTATTTCTGAATCACGAATCTTCAGGAACTTGAGGAAGACGGGGTAAGTTCTCAGAGAACTCAAAAAAGGTAAAGCAAGAGGGAAAAAGAATGCAAGAAATATGTCAATGAATCAACCTTAATAAACAGAAAACTTACCAAACAAATTCATCTGGTCACTTTAAGAAGTGTCCAGAGAAAGTGATCAATGCCAAACATCAGATGATCTCCAGTAAAGAAAACTCACTCAACCATTTTTTTTTTTAACAAATAGAAATGCCATAGCATATAAGGAATAAGTAAATACCTAGAAGCATTCTGGCTAAATGATAAGATGCTACTCCAAACCACGACCAACCAGGAATGGTCTTAAGCTACATGCAACCTGTCAGCTACTCCACTGTGCTTACCCTGTCTGATCTACACTGTGCCAGTTATGAACAAGTTGTGCTGGCTTGAGTCCTGCGAAGTCACAGCTCAAAGCAATGGTGAGCTGCAAGATAGGCAGGTGTTACTGAGAACTCCTACATCACCAGAAACCTTGATATAATAGCCAAACAAATACTCCTGAGGTAGGGGGTTTTATCACCATTACTCCAGTAACTTTTCAAGACATATAATAATCACGAAGCCAAGAGATAATTGACAACTACTCTGAGATCTACTACAATGTAGGTTTTGCATCCATACGTCAGACCAAGTTTGTGAGCCTCTGTTTACAGGGAAGCTTTGCAGACAAGCTCAGCTCTGAACCATAATAAATGTACAGCTGAGCGCTGCACAATAGCTATGTCCACTATATAGATCATCAATTACTATAAAATGCACTTCTACCTCTTTTCTGGCAACCTCTTGCAGCCGCCTGGGTAGGCGCTTAATATTGTGACTCATAGCTCGCCTTCGCATGTGCCTGGGCAGAGTCTGGAAGACTAGAGAGTTGGAAGACTTCTGTGCAACTGCTTTCAGCATGGCTTTGATCTCAGCAGCACGAGCTTGAGCAAAGGTAGACACTGGAATGAAAAGAACTCCATCAGAGCATGGCAAATGGCAAAGATTAAAAAAAAAAAAAAAGGGACTATGTATATAAATCAGTGAACTCCAGCAGAGTGTCTCTAGTACACGAGTCTAATGACTTCTTGAGATAAAACAAAGATATCCTCTACTGTCTATTATGGATGTAATTTCTATTCTTCAGATATCGTGAAGCTTACCAATGTTACTTCAAATACTGAAAGCTGAGGTATAACCAACAAGTTCTACTTGCACACAGTAATTCTTTACTATGGCAGTAATGTTTTCATGTATTATTCAGACAGATGGAAAAACTTAATCATGG